>CM044438.1:37108806-37260298 GCA_024363595.1 Xenopus borealis
TTTGAAAAGGACTTTTATTATACAGATTTGTGTGTCTAGGTGACAGGTCCACTTTAAAAATCTACTAATTTTCAAATGAAAACTGTATACTCCATAGTGGTTTAATTTAGCAATAGTTCAAAATAATTTTCATGTGAGTTGGAATTTAACAAAGTTTAGCAAAGTTTCAGCTTTTTTTTTTTCGAGCACCAGTAACAAATTGAAGCAATAGACATATTTTGGCATACATTGTAATTCATAGTCACTGTAGGAGTAAATCTATCATCTTGATTAAATTATTATATGTCAACAATGGTTTATTACATGATTATAAAAAAATCTGTTAACACCTGATAACACAATGAAAATGTGGTTGTTTGCATTGAATCCCTGTCTAGAATCCCATTGCTAGAAGTAACATGTGGTTAATTGGTACACAAACAGACATGTGCACCGTCCCCTCACCTGCAGACACATAGACCCATCATTCCAAAGGGAATCCAGTGTCTACAGAGATGATCTGGCAAAGCAGCATATTCATGTCTCCTGAGTTTTAAATTATAATTTATTAAAACTTACTAAACTTGTACAGTTCAAATCAACATGAAATATTTTAGTAAACCTGACCAAAGGAATAAAAATCATATGTGGTGCAATCACAGTGCACTACAACCAATCAAATGTCTCTTTTTAAATAGTGTGCCAGACCTGGAGCATCTGTGTTTTATGTATGACAACTACTGCTTGATATAGTATTTTTTAATAGATTTAATCCTTACCGTGGGTAGATTCTGAGACATAATTAAAAAATTATTTTGCAGTAATGAAAACTATTACAATTATTTAATGGGTGCTGAATTATTTCACTGGTGTATGCATTTTCATGTCTCACTCAGGGAGACCAATAGCTTAGAAAATGGGTTTATACCTTTCCTCTATGTTCTTTTCTGCCCTTTGTATTCTGATTGCTATATTTTTTTTCCCCTGCCTGACCTGTCGTACTCTTTTTCTGATTCCCACACTACTTGATAATATTTTTATGTTCTCTCTTGGTGTAATCTTTCACCTTGTAGTACCCTGACTTCTGAACAGCATTATTAAACCAACTTTAATTAGCCTCTGCCAAGAGATTTTCTTGTTTATCCCCTTTAGATGTGCCATTATGGACCTGCATCTGACTATTATATCAGTGTGAACTAATATCAGATCAACAAACAAATCATTTTATTTGAGTGACTTTCCTGATGATCTCTTAGCATATTTTGTTTACTGATATTTGTCTGTAGTTTATATTGTGCCAGTGACCAACAGAGCAGTAGTCCTAATTATGGATAGATATAGACATAGACATGCTTATTCTTGAATCTGGTAACTACTGTATTATTTTTTCCATCACTTCTGTATGGAGTTCTACATGCCAGTACTAATATTTCCTTAATCGGGTTTCCCGGAAACCACCAGTCTCTGTGGAGTATAGTGAATCATTTGTGTTTATTTCATCTGACATGGGAAATCTGCTACTGCCACTTACAGTGCACCTGAGGGCAAGCAGTTCATCAGGGGGCTTTAGATAGATGAATGAAAGAGCAGATTGGATTTGACTGGTAGCTCAGTGTTCAGGGCTCTAGGCAGGTCTTGCGGACTTACTACTGTAATGATGCTTTGGGTATTGTATAACATAAATGAAAAACATTTGCATTCTATATAATACTATTTTTATTACACATAAAAATACACTGAGATTGAAATGCTAGATTGTTACTAGACAGGGATTTTGATATCCCTGGATAGGGATGTTAAAATAAAAGATACAGTGGGCATTTCTAGCACATCTGAGCAGTGGCAAGGAGGCACATTTAGGGGCAAATTTACGAAATTCATATAAAATGATCAAAGTTCGATCGAATTCAATCAAATAACGATTGTACAAATTTTTCGTGAAATCGTATTTGCAAATTTGGCCTCTTCGATCATCGAATAGATCAAATAGATCGAATGATCGGATATTTGATAATTCGATCATTCGATGTTCGAAGGAATCAAAATTTTAAAGTTATTTGACTGCCTACTTCGTCAGATTGAACCTACCGAATTGCAATAGAAGCCTATGGGAAGCTCCCCATAGGCTTCTGAGGCTAAGTCCTGCTCGAATACCATTCGGAGTGTTCGATCGTTCGATTCGTAAAAAATGTTTGGACACTGTAATGAAATTTCCTGATTTTTTTGTGCAATCGAACGATCGGTATCCAATCGTGCGACTTCATTGAGAAATCGCATTGCGAGCAAAACGATAGCCTAAAACAATTCGATAAGCATTCGATGGTCGAATGCTTATCGAATTACGAATTTGGTCAAGCTAATTTCCGGGAATAATAGTAAATTTGCCCCTTAGTTTTAAAGTCATAATTTGTATTAGCATTTGATGTTAGGGGGATTTCACATTGTGCTTGTCTAAATCTAACTGTCATTCATTAGACTGTGGAGGTGGCTGGTTTCTTGTGCATGTGGTTTATATGCCTGAGATTGCACATTGCTGTGTTTGAAGTGCATTAGACTTTTCTTTCAAACTGTGTAGTTTACTTTCTTCAACCTATGCCTTTAGCACTTTGTTAAAAAGATATTTTTTACTTTGGCCTGGATCCAATTGCTGCAATTTCATCTGATTTACATGAATGCTACAGCTAACCTGGCAGTGGTAGTTCAGCATGGTCACAACATCACCCGTCCTTGACAAAGTTACAGCAGTTACAGTTTTTGTAAGGCTATTATATTGAATAGAAAGGGTTAGCAAGGCAAGATTTGGTTTGCTTCAGTAAGCGTAAGAAGAGTACAATATCTATAGCATGAAAATGTTTTAAAGTGGACCCGTCACCCTAAAAAAAAAATTCAAAATCCTATTTGATCACATTAGTCAAGCAAAATTAACATTAATTACACTATATAAATTATTTTAGTCTTGTTTTCTTCAGTCTGGGAATTCCTAATTATAGCAAGCAGGCAGGAGCCATTTTGTGGACACTGTTATTAAGGCAAGCCTTGCATCATCTCAGAATCTTGTTTGTGCACCAGAATGGGGGACCCGATGTCTATCCCCATGTCCTGGCTACACAATTAAATGGTTAAGAGAACTGGGGAAATGTGTGGAGAGCAGTGGCATCTAGGAAGTGCTGAATGGAAAGTGAAAGTAATTATCTGCCCCAACTCTATGCCTAAGTCATAGAGGAGTGGCAGACAATATTTGATTGACAGCTGAGATTTTTAAATGAGCTTACAACAGCTATGAATGCTTTAATAAAAAATTGAAATTGGATTTCATGTTTAATTTAAAAAAGGACTTTTATTATACAGATTTTTGTGTCTGGCTGACAGGTCCACTTAGATTTTTCAACGGCTATATTTCTACAGAATAATACTATTTTATTGTTTATGTTCCCTTTTCTTGATAATCAGCTTAAAAATAAGGTGCAATTTCCTTAACCTTTAGCTGCCTGACAACTCCTTGAAATCTATCTGGAGGTAGGTCCATTTATTTTTCACATTCCAGGTCTCATACTAGAGTAGTCCAATATCTACCCTTCATGATCACACACACTGTTCTTGTGTAGGCTAAAGCTAGCCACACATCACCAGATGTAGTCAGACAGGTTGGGCAATTTCAATCTTATACTGCTGTTTGATGTGCTTTCCAGTAAAAAGCTTGGTTATGAAATAAATAACATTTTAAAACTCCAGGTTAAAATGACACTTGGAAAGATAAGTAGAACTGGAAAGATTCTTTTTACAGCAGCAGGAAAACATGTGAAAACCTGGTCCATAGTGTCCTAGAAATGAAGATATCTGTGTCACCTAAATTTCCTTTTAATTATTGAAGATTTTGTATAGAACCAAAGGCAGAATTTTGTAGTGAGCGCATCACATTGTCAAGTGAATTGTGGTTTTGTTTTTTTTTGCAGCAACGTTTTCTGCAGCAACTTTTTTTTCTGTAAAATATATTGCAATCTATGGTCATTTTTTCATAGCAACTTTTTTGTTGTAATTTTTTTCTCTAAAAATTCATCTGAGTTTGTGGCTGTTTTTTCCAAGGTTACTTTTTTGTGCAATATACAGTAGTTTGGGTGTATTGGGCATTTCTGTTGCCATGTTTTCTTTTTGAAAATATTTTTGGTGACGGTTGCATAATAATATGTGTCAGTGACAAAAGGCAGAATTCAGACATGAATTTATAGCTAGCGAAAAATTTCCCTGGTTACTTGCTTATCAATGCCATAAATATATTTTTACAGCTGGTGCTTACTGATGTTTTGTCATTTGTAATTGGTGCATAGTTATGTGACTTGTGACACAAACAGCTTGTGCATTATAAGCAACAAAATACCCCCTGGAAATATGAGTACTCAGTCCGTGGCCTCATGTATTTATATGGTAACTTAAGGTCCTTGTTGACTTTTAATATCCTTTTATTTTACAACAGAGTCTATGATAGTCACTAAATTATAGCTAACATTGAAGCATAGAGGGATGTACATCATCACTAGAGTGATAGAACAATATATTTAGTTACAAGAAAAGGCTGGCAGATATTTTTTATGTAGATAATGAGACCCTTATGAAATATATAGTCTGTAGATCCTCTCCAAAACAAGAGAACAGTATGCCATAACTGAAAATTATTGAAAAGGAGATTTCACCTTCAACTGTGGAAATGACCCTTCCCAGCAAGAGCAGGATAAGCAGTAAACCAGGATATTTAGGTGTACAGTAATCAATTTAAACACAAGTATACTATTGATCCAAGAGAGAGATGATTGCTGTTTAGGAGTCAGGAAGGTTTTTTTTTCCTTCTTGAGGCAAAATTGTTAAGAGCTTCATTCTGGCATTTTGCCTTATTTCAGTTCTGCAGCAAGACACATGGTTTGAATATGATGGATTTAAAGTGGACCTGTCACCCAGACACAAAAATCTGTATAATAAAAGCCCTTTTCAAATTAAACATGAAATCCAATTTCTATTTTTATTAAAGCAGCCATAGCTGTTGTAAGCTCATTTAAAAAGCTCAGCTGTCAATCAAATATTGTCTGCCCCTCCTCTATGCCAGTGCCATATAGGCAGGGCAGACAATAACTTTCACTTTCCATTAAGCACTTCCTAGATGTCACTGCTCTTTTCACTGTTTAATTGTGTAGCCAGGGCATGGGGATGGACATTGGGTCCCCCATTCTGGTGCACAAACAAGATTCTAAGATGATATAATGCTTGCCTTAATAACAGTGTCCACAAAATGGCTCCTGCCTGCTTGCTATAATTTTGAATTCTCAGACTGAAGGAAACAAGAATCAAATAATTTATATAGTGTAAATAAAGTTCATTTTGCTTGACTAATGTGAGATATAAGATTTTGAATATTTATTTTGGGTGACAGGTCCCCTTTAAACTTTTTGCAAACTAAAATCAGCATCTAAATGCAGTTCTGATGTTCCTAATACACATCAATACAGTAAGTATGTAGGCTTGTAGTCTATAAATTTAATGCTTTAGAAGTACTATGCCCTTTCTATGTCAGATTTCTTTAAAGCAACTAGTGATGGGCAAATTTATTCGCCAGGGCCGAATTCGCGGCGAATTCCCGCGATTCGCCGCTGGCGAATAAATTCGCGAATCACCAGCGAAATTTTGCTTGGCGAAAATTCGCCGAAAAAACGAGTCGCGCGACGCGAATTGACGCAACGCGATTTGACGCAACGTGACGCGATTTGACGCGACACGCGTCAAAAGCGTCCCGCGACTCGTTTCGCGAATTTTTCACCAATTCGCGAATTTCGCTAGAAATTCGCGAATTTTTCGGCGAAGCGAATCTCGGGAGATTCGCCCATCACTAAAAGCAACCACAGATAAAACCAAAATGAAAAAAAAAGAGTTTTGCACATGAACGTTATAGACAAACTAACTTATGGTCCCTCAATGGCAGATATACTGTATTGCTTTATTCATACTGCTTTCATAATTAAGGTCACAGACACTGCATTGCATGATGTGTTTCGATGTGATTCTATTTACAAAATGTTATGATTTTGCTAAACAGAAGTTATTATTATTATTATTATTATTAATAATAACATGTATTTCTATAGTGCAAACATATTTTGAAGCATTGTGTTATTGTTTAAATCCTAATCTCAGAACTGCAGTATCCAATTTGACTGAAAAGGAAGGAAAGGAAAGTCAGCCCTTAAAAGAGAACTAAACAGTAAGGGGCAAATTCACTAAAGCGCGGAAATGCGTTAGCGACAGCTTCGCTGGCGTTCGCCGCATTTCGCCAGGCAAATTTTCCAAGCACTATGCAAATTCACTAAGATGCGAATTTTGGCTCAGGGCGGCGAACGGTAGCGAAGTAGCGCTACTGTTACTTCGCCAGGCAAAGCGCATTTACACTAGCGATGCCTAATTTGTATACGCCGCAAAGTTAAGCGTATAATAGAAGTATATGTTACAGCCACTACATTACACTACACAAGCCCAGGAAACGGTTAATAAATTATATAAGGTTGTCCTATTGCTCTAAACATGTGTCCCCTGTATAGTTGTGTTGCCATATGTTAGGAAATGTAGGGGGGGGGAAGGAGGGTAACCCCAAAAAAATATTTTCTATTTATCAGACCAACCTACAAAAGGTAAAAGACACCAGCATTTTTTGGGACTTAGAAAAAATTTCATGTTTTATTTTTCAAACTGCTATCTGTTGTATGGAACTTTGCCAGGTCTGACCTAGTCTAGCGCAAGTGGTAACTTTCAGTAAAATGGTCATCTTAGTGAATTAGCATAGTTACGTCCCTTCGTCAGTGCGCAACTTCACCTGGCGTAAGTGTGCGAAGTTGTGCAAATCTATCTACTTCGCTAGCGAATTTTCGACAGGGACACTGTTAGTGAATCTTAGCGCTATCGTTAGACGCTTCTCAATACAAGTGAAGTTCCTGGATTTCAAAACTGTCACAAGGGGTCACCATCTTGTAAAGTGTCTGCAACACTCTCATGCTCAGTGAGCAGCTGTTGAGAAGCTAAGCTTAGGGGTTGTCGTTAATTATCAAGCAGAAAATTAGGTTTGTCTGTAATATAAACTGATTCTACCGGGCTGATTATTACATTCTGATGCTAGTTGCACTGGTTTATGTGCTGCCATGTAGTAATTATCTGTATTAATTACTACTCAGCCTTATATTACGTCATTTGTATTGTATGAGTTGGTCCCAAAGCTCAGTAACTGACAGCAGCACATAACATGTTCAGTGAATCAGTAAAAAAGAAGATGGGAGCTACTGGGGCATCTTTGGAGGCACATATATTCCCTGCTAAAGGTCTGTGGTTGCCTTGGTCTAGTACAAAAGCCCAAAACATAATGTACAACATTTCAAGTCTACTTCTTTAGTTAAGTTTAAGTTCTCCTTTAAAGTCCTGTAGATCTAATTTTAACTCTCAAACAATTCTAAAAAAATTGATTTTTGAACTTGGATCTCTATAATAAAAAATCTAAATCAAGGTGGTCTCTGGGAATATATACACCTTAACTCCTTTATTAAATCTGTCTCGAAAATTGTAAATGTAATAATTGGATATAAATAATACAATTTATTGGGAAAGTACTAGTATGTGGAACTATTTTACATAGAAACAAAAACCAGAACACTCGGTTTCAGAATGAAATGTCAAAGGAATACACACTGGAAGATTAATTAATAAAAACCAAACCAATGATTCTTTATAGATTAGACCCAAGTGAGCAACAAAGTCTAAAATTATCAATCCAGTAACATAACTGGAGGGGGGCAGGACGTGCAGCCAGGACCCCATCCCTCACCGTGTGGGATTCTCATCCCGGCCGCGGCGGCTGCAAATCGACAGAGCTGAGATTCCGGGGGGCCCTGGGCCAATTGCATCCCCTGCTCCCCCAGTAGTTCTGCCACTGTATTAATCTTAGAAAAAGAAACTTACATTAGAAAGGTAGCTATATTGGTATAAGTTACTTAATGATTCAGAATGGTCAAGAATAGCTTGACTATTTTGTTTTTCATTATCCATACTGAGTCACAACAGACTTAGCTGCAATTAAGTCTTTTGAAAAATGACTTAAGTGATAATTTACGGTCACTTTCCAACTGAATTAATTGCAACCAAGACTGTTGATTGCATATTCACCTTTACTATAAATAAGGTTTACTTTCTATACATGTCACTGTAAATTTGAGTGTATTAATTCATTTTCCTACTTTAATCATGGTACATCACTTACTAAATTACTAAATATTGACTATATTGTGATTAGACCTATGTTGTACATGTCATAGGCGAACACCAAACTTTTTCTACTTAATCACGGCACAGGTCACTTTAATTGTTTGAGGTGATTGTGAAACAGAATATAAATGTGATATGAATTCATTTTAATCTTAACATCAGCAATAATCATATGTTTCAAAATAGACAGATAGAGGGGTTTCTGTTTAATGATACTGTAGATACAATCAACTCTACCTCCATAGATCTAAAGAGTCTGAACCAAATAGATTTTAATTTTAAACAATCCCTAAGTGACTTTATTTATGGTTAGACGATTTTTAACCTTCAGACTGGTGCAGCAAGTTCAGTATATATACATTTTGGCATTATTACCCATTTGTTTTAGGATTAGATTCTACTCTTTAGGTGAGGGACTAAAGTAGAGCATCAAATATGTATTTGAATAGGCAAAAAAGTTTTGTAGTATATTGTTTAAAGAACTCATAATTCAGAGAAGACAAAAAACATAGTACGTTAAATGATATTCAGACGTAAAATCCCTAGGATTTATACTGTTGTTAATAGTATGCAAAATATCCTTATGGAATATTCCAGGTTTAGCACATACAGTATATATTTTTTTTGTCTATATCCCATGGCACTCAGAATTCTTTGTTAGCTGTCTCTGTATTATGCACAGTTTTAAACGTTTTTGTTACAAACAGCAACAGCATAGTAAATAAGGTGCATAAAAAGTGAAACCTAACTAACTGCTAGTTGGTCCAGAGGAAGATGAACACCCCCACACACACCCCTCTAATATTTGCCTCGGGTGGGTACAATTCCATTCTAACTCCAAGATGGCAATCAGACCAGTCCCTGAATCAAAAGTACTAAAATTTAATTTCAAAAACTGTGCCTTCTTGCAGGTGTTTAAACACTGTATGTTACAACAAATTGTGTTCTATATGTTAGATGGCTTATGTTGTATTCATTAAGTCAGGAACATTATGAATATACAACACACCCACATATTTTAAAAGATCAGAAAACATACAGTATTTAGTGAAAATTCCACTGAACACACACACACACACAATATCGCTCCACTGTTTTCTTTATTTGAATTGGCCTTAATTACCATAAGGACACTGTCATAAATCATTTTACTTTTTAATTATAAAGATTAACAACAGCAAGTTTTCTTGTTAATCTTAGGTCTCTGATAAAGTAAACATGTCTTTTAGCTCACAAATTAGTTTATCATGTTATCAAGTATATATTTCTAAATAAACTCTAATGTGGCACCCACAAAAAAGAAAAATCCAAATTATTTTAAAAAACTATACATTCAATAAATCATCTGTATGAAGATATAGTATGGTTGTGCCCTTTTCTGTAATAAGGATTGTCTTTAAAAAATGTAATCAAGAACAATATGTATATACAGATGTTGAACTATACAGATAAATAGCTTCAGAATCAAGCAGAGAGGGTGGTACAGAATAAAAGTGCTGGAGATAAGCAAGATGTCAGAGGAGGCCAAGCAAGACTGCAAAAATCAAGCATGTTCAGGAAATGAAAGTTCATTGCTGAGAAGAGTAAAATAAGTACAAGGAACCCGAAAGAGTAAAAAGAAAGAGTAAAAGGAATGCCAAGTCCTTTTTAAATACCTAAATAAAATTAAGATAGATTATGTATCTGGATCAAGTAAGTTTTTCTCAGTGTAAAGAAGCAGTTATTGGAAGATTCCTTAAAATTCACACCATTCAATAAGTTATTTAAGTATAGATGACTTACTGAGGAAGTTTAAAAGACCATAGGAAAGACAACAAAGATATAGGACCTGATCATAGACAGTCCAGTGTACTAAAGGGGTGTAGCATTATGGTTTTCAATGCCACTTTACTTATACATTTGTGACACTTTGATATTTACCATTATACTGAGAGAATGGCAAATACTTAAGATGGTGCCATTATTTAAAACATTTTTATAGGTTACCATAGGTTTGTTAGCCTGACATTTCTGGCAGAAAATAGTGGAAATAATAAAGGTTACATTTGTAGTATATTGGACTGTGTCAGCACCTGTAGCAGCAGCACTGGACTAGCTAGTGATGTAATAGGAAGTAATATGATGAATCTAGATGCCAACATAAGAGAGAATATGTTACAAGAAGCTCTATAATAAAACTAAGTTCTGCTCAGTTGTGTGTCTTGTACTGCGGCACAGCCACATTACAAATTATTGGAAAACATATGGTTTCTTGCACATTACATCCTGCAAGACAAATTCAGTTTCCAACTACCTGTGCTGAGTGACATGTAGAGGTAAAGAGGTAGCGTGATAAGTAAGAATTACCACACACCATTCAAAACAGTAATACATTTGGTGCCCAACTTGAGGGCTGAAACTGTTAATTTTGTGATGGCACATTAAAGAGGGAGTGACAAGTGAGCCTACAAGACCCCAGTTAGCCACAACAAGTTCTGCGGGTGTAAATGCCATCAGAAAAAGGCTAGTGAAGGCAAGTAAACACTTAGGAGTGTCTTGTAGTCCATGGCTTTTATATTTTGAATTGCCTAAACACAAGTGGACAAGATGGACAGGTGGACCGAACAATTGGATTATGCCATGGAAGTGGGCAAAAAGTCAGGAAATGGGAAATCATGCTGAATCTCTGAAGAAGTTTGTGAGGTCCTAGATATGGCAAATGAAAAAGCCCAAGACAGTAGGCAGTCAGCAGCAAAGCACAGTCCAACACCCAGTCTTCCTGCACATGCACTCATTAAAAGAGCATCACATATTTATATGTAGGAAGGAAAATGGTTTGCTCAACCTTTTCTGAGCAAATATTAGTAAATCTGAGTAGGGCTCTCTAAATCTATTTGATTTAAATGTATTTCTAAATTTCCAACATCTGCAAACTGATCAGTAAATCAATCATTAATGAAACATAGCTGCCATTAGCCTCATACACTTATCTTCAACCTTGATGTTTGAAAAATGCCTCAAAAGTACTGTATATATACATTCAGATGCTGCCCTTACGAGACTGTCGGCCTCTTCAAGCCTGTGTGTGAATTCAGCACTGTTGTGTCCCGTGATCTTAGGCGCTGGACCAGACATCAAAGAAGACCATGTAGTTATTGTGAAAACAAGGCTTTATTGATTCACACTTGGTGGTACAAATCCATGCAGCGGGTGCCTACAGACTAACGTGTTTCCTGCCTGAAAACCTTGCACTTTATCAGAGTCCAGAGACTTTTATGTCTGGTACAACGCCTAGGATCACGGGACACAACAGTGCTATATCCATTGTCAACATATAATGCAGATCCCATTTGTGTGAAAATTCTATGGCTACCACTGTACTACAATCAGTTTCTATGTCCTATTGGTGTTATGATTTAAAGAGCAAAGTTAAGATAGTTAAAAATGAGATTCAGTGGATCCTAGAAGCAGCACAATTACTGTTAAATGCCAGCTGTATAAATCGTAGACATATTTCCTATTTTCGTTGCTGGCTTGAGCAAGCTCTAGTACATTCTGTGCCAAAGGGCAGAACAGTTACTGCAGTTTATTTGTATAGCAAAATCAATAAAATGATGGCATATTTGCACTGCTTGATAGAAGCAAATATGTTAAAATTAAACCAAACATAGCTGGATGTATTAGGTGTTCCTGAAAAGAAATGCAACTAAACAAAACAGCCACCCACAGCTACTGTCATGCAATGCAGAATGTCAAGTATAATTATTATTGCATGGACTACAATAGACAAAATTAGAAGAGGCATGCATTTCTAGCAATCTACTAACAGTCTGCTATTATGTCCCTGTGATTTTCAATCCAAAATCTCACATGCAGTGAGTTACCTATAGTCCACAGATGAGTATTAAACAGCTAATTGTGTTTGTATATGTGGCTGAAACTGTAATTCTGAAAATGGGTGGCTTTGTTTAAGTACCATATGCCAATCTGAATGCATTCCTGGAAAAGGAGGGGAATCATTTGTATGGTGCCACATAAGAAATAATTATCCTGTTTGCAAAGGCAGTCTTTGCTTTTAGAAACTCGGTTTGTTGTGGATTTGTTCTTAATTTGCCAAACCTCTTTATGTTGTTCATTAAGAACAGGGCCATAAACAAGCAGTTATCATGTCATCCCATGATGATAAACCTATTGATACTGATCTGCAAAAGCAAATAATCTTTGTGGCAATCTTTCAGTTTAAAAAATATATTTTTACATATTAGGCTTAGCTATGTCTGAAGATGAGCCACCACAAAGCAGTTGAGGTAAGGGACATATTGGGCCATAGGCCAACTTTCATCAGTCTGGTTTATTGTTCTTTGATCCCCATTTCTTGAGTGTGATTTGCAAAGCAAAGTAATATTGTCAAGGGTAGAAAGATACACAGTAATTGTACTGAAATACTGTTTAGAAAATGCAAAGTGGTAAGTTATTTTTGTTTGGTATGGACAGAGCTATCAGAATATTTCAGAAAAGACTCCTTTGACTAAGGGCAGTGCCAAACAAGACCTTTCACTTCCAGCTTATTGCTTTGAGCCATTGAATTCACTTCATTCCCGTGGGGTGTGGGAGTACACTATTCAGACTCCAAACAAGAAAATTATCAGGCATGTGTTCTTTTCAATGCAATGGTCATCTACGGGAAACTTACTCATTCAGTGCAAGTCATTTTCTGCATGCAATAAAATTATTTGTAAAGTATTTATTGTAACCTCTAATACAAATAGATGAAATTGGCTTCATGGTATTCAGAAAAAAAATTCTTAGCCACATAATTGGCATGTACATGCTTTAAAAGCCCAGAAAGTCTAGCAAATTCTAATTTAGACTGAGCACCAGTTCCTGGTACTAATTTATTTTTCATGTGTGCATGCCATTGTTGCAGCTAAAACAGAATATGTATTTCTTTAAGGAACTGTAAAGCCAATCATTTACAACGGAATCTCATTCCTTACTTTGTCCATCAAACACTCAAAAGCAAAAGTTTCACGAAATGAAAGGATAAAATTAGAGAAAAAGTTAAAATCCCTCAAGTAATAAATTACAGAAACTGCGGAAATATGTTCTAACAAACTGCAATTCATGTTTTGCCCTTACTTGTCCTTATCAAAGCTAACAGAATCCACCCACAGCGAGAAGGCAGTGATGAAGGAATTGATTTCAGTATTTTGCTGCCAGCATATCTACTGCAGAATAATGTTGAAATTACAATATAACCTTTCTTAGGAAACAAAAAACAATAAAAGGTAATATTGGTAAAGAGCACACAGGACAGTAGGGAGTTAGACTGAGGTTTTCTTTTTAAGGCATACTGCCATCACATGAAATAATCTTTTTTTACATATTATAATGTGCGCTTGTTTATACAGTATAGTATGAAGCAGGCTAGTTAAGTTATTGTAACTTAAAACTATACTGTAACAAAAGATGGTCTGTTGTCTTTTTTCAAAAAACTGTTTTGGTTTTCTCATCTATGGTTGGCATTCACAGTAGTGTTTCATTGCTGAACAGTGGTTAAATGTAAATTTCCAGAACTAGAAAAATCATTACAATGACTAAAAGTAATTTACACCTTCAGTGAGACTATCTGTCTAACAAGATACAACAAGATGAAACACTGAGCATTCATTTTGACTTTATCTTGTCATCAGGGGCAACTCAAGGGCAACTCCAGGGAGCCATCAGGGAGGCTTAGAGGTGCAACACCACTGCCTTTGTTTTTAATGGCTATCTGAGTTAATATTCGGTGCTGTTAAGTCATTAAAAAGGGATTTCAAACGTTCAGTTTGCACAGTATGTGGACTTGAGGATTCTGAGGACAAAATGTTGAAATGCTTTCATGGCGGTGTATATGTATGTATATATATATTGTGACCGGTTACACAGTCTTGCAGGGATCAGCCGTGCAGAAACAGGAGTGCTGACAAGTTTGTGTCATAAAGTTGCTCAGGCTTTATTTGTAAGTTGCTCAAAATAACAAACAAAATGAAAATAAAACATAGCCGTCTGGCTCCTGCCTATCTCACTCAGTGGCCCTATCTATACTAGTAACACAAATATAATGATCACAGTCACTGGGAAAAACAGAGCAACTTACAGTTTCATAGCTTTCAGGGAATCAGTCACAGAGCTTCTCTCCCTGCAACTTTCAGCCAGTCTGCATATAGGAAGCTAGCTCTGTGTCAGACCTGCTGACCTAAATACTGCACCTGTGTGAGCAGCATACAGACAGGTAAAACCCGGACTGGCTCCGGGTGGTCATGGAACCTACCCAGTTCTTCCCTGACCTGCTCCAGGACCCTAAACTGGCTTTCTTTTTCCCAATAGGCTTCAGGACCAAAACATTCCTGGAGCCTTTTAACACATGAAGTGCCGGATTCCTGGTGCAATGTATACACCATCCAGCACTTTCTCTGCTAAACATTGTGACACCCTGTCACAATATATATATAAAATCCAAAAGTAGAGGTGCACACTGTGATTTAAAGTAGAATTAAAACGTAATATTTTTATTGATTACATTTAAAAGAAACTGGTCGACGTTTCAGTCTCTATCTAAGACCTTTCTCAAGACCCTGTTTCAAACACAAGTGCTGTTAAAATACATGCATGTCCAGACACTCCCACCCTAAAACACACCCACCTGATCATGTGAAACACCTTTGCAACTAATCACATAGGGAATGTATGTGTTGTCTCTATGTTACAATGTTAAAAACAACTAATACCACAGAAACTAAAGCGGAAACAATATCATACTCCCCTCTGTCTGGTTGCTAATAATGTAGTTTACCCCGACATTTTAACGTTGATTAAGGAAACAGTTCAGTGGGCAATATTCATTCAGGCCCTGGGGTGCAACCGTATTTAACTTATATATCCAAAACGACTCCCTTTTGAGAAGCAATTTAGACCTATCACCACCCCTTTTGGGAGGTGGGATATGGTCAATTGCCATGTACTTAAATGTGGGCAACCTATGTCCTTTTTCTAAAAAATGCTTTGCCACCAGTTTGTTGGTCTTGCCATCCCTAAATGCAGTACTGATAGCGGAGCGGTGGACATTCATTCTAAGTCGCAGAGTTTGATCTGTTTTACCGACATAGGATAGTCCACATGGACATGTGATCAAGTAAACTACATGAGTAGTAGTACATGTAATACGGTGGCGTATTGAATATCGTTTCCCTGTCTGAGGATGATTAAAAGATACTCCCGGGGTCATGTATCTGCAAGAAGTGCAGTTAGGGCAGCGAAAGGATCCACACTTCACTCCCGCAAGCCACCTCATGGCCTTTTTTTGGTAACACTCCACTGGGTCAGTCTTAACCAGTAGATCTCTAAGGTTCACCCCTCTTTTGTAGCACACCTGCGGGAGACCACCCACTGCTTCCTTCAATTCTACATCAGCTTCAATGATATTCCACTCTCTCTCACTTTCTTAGCTAGTATACTCGTATGTTTATTGTACGTTGTCATGAAAGTAGTTCTATATTCACGGTTTTTCTGTAATGAATTCTTACTTGCAGTACGGGTCCTAGCTATCGCTAGAGCACTCTGTAATATCTCAGTGGGATATCCCCGTTCCCTAAACCAGGCCCACATATCTTCCACTTGCTGCTCTGCCCGCTGGGGAATTGAGTTATTCCATATATATATATATATATATATATATATCCATCCAAGTAGTAAGGTCCGCACTCTCAGGTCTTAAGATAAATCAAAAATGTATTTATTGTTTAAAAGACTAGTGTTTCTTTCTCAAAGTACAAAATGACACAAAATTAATGCATTAAATACTTTAGATGGCAGGAAAAAGTTAATTGGCTGACTTCACACTTACATCATCAAAATGCGTCAAATGATAAAACTTCACTAACAAAGAATACATAAATACAGATAAAAATATATAAAGAGTGTTGGCGTTTTTACAATCTTCATTACCCAGAAAACTATGGGGTGCCGTTTGTCCCAAATACATTCTGTATACAAAACTATCCCTGAAACACAGAAGGAATATCTCTCGTGGTATATTACTATTTCTGACCATATACACAAATAAAAAATATACAAAAGACTTATTTCTATTAAAGAATGAGAACAAAATATGATTAATGCACAAAAGGATGTCATTATATTACAAACTCCATTCTGTACATTTTAACAATCAATCTGTCTCACAAATTTATAACCTCCATGTAACAGACACACTTATATGCAAAGTTACTTACAGAATGAATTATGTAAAAAAAACTTGGACAGAATATATAATAGTGTTACTAACTAGTGCATGCCAAGCTAGATTTGAATGACAAAATAGTTATTTGTGACAGAAAGCAAGATTTTATAGTACAGGCTTGATTCTTTCGACAAAATGAAAGTTTTGTTTCACAAAACAGATAAAATAACCATTCTGTGAAGCAATATTGTCAGTTACTTTCCTGAACCAATAAGAACAAAGCTTACTGGCCTGCTTGTGCAGACATTTTGGTTAAGGGCATTCCTGCTGTTATATATACAAATATATATATATATATATAGTGATGGTGTGGGCACAATCCCCTAGTTAAGCAAAAGTCAAACAAAAGTTCAGGTTCCCTTGTAGTCCCTTCAAATCGTAGTCTGATATTAAATCCAGCACCTATACCATTAGTCTGATAATCAAACCGGTCATTCAGCCCATAGACTGTGTGGCGATTTCGCACTCTTGCGAATTACTTAGCTGTTCTAATGTGCGGCAGGTGGGGGTAATGAAGATTGTAAAAACACCAACACTCTTTATATATTTTTATCTGTATTTATGTATTCTTTATTAGTGAAGTTTTATCATTTGACGCATTTTGATGATGTATGTGTGAAGTCAGCCAATTAACTTTTTCCCGCCATCTAAAGTATTTAATGCATTCATTTTGTGTCATTTTGTACTTTTGATTTATCTTAAGACCTGAGAGTGTGGACCTTACTACTTGGATGGAAATGCTAATTTATGGACACTGCACCCAGGCATATATACACAAGGTGTTGTGAGTGCCGACTCTTCGATGGAGGTAGGTATATATATATATATATATATATATATATATATATATATATATATATATATATATATATATATATAGACCACCATGAAAGCATTTCCACATTTTGCCCTCAGAATCCTCAAGTCCACATACTGTGCAAACTGGACATATATATATATATATATATATATATATATACATACATACAAAAAAAGTGAGGTGCACACTGGGAATAGTTAAAAAAAATCACATCATAGTTAAATACTGTAGTTAAAAAATCACATCTTTATTTAATACATTTTCTCAAGACCATCCACCTATCTTTTTTAAAATGTATTAAATAAAGATATGATTTTTAGAAAGGTTCCTGGTGTGCACCTCACTTTTTTTGTTTTTGCTTATCCTGCTATTGAGAGTAGCACCTGGGTCATAATCAATTGTATGGTGTGCTGAACCCCTGTGAATCGAACATATATATATATTAAATATTAAACATCTTCAGTGATCATTTGGCTATCGCTCTCCACATTGTTAATAATGGTCAGTCATTGCATCAGTAACCCTAATAGAATTCTCCCACTCAAACCTTATTTCTATATTCAGCGTGCCTACTGTATGTCATGTCATTGATCCGGTACACTCTAGTGCCATGTCATTCTTTAATGCACAGTATTTGGATCATTTATTTTACGCAAGTATCTTGCACCTGCATGCATTTAAAGTGGACCCATCACCTAGACAAAAAAATCTGTATAATAAAAGTCCTTTTCAAATTAAACATGAAATCCAATTTCAAATTTGTATCAAAGCATTCATAGCTGTTTTAAGCTCGTTAAAAAATCTCAGCTGTCAATCAAATATTGTCTGCCACTCCTCTATGCCTTAGGCATAGAGGTGGGGCAGATAACTACTTGCACTTTCCATTAAGCACTTCCTAGATGCCACTGCTGCCCACACATTCCCCCAGTTCTCTTAACTATTTAATTGTGTAGCCAGGACATGGGGATAGACATTGGGTCCACCATTCTGGTGCACAAATAAGATTCTGAGATGATGCAAGGCTTGTCTTAATAACAGTGTCCACAAATGGATCCTGCCTGCTTGCTATAATTATGAATTCTCAGACTGAAGAAAACAAGAGTAAAATAATTTATATAGTGTAATTAATGTTCATTTTGCTTGACTAATGTGATAAAATATGATTTTGAATATTTTTTTGGGGTGACGGGTCCACTTTAACATGTACAGTAATTTGGTCCGTCCACATAGTTGCAAGTGAACTGATAAACTGTACTCTAATTAATGATCTTGCTACAAATTATATTTTCTTTTCCAGTGACTTTGTACTTGTATACATTTCATTTATTTGTTGTGTATTTTTGTGTTTGTACTCTATATTTAAACATTTAGGTTTTTTTTTTATTAGTACTGCAGTTACTTCACCAATTTCCCTTCCCCTCTCACTGGAGGTTTAAAATGGTGGCAGCTTGTTTGTGTTTTCACTTTGAGAAAAGCTAGAGTGCTAGCCGAAATGTTAGTCATATTTTGCATTTATTGTTTTGCATATTTTGCATTTATTGTTTCAGTCTATATGCACCCAGGCACTGTTCACTCTTATACGAGCTGTGCTGACATCCAGCTGTGTATATATACACTGTATATATATATATATATATATATATACATATATATTATATATATTTTTTTTTTCCCACAGTCCCAGCACTCAGACAGTGGCCAGTGGTGCACGATCAACATATAGATATAGATAGATATAGATATATACTGTATATCACCTCATTCTAGGAGCATCCCATAAACCATCCAGAAGCTTTTGATTACTTAACCTTCATCAGAGCACTGTGTAATTAAATTCCAGTTTTTTGTACACTGTTTAGATTTGCATGCAGAACAAATTCTACATTAAAGCCCTTCACATGATTTACTGCCTGAAGCAACATAAATTGGTTTAAATGCATTGTTATAAACATGTGGTGATTAGTCTGTTTAAATGAAAGTAAATTTACAGTAATATCAGAGTAATAAAAGATCTTCATTACCATCATAAAATGTGATGTACTGATCCAGTATACACCTTTGAATTTCTAGCAATAATCAAGCAATGTTGTTGTGTTGTACAACGTCACTTTTGTAGAACTATATACCATAGCTGGGTAGGCTTGTCTGAAATGGATAAACTTTGCTTGGTAACTAAGTACTTTCAAATCTAATCCTCTTACACAGAAAAGCACTAAACATTTTAATAACAAGCGCTGGATTAACATAGCAGGCATCCCTAGGCCTGCTGTCATTCATCCACCTGTCACCTCCCTTTAATTCAATCAAATTTTAATTGAGACCAGTGCAATGGGCATTTGCATAGAGGAAATTTTTAAAAATCTCATACGCTTCCCCAGTGTTTCTGAACCAATGTGGGTGTGGTTGCCTGGGCCTGGGCCTTGGTAGCCTCTCAACAAATCCAGTCTGTTAATAACAGGCAAGGACTTAAATGTATAAAAAAAAGTAGATTATTAAAAATACACTAGGGGGGGTTTATTGCAGCAATCATTACCCTGTACTTGTGTCTGTTCCCACAGACACCTGTGAGAAGATCTATATTTGGGGCAAATTTACTAAAGAGTGCAAATTCACCAGAGACGGCTTTGCAGCTGTCGCAACACTTCGCCAGGTGAAAATTCGCTCAGACAACACTAATTCACTAAAGTGCGAAGTTGCGACCAGGGTGCCGAACGCTGGTGAATTTTCTACTTCGGCAGAGCAAGTAAATCAAAGCAAAGCTGTGTTAGTGTTCAATTCAGCCTAGTGCAACTTCATTACAGTTCTTGTGCTAAGGCTAATTTGCATACAACGGACATAAGCCCACAGTTAAATAATGTGCCATATGATAGAAAATGTATGGGGTAAACCAGGTGGCCAAAAAAGAAGGACAGCCTCCTAGGATCGTATGATTCAACGGTGCACACAAACATATAAACTATAAAGTTAGGTCACATGAGCCAATTAACAGAGTTCTGTCTTTTGCTTCTACACATCTTTAATATGCCACTTAATTTGATATAAACTATATATATCTTTTGCTCAAGTATTCATTTTGGGAGAGTATATGCTTTGAGTCTACTCCGATAAACATAAAAGCTTGAACGGTCAATATAACATATCCTAAATAATGGCTTGTAAACAACAAGATGTTCAAGCTACAGATTGTGGATGCCTTTCTACAGCTCTTCAATGTCCAATCTGTATCCTTCCAAAATGTTTTCAGTGCTTCACTGTTTTCTGGAGATGGTCCTGTAACCAACTGTTTATATATATAGTCTGGGGAAGGTTTGAGCAAGAACTGTATCAGGTTAAAGGTGATACACATTGTCAGTCTGATTGGACACCTTTATTGGTAGTTTATGACAGCATGCTGGGACATGCATGGCTATGACAAATGACATGCAAAAAATCAATTAACATATTGTGCTGTTTCACAAAATGTTCAATTGTTAATTATTTTGTAATAATTAAAAATCTAGCATATATTAATGGATAGATAGATGAGATAGATAAGAGAGATAGATAGATAGAGAGAGAGAGAGAGAGAGAGAGAGAGAGAGAGAGATAGAGAGATAGAGAGATAGATAGATAGATAGATAGATAGATAGATAGATAGATAGATAGATAGAATATAAAGGGGGGATAGGAAATCTAATTTAATGAACAGGAAACCTCTTGGAAATTATACTTTATAGGGTGATTGTGAAGTTTGGGTTGAAAAATGTTTGCTTCTGGTTTACAGTCTGATTTAAGAAACAACAAGAATGACACCTTATATAACCTTGAGAGACACATCTCAGAGCACCTATTAACTTCCAGAGCAACATCCTAATGCTTCTCTAGGAACGCAGTTTTTAATGCATGAGAAAATAGAATGTGCTGGCAGTAAATTGTTGATCTCCCTTTGGATCCTTAAAATTATGAAAAAAAAATATTTTAGCACATTCTGCTAAGTCATTATCATCTTATCATCTTTAATCTAGTTCTCGGGTACAGCGTTAAGAAAGAGTTCCCATTAAAATTTTCAAGAACCATCTAATTAGAGGAGACAGAAACATTGAGACTTTATGATTTTAGACTATTCTGTGGGGCTGATGAAAAATAATGAATAGTTTTTTTCAAATCAATTCCACATCAAAAGGAAGAGCAGTGCATTGAGGAACCTTTACTGTTTGCCAACACTAATGACACCTTGATTAACACCACAATCACTGAAAGGAGAGCCTGCTTGCTCCTACTTGCTGTACACAGTGACTCAGTGACTTATGACTTTATATTTTTAAATTGGCCTTTACAGCTCCATCTGTTAAATCAGTGTACAAGCCATTGTCAAATGGTTCATTATCCTGGTAATATGATTCATTTTAACAGTCAGGAAAACCAAGAGAGGAAAATATAGAAATAACCTGATGTACGAAGAGGCCAAAGCAGTTCAAATGGGTATAGAGTTCAATGAACTGCTTTGTTTTGCAGGTCACAGTCCCTTATTAGAAAATATCATATGGACTTGTGTGTTAAATATGTCATGACTCAGGGTTAATTGAAGAAATTCATCTTAACTCATTTAATGCATTTAACCTTTTCATTAGCATACCAAAGCACCATTGTTCACAGTGATGAACACTTTAATTAGATGGGATGCTGTGACACAATGTTCTGTGTTAAATGGGAAAAGTGGGGTATCTGGGTTTAGTTATTCTGTGTCAAACACACAATCCAAAGTGGCTTCATCTGTATAATATTTTCTTTATTCCTGCATGTTGGGCCCAATGATTTTGTTTTTGTGTCTTGTTTGTAACCCACAATGACCAATCAGTGAGCAGCAGGAGAAATGATGGAAGCAAAAAAACACTGATAGGTTGCTTTTAAATAAAAAAATATTCCACTTTACTTTTAGTCATACTCTCTGACAGCTCAATTTTATTTGACTTATAAATGTGCCGCTCCATTGCTTTATGTAATAAATACTGTATAAGGCACATACATCAGAACAGACATAATCAATGTGGATACAAAAGGGGTAATTTTTTATGCAGAACACAGTTTGCATAGTGCAAAAAAGACTGCAATCAGTTATGTTTTGGCTCTTTGTATGCTGCATTCTGCCTTGGCTGAATTGCCACAGGTGTCTCTGAACCATCTCATGTCTGAACACTGAATGTCCAGCAAGTAGAAGCCTATATACTGCGTAACCCATATAACACCCATTAACTGCTAGATTAACACCAGAAGCCATTGTAAAGTGAAGGAAGATTTAATGATCAGAATTAAAGCAAACGTACAGAAGTCTAGATACAAGCCTGAGTTGAAACAGAAGACTGAGCGTAGTCTAACAATGGGCTGAAAAGATTAGGGCTGGCAGAAGACTAGCAAAGTCCAAAAAGCAGGCCAAGGTCAGTTGCAGGCAGCAGTCAAGCAAGGTCAAGGAACAGACCAAAGGTCAAACCATGATATCCACAGACAAAGGGGTATCAGATGGGAATGGGAGAGCAGGGCAACAGGAGAACAGAACCAGGAAGGGATCACAGAAATGAAGGCAGAGAACACAGGAATCACAAGTCAAGTGCTAGATCAAGCTAGGAGCTCAGATGATCAAGCACCATGTGCTGCAAGTACTATGTTGTACATCCTTAATAATGGGATTCTGGGGTTTGCAACAGCAACTTATTTATTAAAATACAGTGCATGAAAGAAGCATGGTTCTTTGACTGTACAGCACAGTCTTTCTGATTGTGGAGCTGGCCCCTCCTATGTGCTTCTTTTTCTATGACAAACTTTATTAACTTCAACAATTATCAACACAGTAGCCAGCTTATAAAGGCCGTAAATTTTTAATCACCAGCACATGACGTTAACCAGGTAGGTGGAGGCAGATGTTGAGGGTGCGTTATGTGACACATAGTAGTACCAGCCACTCCTAACTCTAAATGTCCCCAGTGGATCAGAAGGAAAACACACAGCCCTACTTCCAAGCAGGTTTGGGCTTGAATCCTCAAGAATCCTGACAGACCAACACATAAGTAGTATCACTTTAATCCCTATAATGTTCTCAGCCTTCTCTATATCTTCTCTCTTTTACTTACCTTTATTCCTTTTTAACTCTTCTTTTCATTAACTTCCTCTTCCCCCCCCCCCCCCCCCCCCCCCCCCCCCCGCTTTCTAAACCTATTCTCAGCCTGTGTAGATTCTGAGCTGGATTTTCTGAAAGTGTTCCTCCTATTTCATATGATCCAGTAAGCATAGCCCTTACCTTGCATTTTACCCCATGGCTTACTCCCTAAGCATATGGCAATTAATCTATGTATAGTTATACTCTTGTATCATTTATTACAATGCTTGGCCTTCCTGTGAGTACTTTTCTGTACTGAAAAATTGCACAGTGCAACACATCTATTTAAATAAAGTTATACATTTCTACATACATTTAAGATACAAGTTGAAGCTGTCTCTTCTATTCTTTTTCAAATGTATATAGTATGGACAATGATGTGCTTTATACTATGGATACATTAATCAAGGATTTGGTTTGGGTTTTGGAAGAATCCCAGCACATTGTCAGATGAATCCAGGGATTCCAATACATCAGTTTTGGAGAGCATTTTTATCCTTGATCACTGCCACATTTAAGAAAATCCTTGAATGGTTTAGGAGAACTACAAATGCCATGTTTTATATACTGAACTTATTGCACCAGCCTTAAGTTTCAACTCATCAATAGCAGCAATGATGCAGAACTTGTCACAGGGGGTCACCATCTTGGAAATTGTCTGCGACACTCACATGCTCAGTGGACTCTGAGCAGCTGTTGAGAAGTTAAAGGAAAACTATACCCCCCGAACAATGTAGGTCTCTATAAACAGATATTGCATAAAACAACTCATATGTAAAACCCTGCTTCATGTAAATAAACCATTTTCATAATAATACACTTTTTAGTAGCATGTGCCATTGGGTATTCATAAATAGAAAATAGCCATTTTAAAAAATAAGGACAGCCTCCTGGGATCCTAGGATCCAACGGTGCACACAAACATACCAAACAAACTATAAAGTTAGGTCAAATGAGCCAATTAACAGACAGAGTTCTGTCTTTTGCTTCAACACTTCTTCCTGTTACAGTTAGAGTTGAAATATTTCTGGTCAGGTGATCTCTGAGGCAGCACACAGACCATCACTAAATGGTGGTTCAAGGCAAGAGATGTAAAAGGGCAATATTTACTTAAATATATATACCAGATAGGTAAGATTCTTTAATATGTCACTTGATTTGATATAAACTATCTGTTGCTCAAAAATTCATTTTCGGGGTATAGTTTTCCTTTAAGCTCAGGGGTCATTGCAAATTAGCAGAACATGAGGTTGGCCTGTAATATAAGATGATACTACAGAGCTGATTATTAAATTCTGATGCTAGTTGCACTGGTTTCTGTGCTGCCATGTAGAAATTATCTGTATTATTTACTAATCAGTCTTACATTATTATTATTATTATTATTAACATGTATTTCTATAGCGCCAACTTGTTTTGTAGTGCTGTACATTGTGACATTTCTATTCTATGTGTACTGTATATTTTGAGTTGGTCCCTACATTCAGTAAGTGACAGCAGCACAGAGCATGTGAATCAGTGAATCAGCAGAAAAGAAGATGGGGAGCTACTGGGGCATCTTTGGAGGAACAGATCTAAAGGAATGTGGTTGCTTTGGGCTGGTACAGAAGCCAAAAACATATTGTACAACATTTATAGCTTCTTTAACTTTCCTTGTCCTTTATACACAATGACATTTAGCATTATTTATTTCTTGTGATGGGCAAATCTATCCAGTTTCGCTTCGCCTAAAAATTCGCGAATTTCCAGCAAAATTGGCAAAACAATTTGCAAAACAAGGCGCGGCACGGTTTCGACGCGCAACTCGTTTTTTTCGCGAGTTTATTCGCCCATCACTATTTATTTCATTTCAGCAAGGCTATAAAAAATCTTAATCGTTTTAAAAACCTAAACCTCAAGTAACTAGAATGCTTCAGATAGATCCCCTTTTGACTTGTACAGAATCTCTACAGGTTTTACGCAGCAGTGGTTTTCATTCAAGTTGTCAATATTTTTTTCACATTTCGAGCTTGAAAAACGCAACACAGTTTTTTTCTTGAATCAGCTAAAAACGATAAGTTTGACCAAAAGTGTTCCACTGAACTGAATCTGTATTTTTATAACTTTCAGCGACCCCTTTAAGGTCATTTGCTGAACAAATTTAAAAAATGTTGACTTTTTTCAAGGTTTAATATTCATATTAGGGTTAAGGTTCAGTATTTTGACAATCTCGTCATAGATCATTCCGTATTTACCCTAATCTAAATAAATGTGATTTCTGTCCATCCCTACAATATTCTGTATTTGGCTATTACTACTTGCCATTCTGTTTGACAGATAACCACTTTCATGGTTTTTAAGTATCAAAATGGCAAAATATGCTATCTGTGAGAATGTGAGAATAAAAAAACTTAAATTAATAAGCTTTGACAAAATGTTGTTTTATTTCTCTTTATAAAATGTTGATTTGCATTAGAGATTACAGTAAAGGGAAGACACAGTAACAGTCTTTAATAGGAACCATGGCAACATGTTGCATTGTGCACCAACTATTCGTATAATTTGAAAAGAAAACTAGGCTTGCCGCATCTCAAATAGCTTGTTTAAATGTTGTTATCTTGGGATGGACACATTATTTATCTCAACAATACAGTCAAAGACTAAAATGTGGATATTGTGCACTGCAGTCAATTTATTTACTCACTTGCTGCTTTGATATAATAGGCAGTTGTATGAATAAAATGGTGTTCCTTTCCCCTCTGTCTTATAAGTTATTTTCTTGTGAAAATCAAATTGTCATGTAAGGACAATTCTCATCACTTCGCATGCCATGATTTGCAAACAGGTATGATTAAATGTCACACAGCAATATCAGAATTAAACTAAGGTGTGGAGGACTCACTTGGGAAGTAAGATATTGGATATCAATCCCAGTGTTTAAATAGTATTACAAATACTAGAAGAGTGGCAGAACAATATGGTCTCTATTTTTAAAGAAAAATATAAATGTGCTTATATTTAAAATTAAATGGGTTATAAAGCCTTTTCTCCCCCGTGTCCATGGACTGCTTGTAAGGTTTCTGCCTGTTCTACATTCACATAGTCTATGTCATGTATGGGGTTTGACATAATCCGGGGGGGGGGGGGGTATAAGAATTAAGTAACCCTGTGTGGTCTCTGGTAAAGTTTGGAAAAACTGCGGATTTACTATATTTTATCCATCTGTGAGGGTGCTCTGGACTTGCAATGCTCTGTTGCATCATGTTGGGTATAATGTAGTGCTTTTGTCTGGGTTAGGCTCTGCTGGGGGGGGTGATCCTGGGACTTCCTCATTTGTGGACTGCTCACCCTAACCACTGGGCTGAGAACTATTTGCCCTGAACAGATATAGAATGTCATGGAGAATTAACATTCTAACCACTATTAGGCCTTCGTCGGACTTGGCCAGCTATGCATCAGCAGAAAACCCATGGGGCTGGTGGATCTGCTCAAATCATTACTGCCAATAGATTGATCCATAAAGAGAAAAACAAAGTGGAGAGGGAGCAGCATTGGCAATATATGTTTAATATCAAGGATTTCTGGGATACATAACCCCCTAATAGACACTTGGGGGCAGATTTACAAAATTAACGTGAATAATTCGAAGTTCGATCAAATTTCGATCGTACGATTTTTTTAGGATATTCGAATATGCAAATTTGGCCACTTCGATCATCGAATATCCAAAATTCGAGTGTATCGAATAGATCGAATGATCGGACCATTCGATGATCGAAGTACTTTAACATTAAAATTTGATTCAACTGCCTACTTTGCCAGATTGAACCTACGGAATTGCAATACAAGTCTATGGGAAGCCCCCCATAGGCTTTTTTTCTATCACCTGCTCGAATACCATTCGTACGATCGAACACCTTGATCGTTCGAATCGTACAAATGTTTTGAGCGATCGGAGGAAATTTCACGATTTTTTCGGTATTCGATCATACGATTTTATCAAGAAATCGAATATCGAAGTAAAAATAGCCCTCAAATTAGGGAATAATGATAAATTTGCCCCTTGGTCTTTGGAACCTATATAGCCTCCATACCCTATATATGACTGACCTGTAATGTCATATCTAATTAGTGTGAGTTACAGGTACCAACCAAGGCAAGCTTTTTAATCACCAAGAGTCAGCTTGCTATGGAGAGGATCTCTGACTTTGGGGTATCAAGCCTGTCTGAGCCAGATTTTTCACTCCAGCTATTACCCTGCTGAGCCGGTTGTGTATAATTTTAATTAATAGGTTTACATCGGTGTTACAATTCATTCTGTGGATAACCTAATGTAAGACTTATTTTTATAGAGTTGTAAGTGCAGTGCTAAAGGAGAAACACCAGCTACAGGGTCTGATTATTTTATGTAATCCACCCTTTTTAAAAAGAAAAAAGTGGAATATTAATAACAATATACAATTAGAGGTTGATACCTTGGCTGAAATAGACATTAGACACTTACAGGGAAAGCATACATGAAATAGCAGCATTTTAAAATATGGATTTACCTGTACTAATAATGTTTCAAAATATGGCTCGCTTCCCACTGGATTCAATTGATTAAGGAAATGCCATTTTTGCAAAAAATCTTCCACAGTGAGTGTCAAATCTCTGTGCATGGTATCATTAAGACTAGCAGCAGGACACAAGGGAGATATAGAATAAGTAGTTAGAGAAACCAAGGAATATTCTAAATTGCCACCCAGGTGGCTGTATGAATGTTCGCAGTTATACCAGAGAATTCCTTAACTATTGTGTTCCACTACTGTATCTCTCAAAGTTGAATCTTTTATATTTGAAGTGTTATACTGAGAACACAAGACTGCTCTAAAATATAGCTATTATATATGCAGAGTTCAGAAAAATGTCATTCCAGCAGCTCCAGGGAGTAGTAGTGCATCAAACTCACAGGCTCAATGAGCATTTTGTAGGCAAGTTTTGTATTCAGTCATTGATATTATGTGACTTAACCAGACTGAAACTAGATCTCCCTTTCATTATGTTGACATAAAAGAAAGCATTTATAGTAGTAATAATTCCACAGAGAGCATCAAATAGCAACATAAAATAAATCTAAACATATTACCTAAGATATTTGTGTACTGGGCACTTACATAGTGCCCACTGTTACTTTCAGGCGTTATGTACTAACCTAGATATACCGTAAAGATCCATGTCTGATGGGACATGTACTTTGGTGCACTCAACACATAGTTAAGAAAGATCAATGGCACATACTTACACACACAACTACTGAAACTATATATATATATATATATATATATATATATCTCCATGCATTAACAGAGACAGCCATCACAACATCATCCCACAGTGCATTCCACAACCTCACTGTGAAGAACCAACTCTATTGCTTCAAATTGAAGTTCTTTTCCTCTAGTGGGTGGCATCTGATCCGGAAATATATTTTATGGAAGAATAGATCTCTTGCTAATGCACTTATAAAAGAGTAAAGCTCCCCATAGACGCAACAATCTTTGCCGATCTTAGGGAAGTCCGACCAATCTGTCAAATTATCATGCGGTTAGTGGGATACAAACAATCGTACATCTTACGATTTTTCATCCGACATCTTTCTGAAAATTGATCAGCCAGGTTAGAAAATCTTTATCAGTCCCCATGCAATCTACCTATGTTTGCAGGGCCAAGCAGGCAGCGACCCTTCAGTTTTGCTGGCAATATCTCCTGAAATGGTCTTTTTAGTTGATGGACACATCGGATATTTAAATGATCGTTTTGAGACAATCGTGGTCTCACGATAACCATTTGATCTTTCATAAATCTTTACGTCTATGGCCAGCTTAATCATTTCTCCCCGCAAGTGTCTTTTCTCCAGAGGGAACAACCCCAATGGTAACAATCAACCCTCATAATGTAAATCTTCCATCCCCTTACCCAGTATAGTTGCACATCTCTGCACAATCTCCAGCTCGTAAGGGCTGGAGCCCCAAACTGCACCACATACTCCAGGTGAGGCATTAAAAGTGACCTATAAGAGACAAAATTATGTTTTCATCCCATGAGTTAATGTCCTTTTTTATGTTATCTACAAAAAACCCTAGATCCTTCTCAATTAAGGAAAACTCCAACCGACTTGCATTTATATTATTTCTAGCAAAGTGCATAACCTTGCCTTTATCAACATTGAACCTCATTTTCCAGTTTGCTGCCCAGTTTTCCAATTTAGACAAATCACTCTGCAAAGTGGCAGCATCCTGCATGGAACCTATAGTTCTGCACAATTTCGTATCATCAACAAAAATAGAAATGGTACTTTCAGTGCCAACCTCCAGGTCATTAAAGGGGTTATTCACCTTTGAGTTAACTTTTCTTATGACATAGAGCATTATTTTTTTAGTCTATTTGCAACTGGTTTTATTTTTTTATTTGTGGCTTTTGAATAATTTAGCTTTTTATTCAGCAGCTCTGCAGTTTCAGCAATATGGTTGCTAGGGTCCAAATTACCCTAGCAATCACACATTCATTTAATTAGAGACAGGAATTTGAATCTGGGAGGGTCTGAATAGAAGGATGAGTAATAAAAAATTATAATCATAATATAATAATCATAATAATCATTTTGTAGCCTTACAGAGCATTTGTTTATAAGGTGGGGTCAGTGACACCAGTTTAAAGCGGGAAAGAGTTAGAACAAGGCAAGTAATTAAAAAGCTATAAAACATAACTAATTAATACCAGTTGAAAAGTTGCTTAGAATTGGCCTTTCTTTAAAATACTAAAAGTTAACTTAAAGGTGAACCACCCCTTTAATAAACAAGTTGATTAGCAAAGGACCAGTACAGACCCCACTAACAACAGTTGTCCAATTAGAACATTTTCCTTTTACCACCAATCTATGCAATCTATCCTTCAGCTAGCTCTCTATCCAGGTCGAAATACTATGTTCCAGGCCAGTATTCCTAAATGTAACCATTAACTTTCTGTGTGGTACAGCATCAAAAGCATTAGCAAAGTATAAGTAGAATACATCTACTGCCATCTCTAAGTAGAGGTTCCTGCTCACGTTCTCATAAAAGGCCATTAAAGGAGAACTAAACCCTAAGATTGAATAAGACTAAAAATGCCATTTTAAATATACTGAACTAATTGCACCAGGCTAAAGTTTCATCTTCTCAATAGCAGCAATGATCCAGGACTTCAATCTTGTCACAGAAGGTCACCATCTTGGAAAATGTCTGCGACACTCACATGCTCAGTGGGTTCTCAGCAGTTGTTGAGAAGCTAAGTTTAGGTGTTATTAAATTATCAAGAAGAAAATAAGGTTAGTCTGTAATATAAGCTGATGCTAAAGGGCTGATTATTAAATTCTGATGCTAATTGTAGTGATGGGAGAATCTCCCGCGATTCGCTTCGCCTAAAGATTCGCGAATTTCTAGAGAAATTTGCGAATCGGCAAAAAATTTGCGAAACGAGTCGCGGGACGCTTTTGACGCACGTCTTCGTTTTCGGTGCGTCGCGTCGTGTCAAAAACGACACGCGACTCGTTTTTTTGGCAAAATTTCGCTGGTCATTCACGAATTTATTCGCCAGCGGCGAATCGCGGGAATTCGCCGCGAATTCGACCCTGGCGAATAAATTAGCCCATCACTAGCTAATTGCATTGGTTGCTGTGCTGTAATGAAGCAATTATCTGTATTAATTAATAATCAGCCTTATATTGTGCCATTTCTAATCTATGTTTACTGTATATTGTGAGTAGGCCCCTAAGCTCATTAAGTGACCGCCGCACAGAGCATGTGCAGTGAATCAGCAGAAAGGAAGATTGGGAGCTACTGGTGCATCTTTGGAGACACAGATCTTTACGGTTAAAAGGCTGGGGTTGCCTTGGGCTGGTACAGAAGCCCAAAACATAATGAACAAAATTTCAGCCCTGCTTATTTAGTTAGGCTTTAGTTCTCCTTTAAAATAGTCTGGCATGATCGGTTATGCATAAATCATGCTTGTGCAAATTCATAGTATTATGTTTTGAAATGGAGTCAAATATCTTATCCCTTAATACCCCATCAAGAACTATTGATGTTAAACTAAAAGGTCTATAGTTTTGAGGATGAGAACAAGATACCTGTACCTGAATAGCGGCACCACATTAGCAATTCACCAGTCTCTCTGCACCATGCCAGACCTCATTAAATCCTGTAGTGGTCTTTCAATCATAGAGTTGAGCTCATTTAGTACTCTAGGATGATTACCATCCAGTCCCAGTCCTTTGTTTATCTTAAAATATTCTAGTCTTTACCGTGCATCTTTTGTTGTATTCCTAGAATTGTGATTAAGAAGGAAACCTTCATTAATTGGTTCCTCGTTTGTGTAAACCAATGAAAAATAACAGTTCAGAATCTCTGCTTTTTCTCTGTTGTCACTGAGCAACTGATGGGGTCCCACCCCATCCTGCTTCATTTTTTTACTACTCACTGTACATCTTTTTTCTAAAAAAAAATGGGATTCATTTTACTCCTTGCTCCAATACAATTTTCCATCTCGATTTTAGCATTTTTTTTGCATCATTTTGCACATCTTTTCTTACAACTTCCAACACTTCTGTCAGACCACAAAAGTTTTGTTTTGGGACAACATTCCTTGTTAAATGGGTATATATTGACATTTATTTATTAAGCAACATTTTAAAGACACAAACACTTTTCTTCTGTGTTTAACTGCAAACAGCCTTTCCTCCTTAATATGTTGCAGAGTTTGAATAAAATAAAATAAAATTTAAAGTAAATTAAAAGTTAAAATTTTATGTTTTAGTTACTCCCTCACAGAGTTGTTTCTGCAACATAATCTCAAAGGAGACCCTGTTATAATCACTATTTCCTAAATGCTCTCCCACACAAAAAATTTTCTTTGCGACCTTTTGCCCAGTTAAAATCTCTACTCAAAGGGATTACACACTCTATATATTATTCAATGGAGAATTAGAAGTTACTATTAGCCAATTTATCTTATAACAAAGGGATCTCGGTAGCTGGTAAACTGTTGTATGCTCTACCCTAGCTTCCCCATAATACTCTTGCTTAAACCCCCTCTTACCTAGTTTAAACACTCCTCCAACTTCTTGGCCATTCTTTCCTCTAGCACAGTGGACCCTCTTCCTTTGAGGTGCAATCTCCCTAGCACAGCGGACCCTCTTCTATTGAGATGAAATCCATCATAGTTATACAGATTGTACCCCAAGGAGAAATCATCCCAAACCTTTCACTCAGCCCAAACTCTTCACTCCTACACCAAGCTTTAGCCACGTAACTCCCTTAGCTCCCGCTGTCTGCCTAGATCTTCTGCCATTAATTTTGTTGTTAGTACCAATATGTACTAAACGGCTGGGTCATGCCAGCCCCACTCAATAATTTGTCTACCCAATCCTCCTCATGCTGAAACCTGGCACCAGGAAGGCAGCAAACTGTTTGATTGTAGTGATCCAGACAACAAATTATCCTACTGACTTTTCTAATAACTGAATCCAGTGTTACCACAATCTGTTTAGGCCTGGCTCCACTCTCCTCTCCATTACTACTAGAGAAACTGGTCTGCTGGCTGTTGTTCACACAATCTGGAAAATCTGTTGGAATGTATAAACACTGGAGCAGACTCCCTTTACCATTTGCCCACACTAGGTTTTGTAATTATCACCAAGCTAACTGACCCCAGTGTTGCAATTTGCTGCTCTAGTGCCCTGACACAAGCTTCTAAAGTGGCAATTTACTCACAGCCATCTCAGAGGTAAGCAGTTTGGAACTATTGCTGAAACATATGGCAGACTGTGCACTGGGTCAGGCCATCAGTCTTGCTAGCGATCATTATCCCAGTTACAGATAAAAAAAAGGAATAGAAAAAAAATTGAATTTAGAACAAACTTTTGTTTTTACCTTGTTTGAACCTCGATTATTTTAAAACTGCTGTGTTTCTAACTCCACTTACATAGTCCCCACTTAAACTCCTGTGTTTGCAACTTTACTTACAGAGTCCCCACTTTAACTCCTGTGTTTGCAACTCAACTTACAGCAGGAAAGCCTGCACTTTACTAATGTGTTGTCCTATTATGACCTACATCCATAAAAGCATTGTTAGCATTCTGTTCAATGGAAAATATTACTTAAATGTTGATTTATGAGAAAATGTATGTTGTTATATTTAACAAACAACTATTTCTTTTGTTATCTTTCTAATTGTGGCCTTACAGAACATTTGTTTTTTAGAAAGGGTCGGTGAGCCCCATTTGAATGAATGGAATGTGCTTGTTTTTTAAATATTCAGTAGATTTCATCTGATGTCATATAAGGTTGCATCCTTTTCCGGAAAAAATACCAGCCTTCCTATTTGTTTAACCCTTTGCCCTAGTAATAATATTGGTATAAGAGGTCATTATTACCAGACAGGCCCTAACTGAATTTTGTCCCTGGGGAGGGCAATACCCACTGCATATAATGTGCATGTGTAAACTAAACACTTTTTAACACTTCACAAATATGTTACCCCTTTGTTAATATTAAGGGGACATCTGTGAACACAAATGGATCTCATTTGGAACCCGCAGAGCTGTTATAGGTAGCTGGGAGTGGTTCTTGTTCATTCCAGTTGCACATCCACTAAGCCTCAAATTAGCTTTAGGTCAGTCTATGAATGGCCCATCTTTAGCCTCCCCAAACAAAAAAATTCACCCTCCACCTATGGTACTGGCTGGAGGGATGTTGCACACTTTCCCTCCAGGGAACAACATGAAATTACTCCCAGCTATGAGTGTCCCCAGATAGGGGCCCCTCCCTGAACTTGTACTTCATAATTAAGGATACTCCCTTTCCATATGTATTCCATATGTATACATATATTGTTTTGTTCTTTTTTATATGAACATTTTTTTAAATTAATTCCATTAAGAGCCTGCAATAATTTTATAAAAGGCTTACATCTTGTTAGGTCAGCACCGCTTCAAATAATGGACCATCCCAATGCCTATTCTACTGTTCAGAGCAGAATTCTGGATTTAGCTCTGCCCCTTAAACGGTTTATAGCTGTGTAGCTACATTCATTATTCAATGAGGTGGGCTGTGGGTTGGCTACAACCATTCTCTCAGTGCATTTGCCACAAAGCACATTAACCCCTGCAGTTCCTTGCCCTACTGCTCCATTGAATACCCCACATATCTATGTCCTCACTTTATTCACTATCCATTTTTACTATTTCTCTTCTCATTCTCCTGGGTTGCCCCCACACTAAGCTCTCTGTCTCTCTCTAATAACCATCTGCCTCACTCACTATAATATTAAAATATATATTTTTGTACCTCATCCCCGCTCCTGCTTCTATCATGTATCCCCGTCATTATTTATTTTTTGATAACTTATGTACAGACTCTACTTTATGTAGAGTAGAACCCCCATTTTACATTTTTCAGGGACAAAAAAGAATTGTGGTTGGACCACACAAAATGGTATAAAATATGGAAGAACTTAAAAGTGGGGTTTGCAAAATGGAGGTTTCACTGTATGTATCCAGCTGTAACTAGAACTCTAACAGTCTGCAAACTGCTGGATAGTAATTGTGCTAAGAAATTACTAAATTCCAAGTGCTGTCCTGGCAAACAAGGATCTCGTGTCACTAATAGAATGGCAATGCTATACATGTGCAGAAGTTACTACTTTATATATTAATAGAAATGCTGTTGTTAGATTTGTGTGGAAACCATAATATGGGTACAAGTAATTTGTGTAAAATGTTTCTTTCTTGCCCCCCTTGGAAATTGTTCTCTGGATGCTCATGCTCCCAATAAACTGAACCTCTGCAGATTAGTAGTAGACTCTCTTGGCTTGGAACACACATTGCCAGTTTTTAAATGAAAAACGAAAGAAATAAAGAAACTGGTAGAGCAAGATGTGATTGAAAATCAGAATCCTCCAAATGGGTTTCACCAATTGTTGTAACGATGAAGAAAACTGGAGGTATTTGATTGTGTGTTGATCTCCGTGAACCTTATAAAGCAGTTGTTATGGATAATCATCGTTTGCCACACATAGAGGAAATATTTTCAGAACTCCGAGGAGCACCCTGGATCTTCAGAGTGCGTATCATCAAGTATTACATGAGAAAAGCAGAGACCTCACTGCATTTATCACCCATGTTTCGGTTCAAGCGTGTACCTTATGGACTGGCTTCAGAACCGAGTTCTTTTCAAAGAATAATGTCTTCTATACTCCATGACATACCTGGTGTACAATGCTACTTAGATGATATAATTGTCTACGCTGCAACTATGGATCTTCATGACAAGTACCCAAAAAATTTTCTGAAATGCATTGATTTGCCGATGTGGTAACTGCCATTCATTCTTGTTTTACTTGTCAGAATCATGGCAAAACAGCTATCATACATACACCACCACTTCAGCCAGTACCATTCCCTGATTCATCATGGGAAAAACTTGCTATTGGTATTGTGGGTCCTTTTACAGATGCTCCTATATACTGCAGATTTGCTATAATAGACTATTACAGTAAATGGCCAGAAATTGCATTTGTTTCCCCTATAACATCAGCTACAGTTATAACATTTCTGTCTACAGTCTTCAGCAGAGACAGTAATCCAAAGGAGTCAATATCAGACAAGGGACCAATTTGTTTCATCTGAGTTTGAAATCTTTCTAAGAGAGAGGAATATTGTGCATAGAAAATCTTCAGTGTATTACCCACCAGTAAATGGAGAAATCGAGTGATTCAACCAAAGTCTGAAAGAAGTACTACAGACTGCAAATCTTACTGGGAAATCTTGGAAAGTATTTACAACAGACCTACATAACTACAGAGCAATGTGCCATGCAACAACCCAGGCATCTCCAGCTGAATCAATACAGCTACGTGTTACATGTTACAGACATCAAACTTCCACTAAATACTGTTCCTGCATACTCATCTACTGCTGACATTGTCAAACGTCAACAAGCCAAATGCAAGGCTTATACTGACAGAAAACGTGGTGCAAGAGAAGTGCACTTTCAGCCTGGGTCTTTAGTCTAAATTAAGAAACCAGGAATACTGAAACAAGGACAATCTAAATTTACTACACCACTTTAAGTGAGATGCCAGCGAGGACCATACACAAATTATCTGATGGACACATATGGAATGCATTACATTTACCCAAATGCTTTCCTACTATAGGGGGCATATGTGGTGCTTGTGCAAGTTGCCTGTAGGTGTCACTGTGCACAAAAGTATACTGTGCATACACTGTACTTTCTATACTGCTTAAAAGGGTTAAGGTGGCCATACAAGATCCACTCATTTGGTGATGTCGCCAAACAAGCAGATCTCTCCCCGATATGCCCACCTTGAGGTGGGCAATACCGTGCTGATCCGATTGTGGGCCCTAGGGCCCAAAGATCAGATCATAATGTAGGGGACAGAAGTGGCCGCGATCCACGCCCCATGCACCGCCCAATAAGCTTCCGATTCGTTCATCATGATATCTCATCATGTGCATGAAACATTGAGAATAAAATGTTTTTTCTCAATATTTGCAAATACTGTCATATCTGCGGTGTTTATACCTAGTGGTTATATTTTAACAAATAAGTAAATGAAGTAAAGGAATTAAAGGGTAGCAGTTACCCTAATATATGACTATGAAGATTCTCATTCATCCATATGAATGGTATATCTAACACAAAATAACTCAAAACCTGCATCAAAGTTGGCCACAGGGGCTCAACATCTTGTAATTTTGTTAAAAATCTTTGCAAGACCAAGACTATGCACATGCTTAAGTGGGGAGGTTAATATTATTGATCATCATAAACTGTCAAAACAGCACAAAGTCAAATGATATCTGCCATAGAAGCTGATAAAGCAAGATTGATTAATAATTAGAATATGCAGACTTCACTTTTAAACATAAATTACAAAATATTGCTACTAAGTCAAACACTTGAGCAGATAAATATGATCTGTAAAAATATCTTAGGCTGCCAGACACTCTTAAGGACTAAATATATATAGGGGAATGTTATATACGTCGGTAATGCAAAAACTATTCGTGATGCAAAAAGTTAAGTGAACAAATTTTGCTTTGGGCGAAAGCAATATACCTTTTGCGAACCCCGGCCAGCGGACGGTCGTTTGCAAACTTTATAGTTTGCGCTAATGCGCTGTCAATGTAATAAAACTGCTTACTGAAAAAAGTTGATATGTTTGCTCCAAAAGATTACGGCACCTTGAAGCACTTCTTAAGAGTGCGCAATTATAATCAGCAATGCCCAATAACTCTTCTCAATGCAATAACCGTTCAAGGAACAATATTAGATTGCGAGATGTGGATTTGAACTCTTATTGGTGCGCGATGTTTTCCTCTTTGCGACTTTAATTACATTCGCCCCATAGTGAATTGTGCACTTCCCCATTTATTTTGATCTATTGGATTAACCCATGATGGACTACTCCATTGGTTTATTAGTATAGCCCTCCCCACACCTAGAAAAATGTATTGAGAACCCTCCTTGTAGGTTTACCATAATAGACTTGAAGGGTAACACTGGAAATCAAATGTACCGGTAATATTCTAAAATATTACTATTAGTCAGGGGATTCAATTTTCTGTATTTACTTCCAATGGCTATAGGGAACAAATTACTGTTGTCCAAGGACATTGATCAAATTACGATTGCCCAACCAGAATGTTAACTAACTAATCCCTATGTACTGCATACATATCAAACAAATCAAAAAGTGATTAAAAACATATAAGTAGGTTAAGCCAATCACATCTGTATACATCAAAATTAAAGTAACCCATATAGCCAAATGTGCAATCCAGCTATAAAAACAAAATTATTTCAATCACCCCCACAACTACTTAGTACCCCATACTGCATTTTTAATGCACCCAGGCAAACAAATCTATTTTGTTGAGAGTGCTGGTAGCCCTTTGGCATATATATATTATATATTTTATTCGTGCATGGTTCATCAACACGTTTCGGCTCACATGGTGCCGTCGTCAGGATGATGACAGGAAGTGAGATAAATCTTTAAATAACCTCATATCCAATCAACGTGCCAATATTTAAAACACCACATATGTGAATTAAAAAGAGACCCCCTCTTCATATTATAATCTATACTGGGGATAATCTGCTCGCACCCATTCAATAGCTGCTACAGAAAAATATGTACAAGTGTATGGCCATGATAAGGCCTATAAAAAGATTGTGTGTCAATAAAAAGAAATTTAAAATCTGCGCAGAGAGATACAAAACAAATTAATCAATAAAATGTATCATCTTGGTGGATCTAAAGTGGCCATCTAAAAAGCTAAAAAAACCTTGTGATAAGGAACTATTAGGGGAATCCTATACAATAAAGTTCAAGTGTCTCTGCGTCCAGTCCCTGTCTACGTGGAATTGCGCTACTGCGCATGTGCCCCACGGACAGCCAGCGCAAAGCGGCTAACGCTAGCGCAAATTCACCAGCGAATTTACGCTAGTGAAGTAGATAGAATACAATAGATAGGAGGTTGAAAAAAAAAATTTGAACATTTTTCTAAGTCCCAAAAAACGCTGTGGCGTGTTTTACCATTGTGGGTGATAGTCTGAAAAAGAAGTGTATGTTACAGCCACTACACATGCCCAACACCATGTGACAGAGGAGCAGCTCGAGCTGTGGGATGTGTGACCCGGGGAGTCTGCGGCGCAGTCAGTAAAGGTAAATGGGGGGTCGGGGTAGAGAGAGACTTCCACCAGCTCCTCACAGAGCGTCTTGCCTCTTTATTTATTGCCTAAAAGCCCCACCCTCACGGGAGAGCCGCAGCCAATCCCAGTGCACTGCCCCGCCCCTCTTTGTTGTGCTGGCCAATGGCAGAGGGATAGAGCGTTGCTGGCCGGCGGGTGACAGAGGAGCAGCTACTGTCTGGCCTCCCATAGCTGTGAAAGTACCTCCTGCTCTCTGACTCACTCAACTCCGCCTACAGGACACCAAGGAAAAAGTATGATTGGCGGAAAATGGGCATGCACACGTGAAGCGCGAATGATCAAGAGGCGGGGGTGGTGCCAACTGTTCCCATCTTTAATCTCGCATTGTTGAAGCGAGACCCGCTCACTCAGCGTATGTCCCCGACGTTGCTACGGCAACAGGGATGCTGAGCTGACAAAAAGTAACATTGAGGCAGAGTCGCCTCTGAAATTCTGTAGGACAAACATTTTTTTGTGGAAAAAAACCACTGGTGTGATCTATACCATAAACAAACTGCCCAAATTCTTTAGGAAGCAGTAGTATTTTTAAAACTACTGAGAAGCACTCTAGGTGTCCACCATGGTTGTCCACTTTTTTTTGGACTGGAACAAGTCTGTTTTTATAAATGTTTGACTACATATGTACTAGCGCCCGTTAATTTAACAGGCTTAATGTCTAGTGTAATATAAGTCGATAAGGCAAAAACTATTCGCAATGCGAAAAGTTATGCCTCTGTGTGAACAATTTTTGCTTTGCGCGAATTTAATATAACTTTTGCAAACCTGGAAACGGTTTACCGACCACTTCCGACAGTGGAAGAAAGTTTGCGAATTTTACAGCTTGCACCAATGTAATAAAACTTCTTACTGAAAAAGTCGTTATGTTTGCTCCAAAAGATTACGATACCTTCAAGCACTTCTTAAGAGTGTGCAATTAAAATTTGCAAAGCGCAATTAAAGTTCGCAATGCGCAATTAAAATTCGCAATGCAATAACAGTTTAAGGAACAGTATTACATTGCGAGATGTGGATTTTTAATCTTATTGATGCGCATTATTTTGCTCTTTGCGAATTTAATTACATTCCCCTATGTGACCAAATAGCAACAGTTTCAAACAGACATCACTGCATCAATCTACATTAATTCCAAGCTTTTGTACACTATATAATCCCCCTATTGCATGGCAATATCTATAGATTGAGCCATAGGTTTCTTTAAAGTCTCTCTGGTTTAAGGGCAAACTTTGTTTCCTTATTTTAAAGTACTGAAAATCAAATCCCTTTGTTTTTAATGTAGTGAAGTGTTTTATGGTAGAAAAAGACTTTAAAAAAAAACAGACTGATATATGCTGAAATATTTAGCTCCCATATTTTAATTAGATGTCAACACAGCAACAATAACAGGTTTAAGTCTTTGTGGGGAAAGTATCTACCATGCCAGTCGTGAACATTCTTCAGGAGGGATTTTGAACCATTCTTTTAGGCCAATTCTGCCAGTAATTTTTCATTTAGTGCTACAGATTAGAAACTGAATTGAGATAAGGAACCTCACACACTATCCCAAGGCAGGAGGAAAACTGCAAATAACTAGTGCAAAGAAGAGGTTCCTGCACTTTTTATCTGGAGCATGGTGCAGAATGCAGCCAGTCCCCAGACAAAACTATTCTCTGTATGAGCACTAAGGGTGACGCTCTTGCACCAATTAGCGCTCTTGAACTTCTGTCCAAGATCATAATGATCTATTATAAACGTATAGGGAATAACCCTAAAGAGATTTAAAAAACAAAAGAGAGAGAAAAAAGTAAAAAAACATTTCCCTGCTGTAAGGGATGCATGGGTGATAGTAGAGACAGATGTTCAGCATACCTCTGGATAGATATTCTATAATAAAATACAGTAAACACTTTAATCTCCTTGTCTCTCTCAAGGAAGAAAAACACAGTGGATTAATTTCCTAAATCCTGAATGTTTCGCTCAGGGAACAACTACTCATCCTTATCAAGGTCAACATCATTTAATTTTCTCTTTCTTTTCTTGTGTGATTTTATGACAGCTTTATTGGCACAAAGCTGAAAATGTAGTGCTTTCAGTGCACTTTGCTTCTGGAAACATAAAAACAATAGTTACATGTCCCCCATAATTAGCACTTTTTATGAATATCATTCAACATTATCAGGTTTATAATCTACTATGCATTAGGTTAATGCAACATCCAATTTCTTTGGCTGTGTGAGCACAAATTTCATGTGTAGAAGATTTTTGAGGTCTGGAGGTCAAACAAACTCTTCCTCTTTACATATAAAATTCTTACTGTGAAGTGCAGGCTGCATGTTGCCAATTTCTGAGAGATGGCCACTACTAAAAGTACTGTCTCCCACAATTGCATCAACAGTCCTAAGAAATGGTGTTTATGCCATTGAACTGCCCAGCTGCTATATATCTCCAGACCCCTTGCAGACCTGAGTTGGGCATTGTGGCATTCGGTGAACCAATTGAGATTCATGGGCATAGATGTGGTTAAAGCACCTGCAAGAGGTGGAGACAGGGTACTGAAGAATTAGAATGAATATACAGGTTGGATACAGCTTCACCTAAAGGGTTAAATTTGGAAAAAGAATTGTCTTTATCTTTATGATTTTCCATGAAGTTTTGGGTAATGTGCATGATTAACCCCCACCTGCTCTTTAATAACTTGCTGGCGAACTTTTTGTATTCTGGTGTATTTATTAATATTTGTTTCATTTGCAATCTTGCATGTCTTCACATTTGGGACATAGGCTATAATGCACAAGTAGATAAATAAATAGATGAATTCTGGAAGTCATTCTGAATAACGTATTTTTTGGAAGAATTTGATATCACAGCACCATGCGCTTTTATATCAAGAAATATATTCTTATTATTTTAATATAATAATCCAAGTATTCACTATGTCTCTTACTTTGAATAAGCATTTCTATAATGTGGTATTACATTTTGCACTAACATAGCCATAACATGATGTATCATGAAAAAATTTGCATTTGTCAAGTAAATTTATGCGGCAGTATTATTGCCTTTCAATTGACAGAAGCTTAGTCCTCGGCATGGTTAGAGCATGGGTTAATTGCCATGTTAAAGGGATACTGTCATGGAAAAAAAAAATTCTCAAAATGCATCAGTTAATAGTGCTGCTCCAGAAGAATTCTGAATTGAAACCCATTTCTCAAAAGAGCAAACAGATTTGTTTATATTTCATTTTGAAATCTGACATGGGGCTAGACATATTGTCAATGTCCCAGCTGCCTCAAGTCATGTGACTTGTGCTCTGATAAACTTCAATCACTCTTTACTGCTGTACTGCAAGTTGGAGTGATAACACCCCCTTCCCTTTTCCCCTACAGCAGCCTAACAAAATAATAATGGGAAGGTAGCCAGATAGCAGCTCCCTAACACAAGATAACAGCTGTCTGGTAGATCTAAGGACAGCACTCAATAGTAAAAACCCATGTCCCACTACGTACTATTCAGTTACATTGAGAAGGAAAAACAACAGCCTGCCAGAAAGTGATTGCCTCCTAAAGTGCTGGCACAAGTCACATGACCTAGGGCAGCTGGGAAATTGACTAAATGTCTAGTCCCATGTCAGATTTCAAAACTGAATATAAAAAAACCTGTTTGCTCTTTTGAGAAATGGATTTCAGTGCAGAAGTCTACTGGAGCAGCACTATTAACTGATGCGTTTTGAAAAAAACATGTTTTCCCATGACAGTTTCCCTTTAACCATTCTCAGCAGCATTAACAATCAGACATAGTCGCATTCAGAGCATCAGCAGATTAGATATCAGCAGTTCCATGTGTGTACCAACACTCTATCTTAGAACTGTATATTATCAATACACGTATGGCCAGCTATAATTGGAATTAAAGTCTTATTCAGAAGTCTTACGAGAGAAACACGCAACTTTATTTTCAGTAAAATGTTTACAGTTTAATTACAAGCTACAAACAAGCATGTTGCCACAGATCAGTCTAGAGAACCTAAAAGCAAAAGTCTGAATAGTTATTATGGGTTATTAATCTGGAGTCCCACCAAGGCAGTAACTAGTAAAAAGAAGAGGCACACTTGAACATCATTTTCAAAACATCGTTCCTATCCAAGGATTGTTATAGGGAAATGGGATAGATTTTGTCCCCTAACCAAAATCTCAAAGTAAGCTTAAACCTCCCTGCAGTAGAATCCTTTGTCAAATAGAATGTCATAAAGTTATTCCTAGAGAACAAAGCACAGTCTGAGGAAAATCAATTCAGCTGCAAAATCCACTGCACTTTATTAAGCATCATAAACCAATAATGCAACCTCCTCAGAGAAAAAAAAAATAGAGATGTTTTTCAAGGAAAAAGCACCAATAATATCCCCATAGTTGTGGACTTACTATAATACTTTATCTAAACTACATTTTCTGCAGGCAAACAATTTAGTCCCTCTAATGGTAATCTCACATAGCATCATGGCTTTAAACGGAGGATGAAGCGATTATCCTTTGCTATGCAGTAAAAACCCGTAAAGCATTCATTTGAAAATGTAGAAAGCCTTTAAAATAAAATGGGTTCACTGTACTTTTCCCCTGGATTGTTATGTATTAAACCATTAAGTGCAACAGTTTATTTAAAATATCAACCTTTTCTATATTCAATCTGTTCAACGGTATCAATGTACTTTGAAGACATTAAACGCAGTATATTACAATGGATATATTTGTAAATGTCAGTGCATTCTTAATAGTAGATTAGCGAAACCTTTGTATTTCAGCATGACTTTGTCTCTCTCGGTCTTTTCTAAGGAAAATGACAGCAGTATTGTTCATTAAAGGCAATGTAAAGTTTACATAATTCATAAATGGAGAATACAAATTGCTCACAACTGGTAGGGAACTTTCCTTCTCAGCAAAAATGCACTAAATTATAACTAATGTTTAATGAAACGTCTCTCTAAATTGTTTTCTGATAGTTGAATTCCTCAACCTAACATTTTATCTCCATTTGCAAACACATAGTGCACAAAAAAGGCTCAAATTGCCATTTTTCGTACTTTTGCCACTGGGTGGGGCATTGTGCAAATTGTTAGGCTAGCTGTGTGTCCTGGCACTGCACTCTTCACTAAGCACCTGATTTTTCACATGGCACTCAGAGTGCAGTGTAGAGGGGGCCACAATGCTCTGTAGATGAGCAATAACCAGTGTGCTCTTGTGCCCTTTAATGCACCTACCCCCATATGTATTATAAGGCTCTAAGTTTGCCTAGGAACAGTAACCCATGGCATCCAATAAGATGCTTGCATTTAAACACGTGACTAGTAAACGCTAGCTGCTGACAGGTTGCTATGGGTTACTGCCCCCTGGGGAAAATTAGTGCCTTTAATTACATAACCCTATTAGACTTGTACCCACTGTGACCTCTATAGCAAAACAAGGAATTAAACATGTTAGACATTTGTGAAAATAACTATTTGGGGCATATTTATAAAGGGTTGAATTTGGAAGTGAAAATACTTCGATATTCCAACAACCGAAATTAATTCGAAATATTTTTTCAAACGAAAACGGACCATTTTCGAATGAACAGGACCTTTTTTGTTCAAATTCAAATCAATTGAATCAAACGATTAGCGCATTCAATCAACAATTCGAACAATTTCCCCACCAAAAAACTTCAAAGAGTGAAGTTATGGGGTAGATTCATCAAAGAGTGAAGTTCCGCCACTAGAGGGAAATTCCACAGCTCTCAATTAATTTCTATGGGATTTTGCAAGGCATATTCATCAATGGGTGAAGTGAAAGTTCACCCTTTGATTAATACGCCTTTAAAAATCCCATAGAAATGAATGGAGAGTGGCGGAATTTCACTCTAGTGGGGGAACTTCACTCTTTGATGAATCTACCCCTAAGAGTGAAGTTCCACCGCTAGAGGGAAATTCCGCAGCTCTCTATTCATTTCTATGGAATTTTTGAAGGCTTATTTATCAAAGGGTGAAATTTCACTTCACCCGTTGATAAATATGCCTTTCAAAATGCCATAGAAATTAATCGAGAGCTGCGGAATTTTACTCTAGTGGCGGAACTTCACTCTTTGATAAATTTACCCCAAAGACTCCATATAGGAGGTCCCTATAGGCTAAAACAGTAATTCGGCCAGTTAAAGGTGGCGAAGGTTCGAAGTTGAAGTTTTTAAAGAGACAATACTTCGATATTCGAATAGTCTAACTTGTTCAATTCTAATTTTTTTTCTTCTCATTTTCACTTCGACCCTGGATAAATCTGCCCCTTAAAATCTACTTCAATTTGTATGCATGCTTCACACAATGTCAGTTTCCATTTAAACTAGAGCTAAAGCTTAAAGGAGAAGGAACGCTATGGAGACAAACAGATTAGCTGCAATAGGGCAAGCTAGAACACTATATTTATTCTGTAGAATGTTTTACCATACCTGAGTTAAAAGGTCTATTAGCTTGGTGTGACATCACTTCCTGCCTGAGTCTCTCCCTGCTCACTCATTGCTCTGGGCTCAGATTACAGCAAAGAATGGAGGGGGGGGAGAAGCAAACTCTCTCCCCCCCCCCCCCCCCCCCCCCCCCCTCACACCTGGGACAAGGAGGTTTAAACTGAAGGCAGGTAGTCTGATACAGAAGCCCATGTGTACACAATAGAAGGAGAGAAATGCAGTGTTTCTTTTGAAGAAGACTGAAAGCAGCCCTACTTTGAGGTTTTATTGGTATATTTAGGTGTACCTTTCTGATAGGCTTACTTAGTTTTAAGGAAAGCCTAACAAACATACTGTCATATGAAAAGCCTTAGTAAAATAAATCACAAAGTGCTGAATTCCCTAACATTGCATCCATTTTTGTGCAGAAGTTTGTTTCCAAAAATAGCGCTGACTAGTCGAATCGCAGTTGCCCATACAGCAGTCAAGAAAAGCCAAGACCGCAAGACTAGCAGAGAAACAGAGCATGCGCAGAACACTGCAGCTACAGGGAATTTCAAACGTATGCGTTAATTGGAGTGACAATGTTGGGTTGCCATAGAAATGCAGGCTCTCTCAATAATAAAACGCTGTTGAAGGAGAAAGAAATATGACAGAAGCTAGCTTTGATACTAACAAATTTATAAACTGAAAAGTCAGTGAAAGATGCACTAAGTGAATTTAGCTACTCACTTAATAAAAGAGGTGTTTATTATAAAAGTCAAAGCAAGGGTTTCCTTGACATTTAACAAAGGAGAAGGCTGCGCATTATGTTTTGGGGTTCTGTACCAGCCCAAGATAACTCAGCCCTTTAGCAGTAAATATCTGTGTCTCTCATTGAAGACTGCCATATAATACTTGCATCCAAATATATCTAGGTTATTTAAAAAAAGATAGGGGTTATTTGCAGTGATGCCATTAAGACAACACAATAACAAAAACAGAGCCCTGCTAGTCAGAATATATAATCCAAAGGGAAAAGAGCATATTCAGTATCAGAAATCGGGGTAGGGAATGTGAATTATGTATCTAGGAAAAGTGGTACAGAATAGGTTGATGTAATATAAATAAAATAAATCACCCAGTTCTTTATATGCTCACAATTTTTCTTCTCACATTCTATAAAATTGCATTATCCTTCCGTTGATCAAATCTGTCAACTTTGCATGCGTATTAGATATAAAGAGGTGGGAGTACCCTATAAAGAGCAAATATAAAGAACAAGGTTATTGCCATTTTTGGAGATCTTTTTTTTTTTTTGCATATTGCATTGTAGATCTCAGCAATGGCGTCCTCTCTTCTCCAGCTATAGCTGCAGAAAATGTTGTTGTTTTTTGTATCCCTGGTCTGGGTAATTTTTCACATAAATGTAAACATATAAATGGTTCAGTGGTCTCACTTTTTCTCATAATGCTTCAGTTCTGCTAAACTTTAATAGGTTGTTCACCTTAGAGTTATTGTTTAGGGGTCTATTTATCATGCTGTCTGAAAAAGAGCAATCGGTTACCAACCAATGCCGCACATCACCAGGTCCCACCACATAAATTCAAGTGTACTTATAAAGCTGTGCAATGATTGATTGATTTAGGTGATCGTAAAAATCTGGTGTAAATGGCTGCATCTGCTTGTGAATGCTATGAGAAAAATAACTTTCATCTATGGCCACTTTTTACACAAAACCTTCCATCAAAGCTTGCCTTTTGGATTTCTCCCATTGACTTTAATGATTTATGTGAAGTCTGAAATGGAGTAAACTAATGGTGTCAAATGCAGAAATTTGTTCCCATTTATTTTTTCACTGGGGTAGATTATTTTACACAGCATGAGAAATTAGACAACAGTAAGGCAAATTGAAATTGGAACTGTTCAAATATGGAAATAAAAACTGGGTTAATAGGATGTGCAAAATAAAAATGTTTTCAAAATGGTTGCTAGCTGGAGTGACTGGATGCCTAACATAATAGCCAGAACACTACTTCCAGCTTTTCAGCTCTCTTGGTTTCCCTGGTTACCAGGCAGTAACTAATCAGTGACTTGAGGGGGGCACGTGGGTCATAACTGGTGCTTTTGAAACTGACCTACATGCTAAGGATCAATTGCAAATGCAATGTTGCCGCCCTTAAAGTCGCTGACTAAGAGCTGAAAAGCAGGAAGTTGTGTTGTGTTCTTTTATGTTACACATCCAGTCACTCCAGCCTTTATACATTACATTTTTGACTAATTAACTTTTTTTTTGCACAGGCTATATATCCAGTTTTTATTTTCACACTGAACTGTTCATTTAATATTTAGTGGTTTTCAAATTACACAATTCAATAGACTGACATTTAAAATTGTTTCCAAGCTTCTACAGTCACAACTCAGCAACCACGAAAAGGTTTGAACAACCTAAAATAAAGATGAATAGAATGCGACCTGAATCAAGGCTCTAGTTCAGTGCATAAGCAGGTGTTTATTTTGAAATTTTTAGCTTGGAGGCAAGTTTTGGTTGCATAAAAACCAAGTATATTGCCAAACAGAGCTTCCTGAAGGCTGACAGTGAATGAGGGAATGTTAACTACAGATTTATACTGTAAGGCCACTGACAAAAATAATTTGTTAAATGTAACCAGCTTTCATAATCCTCGTTGTATCCAAGGAATCCCGAAAGGACAGTTCTTGAGAGCTAGAAGGATAGCTTCAAGTAATAATAGATATTGGAATGCAGCATCCACACTAGGGATGTCGCGGACTGTTCGCCTGCGAACTTGTTAGCGCGAACATCGACTGTTCGCGTTCGCCGAATGTTCGCGAACGTCGCGCGACGTTCGCCAATTTGGGTTCGCCTTAGCTGGTGCTTTTTTTTTGCCATTTCTCCCCCAGACCAGCAGATACATGGCAGCCAATCAGGAAGCTCTCCCTCCTGGACCACCCCCACACCCCCTGGACCACTCCCCTTCCATATATAAACTGAAGCCCTGCAGCGTTTTTTCATTCTGCCTGTGTGTGCTTGGAAGAGCTAGTGTAGGGAGAGAGCTGTTAGTGATTTGAGGGACAGTTGATAGTAACTTTGCTGGCTAGTTATCTACTTGATACTGCTCTGTATTGTAGGGACAGAACTCTGCAGGGATTTGAGGGACATTTTAGGTTAGGTAGCTTTGCTGGCTAGTAATCTACCTTCTACTGCAGTGCTCTGTATGTAGCTGCTGTGGGCAGCTGTCCTGCTTCTGATCTCATCTGCTGACTGCTGCCTGTAACCCAATAGTCCTTGTAAGGACTGCTTTTATTTTCTTTTTTGTTTTTTTACTTTGCTACTATAAGAGCCCAGTGCTATTAGTCTAGCAGTGTTGGGGAGTGGGACTGGTGTGCTACTGTGCTGCTCCTAGTAGTTCAGCACCAACAGAGTAATTTTTTTTTTTAATATACATATATATTTTTTTTATTTTACTTATCTTACTGTTCTTTAACGTGTCCAGTGCTGTTTGCTGTTCTTCATAGTAGTGCACCAATAGTTACATAGTTACATAGTTACATAGTTAAATTGGGTTGAAAAAAGACAGAGTCCATCAAGTTCAACCCCTCCAAATTAAAAACCCAGCATACACACACACACACACACACACACACACATACACAACACACACAAACATCTCCACTCTTTCAAACACAAACCATATACCTGTATGCCCATAGCTATACTAACTGTAGATTTTAGTATCAAAATAGCCTTTGATATTATGTCTGTCCAAAAAAACATCCAAACCCCTCTTAAAAGCATCAACAGAATGAGCCATCACAACATCACCCGGCAGTGCATTCCACAACCTCACCGTCCTGACTGTGAAGAACCACCTACGCTGCTTCAAATGAAAGTCCTTTTCTTCTAGTCTGAAGGGGTGGCCTCTGGTGCGGTGATCCTCTTTATGGGTAAAAAGGTCCCCTGATATTGGTCTATAATGTCCTCGAATATATTTGTAAAGTGTAATCATGTCCCCTCGCAAGCGCCTTTTTTCCAGAGAAAACAACCCCAACCTGGACAGTCTCTCCTCATAATTTAAGTCTTCCATCCCCCTAACCAGTTTAGTTGCACGTCTCTGCACTCTCTCCAGCTCATTTACATCCCTCCTAAGGACTGGAGTCCAAAACTGCACTGCATACTCCAGATGAGGCCTTACTAGGGATCTATAAAGAGGTATAATTATGTTTTCATCCCTTGAGTTTATGCCCTTTTTTATGCAAGACAGAACTTTATTTGCTTTAGTAGCTACAGAATGACACTGCCCAGAATTAGACAACTTGTTATCTATAAAAACCCCAAGATCCTTCTCACTTAAGGAAACTCCCAACACACTGCCATTTAGTGTATAACTTGCATTTATATTATTTTTGCCAAAGTGCATAACCTTGCATTTATCAACATTAAATCTCATTTTCCAGTTTGCAGTAGTATCATCTGCAAAAATAGAAACCGTACTTTCAATGCCCACATCCAGGTCATTAATAAACAAGGTGAAAAGCAAGGGACCCAGTATAGAGCCCTGCAGTACCCCACTAACAACACTGGTCCAATTAGAAAATGTTCCATTTACTACTACTCTTTGTAGTCTGTCTTTTAGCCAGTTCTCTATCCAGGTGCAAATGCTATGTTCAAGGCCAACATTCCTTAATTTAACCAGTAACCTTCTTTGTGGCACTGTATCGAATGCTTTTGCAAAGTCTAAGTAAATCACATCCACTGCCATCCCAGAATCGAGGTCCCTGCTTACATTCTCATAAAAAGAAATTAAGTTAGTCTGGCAAGATCTATTACGCATAAAACCATGCTGGCACAAACTCATAGTATTGTTATTTGCTATGAAGTCCAGTATCCTATCCTTAATTAATCCTTCAAAAAGCTTTCCTACCACCGACGTCAGACTAACTGGCCTATAGTTTTGAGGCTGAGAATGGGATCCCTTTTTGAATAGCGGAATAGTAGTGCACTTGCAGGCATTATTTGCCCAGTGTGTTCTTCAAACAACTGCCACCTAGCTGTGTGAGCTTGTTCACATTCTGTCTAAATATCAATAATAATACCGTCTCCAGAAACACCACCTGAGTGACGTTTTTCAAGCAGCAATAATATATTCCGTATCCACTGCTGTAGTAGTGTATACGTTGCCCTTGCAGGCATTGTTTGCCCAGTCTTTAACCAAGTGCCACCTAGCTGTGTGAGCTTTTTCACATTCCGTGTCCAGAAACATCACCTGAGTGACGTAGTGTGATTTCTGCCCTTTACAGCACAAAACGCAGCGCTGTGTCAACAATGTATTTTTTAGAAACATTTTTGCCCTTGATCCCCCTCTGGCATGCCACTGTCCAGGTCGTTGCACCCTTTAAACAACTTTAAAATCATTTTTCTGGCCAGAAATGTCTTTTCTAGCTTTTAAAATTCGCCTTCCCATTGAAGTCTATGGGGTTCGCGACGGGGTTCCGACGTTCGCTACATCCCTAATCCACACTTATAGAAAGATTTAAGGAGAAAGGTTTCAAAGAAAAAATGCTTATGGCTACAGCTAAACAAGTTGGAGAGGTTCCCCGTAATACCCTTATCAATAAACAAACACCCCAAAACATGAGTAATTCTTCCCAGAGAGTTCCCTTTGTGAGCAAATTTGTTAAACAAAGTAACTCAATTGAGAAAATCATAAAGAGATTCTGGCCAATATTACATAATGACAAATATTTGAATAAGATTTGTTCACAATTACCTCTCTTCAGTTATAAAAGGGGTTCAACACTGAGAGATGTACTATGCCCAGCAGAAGCCTAAATATAGGCACCTTCCCCTGCCGGAGCTGTGTTTGCTGTTCGTCCATTATTAAAGGGGAAGATGTATTACATCCAACAAAGGGGCATAGTATACATCTCAAACATTATGCAACATGTACAACGAGTGGGGTAGTGTACATGCTGAAATGCCCCTGCGGTAAAGTATATGTAGGTCAGACATTAAGAGAAATAAAAGCCAGAATTAAAGAACATAGAGGGGACATTAAAAATTACAAACCCAATACATATACAGATACCCCTGTGTCTCGACACTTTCATCTAAGTAGACATAACATGTCACAACTCAAATGGCTGGTCTTAGATGTAGTGGAGGAACTACCTAGAGGTGGTGACAAAAAGAGGTGTCTACTACAGAGAGAAGCTAAGTGGATTAAAAAACTCAACGCTTTGGAACCAGCTGGTTTAAATGACCAATGGAGTGTAGCTTGCTTTCTGTAGTACCAATAACATCCCCATTCTTTTCTCTTTAACAGATAAACTGCCTTTGATTTTGAAGGTACATAGATTCGTCCTTGTGGTAAGATACATTCTGTTGATAACATGGCTTCATTTGCAACAAAGTAATATAACTTAAATAGAATAAGGGATACTAAGTAGCAACATTGTTATTGATTGATTAATTAAATAAAGTAGAAACATGAACAGTACATTGTTTTTAATTATAGGAACCCTGTAGCCCGAAAGATGGCAGTGCAGACTCTTAATTAGTTTTATTCACTTTTTTATTTAATATTTTATAAAATTGGGTGTTTATGAGCCAGATACGGGTGATATAATATATTTATATGTGTTGGTGTACATTTTGTTGTTATATGATTCACAGATTTGAATGAAGAAATGAACAAATGGGCACACAATGGATTTTATGACTGTCTTGATCACCATTTGAAGTTTTTTGATATTATCCCACGAAACTGCCCAATTAATGGGAATGATTGGGGAGCCAATCACTTATTTGAGGGGAGTGGCATTGGGTATTTAACTTGTTGGACACTATGTTAGTAATTTGCACTTGATAAAGAGCGCAAGCTCGAAACATGTCGTGTTGATGAGAAAATAAAGGCACCTTTGCAGCAGACCTGTCTGAGCATTTGTATCCACACCTACTCTTGAACTTAAAGGCTGATAGTCTACATTGTGGCTACCAAATAAACAGTTACAGCCCTTATTTGGCCCAGTCATTTTTGCCTGCTTGTGTTGCTCCATAAGTCTTTTTTAATTGAATGTGGCTCATGGGTAAAAAGGTTGGTGACCAATGGTCTAGGTACTAGTTATTGGGCATAGCTGAGACCCAAGCAACCATATTAAGAGTGGTAGAACAGAACTTAAAAGATTATTCAAAATTGAAAAAAAGATACAACAGTTTTAAAAGATTAGATTTTAATGTAATATTTATGTGAGGTATACGGCCCACATATGGTGCTTTGTTTGTGCAAGCACATTCCCATGACAAAATTACACTGCAATAAAGGCAATGCACCCACACCAGACTGTCAAGGTCACTTTGCACTTGGTAGATTCTCCTGCTGCTTTTCCTTACTGTGTATATCTGTTATTTATATATGGGTCTGTTGTCTGTTGTTGACCCGGTCTTGTAGGTTGCAGTGCACTCTTTTTCACTTTGTTCCTAAATAGATTCATGATCTGAAATTACCCCAATTGTCTACTTTCCTAGAGGACAAGATATGCTTTCCATTAAACATTTTTGCTCAATTAGGAGAGTAGCCATTTGTCTGTTAAGTTAGAGTGCCATGATCAGTCCTTCACATGCGTATTTAACAATTTAAGCTCAGCAACATATTTATATTACTTAATGTATATGTGTAAAACTATAGGGGCACCTCACTTCATATAGGTTTTATCCACTGTCTTACTCTAGCATTACCCTAGTGCAGTTTTCATTTCTCACACCAACATCATTCACCCTAATGGTTCAAATGCAATACATGCTGCATTAAGATTGTTCTTATGTTAAAAGCAACGGTGCCCAAAAGATAGATCAGTAGATCTCAAGACGATGTCAACAAACAGCTCGACTATATCACCCCTCCTGTTTCAGGATTTTCATTCAGATATTTTTTATGTTACCGTGACCTAAGAAATAGTTATCTGTTCAATATATGCAATATAAATTCTATCATAAATGAATATAATATTTAAGTAATATGTTCCATTCAACAGAATGCCAACAGTACTTTTATGGATGTGCAAGTACAAAAAGGGGGGTTGTGGGAGCACTCCTATGGCCAGGTAAAAATGTATTAAAGTATATAGTCCCCTGTCTCATAAGTAATTCAGTATATAAGCAAATGTATAAGTTAGCAAAGACAAGGGTTTTTAGTTACTAAATCGCTAAAGTAGACTTCACATTAGTAAAGTATGGGTGCTCCTGCTCTAGAGCTAGACAACCGAGTATCAGTGGAGGGCATAGGGTTTGTAGAAGACAGTAGAAAAAATTAGAAAACAATTGCCACCATAAACACATGCAAGCTGCGAGCTCCATAATGTTTACCAATTTTTGTACATAGAGCTGCTCCTATGAAACCCTTTACAGTCAGCAGTAATACTTTACATTACTATCCCCTTATCCCTTTTCAGAATTCTTAATAGCTAACTTTTATTTATACATTTAGATGTATTTTTTCTTTTAAGCCACTAGCATGGCCCTTCAGCTTCATATAATGCATTAACTATAGAGAATTGAAAAGCTTTACTGTATTATGTGAACAATGTGCATAATAATAATTGTCATAGCTGCAGATTCTGCTGTTTCTCTACCACTTTCTCTCTGAGCCCCTCTGAGAACCCAGAATGAACAATATATATATATATATTTATATAGAAAATATTTACATTGCAATCAGCCGTACCAAACACTATTTACAATTCACCGAGAAGCAAAAAAATAAAAATATTGCTCCATTTCTTGGAAATAATTGGCACAAACTGTGCATTCTTTCTAACCAATCAAGCAGTATTTGTATGGAACTGATTGTGTCTTTACCCCAGTACTGGAATGTACATGTGCAGACACTCCAAATCACAGAGTTGTTCAAAAGAGATCTTTGAGTAAGGGGTTGTTTTCATTCTTTCTTATAAGGTTAAATTTAAAGAGTGTTTATTTTGGCGCATCGTAGAACATTTAAGATAAGCTTAAAAAAAGTGATCACTGATACCACAGTGCCTTCTAGTGGTTAGAGAACCTAGAGTTGAATTCCATCTTCAGAAAGCAGCAATCTTTGAGCACTACTGCAATGTAATTATACAAAGGCTTAGTACCAAAGTACTAGTCTCATGTAATACATTGATATTTTGGCATGAATCAGATTGCTTGTTAACTTTTGTATTACCAAAAGTGAAATACGGCACATTAATATATAGAGTAATCACAATCAAAAAAATCTCAGATGGCAAGGATGCTAGGAGTTTCTGTGTTACAGCACATGGAAGCTGAAGCATGATTTTAAATCACTGGTTTTCTCTTATGCAAAAAAAAAAGAAAAAATCAGGGAGCGCAGCAATGTACATTTCTTGTAATAACCCCAGTTCATTACACGCCATATACAACCCATTAAAGGGCAAGGAAAGGCAAAGAAATAAAATCCCATTTTGACTTTCTTTAATGAAAAATAAATCTATCTCCAATATACTTTAATTAAAAAATGTGTACTGTTTTTATAAGAAACCTGACATTCTCCCTTCATTTACTTCTGTGGATCGGAATTGTCAGACAGTCCCTAACTTCTGGCAGGGAAACAATCATACTTATGAACTGCAGGGGAAGCCCCTGCCTTACTTACCAGCCATGCAGAACTCCAGCAGCTTTGTTTTGATCATTTATGACGATCCCTAAGAAGCCCAGATCACACTGAGCAGGTGCATGTAGTCTAGTCTTGCAAATATGTATAACAAAGTTACAAGATGGCAGCCCCCTGTGGCCAACTTTGAAAGCATTTGTTTGATTAGGCTTGTGGTGCAGTAAGTTCATGTTTATGTTTAGTATACAAAATACAGCATTTACAGCCTTATTCTATTTTACACTTTCCTTGCCCTTTAAGCACAAAAAGTGAGTACAGGTACTGTACCATTACCAATGAGAAAAATAAAACTATCAGGACACCGTGAGGTATAATAAATGCAATGGCAAATTAGAACAATGCTTTTGTTACAACGGCACCACCTGCTGGTCAGTTTCTGACCAGTCTGAGGACGTTTCCCTTATTATCTTGGAGTAAAAAAAATAATAATGAGTGTACATTGAAAAAGTTCTTAGAATAGCACCTTCATCAATTGTATATTCAGTTATTTTAAAGTTTTAATTAATGTTAACTCAAGGAAAGAAAATGTAATTTTGCCTCTTATAGGTCCCTCGAAAGGCATCACCTGGAGTCCATAAGAAGGATATTAATGAGCTGGAGAGATTACAGAGATGTGCAACTATACTGGTTAAAGTAATGCAAGAGGACATGATTACATGATAAGGAGATTTGTTTTCCATAAAATGGATCATTGCACCAGAGGCTACCCCTTTAGACTAGAGGAATCTTTACACATGTTTTCATTTGAACCATGTAGGTGGTTCTTTACAGTGAGGTTGTGGAATGCCCTGCCAGATCTTGTGATGGCTAATTCTGTAAATCCCTTCAAGAAGGGCTTGAATGATTTTTTGGACAAGCATAATATCCGCAATACTAAAATCTACTACTAATACAGATATTGGTATATATAGTTTATTTAAATGTATGGAGAGGTGGGTATGTTTGTGCACTGGATTTCATTGGAAGGGATTAAACTTGATGGACATTGGTCTTTTTCCAACCCAGCGTAACTATGTAACCATGGCCTGGTTCTCCCTATCATTTTTGTTATCCAAACTTGGAAATATCCCCTAGAAAATATTATTTGTTTTTAAAACCAAAAATAGTACTTTGAGGATTACAATATTTCCTCCAGGAAACAAATTTGAATGGTGGCAAAAGGGATGAAATTAATCTTTTCCCCCATGAATATGTGGGTATAAAAAATATTGATCATGGGCATGAGAAAGTGGCTACCATGCAGGTACTTCAGTTAGACATTGCTTGAAGTTAGAGGCCCTGTGCTTAGCATCTGGTTGCAATGTTTCATATGAATGCTACTCGATAGGGATCATTTGCAACACTGCAGAAGTGGGAAAAAAAACAAGCAAAAGTGGAGGACAAAGAGATTTGTATGCAGCACAAGTAGACCTGCCAATGCAATGTGATATATAGGTGGAACGAGGGCAGGGTATGCATGTTATGCCCCCAGGCCCAGATTTGTGGAAAGGCCACCTAGGGCCGGGCCTAGGGCGACAGGATTTTAGGGGGTGGCATGCTGCCCAACCATACCCACATTGGTTCAGAAATTAATATTTCCCTTGTGCCACTGTCCCAATGATGAAAATTAAAGCAGATAAAAGGGAGGGGACAGGGGCGACAAACTACAGTGGGCCTGGGGGCACCCTCTATGTAAATCCGGCCCTGTATGCCCCTACTTTATGTGTTATCCAGCTTGCAAAACACAGAGCACCAAAGGAGTACCTCCGCCTGCCAAAGCAGAGGCCTATTTGAGCTATACTGTGCACCTTACAACAAACAGCAACTTTTGTACTGAACAAAAAAAATGGTTGAGATGCAATAATTTCTAATAGTATAGTAAAATGATATACTGTACAAAGGAGCTTGTAGGGCCATCTGCTTTCATAGGTAATAAGTAGTTACATAGTACAAGTAGTCTCTAACCAGGTGCATATGCAAGAGCAAGATGTATAATATTAGTCTTTAAATCCCCAGTCCTTTTATGGATATTAAGGTTACCCCATCCGTCTACTCTCTGCTGCGTGAGCTGCGTCGAATTTCTTTATAAGCATAGAATGCAGAAAGGTTGGTAGAAAAATGCCTTGCTTATTGTGCCATTTTGACTTCAACAACAGCACTCTTGATATGTTTTAAAATGATTCAAAATAACCTTGTAACTGTAAAATTTCACGGTTCCCTTTTAAAATATAATTTTAGAAGGAAGGCAATAACTAAAACTTGTTTTCACAATCCAGCTGTTGTAATGGCCTTTTTAATTCATGCGTAGCGGTAACAATTGTTTATGGCTTTCTCTCACCAAATTTGCCTTCAGCAAAATCATAAAACATGTAAATGTGTATTATGTTCCTACATGTTATCTAAATCCAAATGTACTTGTTGTACATAATTACAATATTCCCCAATGTAGCTGGGTTCTTTATATACCTGAATACTCATTTGCTCTTTTACAAAAGCTTCAGCTAATGATCCCAAAGGCATTGAGTACTCTGGTAAAAATTCTTAATATTCTTTGTTTCTGTTTCAATCTCAGGAAATATATGGACTTTGCATGATTTAAAGCTATTTTTATTGCTTTATTAATCTTTAATGGCATTTCATCCTTTTTACAGAATACCACAGTGTATTAATTAGATTTTAATGCTCTCTCTCTCTTTCATTCTTAATCCAAACAAAGCTTGAATATGTTTAACAGCCTTTTCAATATGGACATGGGCATACAAAGCACACTACTCCAGCAAGGGGGGGGGGGCGTTAATTTTAAGCAGCAGCTATCATTTATTTTTTAGTTATGTTTTACCCACTTACCATAAACTTTCCTGATTCAGTTCAAGCAGACTTCTCACTGGAGCTAAAGGGCCCAATTAAAAAAGGTTAGACACAACTGCCGGAGCATTAAGGGCAGCAAAACACGCTAAAGGGTTGCACCTTGCCCTTTAAATGCTTCAACTGCCAATTTACTTAAATTTGTTTGCTAATTTTCCTGCAACTTACTTTCTTTTAGCTTCTTCCTCATGATTTTTTAATACAAATATTTTCCTATCTTTAACTATGTAGATATTGGCATCACTCTGTTAATATATCTGTGTTGAAAGAGTGACAAAGGTTGATGAGTATGCCTTTGGAATTCATACCCGGGATTCCTTTGGTTTATTCTTGTGTTGAAAGAGACATTTTATCATAATGGACATCTATATGTGTATAGAACAGAACATGTTTTTGCTTGCAATTATAATTAAAGAAGCAGCAAAGGAGTTAGGAAATGCCTGCAGCTTACTAAATGATAGACTGTAACTTGCTTTAAAGGGCCACTATCATCAAACTTTTTTTTTTAAATTCCCCCCCCCCCCCCAAAAAAAGTCCCTTGAGACTATGGCCATGTTGAGGCACATGCCCCAGCTCTCTTATTATGTGCATGTGTGTCACATTAGATTGTGGGGCATGTCCAAATGGAGATATATATGTTATTTGAATTATACATAGTTTAAGGCAATATTCCCTAACCTTAACAGTCTACCCTCATAATTTACATCTTCCATCCCTCTAACCAGTTTAATTGCACGTCTCTGCACTCTCTCCGACTCATTTATATCCCTATATATAGGACTGGATCCCAAAACCTTACCAGGGACCTATAAAGAGGCATGATTATGTCCCTATTTTATGCCCTTTTTTATGCAGGACAGAACTTTATTTGCTGTAGTGGCCAAAGAATGACACTGCCCAGAATTAGACAACTTGTTATCTACAAAAACCCCTAGATCTTCCCCTCCATCTCAGTTAAGGAAATTCCCAACACACTGCCATTTTGTGTATATTATTATTATTATCATGTATTTCTATAGCTCCAACTTCGTAGCGCTGTAAAGTGAATGTGATTATACAACTAAATCACATGAATTGCATACATAGATCATATGTAACAAATTTTTTTTTTGTCAAAGTACATACAGTAACCTTGCATTTAGCAACTTTGAACCTCATTCTCCAGTTTGCTGCCCAGTTTTTTAATTTTAACACTGATCTAGAGTCTTGCGCTGGTCCATTTATTGGGACCCGTACCTGACCCGTACCCTCAACCCGCAATCCGGACCCGTGACCCGCATTCTTACCCGCTTGGACCCGCGACCCGAACCGTACCCGCAACTCGGACCCGCGACCCACTGACCATCAAGAATCAGGAAGTGCTGTCATTGTAATCCGGAAGTGACATCATCGGACATAGCTGTGATCATTAAAAAAAGGAGTAAAACAGGAAGTGCTGTCATTGTAAACCAGAAGTGACATCATCAGTAGTAGACATGCTCAGAAAAAGGAGTAAAAATCACTATGGTGAGGATCCGCGACCCGACCCTCAACACGCCAACCTGCAGAACCACCGGCCCGCTTTCATACCCGCACCCAGAAATTCTAAGTGCAACCCGCAGGGTACCGTGGGAATTTGCGGGTAACCTGACCCACTGCAGGACTCTACACTGATCCAATTACCACATCACAGCCACTGCCTTCCCAGAGAAAGAAATTCAGTCAGTCTGGCAAGATCTATTGCTCATAAAACCATGCTGGCACAAACTCATAGGGGGGGATTTACAAAAGTGGTGAAATTTAGATAAAATAAAAGTGGAGATAAAAATGTCTTATTTCCCTCCAAATTTCATCTCCACTTTTGTGAATTTGTCCTTTAAGCAGACAGTTTTCAGATTTTGTCTTTCATACAACATTTTAACATAATTGTTTTTGAATTTGTCTTTAGCTCTTACTACACATATCAGTCATTAATCAAATTGGAATTTCTGGGGAGGGGTTTATTTCACCTAGGAAAATTCTTTTTATTTCAGTATAACCTGTGATTTCTAAAGCTCCCTACATGTTGTGTAATTCCACTTCTGTATCAAGATAGAAGGGTTTAAATAAAAAGAATGTTATTTTGCATAATATAGGAATTTATATCAGAATATGTCTTGTCAAGTGCTTCAGTGCTGCTAAAATTTAAAAAATGGCTGGGAAGCTTTACTTTTCCTTTAGCTTTATTTGGTATTGCTAATATTGCCTTATTCATCAAGAAAAAACTAGTAAAATAACAAAAGTGCGAGTTAAACACTTTTTACATAAAAATTATATACAATACACTTTTAATTTAATCAGTTAACACGTTTTATTAATGAGGCTTTTACACCTATATAGGGTTAGATAGAAACCTGTGCCCTGACTATAAAATGCTAATCCATATTAATATGCTAATAGTTCCCAACTAGTTGTATTACTAGAATTGGGGCTATTAAAGGGGTGGTTAGCCTTCAAATTATCTTTTAGTATGTTGTAGAAGGGCCAATTCTAAGAAACTTTTCAATTGGTCTTCATTGTTTATTTTTCATAGTTTTTTAATGATATGCAGTTTTCTTCTGTTTCTTTGCAGCTTTCAAATGGGGGTCACTGACACCATCTAAAAACAAATGCTCTGTAAGGCTGCTGATTAAAAAGCTAAATAACTAAAAAACCACAAATAAAAAAAATGAAAACCAATTGCAAATTATCTCAGAATATCCCTCTCTACGTTATACTAAAAGTTACCTTTAAGAAGGAAACCTTCAACTGGATCATCAATTGTGCAGACAGACAAAAAAAAGTTCAGAATCTCTGCTTTTTTCTGTTCTCCTCAGCCCACTGATATTAAGAGTCCCACTCCCTTCCTGCTTAATTTTTTTTACTATTTACATATTTAAAAAAATAATTGTACCCGTTTCAGCTGTTTAACTTAAAAGCCTTAACAGCATGTATTTTCTTATTCACCTCAACACCAAGACTTTTATTGAACCAGAAGAGCCTATATTAGTGCAGATACCAGAGACTTCCTATTTGGCCTGATAATATCAAACAGGCAAGACAAGCTGTAGAGCCAGATCAGGGGGGAGACTGCACCCCAGTAGTACCAGGTGAGTTAGTAGACTCACCTAAGAGGTAAGAAGAATCTGGACTAATCAATAAGTGTAGCCTGTCACCATGACCAGTAATTTGTTTTTAGGGTAGGACCCTGGGCATTATGGATTTGAGAATTTAGGGAATAGGTAGACAGCCTGGAGAGAAGCTTGTGCACCGTTTGCTCTTCTTAGAGAAACCAGAAGCATTGGGAGAGGGTCCAGCATAAAAGCCAAATTGAGTTAAATTTGGGTAGGAATACTTAGTTTCTTCCTTGAAAATCCCTAGTACAGAGTATGAGTAAAGTTAGGTCCAGGTTGTACATCCAAGCAACTTTCCTTTGTGCAAAAGGGGGTTCTACCAAATATTGGTCTGCAAGGCAGTGGTATGAAGCTGTGGATTTAAAGCATGAATGTATATTAAAACACTACTTTGCATATTTGCATGCAAATGTAGGGACCCATAAGTAGCATGGCCCTTATGGCTTCATTCCCTTACCCTTCTTTTTCCTGTTACTGGGCTAAATCCCATGTAACAATTTATTGGCTACAGGTTGTGACCACCCCCTGCAGTGCTGTAACAAAAGTACTTGCAGGGAGGGGCACTTTCTCTTTGGCCTGCAGCAGTTGATCTGAGCAGAAGATCCACTGAGCCTGGAGTCAACAAGGCCCCAGAAGCGTTCGGCCCTAACCGAACAGCCACCTTTAGAGAAGTTTAGGGAATAGATAGAGAAAGGTTATATCTTGTTATAGCACTTTCTAGTACAAGTGAGTCAGAGAGGAAAGATAGTACGAGCAGCTCAAGCTCCAACAAGGAGGATAGAAGGGAGTAGTTCTCCCCCAGGCTCTACTTTGCCTGTAGTGAAGGGATCACAGTATTGAGAGGGACTTTAGGAAGAGTTCTTTAACCCCTGACCCAAATCTGCTGTTGGGATCCGGACCACATGAGGTATTGCTATCCTGGAGGGTAAGCCTATTAACTCCAACCTACTGATCCTACCTGAGAGTCTTTCCTGGCAGCCTCTGATATACCTCTGACTGTATAAGTTGTATCTGCATATGATCCACCTTAGCTGTGAGTATCATTTACCCTGTGGTGCTGTGTTTGTAAATAAACTTGTTCTACCTGTTTTCAAAGAACCCCTGGCGTCCAACACCTGTTATTTTACACATCTTGCAGTATTGAGTTGTAGTTCCACTACCTCACACGTGTATTTCCCCTTAGAGAAAGCCCTACCTGATGAAAGAGGGTTGCATGTAGCCCATGCTCTACCATATACTAGTTGGTTTGGTTCTAATTCAGCCAAAAAAGGGTTACACAAATATATTATTGATAGCTGCCATCAAGCTAGCACACGGGCTACACACACTCCTAGTAAGCAACAAAATATACTTTAACCATTACTGTCTATGAGGGAAGACCTAAGCTGAAAAAGGCAGCATAACATCTCCCACTTCTAAATACTTATATTTCCTAATGTCTCAGTATATTTTATTGTTGTCACACAATTCTAGATATTAGAGATTATATCTGTTTGTTGGGCTATGTATCTGCTGGATAAAACCAAATTCAGGGCTTACAAAAAGTACAAGTGTTACAATTGTACGAAGCAAATGCTAACAAGAAGTGTTTTCTCTCTAAAAGCCTAACACACACTGCTCACATGAACATAAAGGGAAATTATTGCTAAAAGATTAAAAAAATCCACACAAAGCTTTGGGCCAATCACAGAGAGGAAGGCAAACTAGCATGTGATACAGTGCATAAAACACCACAAGATCAATAGTAGAAAATGCTACATTATCTTTTCAACCAAACAAGGTTCTGCTTTCATAACTTTCAAAATACAGTACCCATAGGGAGGGAATATTGCCTTAAAGAACATTTGGTTTCACAAACCATTTTTTGCAATCAATAATTATGTAAATCTGTTTGTTTACTTCTTTTACAAGAACATTTATGGAAGGGTTTATAAGCAAAGACATACTGTATTCTACACAGAAGCAGTTTTAGTATTAACTTGCAAACAACAAAACATTTCAGGGACAGTCCTTTTATCAGAAAAGGGATCAACTACTACTTTATGTTGCTTAACCTTTGTTCCCCAACCTACAATGGCCCGCTAATCAATCTGATCATATTTTGACATTCCATACAATACAACGAAATGCAATAATACTTTGTGGAAGAAAAAAATAATAATATTGGTTGAAAATAAGACCTGCAAAACAGCAACATATCTGACAAGTTGTGCCAAACCACAGTATTGGAGAACTACTCTGTGATCCATCTATCCCAATATTACAAGTCTAGGTACCATTTTACTAATGGGAGTGCTACCCAGCACTCCAGTGTAGCAAAAGAGAAAAACATATACTTAGAAGTTGTCAAGGGTGCTGGGCTTGGTTATGTGATCCATTTGTCTGGCAATGCTGGGCTCAGAGCCGCCTAGAAATCAATGGGATTGTGGCATTTAATTTTGGTCAAATGAAAAAATAGCATGTACTGTACCATAACTTACATGTATAGAAAAATGGAGCACAGTTTCAGTATAGGTAGAATTATACAAAGTATTCAATAGTGTATCAGAGCAACAGCATTGACAGGATGTGCCAAAGTATTAATATAGCAGATACCCACCATATCTACATTTATCTATCTTCAGTTAAAATGTTTATAAGATTCCACTGTTTTTTGCCAACTACAAAGCTCAAGGGCAGCCTTTCTCCATTGTTAACCCTGAGACGCCTGAGCGAATTTCATACAATGAACTTTACATGAAATGTTGAGAACTGGAAATACCTTTGTATATTTTTCCATAATTTGGAAATTAGCACTTATGTTTAGCAATCTGCATTTCAGTAATACTATTTTGGAATAAAAAGTGCTTTTTTTTTAACAAAAATATTATAATTCTCCATTATTTACAGAGGACCAATGTGTTGCGCTGCACTTTTGGCATTGTTTATATCAGTCCTTGCCCCAGTGAGCCCCAGTGATGAGGTCCTTATCACATAAAAACACACTATGGTCAATTTTATAAATAATAATCTATTATTTTAAAGATGTATCACATTTCACAAACACTGCTGGGCACCTGTAAGGACCTCTCGAGATTTGAACACTTGGGGCTGGGGTTGCTGGACTTTAAGTGCACAGGCGGTGTAATTGCCAAGTGACCCAGTAGAGGCTCTTGGGGCTGTCCTGATCCTATGTTATTGTTGTTCTGTATTCTGTTTCATTCCCAGTTTGTCTCCTCCCTCCTTGTTACCCTTATGTGTTTTGTATTCCCTAATTATTTGCCCTTTATAAACCATGCCCTGAGTCATTGTATGTATTTTGTTTGTCCTGGATAACCTTGTTCCTGTGATTCCTAGTTCCAGAGTTGGATAACCTTTGTTCCTGTAATTCCAAGTTCCAGAATTCTTGTGTTTTTGTTCCAGTTTTTCATTGCCTGCCTGGTAAAGACTTTATTTTGTCCTATTCCTGTTTTCCTTCAGTTCCATTAAAACCTGCTTATTTACCATGGCTGCTTCCATGGTTTATGGCTTCACCCCTGGGCTTCCACCACACTCACTACCCAGTGTGAGTATAACGCCCGTCACAGCGGCTTCCCGCTGTGAACGTTACAGCACCTCAGCTAGTATTTCACATGATAGAATAATGAATATTTCTTACATACACATTTTTACACTACATGTTCATTTGTACCCCAGGGCACCATACAATTTTAGTGACTCCTTACATAGATTTACACGCTCTACAGTGAAATTCTATCTCCACATCTAGTAGAATGCCATAAAGACGTCTGTTTACAAAAACAAATGAGTGTCATCTGGTGCTTCCTGCTGGATATGAATTCACATACATGTTTTCTCAACCTGTGAAGACTGTTTCAATCTAAACTAAAGAGACAGAATAATCTGGTTGAATTAATACCATCTGTTTATGTTTTCATTTTTTCCTCTTGAGTACATTAGACATTCAAACTATTTTGATCAGAAAACCCAGTAGGAAGTACTTACAGCTGTGTAAAAATATTCTTAAATGACACAAGAATCCCTTAATCCTGTGTGCTGTATTTATCACTTACTTTTAACTCAACAATTAAATAATTTAAATGATTCATATTTTATTAAATCATGAGTTTAGAATATATTCTGTTTTAAATGCAACAGAAATAAATGAATTAACGAATGCAATGTAGAGGTACGAGAGGAACACAACATTTTACAGCATATGGTAAGGCAAGAGCACAGGCTGAGGTTGACAGCTGAATTAGTCTATGAGGTAAGGTAAAGAAAGAGACCTGTGCCTAGTGTAAGTGTCACAATAAATAAATATTAATTTTACATAGTTGCAACCATTCCCTTAATGTGGTATTATGGTTTCCTATTGTTCATTGTTATGTTGGTTTGAAAAAACAACATATTGTTCTTCTACTTCAGCTTCTTCTTCTGCTTCTTATTCTTAATGCACCCAATTTTCTGTGGCTACACTCATCAAACTTGTATCATATAGCAATTGGATCAACCCAGATGAAAAATTGATATTGGTTGAATGCCCAAAAGTGAGAGGAGCCAACAGCATTAACTTTGAATGGAGAAATTTAAACTACTGCCATTCTCACTTGATGCCAGTCTCCCCAAACTTTTCACAGTTATTTATTAATACTATATTGTGAATTTGATGTTATATACTGTATATTAGGAGTTGGTTAACAAACTCTGGTCCTAGGGCATGGCCTCTATAAATATTTTCAAAAATTGCAGCGAAGTGGCCTACTAAAATAACTGCATACATTGCTTTTAAAATAAAATGCAGACTTATTCAGTGACTTTTCAGTACTATAGTAGCATTTTAATGGCTCCATAAATCCCGGCTTAAATACTGTCAAAAAGCAATCTGCATACAGAGAGCTTCATCACAAAATAAGGCTATTATAATATCAAAGCAAAATCAACATTTATTTAATTATGATAATTTATACAACTTGGAGAGCCAGTACACTTCAGTCAAAATGGTCTACTGCAAAATGCTAGAATAGATTATGTTTTAATAAACTCTCAAGAATGCTCAAGGACCAAGCAGAATTAGTATGTACTGTATATGGTGGTCTGAACAGGGGCCATGACATGAAACTTTGTCGAAGCATATGGAATGACATGCAGATCACCCTGCAGACAGCACAGTACAATGCTAAAGATGCCAAATAATGCTACACTGTTTGAAAAAGTTGAAGCTCATTTTTAAATCAATACATAAATAACAATTAACTAAATTAGCTTGTAATATTTCCACAAGGGTGATTTAATGATTACTTTACAAAGGCACAAAGAAACAAAAAGAGATAAAATGACTAATACAGCAATTGACTTCATCAGGTTGGAAATTAGCAACATTTTTTGCCAGTACAGTTTTGCACTGAAATTAATGGTTTTGACAATAGCGAAACTCTTAAAGATTCATGATAGAATTTCCCATGTAGTCTGTTCTGCAGGAAAAAACCATGGTCTGCTGCACCAGACAAAGAAAGGCAGACCATATTATTTGCCCCTTCCACATCAAGAAATGGGATGGGAGCCCTCACCACCCCTCCCACTGTTTTCCAGGGACCTTTCTAAGCATGGGTGTAGAAGAGATTACCAATATGGGCGTTTTTTTCTTTGAAGAACAGCTACCTATCAATGTGGGGCAGTAATTATGCTTTTGCACAGGTAGTAATACCTTAAAGGGGTTGTTCACCTTCCAAAACTTTTTTCAGTTCATCTAATATAAGTAATTCAAAAGACAACTGGATTTGCTGAAAATTTTTAATGAAGATGTTTCACTGCTTTTCTGAGCAGCTTCTTCAGTTCAACTGACTGGTGTGAGGAGTTCTCAGCATATAGACTCTTCCAACAATCCAATCACAATGGCACATGGTAACTCTTCAGGGAGGTGACATCTGAAATTCACAGAGTAGTTGATTCAATGTAGTTACTGTGATAGGATTACCAATGTGTTATACAACTCCTAGAAACAGGTGTCACTTGAGTTGCATGAATGGATGTGTGAGGTGTTCTGAAACTGCCGGGATACAGATGTGAGAACAACTGTCTGTAGCAGTTGCCACATATTCCGCCCTGTGGTGCAGAATTCCAATGAGACCCAGTTTGTGTTCTAGCCGATATATTTTTTCAGGTCAGTTGTTTTCAGATAGTTCACCACAAACAAAATGTTTTCAATTTTTTTCGGGCTTTTATATTTTACCATTTACCCAAAATGTAAGTTTAAAGTTTAATATTCCTGACTCTAGTGTTTCAGTCTGGCAGCTCAGTGATCCTGGAGCATCTAAACCAGTGATCCCCAACCAGTAGCTTGTGAGCAGCATGTTTCTCTCCAAACCCTTGGATGTTGCTCCCAGTGACCTCAAAGCAGGAGCTTATTCTTGAATTTCAGGCTTGGAGGAAAGTTTTGGTTATATAAGAACCAGGTGTACTGCTAAACAGAGCCTCAATACAGGTTGACAATCCACATAGGGGCTTCTAAAAGGGGCCAATCACAGCACTTATTTGGCACCCCAAGAACATTTTCCATGCTAGCTTTGCTCCCCAACTCCTTTTTCTTCTGAATGTTGCTCACGGCCTCAAAAGGTTAGGGATCCCTGATCTAAACTGTTACAATTGCTACATTAACGGATACATTTCTCAGCAGTATCTGTGAAATATTGGCAACTATTGTATTGAGTCAGCAAAGTAGGGACACAGATAACATTTGTATCAACTTAATGTATCAATTTAGAACAGTTAAAGAATCGCCCCCCCCCCCCCCCCCCCCCCCCCCCCCCGCCCCACACCATCTCAAAGCTGCTTTAGAAGGTGGAAAATTAAAATTTACAATTATTACAATAATAGAAAACAGACATAGAAAATAGAAAGTAAATGGAAAAAGTTTGTATTTCTGGTAAACAATCTGAAACCAACTGAACTTAATAAAAGTGTTTGGAGTACATTATTTTTTTGCTGAACTTGGTCTGATATGACCTGCCCTCATAAAAAAAAAATTTGCTTTCTATTAGACAATCATTTTAGCAGTCTCTTTATCCCTTCAAGGAGATCCTCAGCTAAAGATGTTGGGTTCATTGGTTGATCATTTGTGATCTTGATCTTATTTTGAACAGTGCCACAACATTTGCTATTCACTGTTTATTTGGTGCAGTGCAGTAGCACATTGAGTGTAATTGTTAATAAGAGAGGGCTGGAGTTTAACTCCGTAAGGATCCATGGTTGAAAGCCATGAACACCTCGTTGCTTATTTATTTTAACAGAATCAAATTGCTTCTTGTCTTTTTACTTTTTCTATGTTAACCACAACTCATTTCAGTTTTAAATTATTTATACAGTCTCCCTACTGAAAATAAAAGATGTTTTCTGTATTGCATTCTTCATAATTTATATTACCCTTCTCTTGCAATTTTAGCTGACTTGTAATAAAAGTAATTTAAATGCCTGCCTCGCTTTACCTTTCTTAAACTTTTAATTTAGCTCCTAAGTTTTTATATTTATTTTGTCTTTGCATTCTTAATTGTTTTTAAAACGATTTATATATGTATACTGTACATCTAAATTCTTTAGAAATGTTAATGCATGATAAATGATTTGGTTTTTAGTAGCCTTTGACAGAGTAATCTTAACTTGAATATATATATATATATGTATATATATATATATAGTGATACTTAAACAAGGTAATGCCGCTCAATCCCTTAGCAATTGGGTGCACGTGGGCTGGCTTGATATACAAAAAACAAGAAAATTCCCCAGCACTCCAACCTTTAACCCCTAAGTGAGAATTTGCACAACTGAACTGCGACTAACAAAAAAGACACTTTTAGTTACAAAGTTTGTACAAAGGGTAAGGCATTTTTTAGTAGCTGTATGCAGAAAATATCTCAATGTCTTAAATATATTGATAATGGGTTGAGTGCAGAGGACCTCTTGTATTTTTGTATAGGTATTTTGTGGTCACAGCCTCATTGCACCCCCGCCTAATGGTTTTAGAAATTAGTGGTGAGCACAACTTTCCCTTGTTTGTTACAACTCTTTCTTCTACATGGGTGGGTCACATTGTTTGTGGGTTCTGAAAGTGAAAAAATTAGCGAAACGAGTCGCGGCACGCTTTTGACGCGCATCGCTTCAACTTCATCGCGTCGCGTAGTTTTCGGCGCACGTCGCGTTGTTTTCAGTGCACGTCACGTTGTTTTCCGCGCGTGTTGCGTAGTTTTCGGCGAGTTGCGTCAAAAACGAAGCACAACTTTTTTTTTGCCGAAATTGCGCTGGCGTTTCGTGAATTTATTCACCAGCGGCGAATCGTGGGAATTCGTTGCAAATTCACCCTCGCGAATAAATTCGCCCATCACTAATACTATGTAGTCTTGTGTCGTTTTGTTGTGTGCCTTGTAACTTGTGCCTTGTTTAGGCATTTGGAGACAGTACTGAATTTAGGCCATGGATATATTGCTAATTAACAAGACTATAAACAGAAGTTCCACCTTATAACTTTTTCAACAGGCTAACAAAAAATGTTACCTGAAAAAACAATGGAAGATACCAAAATGTACCTGACACAAATGAAGCGTGGCTCACTTGGACTGTGACATCTTCTTTCTCAAAAGTTACAAAAAGGAAAAACGTATAGGTCTCATCCTAAGGAACCCAGTATGGAGCACCTACAATACCAATTTATGCACCAGAACCTCAGAAAGACTACGGAACAGCCTCATCAAAGTATTTTACAGCAGAAAAAGTCACATACAACAAGAAATCACCACCCTCGAAGACCAATTAACCAGAACATGGAGGGAGGATGTGAAATATGGACTTAAATTACACTACAAAAAGCTACAAACATTGCTAATAAAAAAGAAGAAGAAAAAGCTACGACTACGGCACCACAAAGAACAGATTCAGATTTTTCCCCAGCTACATAGGAAATATCAGTACTAGCAAAAGGACTAACATATTGCCCCACAAAATCAATAGACAAAACTGAATTCTGTAATGATATGGAAGATTTTTTAGGAAACTATGCCTCAGGGAATTCTTCTATGACAGGCTGCCCACAGAACCCAACTCCACACAACAGGAAAACTACACAAAAATTAAATCCAAATGAACCCCTCCTACAGGTCTCAATCCCAAACTAGATAAATATATTGACTCATTTAGAGATAGGTTTAAATACACAATGCTGGACAAACAAAGAGAAACCAAGCACAACTTAAGCATCCAGGAAAGGGAGGCAATGAGGTCCCTTAAGAACAACAGCCGCCCAGAGCTCTTCCATGTCCTTCCTTGCTGGCGTGATGACGTCACAGATTGGTGCCAAATTCAAAATAAATAGACGCTCAGGACACCGGTTAAATGCACAAGTATAGGTTTTGTTGTATACATTCCTGGGTGCTCTATCAATCTTCTATTATTGATTCCTGGATTTTGACCCTTGCCTGAACTTGACCTTGCTACTTGCTGCCTGCCTTTGAACCCTTGCCTGGACTAGACCTTGAATATTGCCTTAACCCTGCCTGTACCTTATATCTGGACTTAAACCCTTTGCTTCCTCCTTGGTCCTGAAAAACTCCCACTGGGAGCTGATAGGCCTCCCCTATACTTGGGCCATGGACCCCACTGAGGAAGCTTCACCAGATGCATAGGCGGAGGGTGATTTTTTTTGTTTGGGTAGGCTAAGTCTAAGGGCTCTTACACATGAGCATTTTTACCTGCACTCCACTGCGTTCCGTTTTGCAGAGGAGCGCAGGTATAGACGCACTCAATAGTTTTCAATGGGGCTGTACTCACACAAACGCATGTAGGCGCAGAAAGGTGGAAAAATGCAGCATGTTGCGTCTGAACCTATGTTTGGTGCAGTGTCGGACTGGGACACCAGGGGCCCACCATAAAACCTTAGACCAGGGGCCCACGCTCTGTACTAATAATCTCCTTATGCAACCTCTATTCTCCTAGTTTGTTTTCTTTACATACTATGATCAATTATTCCATCTATTTAGCCTCTTTGTTCTCATAGAAATAGGGAATGGCCATGAAATAGGCCACAAGTTTAGCAGCATGAGGGCTCACTGACACCTTGGCCCACCGGGAGTTTCCCTGGTATTCTGGTGGGCCAGTCCGACACTGGGTTGGCGCCTACATGCGTTCGTGTGAGTACAGCCCCATTGAAAAGCGTCTATACCTGTGCTCCCCTGCGGCTGAACATAGCAAAATGGAACACAGGGGAGCGCAGGTAAAAACGCTTGTGTGTAAGAGCCCTAATGTTACTTCAACAGTTTTTACAACAGTGATTTTCCACTGGCAGAAACAGCTGATTCAATCCTATATTATAAGCATTGGCAACAGTTGTAATTCATATGACTGAGAACACAGGTAGGATTTTAGTCTAAATATGCACTACAATCTGAAATCTGTCCCATACATGGTCTGACTTAAGAGCTACTAACTGATGGGCCCACAAGCTGCATATAAAGCACAGACTATTTTGAAAATAATATGCATAGCACTCTCTTATTATCAAAATTATAGAAAAAGTTCAGTTCATCCACATTACTGGAAATCAGGGCTAATGATTGGGTTGCTTAACAGTAAAGCATGTTTATTGGTGTACTTTAACATAAAACACAAGGGATCTGTTAATTGTCAGTTATGGGAGATTGTATAAATACAAAGTATAATGCAGATGTATTTTGGTCCCCTCAAAAAACAGCAGCTGCCCTTTTACCTCAGTATCAAAGTAATACAATATAATAGTAGATGCGGTTGAGAAAAAACTTGCATTCAACCATCAACGCAACATTTTTGTGTAAGTGAAAGTAGCCAAACTGATCAGTTAGCTGATCCAGAGAAAGTGAATTGAATCGATACAAAAGTTGCTAATATTCCTCATATACTGCTAATAAACATTGTAACTAATTGTATAAACTAATTGTAGCAAATTGTTACAGTTCAGATGCTCCTGGATCACTGAGCTGCCAGACTGAAACCCCAGGCACAGGAATATTACATTTTAAACTTCAATTTTAGGAAAACAGTAAAAAGTAAAAGAAGGAAAGCAACTGAAAAAAAAGTCTTGATTTCTGTTTAACATTCTGGAAGGTTAACATCCCTTTTAAAGAAACAGTCACCAATATCACAATGGTTTCCATTAAACTATTCAAATAGGTGTTGGATAAAATTAACAGAGGTGTGAAAGTGAGATCTGGTCACAGTGGTAATATAATGGCTGCATCACACCTTTTCCAGTTTCAGATAACACTTACCTGAATAGATCAATGGAACTACCATTGACCATTGATGGTATCTTATTTTTTTGTAATGTAAGTATGAAACAATCCCCACATACCAAACAAGCAGATGGAGGATTAGAACATGCTTTGTCTCTTGGCCCCGACCCCAGCAGCACCCATTGCCCCTCCCCCAGACAAACTCAAAGTCAGAGGTTTTTAATTTTTTTTCTTTAAAATTTTCTTTAGATTTTTCATGCAAACAGTTTTGGGAAGGCTTAGCCTCCCCAAGCCTTAATGAAAATCCGCCTATGACCAGATGTCGGATGAGCTCTCCGTGTGTTGGCTGGCCGCATGGAATCCTACGAAGCACAACAGACTAATTTTGGCCTAGCCCTTACAGCCATACTGGATAAGTTGTCTGTCCTTTCTCCGGCTCCACCACCCACTATGACTCCACCTCCGATGTCTTCTTTCCAAACCGTATTCCGGCCTCCCCTCTCTATGGCAGTGGTCCTCAGGCCTGCAGAGGGTTCCTGAATCAGTGTGAAATTCATTTTACATTGCTTTCTAGTCAGTTTGTTTTGGAACGTACCACGCCTTACTGGAAAAGCCTTAGAGTGGGCATCTCCTCTGTGGGAGAAGCAGGGCCCACTTCTAGATATTCTAAGGCCTTCATCAATGAGCTGCGGTCCATCTTTGACACTCCTTGCAGGGCTGCTTCCGCCTCTTCACACCTGATGCAAATACGTCAAGGGACTCATACTGTGCCTGAATACACCATAGAGTTCCGTACATTGGTCGCTGAAACAGGTTGGAATAATGAGGCTTACCATGCCGCTTTCTACAATGGACTCTCTATCCGTCTTAAGGACGATCTGGTTTCCCTGTGAGTTGCCTTCTCGTTGGGAAGAACTTATTGCTTTGGCTGTCAAGGTGGACCTCGGCAAAGAGAGCATCAAACGGATAAAGACCGTCTCAGAAGGCCCCAATCTGTATTGGCGAAGCGAATCTCGGGAGATTCGCCCATCACTAATCTGCATTCCTTGATTCTGGGGCTGCTGGTAATTTTATGGATGCTGACTTCGCCCAAAAGAATGGTGTTCCTCTGTTTCATAAGCCCTCACCTCTACCAGCATTTGCCATTAACGACAGGCCATTCTCTTCTGATTTTCCCAAACTACGAGGGAGTTACATGTGAAGATTGGGACTCTACACTCTGAAAGACTGTCTTTCTTGATCATTTCCTGTCCCTCCTCTCCTGTTGTGGCGGGGTTACCCTGGTTGTGACTCCATACTTAGTGATGGGCGAATTTATTCACATGGGGCGAATTCGTGGAAAATTCCCGCAATTCGCCGCTGGCGAATAAATTCACGAAACACCAGCAAAAATTCGCCAAAAAAAACGACGCAAAGCGCTCCAAAAATGACGCGACGAAAGCGGCGCGCGTCGGAAACGACACACGACTCTTTTCGATAATTTTTTCGGCGAAATGGGTGAGATTCGTCCCCCATCACTATCCATAATCCCTCCATTGATTGGTCGTCCGGCAAATCTCCCATTGGAGTTCGTATTGCCAACCTCACTGTTTACCAACTACACCCCTCCACTGGGTGACCATCTCTTCTATGGAACAGTCGTTACAATTTATTTATAGAGATTTTCTGATGTATTCTGCAAAAGGTTGGCAGAGTACCTTCCCCCTCAAAGGCAGTATGACAGCCCCATTGATCTCCTCCCAGGAACTATGCTGCCCCGTGGACAGATTTTCCCTTTGTCTCCAGCAGAGACTACCGCTATGAAAGAGTACATCCACGAAAATCTTCAGAGGGGCTTTATCCATCCTTCTACCTCTCCAGCAGGGGCTGGCTTCTTCTTCGTTGAAAAGAAGGATGGTGGGTTACTCCCCAGCATTGACTATCGGGGACTTAATAAAATAACTGTGAAAAACACATTCCCTCGGCCCCTTATCTGCGAACTGTTTGAACAGCTGGAAGGGGCAAAAATCTTCTCCAAGTTAGATCACCGTGGGGTGTATAACCTCATCAGAATCCGAGAAGGATACGAATGGAAGATGGCTTTCAATACCCAGGATGGGCTCTTCAATGATCTGGCTGTCTTTCAGGAATTCGTGAACGACATCTTCCGGGATCATCTGGGAAAACAGTAGTTGTATACCTGGATGACATTCTAATCTTTTCCAAGACTTCGCTCTCATGTGAGGCAAGTTCTCTCTTGCCTTAGGAAAACTCTTTCTTCCCTAAATTGGAGAAGTGTGTGTTTGAAGTGCCTAAGATTCCATTCCTCGGCTATATTATTTCTCCGGAAGGGTTCGAGATGGATCCTGCCAAGGTCTCCGCCATCCAGTGGTGGCCACTTCCTTTAAGCACCAAGGCGATCCAAAGGTTAAATGGTTTCGTAAGCTACTACTGCCAATTTATTAAAGGCTTCTCCTCTTGCATTGCTCTCATCCTTTCCCTCATTCGCAAAGGAGGAAAACCCAATTCTTGGTCTCTTGTGGCCCTTGAAGTCTTCCAGTCCCTGCCTCTGTACTCTGGCATCCTGAACCGCATCTACCCTTCTACAAGTCGACGCCTCAGATGTTGGTGCTGGTGCTATCCTTTCCCAAAGACACTCCTCAGATGCGAAGTTACATCCTTGTGCCTACTTCTCTAAGAAATTTTCCCCTGCAGAGCAAAACTATGACATTGGAAATCATGAACTTCTAACAGTCAAGCTTGCCCTCAAGGAGTGGCATCACCTCTTGGAGGGTGCTTCTCATCCGGTCACAATCTATACTGACCATAAAAACTTAGAATTTATCCAAACTCTCAAAAGATGAAATCCCCCGCAAAAAGATGGGCTCTGTTCTTCTCCCGCTTCAATTTTGTCCTGATTTACCATCCTGAGACCAAGAATCGAAAGGCTGATGCTTTATCCCGTAGCTTCACTTCGCTGGATCATTTTCCTGAGGAGCAAGATACAATAATTCCTCCTTCCAGAATCATTGCTTCTTTGCTTCCCCAATTTGCTAAACAGGTCCTGCCTAGTCAGTCTGCCGCTCCTACAGACACTCCTATTGGAATGGCGTTTGTACCTCCTGACTTACGTCTCCCTATTTTACAGCAGACTCATTGCTCTAAACAAGCTGGCCATCCCGGTCCTGAAAAGACTCTAGAACTATTACAACGTCTAGTCTGGTGGCCAACTATTCGTAAACATGTCAAAGACTTTGTTTCTGCCTTTACAGTTTCTGACACCACGAAGTCTAGTCACTAGGGATGGCGCGGCTGTTCTCGCTCGCCGGAAGTTCGCAATTTGGGTTCGCCTTAGTTGGCGCTTTTTTTTTGCCATTTCTCCCCCAGACCAGCAGATACATGGCAGCCAATTAGTAAGCTCTCCCTCCTGGACCACCCCCACACCCCCTGGACCACTCCCCTTCCCTATAAAAACCGAAGCCCTGCAGCGTTTTTTCATTCTGCCTGTGTGTGCTTGGAAGAGATAGTGTAGGGAGAGAGCTATTAGTGATTTCAGGGACAGTGGATAGTAAGTTTGCTGGCTAGTAATCTACTGTTCTTCAAACAACTGCCATCTAGCTGTGTGAGCTTGTTCACATTCTGTCTAAATATCCATAATATTACCCTCTCCAGAAAAAGCACCTGAATGACTTTTTTCAAGCAGCCATAATATATTTTACGTAATCCGTATCCACCGATGTAGTAGTGTATACGTTGACCTTGTAGCCATTATTTGCCCTGTAGGCATTTTTTGCCCAGTGTGTTCTTCAAACAACTGCCATCTAGCTGTGTGAGCTTGTTCACATTCTGTCTAAATATCAATAATATTACAGTGTCCACAACCACCACCTGAGTGACTTTTTTCCCTTTACAGCACAAAACGCAGCGCTGTGTCAACAATGGATTTTTCAGATACATTTTTGCCCTTGATCCCCCTCTGGCATGCCACTGTCCAGGTCGTTGCACCCTTTAAACAACTTTAAAATCATTTTTCTGGCCAGAAATGTCTTTTTTAGCTGTTAAAGTTCGCCTTCCCATTGAAGTCTATGGGGTTCGCGAACCGTTCGCAATTTTCCGGAAGTTCGCGAACATGTTCGCGAACTTTTTTTCCGCGGTTCGCGCCATCCCTACTAGTCACTCTCGCCCCTGTGGGTTATTACAACCACTACCTATTCCCTCCACCCATGGACTCACTTAGGCACGGACTTCATTGTTGAGTTGCCACCCTCTAATGGGAATACTATCATTTGGGTAGTGATTGATCATTTTAGCAAGATGGCACACTTTATTCCCCTACGAAAACTTCCTTCTGCGGTAGAACTGTCCCAACTTTTCATTCAGTATATTTTTCAGCTGCATGGCTTCCCAGTGGAAATTGTCTCTGACAGAGGATCCCAGTTTGTCTACAGGTTCTGGCATTCTCTATGCAAAGCTCTGGGTATCTCTCTCCAATTTTCCTCTGCTTATCACCCTCAAACTAATGGGGCAGCGGAGCAAGTGAACCAAGCCCTGGAGCAGTTCCTAAGACATCATGTCTCCCTCTCATGAGTAACGGAACTAGGTGGGGGCGGGCCCTGGTGCAGGCCGTGCGGCCGGGCCCCCCCACCCTAGTCCGTGTTTGATTGACGCGCCACTGCAGCCGATTCCAGCTGGCTGCAGCGGTGCAAGACTGCCGGGGGGGCCCTGCGGGGGTGCGGGCCCTGGCCCAGTTGCACCCCCTGCTCCCCTGTGTCTGATCTTCTTCCATGGGCGGAATTCGCTCATAATAATGCTAGTCACACTTCCACTGGAAGATCTTATTTCTTGTTGGTGTATGGTCAGCATCCACTAGCATTTCCACAGGACTATCTACTATCTGATGTCCCAACCGCTGATGATCATGTGGCTCATATGTTTGCTATCTGGGCTGCAAGCAAGTCTAATTTAGAAAAGAGCACTTTGGTGAATATGACTTTTGCTGATCGTAGAAGGCAGTCTCCTCCTCCATATAAAGTTGGCGATAAAGTGTGGCTCTCTTCCAGAAACGTTCATCGGTCCTTATTCCATCTCAGAGGTCATCAACCCTGTGGCTGTTTGTTTGCAACTGCCCCCTGAGATGCGGATTCCTAATGTATTTCATGTCTCCTTGGTGAAACCAGTTGTTTCTAAACGCTTCTCTTTCATTCAGTCTCCTCCTTCTGCTTTTTCAGTGGATGGTCAACAAGAGTAGGAAGTAGATAAGATCCTTGACTCTAGACTTTGGGGCATGTTTACTAAGATTGGAGATAAATATCTGGAGATATTTCTGGAGATGTTGCCCATAGCAACCAATCAGCAATTAGATTTAAACAGCCACCTATAACTTAGCAAAGATCTGATTGGTTGCCATGGGCAACATCTCCAGAAATTTCTCCAGATATTTATCTCCAATCTTAGTAAACATGACCCTTAGACCCTTGCCTGAACCTGACCTCGCTACTTGCTGCCTGCCTTTGAACCCTTGCCTGGACTAGACCTTGAATAATGCCTTACCCCTGCCTGTAACTTATATCTGGACTTTAACCCTTTGCTTCCTCCTTGGTCCTGACAAACTCCCACTGGGAGCCGATAGTCCCCCCCTGATACATATACAAAACTAGTTCACGTGGTGCCAGAATCCCCCAAATTTGGTAACTTCTATATGTTGCCCAAGATCCAAAAAGAAGACAATCCAGGATGCTCAATAGTCTCTGGCATCAGAACACTGACAGCAAACATATCAGGTTGGGTCAAACAAATCCTAAAATTCCTGGTAAGAAATACTACAAGCTACTTACAGGACACCACAGATCTCCTAAACAAACTATCAAACATAGGATTGTTACCAGAGGGCACAATTTTGGCAACAATGGATATAGAAACCCTATACACCAACTAACCCCACAAACAAAGATGGAACAGTAGCATTTCCTGCAAAATCACCATCTACCAGCTGATACTGCCATAAGTCTAATTGAATTGACACATACACATAACTATTTTGTTTGGCCAAGAATTGTACCTACAGCAGATGGAGACAAGTGGGAAACCGGTTTGCACCCCAGTATGCTAACCTTTTCATGGCAAAACTTGAGCAAGATGTCCTCAACTTCTGTACCACAAAACCCCTAGCATGTCTCCAAAATATTGGCGACATCCTCATCATTTGGACAGATACTGAGCAAAAACTCATTCAATTCCATGAACAGTTTAATAACTATCACTCCACCATCAACCTCAAATTAGTCCACATCCACTTTCTGGACACATCTATTTATATCAAAGACAATACTTTACATACCACCATATATCGAAAACCCACAGACAAACCGTCCTACCTGATGTATGACAGCTTCCACCCAGATCACACAAAACGCGCCAACAATAAATAATTGGACACACCGGTAGGTAAACATTTTAATAGTCCAAACTACAGTCTGGATGACTTCAAAATATCTGTTATCGAATCCAATTTCAAAACAGAAAATGAACGTAAAATGTGGGAATACAAACTTATGCAAACCTTTAGGAGTTTGGAGACAGGACTGAATTTAGGCCATGGATTTATGGCTAATTACCAAGACTAGAAACAGATGCATACATTGTTTCTGTGGAGATAACAAAATATTACTATCTGTTATCTGCTTCACACCTTAGGTCTACTTCATGCCTGGTCTGGACTACTTTGCATAACCCACCTCCCTATGCATATGCCCCTGCTTGCAACACAATTATTATATCAAAAGTTCTACCCTTTTTCAACAGGCTAACACGGTCCAAAAAACGTTATCTGAAAAAAGTTTACAATTTCAATGGGAAAGGTGCCATTGACTTTTACATGAAAAATTTTATATGGCGAAGGTTTACATTTCAGCTTTACCAATGTTTTGCACTTTATAAATATTATATAAACATTTTTGTAAGCATAATTTGAATTTATGAGTTTAAGTGTCAAATTTCAAGTATATACAAATTTAATAGAGTTTAAAAAAAACTCACAGGAATTCAACATTCAACCTTTAATAAATGTGACTTCAATTGTATGGACTCCAACAGTTACTGAAGTTTTTTCACTTTGAAATTTGACCATTAGAAAATCTGCCCCTAACTGTAATAGTCTATCAGAGTTATACAAAATCTGCAGTCTATAGAAGAATCTGCAAAAGGACCCACAATATCAATAGCAAGTTTATATCATGCTGAATCAGGAAATGGTACTGGCTGAAGTGGTGGTGTATGTGTGAATTTTGTCATGATTCTGACAAGTAACACAAGAATGAATGGTAGTTACCACATCGGCATCCATTGCTGGCCACCAGTATAGTTCTCATAGTCGTTGTTTTGTATGTTCAATTCTTTGATGACTCTTATGTGCAAATTGCATGAGCTTTTCTCGCAAGGTCTCTGGTATCAATAAACGGTGAGTTCCACAGACAGCATAGCCATCTACTAATGACAGTTCATGTCTAATCCTGTAGTAAGGTTGAAGATCAGGACTGAGTTTCTTCTCAGCATTTGGCCATTTGCTTTGTAAGATGTCCCATAGTTTTACTTGAATTGGACATGGGAGACAAGCTTGCTTAAAATCAGCAGCTGTATCTGTAGATGATAATATATCAGTCAATGCTATAACTTCTATGTCCTCATCCAGTGTATCAGAAGCTGCAAGTAAAGGTAAATGTGGCAATCAGCAGTAACATTTTTCAAACCTGGATTGTATTGCATTTTGTAGTGAAATTCAGTAGCCTTGCTGACCATCCAGCTATACACATTCCAGCTCTCCCTAGACCCTTTGTTGTAAGCAGTGTAGTTAAAGGGCTATGATCCGTGCTTAAGGTAAATGCTTTACCCTTTCTCTAATTCTCTACCTTTTAACAGCTACTGCAGTCCAGTCCCTCCATTCACTTGGCCTTCGTGACACGGCCCTGTCCTGGTTCTCTTCTTACCTCACTAATCGTTCCTTCAGTGTCTCCTACAATGGAGTAGCATCTTCTCCCCCACCTCTTTCTGTTGGGGTTCCTCAAGGCTCTCTCCTGGGACCCTTATTATTCTCCCTCTATACTTCCTCGGCAAATGAATCAACTCATATGGTTTTTCTACTGCCACCTCTATGCTGATGATACTCAGATCTATCTCTCATCTCCTGATCTCAACCCAGAACTCCTAACCCGTATCTCCTCCTGCCTGTCCTCCATCTCTACCTGCATGTTGCAACGCTACCTTAAATTAAACCTCTCTAAAACGGTGCTGCCAAAATTCTTATTCACTCTCTCATCATATCACGTCTAGACTATTGTAACTCTCGTTTAATTGGCCTTCCCCTCCAGAGACTGTCACCTATTCAGTCCATAATGGACACTGCCGTGAGGATCGTATACCTCAGCAACCGCTCCTCCTCTGCCACGCCATTCAGCCAATCCCTCCACTGGCTTCCACTACCATTAAGAATTAAAGTCAAATTAATGACCTTGACATTCAAAGCACTTCATAACTCTGCCCCTCCCTACATCTATGAACTCATCTCTATATACTCACCCAACCGCTAAGTACGCTCCTCTACTGAACTGCTACTCAACGATTCTCTCATTACCTCCTCACATGCTCAGATTTAAGACTTTGCAAGAGCTGCACGCCTCCTCTGGAATTCTGTCCCAAGGTCTGTCTGACTTTCTCCCAACCTTTCTGCTTTCAAGAAATCTCTTAAAACACACTTCTTTCGAGAAGCCTACCCTCACTCTCAACTACAAATGCAACACTACATACAGTACCACATTTCTCACCCACTTAATTCGATCTTGCCCATTCCCACATCTTATGTATAACTCCCTTACCTTTAGATTGTAAGCTCTTTCTGTATAGGGCCTTCCTCACCTTTTTATTGGCATTGATTGTGATTGTACGTAACTCCATATGTATGTAATTCATGTGATTTAGTTATATAATCACATTTACTTTAAAATGCTACGCAATATGTTGGCGCTATAGAAATACATGTTAATAATAAAATAATAATACCCCATAGGTAGGTTCTCCATTTTTCTGTTGCCCAAACACATGCTAGAGCTTTTTTTTTCAACAGTTGAATACTTACTCTGTCTCTGTTAGTGTTCTGGATGCAAATGCAACAGTTTTCTCTGAATGATCAGCATGGATCTGTGTGAGAACTGCACCAGCCTGAAACATCTGTAGTAACCATAGTGGGTAGTGCAAGATCAAATAAAGCTAGTGCTGGACTGTTCACGATTAACTGTTTCACTATTTCAAAGCTATGTTGAGCTGTCTCTGACCAAACTAGACTTGAAGTTCCACATAGTAGTGCTCTCAGTGGCTCTACAACTGAAGCATAGTTGGGAATAAACTTAGAATACCATAAAGTAAGACCTAAGAAAGCTTGTAAGGTCTGTAAATCAGATTGAGTAGGTGCTTGTGTAACAGCGATGACATGGTCAGGGTCCGGCAGTAATCACTCTTGTGAAATTGTATGGCCCAAAAATGACAGCTGAGTTTGTCTGAAATGGCATTTGGAAAGGTTCTGTTTCAGTCCTGCAGAATCAATGCATTTCAGGACATTTTTTAGGTACTTGTCATGAAGATCCATAATTGGAGCATTGTACAAGTAGCATTGTAGCATTGTACAAGTAGCATTGTACACCAGGTATGTCATGGAGTATAGAAGACATCAGTCTTTGAAAACAACTCGGTGCTGAAGTATTCCTGTTTGCATTCAATTGGGCATACTGGAATTATTGTCACAGGGCCCATAGGTGCACAATTCAGCAGAAGAGGGTACAAGGTACTTCAATGATTGGCTTTAATAATTGCAACAATAGGAGCAACATTCTCACCTATTTTCATGACTTTACTTAACAGTTGCATTCATAAATGACCCTGAAAATGTTTTCTTACGCGTAAGCATTTGAAAATGACTACATATATTTATTTGAACATATCACTTGCAAAAAAAAAATCTGATTTCCTGAGCAAAATTTCTTGTGCATCACAAGTTAAAGTATTTCCAAGACAAATATAGTCTGGATGATAGAAGTTTCAAAGAACACCAGTTGTCATCAAATGCTCAGTAACAACCTCTCCAAGGTGCATCTTGTCACATGCCTTATTTGGAAAAAAAATATGACTTTCTTGCTCACAAAATCCCAGATCTATGTCAAGAAAGTTTTTAAAGCTTGGCCCTTCTGAACCATGGTTCTCTTAACATAGAATAACTGAAACCTAAGAACATGAACCTTTTATGAGATTTGAAATGTAATAAAATGTCATCCAATTCCCCAAACGTTGGTGTGAAAAAATGAGATTTTGCACATCATTTTTTTATCATCCACACAAGGGATAAGCAGAAGAGAAAGGGCAGAAACTACAATTTTATACTTAGAAAAAAGAAAATATATGTGACCCTTTTACAATGAAGATGATCATAACTGGCACAACATCCATCTGTTTCCTACAGACACAAACATATTTGTGATTCTGACAATCCATCGCTAGAGACATTAGATATTCATGTTTTCACAGTGCTCTGAACACAGTGTATGTCTTTGGTAATTAATGTCACACTGCAGAGTGGGAATGCATTCTTTTTCTTTACTGGACTGTTTTATTTTGGGGTACATGTTACATGTTACACTAGAATTAAAAATAATGATTTCATATAACATATAGGGATAGTGATTTTCTGTTGTATTGTAAATTGTAGAAGTTTACTACTTAATCACATTTTCCATAGAACTGCCAATAATAGTTGTAGTGTTTACTACATAGACGTAAGAATTTTAGTAGTGCCTTTATTTAATATTCCCCTTTATTTATAGTGCTGACATGTTGTGCAGCACTTGACAGGCATTGTTCATCTTTTGCAGCAACCCCTGCCTGAGTGAACTGTATAATCTTAGATCCTGACCATACTCACAGTAGAATCAATTGCCTCAAATGTCAGTTAACATACAAGTATGTTTCTGAGGTGTGGAAACTGATGCGGATACAAGAACATTAGGACTCTTAGGTAGCATTTCTAAAAAAAATATACAGTAGGACCCCAATTTTACATTTCGCAGGAGATGGCATCAAAATGTCACAAAAGTAAAAAAAAAAAAATCATGTCAAACTGAATTCCATACATATGGGGGATGTCATGTTTCTTTAGCACAAAATATGCTCACAAACACTTTTACAAATGTCAGCGACTATGTTTGCACTATTTTTGACTGATGAAAAACCTCAAAGACTGCAGTGTATGTAATAAAATCTCACAATCGCAAACCATTTTTCTGACAAAATATTTTAAAAAACTCCAGAGCAGGTGTTAAAGGTTTGCAATGCCCAAATAAGAGTTGAAATGCAATAAAAGTCTAATGAAGAATATTACACTGCAACAGGCAAATTTGGATTTACAAAGTTTTGCTCTTTGCAAATTTTATTACATTTCCCCTTTAGTGCTTTGGCCACTGTTACTAAATGAGGTCCAATGTCTTCACAAATAAAATAAATAATAAATTGACTGCATGCATAAAAATATACTCATTTTACAAATAATGTATAATCCTATGGACCATTCCTAATGAGGGAGAGAGTCCTGACCCCACCTTAACTGGCAGGAACAACATGAAATGCAACAAACTGGACAGTAAGGGTCGAATTTTAAAAAATTCTAAATTCAACCATCTAATTTGTTTGGTGTATTTTCAATGGAAAATTGACCTGTTTTCAATTCAAATCTAATTTTAACCTATTCAGTAGTCGAAGTAGCCAAAAATTACTTTGTAATTCGAATTTTCACTTTGACACTTAAGGGCAGATTAATTAAGGGTCAAATTTCGAAGTTAAAAAACTTCGAAATTCGACCATCCAATTTTTTTAAAGGTCATTTTCAATGGAAAATGGACCGAATAGGTCCGTTTTCGAATTGAATAAAAATCGTTCGCATTGTCTGAATGCATCGTTCGATTCGAAGATTTTGAAAAAAATCCTTCAAGGCCCCCCATAGGCTACAATGGCAATTTGGCAACAAAGGAGAATTCAACTCTGCGGCACTAAAACCCCTCCCCCAGGCCCCCTCCCCCCTCGGCCTACCTCCCCCCTGGGCTATTGCCCCAACGTGTAAATTACCCCAAAGCAGAGGTCCCCTTCTGGAAGGTTTACAGGCAACATGTTCTGCTGCACCGTCTTCTTCGTTGTCCCGATGGCATTTGCGGCGCATGTGCAGTAGGACTAATTTGCCGGTTGGTACTACTGCGCATGCTCTCTAAGTTCGCAAAGTTTTCCGATTAAACTTTGTGAACTTCAGGCTCATGCCCAGTAGTAGCAACCAGCAAATACGTCCTACTGTACATGCGCCGTCGAGGCAAGGAAGAAGACGGTGCGGCAGAAGATGGCGCCTGTAAACCTTTCAGAAGGGGACCAGTGCTTTGGGGTAATTTACACATTAGGGGCAATAGCCCGGGCGGGAGGTAGGCCGGGGGGGAGTAGGCCTATTAGAGGGAGGGGGCGGGGTTTTAGCACCAGCAGGGTTGAATTCTCCTTTAAGCTGGTGAAGTGTCGAATTCAAAGGTTTTTAAAGAGACAGTACTTCTAATTTTCAAATTTTTTTCAATTCGAATTGAATTTTAGCCTATTTGATAGTCAAAGTAGCCAAGAATTACTTTGTAATTCGAATTTTCACTTTGACCCTTAGAGGCAGATTTACTAAGGTTCGAATTTAGATTTTTTTCAAATCGAATTTTAGGCTATTCCATAGTCGAAGTAGCCCAAAATTACTTTTGTAAATTTGCCCCTTAGGATATGTGTCCCTATGTGTTTAGCCAAAACAAATCTTTTTTTTTTTAACAGATTTTCTTTATTGATTTTCATAGACATACATAAAGAATAAGGAAAACAAAAGAAATAGAACAATAGAAGATGAGCTACCTTGATTCAAGTTTTACAACAGTTCTATTGGGTAACAAATATTATGCCTTGTTCACCAGTGTCTCAAAGTCACCACATCTAATTAAGGCACTGCTGGCCATTTATCCCAGAGTTTCCAAAATTTTTCAGGGCAGCCCCTGGCTGCGTAGGTCAACTTCTGTCTAGGCAGGGTATCGTCCACTAACTTTTTCCAGAAGCCCAGCGTGGGTGGCTCTGGTGCCTTCCAAGTCAGTAGAAGGGCTTTCCTGGCATAGTGTAGTAACTGCTGTAGGCACAGTCTCTCACCAGGGTGGATAGTAAGTCCTTCAAATAGTCCCAGGAGACAAAATTCCGGTGTTCTTATGTTGGGTTAACCCAGAGAAGTATTGATGTATCTTAATATTTTAGTCCAATACTGCTGAACTTTCAGACAACCCCAAGAGGGGAGTCCACTTGGACCAGGTGTGCATTTTTTTATGCCCTGAGACTACCATCTTCTGGAACACCTGAATTACCGCTTTCATGGGTGGGGTTATCGGATAAGCCGCTGGAAGTCCTCTATATAGCTGGTTAGTTAAGGCTTCGAGAGAAGAGATAACCGCCGCCTCTACTGTTGTGGCCTGATTATTAGGATCTGGATGAAGCCACCACCATGCATACACTAGTTGACTAGCATAATAATAATTTTGCAAATCGGGAACGGCTAGCCCCCCTTTTAAAAACGGGGCATGTAACATTTGCAGACTTATTCTTGGTCTCTCTCCTGCCCAAATAAATTCTCTAATGTGGGCCTCAGGTAGTTTGAACCACCCTTTTGGAAGTGTGATAGGAGCATTATGGAACATGTATAGGAACTTTGGCAAAAAGACCATTTTGAAAATATTCACACGACCTGGAAGGGATAAGGGTAAGTTTGCCCAGTGCTGTAACTTAGTTTTAAGGGATCTTACAATCGGTGTTAAGTTTAGTTCTATAAATTTCTTTGGGTCTTTGTGGATTTGGATTCCCAAATAAGTGAATGATGAGGCCCATTGTAATTGTGTGTTCTGGTCTCTATGAATGTCCGAATCAATTGGGAATATAATTGACTTCCCCCAGTTGACCTTTAGACCCGAAAACTCCCCAAACTCCGTGATTTCCTGCAGGAGTATTGGAAGAGAATCTCTCGCGTTAGCGAGGTAGACCAGCATGTCATCTGCGTATAGCGAGATTTTCTCCTCCACTCTCTGCAATTTGAGTCCCTCGATCCTGGGGTTGTTCCGTATTTTAATAGCTATTGGCTCTATAGCCAGTGCAAAGAGCAGAGGTGACAACGGGCACCCCTGTCTTGTGCCCCTTGCCAACCCGAACTCCCGGGACAGCTCTGCATTGACCAATATTTTGGCTTTTGGGTTATCATAGAGAGCTTTAACCCACTTGATAAATTCGTCTCCCAGCCCATACCTGTCTAGCAATGTCCATAAGTATGGCCACTCCACCGTGTCAAAAGCCTTTTCTGTGTCCAATGACACTACTATTCTTTCACCAGTGACATCATGTGTGGCCCAGATATTTGTAAATAATCGTCTTATATTGATGTCCGTTGCCCTGTTTGGCATAAATCCTGTTTGGTCAGGATGAATTAGGCTACTAATGACTCTTTTCAATCTGTTTGCAAGTATTTTGGCTAATATTTTAATATCAGCGTTTAACAGGGAGATGGGTCTGTATGACGCACATCTATCTGCCGGCTTACCGTCTTTTAGTATAAGAGTGATTGTGGCCAGCTTGGAGCTTTCTGGTAACTGTGCTCCCTGCGAAATTGCATTTTAAATTGAACTAAGCTTAGGTCCCAAGAGTTCTTTTTTAGCCTTATACCATACAATGGGGAGTCCATCCGGGCCTGGGGTTTTACCATTTGGGAACATTTCTATTGCCTCTACCACCTCCGCAGCAGTTATTTGCTTGTTGAGACCCTTGGCCTCGTCTGGTGTAAGCCTGGGAGTTATGATACTGTTGAGGTATTGGTTCAAATCTATTGAGGTACATTGGCTCTTAGAACTATATAGTCTGGAGTAAAAGTTAACAAATTCTCAAAGAATTTGATCTTGCATACGTAGTTCTTGGCCCCCTTCATCTACTAGCTTCGGGATCGAAGTTATTTGTCTGGGGTCCTTGGAGAGGATGGCCAGGAGTTTCCCACTTTTATCTCCTTGGTCATACCAAGTTGCTGCTCTATGGAGCTCGCCATGTGAGTATTTTTGGACATGCACTAAGTTGACAGCCCTCTGCGCAGCTTCCAGGTCCACGCCCAGAGATTCCTTGGGGTCCTTAACATATTCTATTTCTGCCTGTTCTAGTTTCTTTTTGAGGGATTCTAGTGCATTATCTTGCTTAATTCTAGCAGCTTTGATTAGTGAGATGTATGCCCCTCTTGCAAATGCTTTGCATGCATCCCAAACTACTTGTTCTTGAGTGGATCCCTGGTTAATTGTCCAGTACTCTTTAAACTGTGTCTGGAAAGCCTCCCTGACCAATTCGTGGTTTATCCACCTGGGGGGCAATCTCCATTTCTGCTGTTTACTCTTCTCTCCCCACTGCAACTCTACTTGAAGGGGGGCATGATCTGAGCATATTCTTGGAAGGAAGGAAATGGCTTTGATACTATATAGGGCTTGGGGAGATGCTACGGCCAAGTCTATTCTGGACAGTGCTGCAGTGGAGGAAGAATAGCATGAATATTGTTTCTCTGCTGGGTGGACCCATCTCCACACATCAGTGAGATTTGTGGCATTTAGCCAGTCCCCCAGGGCTCTAGACTCTCCCCTGATTGGTCGGAGCCTATCTAAGTCAGGATCTGGAACCGCGTTAAAGTCTCCCATCCATAGGGTGGGGTGGTCCCCTAAATCTGCTACTTGCAGTAGGATGTCTTGCAGGAGAGATATTTCTCCCGGTGGGGGGGGAGTACATGTTAACTAATATCAGGACCTGTTGTGCCACTGTTAATTTAAGAATTATGAATCTACCATTCCTATCAGAGGTCACCCTTTCGATATTTACTCTGGCCGTTTTCCTAATGAGGATTGCCACCCCCCTAGAATACTGTGAGTATAGCCAAAACAAATCTAAACATTTAAAGACACAAACTTAAATCACAGCATGTGCTGCTTTCTGACATGTGAAAGCCAGTGTTTCCACAGGCATCCCTTTATGTTAGACAACAAGATGACTGATGGCATGTTGCTAAGTAGGATTGTGACTGGTGAATAAAATTACATCTGCAATTTAGTTTGGGCCATTTAATTTTAAATTGGATTTTAGATCCCCTTGCAAAAATATCAAAATATCAGTAGCACACAAAACTAATAAGCCGATTTTCTAAAGCTCAGCAACAGTGATTAATTAAATTTGTTGTGAACAAAGCCTGGCAGTGAAATAAATAACTTTCAGGCAAATTTGTAAGACATGGCAGCATTTATCTGCATTTGCTTTGCCCATAGCACTTGTCACTACTTTTCATCTACTTGCGTTATTATTTCAAAAACAAGGTAAATATTTAGTCAAACACAACAACATGAAACAGTAAAATCTGCCTCCCGGTTATACTTAATGTTGCTATATTTAATGTTGAAAGCTCAGACCTTTTTCAGGATCACTGGAAACTATTGGGTTCACTGCTGCATTACAACTTCCTTATCCTGGGTTTTTTGTTTGCTTTAAAAAAGCAATATGGAATTGTGCACACAATATAATTGCTGCAATACTGGTGTTTCGAGTGCACTGCTTGGGATAAAAGCAGTGCTTTCTAAAAAATATTACTTTTCTGTCACTTTTTTTATCTCATCTCACTATATCTCAACTTTCAAGAAACTTTTGTTTGGCCCACCCCCTGGTTGCCAAGGTTGTACCCGCTTACCAGTTGAGTCCTGAGTCCCCTTTGTAAGGTGAAAGGGTACTGGGAATGCTTCTCCGGCAGTGGCTCCACCTAATGGGATCCGGGAATAAACCTGTGGTTGGCCCATTAGGAAAACAAAACAAACACTTTCTTATGTAATGTTTATGCAAAATTAAAGGGGAAATTAAACTCTAGATACACATAAAATGCATTCAAAGCATGACCCACTACCTTGGAAATTGTAGCAGTCCAATCCTGGTAATTCCCTGCCAGTAAAAGTCCCGCACTACATTTTGGCAGCCCAAGAGTCTCCTTCCCTTGTCACCAAAAGAGTACCAGTCCTAGTTAGTGCTACCTGCCCACATGCTCTCCAGCAGGAAAGTGTTGCTCCCACGTAGCAGACACAAAACAACTTGTTTCCATAAACTGGATCATCGTGCTTTACTACCCTTGCCAAAGGTAACACTCACCCCAGGGAGTCACACAGACAGTAGGCTCACACAAAGCTCACCCAGTCAAGCACACACTGAAACATACTAGATCCTCTTCCTCTACCCTCCGATGCAGACTTACTCAGGCTCACATTAGGGATGGCGCGAACCGCCGAAAAAAAGTTAGCGAACATGTTCGCGAACTTCCGGAAATTTGCGAACGGTTCGCGAACGGTTCGCGAACCCCATAGACTTCAATGGGAAGGCTAACTTTAACAGCTAAAAAAGATATTTCTGGCCAGAAAAATGATTTTAAAGTTGTTTAAAGGGTGCAACGACAGTGGACAGTGGCATGCCAGAGGGGGATCAAGGGCAAAAATGTATCTGAAAAATCCATTGTTGACACAGCGCTGCGTTTTGTGCTGTAAAGGGAAAAAAGTCACTCAGGTGGTTGTGGACACTGTAATATTATTGATATTTAGACAGAATGTGAACAAGCTCACACAGCTAGATGGCAGTTGTTTGAAGAACACACTGGGCAAAAAATGGCTACAGGGCAAATAATGCCTACAAGGTCAACGTATACACTACTACAGCGGTGGATACGGATTACGTAAAATATATTATGGCTGCTTGAAAAAAGTCACTCAGGTGCTTTTTCTGGAGAGGGTAATATTATGGATATTTAGACAGAATGTGAACAAGCTCACACAGCTAGATGGCAGTTGTTTGAAGTACAGTAGATTACTAGCCAGCAAACTTACTAGCCACTGTCCCTGAAATCACTAACAGGCAGCTCTCTCCCTACACTATCTCTTCAGCACACACAGGCAGAGTGAAAAAACGCTGCAGGGCTTCGGTTTTTATAGGGAAGGGGAGTGGTCCAGGGGGTGTGGGGGTGGTCCAGGAGGGAGAGCTTACTGATTGGCTGCCATGTATCTGCTGGTCTGGGGGAGAAATGACAAAATAAAAGCGCCAACTAAGGCAAACCCAAATTGGCGAACGTCGCGCGACGTTCGCGAACTTCCGGCGAGCGCGAACACCCGATGTTCGCGCGAACAAGTTTGCCGGCGAACAGTTCGCGCCATCCCTAGCTCACATAGAGCTGGCAGACTCACACAAAGCTGAAGCAGGTATCCAGCTTAATCCAGCTCCCAATGCTGTCTATAGCGCGAGCTCTACAGACATCCATGCTGAACTGCAGTTCTCACCATCTCCCAAGGTGAATACAGAAATCTGGCAATCCAAACTCCAAACCCTCCTGGTTATCAAGGCACTAGAGCAGCGGTTCTCAACCTGGGGACCGGGACCCCTTTGGGGGTCAAACAACTCTTTTACAGGGGTCGCCTAAGGGGTGTCCAAACTACAAAACCATTGTCCGGACAGGGTGGGTTAAAGAATAGTGTTTCAGCGGCCATTTGCTTGGGATTTCGCAGTAGCTAATTCCGGGAGCTTCCAGGTATTAAGAGAGAGTACTACAAGCCGAGTAGAGAGAGCTGAAGACTGAATGCAACGTCTCCTTATGGGCTTCCTCTGAGTGGTGGATTTTTTTTCCTTCTGCCAGACTCCTCAATATTTACATTACAATTCATAACAGTAGCAAAATTACAGTTATGATGTAGCAATGAAAATTATTTTACGGTTGGGGGTCACCACAACATGAGGAACTGTATTAGGAAGGTTGAAAACCACTGCACTAGAGGATCCTGCCCAGTCTTGGCAGGCCTATCACACTCTGCTTTAGTCTGTAGTGCAATTGATCATGGTTCTTTCTCTGTTTATTTAAACAATGCATATACAGTAAGGGAGTAAAGTATGTCCTCTTTTATGGCAACTTCACGTTATTCCTGGTTGAAACTATAGAAGATCCCAATACTTGGGCTATAGGCAAGTACCCAACAATGATCTCTCCAAAATGATAGCTACAGGGTTGTATTCCATAATTATAGCCAAAATAATAATCATCAAGGCCTTTTTACAATATCTTAATTCAGTACACACAAACACGGTTGCCACTGGCAAGTGTGTGTGCACACAGCTACAGGTTCAGACTGGAGCCGGCCCAATCCAACACTGCACAAATATGCCTGTGTGATTGTGTTCTGTTAAACTGATTAAAACAATGTAATCCTGCAGATAAAACTAAACTTTTTATTAAGCTCAGAAAACACATTTGAATTTAATTTCTTTTGCTTGTTGGTTTCGCTGTTCCTTTTACGTGCATCTGCTCACAGTTAATAACAATTAGATTGTGGATATATAAAATTTTTAGATAGAGTCCCAATGGATCCAGGGAAGAGTATTGCCTAGAACAAAATAATACACATTGTTCATTATCTATGCATAGAGCACAGTGTGGGAGATTCCAGTTTTTTATTATTTCTGTGGAGCTTCCCATTTGTTCCATTCAGTTTTCATTTCATAATATTTCAACAAAATAATAATATTGGTGCCTGGAGCAAGGGAGTTATTTATGTGGGAGAATGTGCTTAACAGTTGCATGGAGGGAACCTTGAGTTTACATAACACATAGAGCTTAGCTTTGATATGATATAGTGTTCAGTGTGGTGTGTGAGTCAGGAGGATTGAAGGAAATTGGGCTGTCCCATAAGTCTTAGAAGAAATGATCATTTTCACTCTGTTATAAGCAGCTTGTGTATTAAATGTGTATGTTACTTCTAGGATTTTTCTCTGATGATAGCACAGGATTTGCAATAAATCACATAGCTGAAATATTTATGAGAATTCTTTGTATAAGCTGCAGTGTGCGGCACTTGATAGCATCATCGGATTTCTTCAATTAAATTGCATATTTTTAAGTAATCATTGTTAATTAGTAACATCTATCTATTTAAATTGTTGAACATTGCAAAATAAATCTAATTTTCAGGTTCCAGCACTGGTGCAGACTGCCAAGAGCAAGTGCGAAAACAAATGCAATACAGAGAGTTTTGAAGAGCCTGCAAGACCAAACTAAAATGAATGGGTCAGTATCTGGACAACATAAGAAGAGTTCCTCCAATTGTTTCCCCACTTGTATTCTGCTCACATACTTTCTCTACCTAATTCCCTTTTCAAGTTTTGAAGAGCAGCAGTGGTAGTTTATTTGCACTAATAATAACTGTGATTGCCAAACCTCTATACTTAAGGATTCATTGAGATCTGGCATGGTTTCCGAGAGACTGGCGAATTGCTAATGTGGTGCCACTATTCAAAAAGGGATCCTATTCTCAGCCTCAAACTATAGGCCAGTTAGTCCAACGTCGGTGGTGAAAAAGCTTTTCGAAGGAATAATTAAGGATAGGATACTGGACTTCATAACAAAAAACAATACTATGAGTTTGTGCCAGCATGGTTTTATGCGTAATAGATCTTGCCAGACTAACTTAATTTCATTTTATGAGAAGGTAAGCAGGGACCTCGATTCTGGGATGGATGTGGATGTGATTTACTTAGACTTTGCTAAAGCATTCGATACAGTGCCACACAGAAGGTTACTGGTTAAATTAAGGAATTTTGGCCTGGAACATAGTATTTGTACATGGATAGAGAACTGGCTAAAAGATAGACTTCAAAGAGTGGTGGTAAATGGAACATTTTCAAATTGGACCGGTGTTGTTAGTGAGGTACCGCAGGGCTCTGTACTGGGTCCCTTGCTTTTCACCTTGTTTATTAATGACCTGGATGTGGGTTTCTATTTTTGCAGATGATACTAAATTGTGCAGAACTATAGGTTCCATGCAGGATGCTGCCACTTGTGATACAAATGTGACATGGCAGGCCATGTATGAGTGTGAGTGTGATCAAGTGTATTCAATATAGCTTCTTAGTTACAAAATGGATGTACTGGTTGGAGTCAAGGGAACAACCGGAGTTGAGGTAATTAATATGGATATATTAGCATTAGCTGGAGACAAGGGAACAGCAGGAGTTGAGGTAATTAACTTATACACTTATAAACATGTATATCAAGGAGGAAGCATACATTTCATTCACATGGTTAACAAGTGTTTTCATTCTCATGGTCATTCTCGTGATCAGAGTTCTGGGCGTATGGCCATTATTTTAGTATATGTCCACAATTAAGATTAAGACCAAATTCTGTTATGATTGATTATTTTATTGTTACACTAGTATAAAAAAGAAACTCAGATAAGGGGGCTTCGGGACTTCATCTACAAGCAGACGTGTTGTGTAGAACTTTGGATATGAAGAACCTTGCCCCATTGATCTGGCTCTGAGAGTTTGCTGTATTTATATTTGGCCCGGGGTCCCCAGCTGATGTTCCTCTCAGAAGTCTGCCAAGAGAAGTTGAAGCTCGGCTAGACGTTGTTTTGTATTCAATCGGTGATGTATTAATTTTCTTACAATATATGATTCTTATCTAAAGCTTGATCAATGTGTGTGTGAGTTTTATTTATATCCCCGTATGTAATAAGTCTGTCAAGGGGAGTTTGACTAGACATTTTGTGTGTGATAAGTCTGCCAAGGAAAGTTTGTGGCAAGACACCACTTTGCAAAGTGATTTGTCTAAGTTGGGAAACTGGGCAGCAAACTGAAAAATGAGGTTCAATGTTGATAAATGCAAGGTTATGCACTTTATCAAAAATAATATAAATGCAAGTTATACACTAAATGGCAGTGTGTTGAGAGTTTCCTTAAGTGAGAAGGATCTTGGGGTTTTTATAAAAAACAAGTTGTCTAATTCTGGGCAGTGTCATTCTGTAGCTACTAAAGTAAATAGGGTTCTGTCCTGCATAAAAAAGGGCATAAACTCAAGGGATGAAAACATAATTATGCCTCTTTAAAGAGCCCTAGTAAGACCTCATCTGGAATATGCAGTGTAGTTTTGGACTCCAGTCCTTAGGAGGGATGTAAATGAGCTGGAGAGAGGGCAGAGATGTGCAACTAAACTGGTTAGAGGGATGGAAGACAAATTATGAGGGTAGACTGTTGAGGTTGGGGTTGTTTTTTCACGATTATGAGATGTATTTATATTGCATTAATTCAAGTAATTCAGTGCTACTGGCAGAATACAACATATTGACTGTACTGTTTGTATTAATCAGGGTGTAATTACAGAAAAAGCAGACTCTGTGACTGCAGGGGGGCCCATGAGTTACAGGAGCCCCATGAGGCCCTAATTCATATAGAATTTCAATATTGGTAAAATAGGTCAACCTAGAAATTTTGGGGGAATGAAAAATAATTGTCTGTGGGGCCCAGTAATATCCAGTTATGCCACTTGTATTAATAATATACTGTTGCCTTACATTTTAGGGGACTGAGTGGTATAACTAGTATATGGCCTTGTCAGCCTTGGAGTATGAGATCACCAAGTTACTAGACTTAGCAGGCTAGTTCTGCTAATTAGTGTATACCCTTTGCTGAAGATTCTTTGATGGGCCCAAGGTGACCTGGCAGACACTGGTATTAGTTGAGATGGAGAACTAGACCTTGGCAAACATTGCACCTTATCTAACACTTCCTAGTTAGTATGTTGGCTAAGCAAATTAAGCAGATGGCAAGGAACAGCTGGCTTACATAGTACAGTCCAATTCCAATGAAAAAGAAAATGTGAGAAAATGAAAACTTCTTAAAATGAGAATCTTCATAGTCAAGCAAGGAACTTGGTTTCTAAACAGAAGTCTTCTGCAGGTTCAATGCATAGGGTTGTTTACCAATTGGAAATTTCCTGAGGCATTAATTTCATAGCTAAATATTAATATATAAAGATACATGTATAGCACAATTTCTCCCTGTAATATATATTGTTTCAATTGAGAAGTTTGAGCAAAGCAATTTTGTACATCTGCAGTGAATGCCTAGCAGCAACTATTATTTTTACATAATTGGATGACAGACACACTTTATAAAATTCTTGGAGTCAGCAGTACCCAGATTGGTAGACACTTACACAATTCATACATTTTCTGATAATGAAAGTGAAGTATTGAATATTATCAGTAGCAATTGTAAAAATATAATCTACTGTTCACAGACCCAATCCCTAATTTTAAACAGCTCATCGTGAAACGGAAGTTCCCACAGTCAGAAGGAACTAAGTTGTAACCCAATAATTACTTTTTTTATTGTTTACTCATATAGAAATATATTTATTCATGTGCTTACGAAATGCTCAAAAGCATATTTTATATATACACAAAATATCAGCAAACTTGAAGAATGAAGTTACCAGCTGCTGAGATAACCCTTGAAATGTCTTCATTTAAAGGGTACATGAAGACCCACACAAGTACCTTCCCTAATAAACTGTATGTAATGCACAGGTATATTTGTCTACAACTACACTGTAATTAGAGACCTGTAGACCTTGGGGCTGGCTATATTGATAAAAACAACAGTGCAGTGAACTGCAGCAAGAAAATCGATCCAAACTTAAGCTAAGCTAAATTTTTCATCAGCAAGACAAACAAACACAAGGCCATAATAACTTGAAGACACTCAAAATAAAAACACATAGGAGCACACTTTTGGTTATAATCCAGTTCAGACTATGGTACTAGTTGAAACTGAGGTGGCATCACCCAACTAACTTGACCAGCCTGATGCAAATTTGCCTGGTAGAAGAACCAATACATATCAACAGAGCACAAATCTTCCAGTCAGTGCATGGTTTCTAGAGCAATTTGGACCTTCACAAAAAGGTTACTTACTAAAAACTAAAGAAAGTACATAAAACCAACTGCAGATTGTCTCAAAATATGATTCTCTACACATTATACTAAAAGCTAATTTAAAGCTAGCACTGGCTGTTTTTTGTATAATTTCAAATAAAAACTTTAAGAAATAAATTTAAAAAATCAGCATTCTTCTGGTGTAGTGGCCAGTGCTGATTCAGCTTTTAGCTATAAATATCCAGACATCTGTAGCTTATTTAAGACAATTCAAATTATGCAGATGGCAAGGAACAGCTGGCTTACATAGTGCAGTCCAATTCCACTGAAAAAGAAAATGTGAGAAAATGAAAGAACATCTTCAAAGTTTTCTATGAAAGAGAGATAATAAGAGGGTCAGCATAAATTACATCTTAACTTTGCATTTTCTAGAAGTGTTGTAGAATAAAATGATTCCACATACACATTACAGTGTTCATCTACTGGACTGACTACAGCTTTTGACATACTGCATAAATGCACTCATTGGTATTATCTCTTTTAAGAGACTTTTTCAGCATACGGGTCTTTTGATGCACATTTTCCAGTAAAATAGCTATTGATATTAAATGCAGACATCAGTTTCCAGAAAACTAGGGATTGTGATGATGATATTAACATTATATGCATCATGCTGTTACTTTAACACAGGGCACAAACGCATTCTGTGCTGACCGATGAGCAATGTTTATAACTGAGCAATAGTGAAATGTTTAGGATAAGATGCTGGTAAAAGAACCTTTTGTGAATAAATATGCAATGCACTTACAGTACTTTATAAATTAACACAAGTATGAATGTTGAGTTTTTGGGAAAAAAACATTTTGATAACCAGGCTAACTATGGTCCAAAAGGTTGAAATGATCCTTCTCTTAAAACGACTATTTACTGTATGTCATGCTTTCCATTCTAGAAAGGGTTACCAATGTGGGTGGGATGTAAATTATTATTATTATTATTATTATTAACATGTATTATTAACATGTATTTCAACTTGTTTTGTAGCGCTGATATGGGCAGTGGCAAGCATCACTACTAGAAATATTATTAATTTATGAAAGATGATTATAGGTTTGGGATCTGTTACACAGAATGCTAGAGACCTGGCATATTCCGGGGTAAGGGATCATTTGAATTACCACACTAAACTATCATTTAAACATTAAATGACCCCAATAGGTTTTGCACCCAATGAGGATTATTCTTAAATAGGATCAGGGAAAATCAGAGAAAAAGGAAATCATTCTTAAAAATTTTAATTATTTTGTAAAATTAAATGTGATGCTTTCTGGGTTTCTTGATAAAGTATCAATAACTGTACTAGAATTATTCTGAAATATAGGTCAGATTTCTGTGCTTCAAGAACAATTATAGAACAGCATTGCTTGGAAAACAAGAGCAGACAAATACAGTGATTGTTAATACATTTTGGCATCTCTCTTTTAAATTCTTTATCACTTCATAATCCCATGGATTTCATTAAAAGTGAGAAAAATTAGGCCAAGGTAATCTTTTCCGGACACATTTATTGTAATTGATCTTTCTGGGAGCTGAATCCATTTTTAACCAACTGTGTATATATATATATACACCCAAGTCACATTTCCATGATTTGATATCACCAGCATAATTTCCTTACTATTGGCAATATAGCACGTATGTAAAAAAAAATCAGTAAATTAGTTATCTAATTTCCTTCCTACTGGGGTTTAGCCAAAGATTCCATAAATCTCAAACAGAGATATTAGTATCCAAGAGTGAGCAAACTGTGGCATTTATATTTGCTTACGTGAGCCTTACCCATACTATTTACTTTATTTAAAAATTATACAGTTACACAGATGTTAACTAGAGCACTTCTAGTGCATTTATTTTGTACAGTATGTATATGATTAAACCATGTTCCCCAGGTTGTTTGAAAGCTGTCAAATGTAGCATTTTATACTGCAGTTGTTGTTCCATTACTCTTAATTATTCTGAATTTTTAAACCATTCACCTACTACAGAGGGGTCTGACTTTGTTTCCATTTTTTTGGATAATCATGTACTAGTAATCATTAGGGATGCACTGAATCCAGTATTCAGTTCAGGATTCGGCTGAACTGAATCCGAATCCTAATTTGCATATGTAAATTAGGGGCAGGGAGGAAAATCGTGTTGCTTTTTGTCACAAAACAAGGAAGTAAAAAATGTTTTCACCTTCCCATCCCTAATTTACATATGCAAATTAGGATTTGGTTAGTTATTCACCGAATCTTTCACGAAGGATTCAAGGGTTCGGCCGAATCCAAAATAGTGGATTTGGTGCATCCCTAGTAATCATGTTAAATTACATGATTTAACTGCTTTGATCAGTTCAATCTTTGGGTCAGATTCACTTCAATGAGGAAAACGTTATCTCATGGTTTATCACCTAAAACTCATGAATGAGATTCAAGTTGAGTAGAAAAAAAGCTTTTCTTCAAATTCAGTTCAAGGTGTAGTTTAGAGTGGGTGTGGCTTGAAAACAGGGAGTGGTCAACACTTGCTTCCATTATCAGCCCTCCATCATGTAGGCCAGAAAAATTCCAGCCCTTCTTATCACAGAAGTTTAACATCCCTGAACTACAGGAACATAATTTTAATTTGAAGCAGTGTAGGTGGTTCTTCACAATGAGGTTCTAGAATGTCCTGCTGGATGATATTGTGATGGCTGATTATGTTAAGGTCTTTAAGAGGGCCTTGGATCATATTTTGGACAAGCATAATTTCACAGGCGTTGATGATACTATAATCTAAAGTTAATATAGATATTGTAATATATAGTGTGAGAGAGTATTTATGTGAGCTGCGTTACATTGGGAGGGGTTGAACTTGATGGATTTTGGTCTTTTTTAACCCAATTTAACCATGTAGCCCACTGAGCCACTGCACGCAAAAGAAATATTTATTTTTAACAAATCGTTGCTGTCAAAATGGTTCTTTTGGCAATATGGACAGATTGGGTTTAAATTTACAAAACGTGAATGACTCCATCCAACATAACTAAATTATATGTCGATTTTAATAGATGCTATTGGTAACAGGCTCGTGTAACTGCACTATTCTCTTATAATAGTCAAAGTAGAGGTAAAATCTATTAGCTAAATTGTAAAATTTAATTTTCTTAAAAATACCGCGATTTTGGTAGTTTAGACTTTTTCATATGAAGGGATAATTCACCTTTCAAAACAATGATTTATCTTTTCACACTGTACTGCTAGGCATTGTTAATTTTAAAAGGAAAGTACTAATTGAATAGATTTACTTATTTGCTTTTTTCAAGCTGCTAATCAAATGTTTCTGCAAAAGGAACGAAAAAGCCATAGCATCTCTGTAAGCTTGGCGTGACATCTGTTACTAAACAAGTTCTCATGTGGCATCAGGAGAAAACACCATGCCCATTTTACAAACAAAACAGGTCAGCATAAAAGCCTTTGGCCATACATTAATTATTCAATGCTCTACACCTATGTGCCTGCCGAAGCACAAAGGGAAAATAGAACAATAAAAACAATTAAACGGATAGAAATCTTAGTCTTTTATAAAAAGTATTGTCACCATAAGCACTAAAATAACCTTTTAAAGGGATCATTTTTCTCGATAAATTGTTATCTCCAAATCACAAGATCATACGTTTATTAACATCATATAATTAAATACAAAGATGAAATATACTACATTCATTCCTGCCAGCGGTCTTCAGAACATGTTGATTCCAATGTTCATACATGTATGTACTGTATGTATGTAGCATGTAGAGGCCCCAACAAGTGACAGCGATCTGATTTGACTTCTCTATGATGACTCCTCTATGAGCTAGATCAGCTGTCATCATGGAGGGGCCAGCACAGCTTTACATCACCAAAAAGCAAGGACCTTGCATTAAATTTGACCCCCAAACAGTCTGAACTCTAACTTGGAGCTCATGTTGTTCCAAATCTGCAGGTCCCACAGGTTTATTGTCAACCCACTCATTATTGAGCTGTGTGTGTATGTTTGTGCAAGATCACCCCTACCTCCCAAAAAATGCATTTAAAATTAAATTTGTGTGTGTTCCCTAAGTCCTCCTACCACACTTCCACTCTGTAACAGACATAGCCTCATGGATGAAGGTAGGAAACAAAATATTGTCAGATATCACTGCCGAAGGGCAATGCAAACAGTTCCAGGCCCTTAGGAATGACTACTCAATTTTGCCTAGGATGCACTTTTCATACTTACAAATGTGCCATGTTTTCAGATCACAATAACCCTCAAGGCCTCTACAAATAACAGTAACTAGTTTTTAGAAATATCTAAGGAAGATGGACCTACAAAATGTGCTGACCTATATGTATGCTATATTGATGGGGACTAACACCTCTACACTCAACAAAGTCAAGCAAAAGTGGGCTGAAAATATCCTAGAACTGGACGAGGAAATGTGGGAGGAGGCTCCAGACTTGGTCACCCGGCTCACAATATCTGCTAAAGATAGATACATCCAAATTAAATTCCTCTATACAGTTTAACTTACCCCACATAGGATAGCTCAAATTTACCACTGAGCATCAGATGTATGCCTTAAATGCTTGAATGATGTAGGTACCTGTTACTACATATTCTGGGATTGCCCCAGGATTCAAATATTCTGGAGGGAAGTATTAGCATACATAGAGCGCATGTTAGACCTACCCAATATGTCTCTCAGCCTATGGGGCAAATCCACTAAAGCCCGAAGTGACTAACGCTGGCGCAAATTGCAACTTCGCAAATTCACTAAGTCCATCGAATTTACGCGAGCGATATAGATAGTCTAGCGCAACTTCGCACCCTAACGCTGGTGAAGTTGCACTCTGGCAAAGGGGGAGAAAATTCGCAAATTCCCTAAGTTAGTCATTTTTCTGAACCTTAGCCCCTTCGCCAGAGTTCACTTCGCCCGGTTAGAGCAGGCGAAGTGCAAAAGAGTAGATTTATTACTTGTTACACTTCTTACTCTTATTACTCTTCTACGTTTGTGCCACTGTTATGTATGTTTGTTTAACAAAAACGAAAAAATCAAAAAAATGTGTTTTTGTAAGTGATATACTAAGGGTTAGATTCATCAAAGAGTGAAGTGAAGAGTGAAGTTCTGCCACTAGGGGGAAATTCCACAGCTTTCCATTCATTTCTATGGGATTTTGAAAGGCGTATTTATCAAAGGGTGAAATTTCACTTCACCCATTGATAAATACGCCTTTCAAAATCCCATAGAAATTAACTGAGCTGCGGAATTTCTCTCTAGTGGCGAAACTTCACTCTTTGATGAATCTCCACCTAAACTGGGGAGAGGCAGGCATACACGGAGAAGTGATAAAAAGCACCCTAAACTACCACTCACAAAGACTACAAACATGTATAATCTGTGGCAGATAAATGGGGAAATGAGTACAATAATTAATGGCATTGCCTTTGCGCAAACCCTAAAACTGTTTTGCAACCATTTGCACAAGTGAAAGAGAACTTGTGAATGTTATAGTTTGCACCACTGTGCAGTGTATGTAACAACACAAACAGCTATTTGTGCTTAAAAATTGTATGCCAAAAAATAAAATGTTTTGATATTGCAATGCAATAACTGTCTAATGAAGAAAATGACATTGTGAAATGCAATTTTTATTATTTGTTTTTTTGTCATTGTTTTTCCATTTTTGACATTTATTATATTTCCTCTAAGAAAACCACTGATCATTACAAATTAGTATATCCTACCAACAGAAACCACTTTGCCGCCTGAAAAAGCAGAATCCTTAAGGTATTAAGTATATACTCTTTTTCAAAGGAATTCTAAACCGGGAATCTTCCATGCTGTATTTAAATCCATATGTGTCTAATGACTGAGATTACATACTGCCATTAAGTTGGCTTGTGTCATGGTACTATGCTAATAACTATTATCACTAATACAGTGTCATAATAATGTCATGTTTCTCAAATGAGTTCTTTTAAACTGGTATACTGAGAACAAAATCCAAATAAAGAATCTCAAACATCCATCTTCTTTCATGCAATTTATTTCCCCGAATTCTATAATGCAAGCTCAGTGTGTCAAAAAGTAAAATGCAAGTTACTCTGTTAAAAAAAAATTATCTTTTTTTCTTTAACAAGACAGTCCTTGCTTAAGTGAGGCACAATCACAATGCCACTACAAGAAAGAAGAAAGCCATACAAATGAAACTATTTGAAGGTAATGAAGGTAGAAATTGATCCACCCTCTGCCTACCTCTCTTGAATAGAACACTGCCAAACATATTATTCAATTAAAGGGGCTGGTTGGGCTGCGGCTATTTTGCAATAGCAAAAGACATTGTGCAAAGTCTGCTTTAGATTAAAGATATGAACACTGTCAGGGCTTTGAAGGATTTACAAACATATGTGAAATTGATGGATTGATGGATTGGGCATAAGAACCCCCTCACTGTTGTACAGAGAAGCCAGAAATATGACGGATTATCTGATCTACACAGTTCAGAGCAGTATTAAAAAAGGAAGGCATGTTGTTTCAAGCAAAGGGCAAGTTTCTCATGTAATATCTGCAGGAAAGACACCTTTAGTCGTGGCAGGTCAGGACAGAAATTCCATGTATAAATATGTATACAATCTGTCAATCTGACTTGTCGCTTCATTGTTGTAAATAAAGTCAGTATGGCCTTGTTTAAGTGGGTGAATCAGCTCGGGTTCGTATTTTAATAACTGAGGAAAATAAACATAACTTTGGACAAAGAACAGAAATTTCTGAGTGGCTTGTTATTTTGCCAACAGCCCACTTCAGTCTCACAAATACTGTATATGTAAGGAAAGACAGGGTGAAAAACAAAAACAAGCTGAGACAAGTAGATTTATAGATTGGATAGATGTTCCACTATGGTCCCCTATGTTTTTAAGGTATTTATTATTTAAATTACTTGTGTTTCTATGTCTATCTTTTTCTCCCTTTAATCCCTACTAGGCTCTTTCCTGATGACTTTATAAATCATGGATTAAGGTACCAAGACTATAAAGCAAAATTGGTGAACAGTATAAGCTTTCTGCTGCAGAATCTCCCTCTGTTTCATAGCTCCCAAGTAGATTAAGTGACATTTTTTTTTCAACACTGGAGACAAATATCACCAGTGATATTACTTATAGCAACCAATCAGCAATTAGCAGCAGTCATGTACTTGAGAGCTACTGTGTGAAACTAAGGGTGTTTCAGCAGAAAGCTTAAATACACCCCCAAATGTACTGTTATTTAGACTCTTCTACCATAGTACAGATAGTTTGACTTCACTGTGATAGTGGTTGAGTTTCCCCCTAGATCTCTCTGCCTGGCCTGTATGGAGTTGGCACAGTCACTACAGGTAATCTGTGCCAAACAGCTAAAAGTTAAAAATTTTGGAGGTCAAAAGGAATATTTACCTTCCTAACCACTGGAGCAGCTCCCCACAAATGAAAATCAACAGGAAATGGATCATGGGAGAATACTATGTTTTACTGACCCTATGGAAGTCAGTATTCAGAGTCTTCTACAGTAACCAAGACTACATTGTAGGGGAGAGGGCTTTGCTGGTGGTTCTGGACAGTGACTGCAGATAGGAATGATCATTCTGGCTATTGTCTGGATGATCACACAGTATAAGTTTTCTTGAGTTGAAATAGTCATGTTAAGCTGCAATAAGAGTTGAGTGACACCAGCCCTGAAAAGATGAGATTCCTACAAGGTTAGAATCTGGTTTGTGGAAAAATACATATATAAAGGCTGGTGGAGAAACTGACAACTTACCCAAAATGCCCGCTGTGCTTCGTAGTTCTCCATGCGATCAGCCAGTCCGCTTAGCGCTCATACAAGGTCTTGTGTAGCTTCCTCAGTGGGGTCCATGGCCCAATTATAATGTCAGGGAAGGCCTATCGGCACCCAAGGGAGGTAGCCGGGACCAAGGAGGAAGCTTAGGGGTTAAAGTCCAGAACAATGGTACAGGCAAGGATCAGGCATTGCTCATGGTCAAGGTCCAGGCAAAGTTCAATAGGCAGGCAGCAATATACAAAAAACGAAGTCCAGGCTGGGTCAATATACAATAATCAGGAAGTAAACTATAACCCAGGATTGTGGCAAACAAATCCTATAATTGGGTGACATCCTAGCGTCCTGGGCGCATTTAAATATTTGAATTTGGTGCCAAAACGGCACTGTGACGACATTGCGTCAGTCGCGACGTGATGACGTCATCGTCCAGTGCCTCTACCTACGTGGCGGCCATGGCCGCTGCCATTGTGGGATCGACGCCGGCAGAAGAGGACGCGCCGCCCAGAGCTGCAGGTAAGACTCCAGGCGGCGCAATCCTGACAAGCATGAATTAAAATCACCTATGCTATGTAACCTTAAATGACCAAAAAATGCATTTACAGCTTAAACATATACACAGTTAACTTCAGGATATAAGTCTCTTAAATACATACACATTTTCTTTAACAGACACAATCTGAAATATTTCATAGGCTTAGGAGGATTTGGATTTATTTGGACTACATCTAAAGTTATAAATGGCTGCCACAAATAATTTCTTATTGAAACTCTGTTCTCACATGTTCCTTTGTTTACTTCAGCATAATTAATTGGGGACATATCTAATATGTCAGTAAATACTTAAACACAAGGTGAGAAAAAATAGTTTTGTTCACTTCAACAAACTGTATCATATCCCTGCAAAAACAGCATATGGGTCTTCTGATCAATCTTTCAGCTGCCACCAGGACGCAACTTGTTGCCACAGATTCATCATGTGGAGATGCCATAACCAATAGTGAAAAGTGCATGGAGTTTAACAGATTGAAAAGCAAATTCAAAATACCAATAAAGCAATTCATAAAGCAGATTCGCAAATAGGGACAGCAGGGTCAGGAGACTTAAACCCAGAGCAAAATGGAATCCAACTCCAGGCAATCCAAACTCGAGTAAAAGAGAAGGTACACTAACCAGTCTAGTCCAGTGTTCCCAGTTTCAAAGTTACTTTGAAGTAATGGGTTCAATATAACTTATTATTTGTAATTTCTGCAATCTATTATACCAGACACTTAGGTAAAAAAAATGCCCCGAAGAGTAGGGACCTTGACAAGAAGCAAGAACCAAGACTGGCAACAGAACTGTGATAAGGACCAGGAACAAGACAGGAGACCCAAGAACAAAAAGACTCACTGGGGCTCATTTATAAACTTTGCGCAGAGCAGAATGATACTCATAGTGAACATAGTTGGATAAGAGTGGAGTTTATTCTCACTGTGATGTCCATAAGTTTATGGTAAAATCTCAGATTGTGAATATTTATGCACATACTCTGGCTTCAGGTTAAGGCATGACTTTAGTGGCAGAGACAATTCTCACAAAACATTTTTTGCAAATGGTGTATTTCAATTACTGTCAACAATATTTTTGTGCACAATAACTTCACACAGTCACAAATACCCCTCTCATTTGGGAATATCTGTTCACAATGAGCAGAAAATTGGCAGAAAAACAGAAAGACGCGTGTAGCAGTGCTTTATATCTATATAGCTAATACTGTGCTTCTGAGAGTAATTATAAGTGCTTGGCGCATATATTGATGTGGCAAGGCAAATCAAGGAAACTACAGGTTTCTCTGTTGATATATTCTCTATTCATATATCTATAAAACTATGAGCTATTTTTGATCTTTAACATTAATGATGTACAGTGCAGACTCTCATGTGTATCTGGTGATGTAAACAGCATGGCAACTTTTGACATACTGCAAATACAGCAAAAATTCTGAAAAACACACTTCATTTTATTGATCAGCTCAAGTGGTAGCTGCTAAAAAAATAACACTATTTGAAATATGTAGTCTGAATTGAGAAAGCCAGTGAGATGACTAGAGAAACATCTTCAAGGAAAAAAAAAAATACAGCAAGTCCATTTGATTTGGCTTGTTACTAAAAATATACTATGACCTGGATAAATGAGAACCTTCACAGAAATACTTGCAATTTGCTTAACTTGTATGATGCCAAATAACCAATATACAGTAGCTGGAATTTGGAAGTGCTTTGTAGCTCACTTTTTCCATTATAGGTCTTATTTACCTCAGTTTGACATTTTAATAGCTTTAGAATATATGAGTCAACTAATTGAGGAGATCCAAGACCCCTAGCAGATAATTTGCCTCATGTGGCTTTTGAATACATAAATTCATGCATTGCCAATGTTAATGAGACATAGTGCAGCCTCATGCTGAGTCCTTAATACTTATCAGGGAAAGATATACATCGTTATTAGACCACTGAGAACAGGTGATTTATTATTAAAGACATATACCTTGAAATCAAACCTTTTCCTTGACTTTTGCTGAAATATGAAAACGTTTGTAGGTACTTCTTAAGACACATCCTTCTGTTTGCTTTGCACAGCTCAGCTCAATGTGCCTGCAAATTTGTCATCCGATATATAAATCTCTACCAATAAAGGATGGATTTATTATACAGCAGAGAAATCCTTAGATTTTACATTGCCAATAATATGTGGTGAATATTTTACATACTCTAATAGGCATAGTATTTTACTTCAAGAAAATGTCCTTGAGATGCTACTTCTATACTATTTTATTTCAATTCTACATTCTATAGTGAAACCTTGACTTTACATCTCCTGATTTTAAGTTTTTCTTCATTTTACATAATTTTTTGTGGTCCCAGCAACATATAATGCATTTTCCTGACTTTACGTTTTGCCATATTTTACACTATTTCTATGGTTCCCTGATAAAGGGAAAACTAGGCTTCAAGGATAAGGTGGAATTACTTATGATTTATTCACAGAAAAAAACAGACACAGGCAGATGGTTTCCTGTAGGCATCCCAACCATTCCCTGCATTCCTTGGCTTTCCAGTCTTTCCATTATTATCCAACTGTTCGCCCATAGGCCAAACTGCCAAATTGGCTTGTTAAATAACTATTTAACCTAAATCAAAAAATGCATTCTTTGAAATAATAACCCCCTCCATATTAATGAACCTCCCTCACCTATATATGTGCAATTCACTGAAGCAAAACATGACTCTAATAGGCATAGTATTTTACTTCAAGAAAACTAAATGGTTCCCTGATAAAGGGAAAATTAGGCTTCAAGGATAAGGTGGAATTAATTATGATTTATTCATGGAAAAAAAAAAGATACAATAGGCTGGTTTCCTGTAGGCATCCCAACCATTCCCTGCATTCCTAGTCTTGCCATTATCAGCCAACTGTTCGCCCATAGGCCAAACTGCCAAATCGGCATGTTAGATGGCGATTTAACTTCATAAAACATATGCATTCTTTGAAATAATCCCCCTTCCTGGCTATTTAACCTCATGAAAAAACACATGCATTCTTTGAAATAATCCATATTAATGAACCTCCCTTACCTATTTAAGAGTAGTTCATTGAAGCAAAACATGACTCCCCCGCCTGCCCCGATAAATACAGAACTGCGGAATGCAACGAGTCCACTGTGGGAAATGGTACAAGGTACTATAAATATGAAGGCTTGGTCTTTGTTGAATGATCTCAAGGTAAAGACCCTGGTTTTAATATCTGAAATTATTTGTAACCTTGAACAAGTTAATTGATTTCCTGGTGCCCTGCAATGCTCAGTAAGCTTATGATGACATCCTTGATTGCTGAAAAAACCCTTAAGTTCTATAAAATACAAAGCTATATAAATAATTTCTCTTTTCCTTCTTGATTTTTATAGTTTATCCATTTATCCTAAGTACATTAAGCATTCATCCTGTGATTGATCACAAAATCTGCATTGCATCAAGGTCACTCTTCATTCTCTACATTCAAAGCAAAAGCTTACATCAGAGGAATAAGTCCATATAGTCTTAATAAAAAACCTGTACCCAAACACTGCTTTATATACTGTATTAGATAATAGATTTTTAATTTAGTCATTAAAAAAAAATATATATATATAAGCTCTACCTAATCACCAGCCCATGGCCACCACAGCCTTTTAGTATCAATGGACTGCCTCACAATATCAAGACTGTATAAAAAATTCAAAATACATGGCTAATCAATCACTAATCCAAACTCACATTATATGAAGGCTAAAAACCTAGTCCTTATTGATTACCAACCAGTCCTGCATCAACTTCTATGACAGATGTAACAATTTTTTGTTAATAAACTCCAAAGTAAGCTAGGCCACTGGCCAATCTCCTATCTTTAAGCCTGATGGAGTGCCCAAATATAAATATGAATTGAACACCAAAAACTGAATTGGGCTCAACCTCCACCAGTCACAAGTTTAACAGTAATAGTTGAATCATAAATGACAAAAGTATATATAAAAAGCAATTTTTATTCACCACCATGCTTAATTGTTTTAAAACATATTTAAAACCAAGGCTAGTAACCTGGGAGACGGGATCCCGTTCCTAAAAGTAATTCAGGCACAAAACTCGGTCAATAGACCGGGATTGTGACCAAATAGTTATCCAATATTTATATATTATGCAATTCAACAATTACACATATATTGTAGGCAAATTATGCAATGTTATAATATGATAAAGGCATCCTGTGTGTATATACGTATAATTTCAAGCAACGATCAAACGCGACTCCTATGTCGCAACCTGTATATGGTATAAGTCACTCAAAAGCGTCCAACGTCTGGTTATATGTTCAAAAGTATTTCACACAGAGTATGGTTCAAAAATAGAAAAAAATAGAAAAATAGAAAAATACTGATAAGTCACTTGCGCACAGACGCCACAGACGCCACAGAGGTAAACGATATCAAGATGTAGTTATGTCTCCTTATATGCATATTGGAGGGAGACCTTGTGTGCACTCCGTATTGTACAGCCACCGCCCTTGACTCACTCCCCCTGTGACAATAGTCCGTATATTATTTATGGTATTCTTTCCAATCTGTGGGGGCGACTTTCCATGCCCGAGGCTGCGTGCAAATGATAAGACAATCAGCTTGAATAATGTCTCATACTCACGAACTCTTCTCCGTGTTAGCAGTTATGCAGGTACAAACCAGGTATTGGGAGTTGCGTCCATTCCGGGTACTTAGTATATGCTCAGCGTTAGTTGCTTGTGTGTGACAGAGGATGCATCCATCTGTGGAGAGGGGCCCCGTCTCCCAAGTACAGCCAAACCTCGACGACCGTATCGCCGCCCAACGCGGCTTTGTCAAGAGGCCGAATGTGCGCATGAAGGGCGCATCTTAAAGGTGTGGTCACGTGATATATCATGCGTGCAGAATGCGTTATCCAGCGTGAAACGTCACCACGCTGTTGCCAGTTGATCATATCTTAGCAACCAACAGTTATACAAAGGTTATGCTCTCTAAACAGCAACAAACAAATTGTTATAGAAGCGCCCATAAACAGAAGCATGGTGGTGAAAATGATATTATAAATCTTCAAGAATACATATGATATTTGTAATGTGCAGTATATTATAATCATATATTGCAACAGGATCCTTGCAAGAAATCGCACGGAGGATCCTAGTTGTATACAATGATAAATAGATGATAAGACCTGCTTGCGATCCAAGACCAAAATTTGTACAGAAATATATTAGCCATCATAAGGATATGGATAGCCTTGTGGAAAATATCCCTTATATACATATAGGAGTGACAACAGTCAGTTGTTGCAATGTAGCAACTATGTATGTATTAGATATGAACCTGGCTATTTTTCTTTTTTAGAATTTTTTAAATGAAGGCCTGAAAATTTAAATGCCCATTAAGTCAAAAGCTTGATTTGTATGTCTTCAGCCTGAAAATCCACGAGGTTTCTAGCTGTAGTAGTCTATTGTCTAGATCTCCCCCCCTAAGGTCACCATGCAGTCGATCTATACCTTGAAAGGATACCCCAGTATATATACCATTATGTACACAATGGATATGTTTTGCAATATTCGATGTTAAATTGCAGTCTCTAATATCCAATACGTGTTCATAAATGCGTCTTTTAAATGGTCTCTTGGTTTTGCCTACATACATGTTGCCACAATGGCAGGTAAAGAGATATATCACATGAGTTGTGGTACAACAGATGTAATGGTACATCCGAAATTCAATTCCTGTTTTACCAAAAGTTTGCGATGGTCTTATCATGTTGCATTGTTCACATGCACCACATTTAAAGGTGCCCGTGGTTTTGCAGCATGATCTAGCCTGTCTCTGATAATGGCTTTTTGTTAACATGCCCCCTATGCTTGTATTTTTTCTGTATGTGATTAATGGTCGAGGGGAAACAAGTGGACCTATTTTGGGGTCATTCAATAAAATGCCCCAATGTTTCTGCACTACTGATCTAATATCCGGGTCATTTTCATTAAATGTCAGAATGAGTCTAGTGTGTTCCTGGTACCTTGTGTGACTATTTCGTGTCATCCGGTTGTTAGTCCTATATAATAAATCCTCTCTGTTTTGTGCGACCGCCCACTGATAGGCTCGATGTAAACACCGAGATTTGTAACCCCGCATTTGAAATCTCTGATATAATTTATAGGCTTCCCTTTGGAAGTCCTCATCCGAGGAGCATATTCTCCGTAGTCTCAAGTACTGCCCCTTGGGAATGCCTTCTATACACCTTCGAGGATGCATGGATTTGGCATGAAGTAAGCTGTTACTAGCAGTTTTCTTTCTGTATAAGTTGGTGGATATTATGCCCTGTTGATCCCTCATGATCGTCAGATCCAAAAACTCAATTTTGTATTTGTCAAAAATCATGGTAAAGGACAGGTTAAATGAGTTATTGTTAAGTTTGCCCACGAATTCCTTTAAAAGTAATTCGGGACCCTGCCAGATTAACATGATGTCATCGATGTATCTGTGCCACCTAAGTATGTGGCACAGATACATCTCATAGTCATCATTGGAGAATACATGGCGCTCCCATTCACCCAAATATAGATTAGCGTAGCTCGGGGCACATTTTGCTCCCATTGCTACCCCTTGACGCTGTAAATAATAAATACCATCAAATAGAAATATATTATGATGTAACACAAAATCCAAGGATTCTAAAATAAATTTATGTTCGTCAGAAATCGGTGTATGTATTCTCTCAAAATTGGATTTGATAGCTTGTAAGCCCAAATCGTGCGGTATACTCATATATAGGGCTTCTACATCCAGACCTACCAGTATGCATTCCGAATCTAAGGTTAGTCCATTGATTTCCCTAAGTAGGTGTGATGTGTCCTGTATGAATGAGTCCAAATGGAATACCAGGGGTTGTAGTACCTTGTCAATCATGGCACATATCGGTTCCGTGAGTGACCCACAACCGGAGACAATGGGTCTCCCCGGGGGGTCACCCACGGATTTGTGCACCTTGGGCAATGCATAGAAGGTGGGAATCCTTGGGTGGATGACCTTCAATGCCTGACAAGTGTTCAGGTTAATAAGCCCTTCCTGAGCCGCTTTATCTATCATTGAAAATAATTGATCTCTATTTTGTTGTAACCTTGGCAAAATTAGGGGTTGGTACCACTTTTTATTATCTAGGATCTTTCTACACATAGACACATATCTGGAGGAGTCCATGACCACCACATTTGAGCCCTTGTCTGAGGGTTTAATTGTTATATTGGGATTATCTTTCAATTGTCTCAATTCCATAAATTCAGCATTAGTGAGATTGGAATTTCTTTGTTTCTTGTTAATTTTTAATATATCATCCGATACTCTGCGTACAAAAGTTTCAATAGTGCCATTTTCTGTAATATTCGGATAATGGCTAGATTTTTTTGGAAAAGTGGGCAAGGTAATGTGATCACCTGAATTTTCTGCCCATAGGTCATGAATGTCCTGTAATCAGGTTCTCCGGAAGCTCTTCTGTTCGTGGGTCATCCCAAAGGTCTAACAGGACCTTAAGGGTTTTAAAGTCCTTTTTGTCAAATTGGCTAAAATCCGAATGGGCCCTTTGTTCATTTTTTGCCCATTGTAGTTTAAGTAAAATCTTACGGGCAAACAAATGAATATCTTTAACAGTAGAGAAATGATCAATCGATTTTGTTGGAACAAATGATAGTCCTTTTTTAAGTACCTTAGAGAGTGAGTCCGAGAGGGGCATGTCCGATAGATTTATAATTTGAAGCTCATCTTGAGGTGCTTGTTGTGATGAGTCTAAGTGCTTTATGTTTTGTGTAGGTGCAGTGACTCTAAAAAACCAGCCCCAACCGAGGCTGTCGTGTACGAGGGAACGTGTTGCTCGTTGCTTGAAATTATACGTATATACACACAGGATGCCTTTATCATATTATAACATTGCATAATTTGCCTACAATATATGTGTAATTGTTGAATTGCATAATATATAAATATTGGATAACTATTTGGTCACAATCCCGGTCTATTGACCGAGTTTTGTGCCTGAATTACCTTTAGGAACGGGATCCCGTCTCCCAGGTTACTAGCCTTGGTTTTAAATATGTTTTAAAACAATTAAGCATGGTGGTGAATAAAAATTGCTTTTTATATATACTATTGTCATTTATGATTCAACTATTACTGTTAAACTTGTGACTGGTGGAGGTTGAGCCCAATTCAGTTTTTGGTGTTCAATTTTTTGTTAATCCAATAACCACCAAGCATAGCTTCTTAACAGCAGCACACTGAGCATGTGCAGTGTCACTGACACTCAAAGAATGTCCTAAATTTAAAGACACAGATGTATGTTTCAATACTTATTGCCAATAATGACCCCCTGTAGAAGGTTGTTGGTTTCAGAGCAGTTTTTCTGCAATAAAAATATTGAGACTTGCCAATACCCAGTATTATAAGGAAAATAGGGCCATGGGATGATCCATAAATGGGCAATCAGAATGGTACAGATGGCCTAGCATTTCCAGCTTCCACGTGTCGGAATTTATAGAATTTATAGTACATGAGCGCCCAGTGCCCAGCGCCTTCAGTTCCCGGAAGAAGAGAAGAATCGGTTAGAAGAGAGAGAAGAGAACATCGCTGGAGGGGACCTGCATTAAGGGGTAAGTAGGGACTTAGGGGCAATAGCCCGAGGGGAGAGTTAGGGGGGGAGGAGGGAGGGGGCCTACGGGGGGGTTTGGGTTAGCGCCAGGGGTGTTTCATTCCTCTTTCAGTGGCTAATAGTCGAATTTCATAAATAAAATTTTAAATTTTAAAAAATGTTAAGAGTTTGGATAATTCACTAGTCAAATGTGACAGTGTAGACAATACATTTTTTTTTTTTTAATTCAAATTCGACCCTTAATAAATCTACCCCTTAGTCCCTACTTTTGGGCAATTAGAAAAAATTCTTAGCTTTAAAAAATGTACTTATTTCTTTATTGGTCATATATATATATATATATATATATATATATTTTTTTTTTTTTTTTTTTTTTTTTTTTTTTTTTTTACATATACATATACATTTTTTTAAAATATATTTTAAAATATAATTATTTTATGTTATAGAAACTAATGTTTTAGCTATTGTGTTTTTTTTCATAGGAAGAAGGGACTACTGAATACATTGAGGCATAGCTAACTGTCATTAATGGCATAGTTTGAGCATTAGTTGAAAGAAAAAGAATGTCACACTTTAAGGAAATAGCATTTGATTAGTAAGAAAAATAGCAAATGTCCATGGGATCCTAAATCTCTTCTTGCAGAGTGCATATTTATGAGCTATTTATCAGATGTTCTCATTCAGATTGCTGAATTTAGCCTCGGGTGACATCAGATACTCAAAGTTATATGTTTTGCATCAATTTACAAACCAAATGTTGTCCCCATTTGACATGAAGCAATGCCAAATCCAGGAGTAGAAAATCTAAATTCTATATAGAGCACTAATGTTTGATTCTCCCATCGGATCATAAGATGCTAATGTGTCGTTTGTGACTGGTTCAAAGGATGGAACTGGCATTTGCTTGAACAGGGCATGTTCGCTGACTGGTACATGATAGGAATTGCAGCACTGAATGAGGCACAATGCCATGTTAGAGATCTCTGAGCTATAAGTCTTGCATAATACATGCTAATGGAATAGCTGGAGCATGCACCAGACTAGTATTGTTCCTTTATAGTGTGTACAGTTCTGCCTCTTTTCTTCTATTATAAACTGCTCAACTAATTTGATAATTTGCACAAATGTTAAAAGAAAATATATGGTATTTTAAAACAAAATATGATTTTTGAATGTACAATAATAAGCAATACTATTTTATATTGGTGATCAGAATCCTATTTTAAAGATGCAAGTACAGGAGTGCTAAGGCCAAGTTACAAAAACATTGGCAGAGAAAATGCCAGTCTGCTGACATCGTTTACTACAACTAAGGTTGCAAGTGTGCATTCTGGGAGGATTTCAGACAGAAAATGCAAACTTGTGCCATGCATGATCTTAGAACTATAAAACTGCAGAACATAAAGCCAATACAATAAACTACTTGTTCCTAGCCCTTGCAAAGGGAACAATACAGCACAAAACACACAGCACAGTACTAACAGACAAAAAGGGAGCCCTGTACTTATCACTCAGCATAAGCAAGCAGTACGTTCTAGACTCCATATCTTGTGTTCCTGGCACTCATCTTGTTTTCATGCCTTCCACATTCTCAATGATATGCAAGATAGGGTTGGGCTAGGGGACAGATATGTGCCAACTACATGCACGTCAACTCCAGGGTCCAGGAGTGACCCGGACTGATCTTCCTATATTTTAAGACTGCATTTAGGAAAGCAGCACATGGGTAGCAGAGCAAAGGTGGATGATCCCAAAGTAAATCTGAACGAGATCTGAAAATGAGTTTTACGGGCAAGTCAACCCCCCCCAAAAAAAAAAAATAGCCTAATAAAAGAAAATACTTTCTAAGCAACTTTCCAATAGACATTTATTACAATTTTTCTTTGGTTTTCGAATTATTTGTATATGTACTGCTGTTGCAAACAGTTTTTTCATGTCCTTTTCTATTCTCTGCACTGGTGGCTGAGACTGTTGATACAATGTTAGACAAGGCATCTGATTAACAGACCTGACTTTGCTGGGAACGAAGACTTTTGAAACATTGTTGAAAAAGTAACAAGCAGCAGTTAAGCAAATGCTGCTTTTAATAGCAATTGTTTTTAAAAATAATGTTAAAAGCAGTGAGCATTTTTTATAAATATAATGAAATTTGGTTAGAAATATGTTTTCTTTTATCAGGCATTTTTGGGATTGACTTGCCCTTTAACAAGGAGTTATAAATTAACACCTTCTGTGTATTCTACAGGTAATTGTTGCACTATTTATTCCAAATTCATCTATACTGTGGCCCTTAATACTGCATTTGTTACATGTTATTTTTATTCCTTTGTACTTTTACTTTCCTATATCTCATGTGTATGTTACCTGTTGATATATTTTCTATATGCCATATTTATATGAATACATTTGTATGAGAACAGCCTATTCCGATGACGGGCGAATGGTTATGTGTCAGACTGTAAGAATAAGTAAGTTTAATATCAAATACATAAGTCCCCTATCATTCTGATGCCATAATGCCAATGGCCCAAGGCAGGATAGGTGCAGGGAGGGGTGAAGTTTCTCCCCAATAATGATTTCTCAATTGTACAGACAGAGTTCACAAAGTCAGCAAATGCTAAATGGGGCCCCTGTGCAGAAGTGTTGCTTCATGTCTGATTTCATCACAGAGTCGAGTTTTGCAGACTTACAACTAAGGCTGGAGGGATAGCTTGGAAAAGAGGAACCTGTCTTATGTTGCAATACTGAACATCTTGCAGAAATGTATAAATGTATATGTCAGTAAAATCTCAATACCTCCCAATGTCCAGGGAGGATCAAGACCATGTAAGGTATATCTGTGTACACCCATTTTAAATTCTTTCTGATGTCTATATAATACTTGGACCAAGAGGTGTGTCTTTGGTGAGCCCTCGCGTACCATCTAAGAAGTCATGCTCCGATGGTGCTGTGACAGCTTACCCAGGCAAAACCTATTGTCTATATTTGGACTCAATAAACTACCTCCTGTATTTGTAACTGCCTTATCTCTTGGTTTTGCTTTGTATACGAGGTCATAGAGGTAGAAATAAACTACATACCTTGTTCACCTAATAAGTCGATTTTATGACCCCCCCTTGTAAACTTCTTTAAATATAATTTGTAGTTCTGCGATGGAGAGTGACCCAGCCTGATCTAGGGTGAATCCTTCCAAAGTGAATCATTCACAAAATCAACAATCAGAGTTCAATAATAGAAGCAACAATGGAGCCACAGCAAAACAGTTACAACAAGGAGCTCAACAAGGAGAGCTACAAGGAGAGCCAGTACACAGAACTCTGGAATTTTCAATTACTGCAAAGAAGTGACTGCTTCAAATCTTAGAAGACATTGTGATGCACTTCTGATGAGCCCAACCACCTGCTGCAGTCATACTCCACCAAGTACATGTAACTACATGTAGCACACCCTTGGATGAAGCTAATATGTATGAACTGGTAACTCTAGTACTCTGTGACACCCCTTACCTTCTGTTAGTGAAGTTCCTTTAGTTTGCTGGCCAGTGGTATAACTCTTGGCACTTAAGTGAAAAACACCATCCTTCCTGGTTAGGAATCACTTGGCAGATGATATAGTTCAGCAACAGCAGGGTTAACCCCTATGGATTAATAAGTTCGCGTTCCCCAATAAGATAGGGTGTTGGAAGTTTACTCACAGTCTGTGCTCCTAAAACACTGGATCACTTGAGCAGCAGAAATTAGCAGATATAGAGATAATGCAGGCAGCTTTGTCCTCCAGTAGTGTAGTCACCTGGGACTTTCTCAGCAAACAGCTTCCCCGGATTCAGGATCTCTACAGGTGTATCTCTCTCTATCTCTCTCTCCAAAGCAGGAGACACATAGCAATGAGAAGTTCCCTGCTATCCCATAGTTCTCTCTTTCACCCCTTCCTCTGAGTGAAGTCCCACCTTTTCCAGCCTTTTGCACCCTTTCCTCCCATTGGTAGTTGCAAGCACATGCAGGGTCCTGAACTCTTCTGCATGCTGGGAAATTTAGTTCTGTTAGGCTCAGGCCAGACGGGAAGATTCGTCGTCTGGCGACTAATCGCCAGGCGACAAATCTCCCCGAACCGCTACCCCCTATCTTCCAGCGTCTTGAATGAATAATCGCCTGGCCTATTCACACGTGGCACTGCGCTTTCCCGAAATCGCTCGAAATTGCCTAAGGAGGCAACTTTGAGAAACTTTGGAAAAGCCAGCGCCGCGTGTGAATAGGCGCAGGCGATTTTTCCTTAAAGATGCTGGAAGGCAGGGGGAAGCAGTTCGGGAGATTTGTCGCCCCAAAGAAGAGGCGATTAGTCGGCAGGTGACAAATCTCCTCGAATCTTCCAATCTGGCCTTACCCTTAAGCTGGCCATAGACGTAACAATTACGATCTTTCTCGGAAAAGATCTTTCCAAGAAAGATCGTTCGTTTCAACACACACGTGTAGAGCTGAATCGTCAAATATACAGGTAGAAACAATAGAATTCTACTTGTATCTGACGATTCAGCACTAACAATGGCCGATGTTCAGGGAGCTTTCAAAGGCATCCGATCAAAATTTTCTGTCCAGTCCGATCAACCAGCCAACCGATATCTTAATCCTCTGACGATATCGGTCGGCTCATTTCCCACCATACACGCACCGAATATCGTACGAAAATTCGTTTCGTACGATATTATCTGTGCGTCTATGGCCACCTTTACTGTCCTAGCAAATGCAATATAAACTCAGTCTCTTTATTGTGGTGAGTTGCTGTTTATATGACAAGGCTCAATTAGGGGTGTTACAAACAATTTACCTCCTAGTAAACAACAATGGCAAAGCTAATCATCCATAGTGCTTGCTAAGGTTGTTACTTCCTTTAACACTACTATTGTCAGTCAGTTTTCTATTCACATATCTTCCTCCCTGCTCAGTGCCTGATTTAATGGGAAGGTTCCCAAAGGCTGTGCGATCCTGGCTTAGTGCCTGCTCACATACCCCCTCGCTGCGAGTGCACATGCATACCTTCACAAGAGCACAGACAGGGAAGCTGAGCTTCCCAGTGCTCCCCAAAAAGCAGCTGTGCGTAGGGTTGCCACCTGTCCGGTTTTGAACCGGACAGCCCGGTATTTTGAAGGGCTGCCCGGTTCAATGCTTCCTGCCCGGTTTTCCAAATAAGGAAAACCGGGCAGGATTAGCTTGATTGACGCCGCGATCGGCCAATCAGTGATCGCGGCGTCATAGCTCCGCCCCGTGACCGCCCACTGACGTCACGGGACCGCCCACTGACGTCACGGGACCGCCCCCGTGACGTCACAGGACCACCCCCTGTCCGGCTGGAGCCACAGGGAAAGGTGGCAACCCTAGCTGTGCGGCATGCTGCCCCTAATATTTTGCCGCCCTAGGCCCGGGCCTTATTGACCTCACCACAAATCTGGGCCTGTATCTGCTCCCATCTACATACACCAGCTCTTATACACTTTACAACTACTTGCAATATATTTGTCCTACAGTTACTGCTAATCAGGGTCGGACTGGCCTGCTGAGACACTGACCCCTGCCTTGGTGGGCCCTAGGCCCTTTATATTCATTTCTGTAAGTGAGCTAATTTGTGCGTTGCGGCCACTTCCGCCTGCATCTCTCACTAAGCACAGAAAGCCGCAGCATACTACCGCAGAGTAGCAGCCAGCAGATTTGTGTCCAGGGTCGGACTGGCCTGCCTGGACACCGGGTAAAAACCCGGTGGGCCCTAGGCCCTTTATATTCATCGCTCAGTAATCGCAGAACGCCACAGCATACTACTGCAGAGTAGCAGCCAGCAGATTTGTGTGTGCCCAGGGCCCTGGTAGTTACTGAGTCTGAGACTGTGGAGCGGTGCCAGTTCGGAATGCATCATATTTTAGCTACTGAATATTGGCAAGAGTCTGGTAAGAGTGTGCACTTCTCTTGATAAAAGCACATGGGAGGATTGGACTGCGGTGATTGCTGCTCTGGAGAAGTGCCCACACTTACTGGATGGCTGCTGTTAAAAAGTTAACTGGGGGGTTAAGATTGCAAGAAGAATCGTAAATTCACTATACATATTGGCTGCTGGAAAGGGGGGCTCTAATGGGGTGAATGTAATTAAAGTCACAAAGAATAAAACATTGCGTACCAATAAGATTAAAAATCCACATCTCGCAATGTAATAATGTTCCTTAAACGGTTATTGCATTGTGAATTATTATTGTGCATTGCGAATTGTAATTGCGCACTCTTAAGAAGTGCTTGAAGGTGTCGTAATCTTTTGGAGCAAACATTGCGACTTTTTCAGTAAGAAGTTTTATTCCATTGACAGCGCATTAGCGCAAACTATAAAATTCGCAAACGGCCTTCCACTGGCGGAAGTGGTCGCTAAACAGTTTCGCAAAAGGAATATTACATTCACGCAAAGCAAAATTTGTTCGCGCAAAGGCTTAACTTTCCGCATTGTGAATAGTTTTTGCCTTACCGACTTATATTACATTCCCCTATATGGCACACAAGGCAGATGGTATTGTTATTGGCTATACTTGCTTGCTTCTGTTTAAAAATTAACTGTTTCAGGGGAGTAGCGAAGAGAATAGTATTGTTCTCTAATCTGCTGTTTAAAATTAACTGTTACAGGGTATTGAAGCAGGATACTATCCTATTATTGCTGACTGTACTGTGAAAAGTTTTATGCTAGCAAGGGTAAGGTTAGGGACACTTTTGCAGTCATTTATTTGCAGTGTACAGAACAAATATGAAGAGATGAGGGCACAAAAAAATGGGAGAGCTGTGTCAAAAGAATCAAGAGGCAGGAGTCACAGTGTGAAGAGAAAGGGGAAAATGGGAGATACAAAGAAAAGAAGGGCGCTAGAACAGGAAGAGGTAGAGCAATATGCAAAGAATGACAGAAACGGAAGAAAACAAGGCAGATGTATAAGCAAATAAAGGGACAAAAAGCAGGCAGAAAAAATATAAGGTTAGCAATATGTTGGTTTAACATATTTTACATAAATAGATGCACCTATAATGTGTACTGTGGGCCTTTCCTATGGGTAACCTGTGCTCATAACAAAGTGCTTGTTTGCAACGGCATGTTGATGGAACTATGACTAAAGGTGGCCATACACGGGCAGATAAAAGCTGCCGACAGACTGTGTCGGCAGCTTATCTGCCCGTGTGGGGGGGCCTCCGACGGGCTTTCCCGATCGATATCTGGCCGAAAGTCGGCCAGATGTCGATCGGGCAGGATTAAAAATCCAGTCGGATCGCGGCCGCATCTGTTCGTTGATGCGGTCCCGCGATCCGACCGCCCATACTGATCCAAACGTTGGGCCCTAGGGCCCACGATCGGATCAGCCCGATATCGCCCACCTCAAGGTGGGCATATCGGGGAGAGATCCGCTCGTTTGTCAACATCGCCAAACGAGCGGATCTCTTCGTGTATGGCCACCTTTACTCTTGTAATGATTGGACAGCATTGTATTGACATCTGCAGGAAGGACATCCATTTAACATCAGCTGTTGGAATGTGTTGTGTGGTCATAGTGCAGGTCTCCCTCTTGCTTTTTAGACCATTACCACTCTTGTACTATTGTATCTTATGTAATGTATGTAATGTGATTATTACTGTCCACCAATAATATGATGGTGATGCCATTATCCAAATCACTGCCAGGTGCCAGATTTCCAGCATCCTGGTAAAGTGATTTATATTGCTTCCATGTAATTCCCTGCAAATTTGAATAGTTATCATCCCTTTCTTCCCTGTCGTATTTAACATTGGTGCTTTTGCTTCTGACCAAACGCTTGTGAGCCCCAGATAGATAAAGACTACCTCTAAATTCAACTTTCAATCCATTTGACTGTAGGGAAGTTAGAGCACAGAGGTTTATTACTGACAGGGTAAAACTTGGGAGCAGGGGTGTAGTTATCTGTAACAGATCAGTTTTGTTTTTAACATAACATTGGGACATTACACACAAAGTGGGCATTGCATGTATACTGCTATTGCAGGGTATGTCTTTAAAGGGATACTGTCATGGGATTTTTTTTTTTCAAAATGCAGTTAATAGTGCTGTTCCAGAAGAAATCTGCATTGAAATCCATTTCTCAAAAGAGCAAACAGATTTTTTTATATTACATTTTGAAATCTGACATGGGGCTAGACATATTGTCAATTTCCCAGCTACCCCAAGTCATGTGACTTGTGCTCTGATAAACTTCAATCACTCTTTACTGCTGTACTGCAAGTTGGAGTGATATCACCCCCTCCCTTTACCCCACCCAGCAGTCTAACAAAAGAACAATGGGAACGTAACCAGATAACACCTCCCTAACACAAGATAACAGCTGCCTGGTAGATCTAAGAACAACACTCAATAGTAAAACCCATGTCCCACTGTGTTCTATTCAGTTACATGGAGAAGGAAAAACAACAGCCTGCCAGAAAGCAGTTCCCTCCTAAAGTGCTGGAACAAGTCACATGACCAGGCAGCTGGGAAATTGACAAAATGGCTAGCCCCATGTCAGATTTCAAAACTGAATATAAAAAAAATCTGTTTGCTCTTTTGAGAAATGGATTTCAGTGCAGAAGTCTACTGGAGCAGCACTATTAACTGCTGCATTTTGAAAAAAAAACATGTTTTCCCATCACAGTGTCCCTTTAACTATGTATAAAGTGCTTAAGATGACAGTAACTACTGTTTCATACTGCATATAGTATACTTGGCTTGTGCTCAGAGCTAGGCAGCCGGATTGTGACATGAAATGTTGGTCGGCCAATGCAACAAGTGAGAGGTGAAAAGGCAGGTACTACAGGTACAAGTATCAGGTACTAACAGAATCTGTCTTTTTTAAAAATTGAACCTGGACCATCTGTGATTGTCTTCATACCTAACATTTTCAGGGTCACACTTAATTTCTTGATAAATAGAAGTTTTATATAAAAAAATGTTTCATATTCTAATGTGTCCCTATTACTCAAACAGGCCTGTGTGAAGCCTATTCTTAAAAAGGCCACGCATGATCGGTCTTGTCCCATAATCTGTTGCACCCTCTGCAATATGATTTACAGCCTGCGCACTCTACTGAGACTGCAGGGTTACAAACAACATTAGGTTGCTAAAGCATCATCATGCATGTGTGAACACCATTTGCATCACCGCAAATGTGCGGAAGTGTGCTGGCCGACTGTGTTGCCTAGGGCACCCACCTGGCCTGGCCCACCTCTGAAGAAAATTCATTAGAAAATTGTATTTGGAAAAAATTTAGAACAAGAAAAAAACTATTTTTGCCTTTAGTGTCCCTTTAATAAAGAGGCATAGATGTTTTCTTCATTATTAAATGCAGAATTCTGCCACTCAGAAAAATGGTACAGAATAAAAACTGAAAGTCTTGGTGGCTTTCCAACATTTTATCATATTTACAGTCTTTAAAATAAGAAACAAAATATGTTTGCGCTATATAAATACATGTTATTATTATTAATAATAATAATAAACTGATTTACTGATATGCTTGCTTGGCTTTTTATTTTGTGAAGCATTTCATCTGGATATCTGTCTTAATTTGTTTCTTAAGAGCAGCGCGGCTTTTCTTCTTCCATTCAATGTATTAATAATAGATAAACAAAATAGTTTTCTACATCATTTTCTGTCACAGTTTTTGCCAGTAATATACAGTATGTCTTTAATATGCAATATGACAAAATGTCCACTGATTAGACTCCTGCATAAAAACACTTTTTATGATTTCAAATAAACATGGTCAGGTGGTTTGGTCTTACTAAAGTCCCCACTCAAAATGTGTACGATCTGCAGAAGTCATTTAAAAATTATTCATCTGGTGTTTGATGAAGTTAAACATACACCAAAGTCCCAGTATGATATATTTAAGAAAAGCAAAGGTTTAGCTATGCAAATGCGGCTCTGTGAACTATATGTTATTCTTGAGTGCCAGAAAACAAATAATAAGCACAATATGATAATTTCAGTTAAAATAAAGGAGCTTTGATTACCAAGTCTGTTGTTTGAATCTTTTGTAGAAGGTATAATATAGAAGAGAAATTATTTTCTATCAAGAACATACTCTTTAAAGAGTAATATTTTTTGTTGTTGTACATATAACAATAGACATTTTCTATTTCTAGTTGAAATTATATGCAGCATCTGAAAATATTATTATGATAGCCAAGGCAGAACTGAAATTCAAACACTTCAACACTGAGAAACAAACATCATGAATATTTCATGATTATGTGTTTAAATAGGAAACTGATAATTCTCTTATTTAAAAGTGTATTTAAAATGTAATTTAAAGACATTATCTAGGTCTGTAAAGATTTGGTTAGGCACACCCTGGGGAAATATATAAAATGTCATTTAAAGACATTATCTAGGTCTGTAAAGATTGGGTTAAGTACACCCTGGGTAAGTTTACTACTGGAAATTGGTGTCAAGTGAGTTCGATTGTCCAGAAAAATGAGGGAATACCATGGTTTAAGCATATTTGCGCTTCTTTTGCTGGAGGGGTGAATGGTGTTTAAGAGCACAAGGCATGAAGGCTCAATAAGAAAAATACACCTAGCGATAGGTAGGACTAGTTAATACATGGGCTACCTCCTGAAATAGTTCATTGTATGAGTGAGAGATAGTATAATAGTTGTTAGTAGAGTTGGCAGATCATTAAGCATTGCATCCTAGGCTTCACCTACCAAATTAGGTATATTTCACTGTGTGGCTCTTTCAGACTGTATATAAAATGTCTATTACTTACTGTTTTATCAGGGTACTATAACTATAAATACAACTGCCCACTCACTTGTTTCTCTAGGAATTTAATAACAGTCTTCAGGTTTTTCTATTTTATATAAAATTCAAATATATTGATGTGTTTTAGAACCTAGTTAGCTTAGATGGTAAATGTGGTTTAAGAAAAGGAATCTTGTGATTGTGCCAGACATACAGGGGCAGATTTACTGTTGGTCAAATTTCGAATGCTAAAAAAATTCGAAATTAGACCATGGGAATAGTGGGGAAGTAAAATCCTTCAAATTCAACTATCGAATTAGAAGGATTTTACCGCAATTCGATCGATTGAACAATCGGATATAAAAAATTCGATCGATCAAATATTCTAATCAAATTCGAATCGAATATTCAAACGATTTTAAGCAATCGATCATATTTTTTATGTTCGATCAAGGATAATGATGCCCAATTCGGTAGCTTTGATCTGGCGAAGTAGGTGGTGAAAGTAAAATTTAAAGGGGAAATATTCGACCATCGAATATTCGAATAAAATTTTATTTGAATATTCGAATCATTGTAATTCAAATATTTGATGGTCGAATTTGCCTAATTTGCATATTCGAAGATTCAAATTCAAATTCTATCGAACTTCGAATAATTCACGTGATTTTTGTAAATCCCCCCACAATGTTACAGCATGGTGATTTTCTGGTATGTTTCTTCTTCTATGAATCAAAATTGTACACACTGAAGAATTGGCCAAGAGATGAAGGGATGGGTTGTTCCCCCAAACACTGACTTCAATACATACGTAAGTCAGTTCATGGCTTAATAAAAGACAAAATGCAGGAGTTCTGTTCCCCTTATATATACAAATGAGCATGGCAAGCTGACCAGTGATTTCCTGTTAGTGATACCCAGGGGCAGATTTTCAAAAATTCAAATTTCACAGTCATTTTTGGCTACTTTGACTATTGAATAGCCCAAAATTCAATTTGAATTGAAAAAATTTTAAAACTTAGAATTTCAAAGTACCGTCTCTTTAAAAAAATTTGAATTCGACACTTCACCACCTTAAAGCTGCCAAATTGCCATTTTAGCCTATGGGGAACCTCCTGGAACCTTTACATGGATTTTTTCAAAGTTTTTGATTTTACCCAAAATCGTTCGAATCAAACAATGCATTTGAACAATTTGAACGATTTTTATTTGATCAAAAATAGACCTATTCAATTGAAAATGCCCTTAAAAATTTTGATGTTCGAATTCAAATAGAATTTTGGGCTATTCGATAGTCGAAGTAGGCCAAAATTACTGCGAAATTCGAATTTTAAAAATTTGAATTTTATTCAAATTTTCACTTCGACCTTTAGTAAATGTGCCCCTTAGTAAAACTGCCTCCCCCCCAGTGTTTATTTCATATTTTGGTCTTGTTGGATTAAGTGGCACACTTTGTCTAATATACAAGAATTCAACAGACTAAATAAGTAAATCTTTTGGTGGGGGGTAATAATGAATACAGGAATACACTTAAAACTGCAAAACTCTAAAGTGCTTTGCCCTTGAGGAGCACTATACAAATAAAAATATCCATACATACATACAATACTATAGGGGTCAATTCTGACTGCCGTTGCAGTTGTACAATGTTGTATTCTTGCCCGTTCAGCTTATTTTTTTTAAGTAAATAAGCCCTTATTAATGGTCAAATTTAACTTTAATAAAGTTGAATATTTACTCGAAATTCAATTGGGGGCTTATTAAAAAAACCAAAACAAATATCTAAAACTTGCAAATATTACTGACTCGAAAGTTTGAATCGAGCTTGAATGTCAGGAAGGCTAGTTATGTTTAAATTGGTCCCTGGACCTCTCCCTCTGACTTATACATGAACTCGGCAAGTTTTAGGTGGTGAATAATCAAATTAAAAATTCAAAATTCAAATTTGAATTATAATTCAAATTGACTTTGGATTATTCACATTTCAAATTTGACCATAAAATTTTTTTACATTTTCAATTTGAGCCTTTATAAATCTGCCCCGTAGTGTCATGCATGTCTAACCCAAACCCCAGGGTGTATCTGTATTCCAATTTAGGTGTGCTCTTCAATGTATAACAGCTACCTCTGGTTTTGGGCCTCGCCTTACTTGATATATGTACAAAATTCAATGGCACTCGTCGGAGATTCAAGCAGGGTCAAGACCTTGCGTGTATTCATGAACAAAGCAATGTTTTGGGGTAGCACCCCTTTGTCAAGCATACAGATCTTTGCAAGAACAGCCTATTTGACCATTCAATTAAGTGCCAATTAGCATACATAGCAAGGAACCATAATGTGTTAACACTGCTAAGGAACTTGAAAAAAAATTTATAAAGTATTTTACAGTTTTACATGTATCACCATGTGCTAGAAAACGCTTTCTAGACAAAAAAACCTCTTTCTAAACCAAACAGTTTTTAAGGCAGAAAAATTGCTAAAAAAATCCTAATAGTCAGGGGTGTTACCCTGAAACGTTGCTTTGTTCACAAATAAATGCAAGGGCTTGAGCCTGCCATTGAATTTTGTACCTATTGGATTGGAGGGTGCTGATACCTCCATCATTAAGCACCGGGCGTACACCATGTGGAAGGCCAGGTAGTGAGGGTTTGGATACATTTGTTGGACTTATTTGATATATGGGCAGTGAGTGAGCTCAGAGCTGGGGCTTACTGTTTGACCTCAGTATTTCCTACCAGCTGCTTATTTTTCTGCTGCATTTGGATGATAAATACATTTAACACTAGTCTAGGTGAAATCCTCCCTTTTTAAAATTACATTTGGGGAGGTATTTAGTAAAACGCAATATTTTTACTATATTTTAGCAGAGACAAATTCATCCTAACTCCCATCCATAAATTTGTCTTATTTACTAATAATTCAAGTAAAAAAATGAATAGAAAAAAACTATTTCAGGTTTTCGAGTGAAAACCAGCGTCAAACACCCCAAAACTCCCAAAATTTGTGAAGGTTAAAAACATGTTCAAATTGTTAAATGGACAGCTGCTATTGACTTTTACATGGACTCAATGGGTCTTAGATGGGTTATTTTCAGACTTTTCGCATATACGGAGCATAATTAATCTTGAGTTTTTTAACTGAAATAACTTTAATCTTTAGAGAGAAAAAACTTTTTTAATAAATAACCTTTTTAATGTACTGATTTTCAAGCCTCACGTTAAGGGGCAGATTTGTCAAGGGTCGAATAGTAAATTAGAATAGAAATTAACATCTTCAAATTTTAATCCCCCCTGTAAATTTGAATGTGAGATTTATCCTACCTCGACCATGGGAAACAGTCCTAATTCGCCACCTAAAACCTGCTGTGTTCATTTAAAAGTCTTTGGCAGAGATCCATTGGTCAGAACTATTTGATGGAATGTTATCCATTCTAATTTTTTCTTAAATAACGTCCCAGTCAAATGAATGAATTTGAAATTTGACCTTCAATAAATAGCCCTCTAAGAGTGTCATACTTTTCTGACTTCTTTCTATTTTTAATTTGTTCATAATTCCCCTCCCATTGCCTGTTGTATCCTTGTGTGATAAAATGTCACACTAATTCATAATGACTTCATTATTCTTCATTTCCTTTATTCCAGTTTAAATTTATACTGCTGCCAAGCATGCAAAAAAAATGCTTTTAGACAAATTGTTTCACGGTCCAATAAACAAAACTTGTGTTCAACACCTTTATAACACATTCCTTCTTACATTGATTAAAAGAATAACATCCTGATTAAAAGCTTTATTCATACATAGGCAACTGAGCTACGTTATGTTTTTCAGAATATTTTGTATATTTCAATATGGGCCACTTTTTTTTTTTAATTGCTGTCTCCATTTACAATATATTTGTTTTACGCCTTTATGTATATTGTATTTGAGACTTTGTGATGATTATCATTTATGTTTTGTTTTTTTAAATCATTTTAAAAGATTTACTGTAATCAGTTACTATAGGTTACTACACTAGGAGCAAAAACACATTTTAAAGTAGATTATTTTTTTAATGATTTATTATTTTATATTATCTTTTTTTTGTACCATTTTTCTCAAAATCGCAAATAAAACCTAAAACTTGATAAATCAGTCCATAAGTCTTTCTGTCGCACCAGTTCCCAATTATCAGGTCTGGAGCTTTGAAGTGCATACCCAAATATAATTAAAGTCCAAGGCTCAAGTCTTGTGTCAAGTGCACTTTTCCAGCAATGCACTGTTGCCCATGTGTCATTGGGTTGGCTGCTGCATTATCAGGAAAACCTGTAGAGAGGCTGGCACAAGCCTGGAACCCACGAAACAGTGACGCCACAGTCAGGTTGTAAAAAAAAAAGCTTACATTTATTTCCAAAATCTGAGAACCATTCGCCTGACGCGTTTCGTGTCCTCAAGACACTTAGTCATAGGCACAGTATTAAACCTTACAATCACACTATTTAAAAGAAAGGTAGCCAATGGAAGACAAGTGGGTGGTACTGAAGAACATGTCATCTAAAGGGGAACTTACAAGTTAAAGAGAATCCTTGAAATGTACATCCAAGGTTTACATATTACATTAAGTAACTTAAATTGGAAACTTTGAACACATTATAGTCAACATGTACTAATACAATATGTAGGTCTGTGGCGTGTGCACCCGGGCCCACCGTGTACATCAGTAAGCTCTTCGTATGATATATAATACTGAACACACTCTGGTTATAAAACCGTAATTTTGTCATTTTTGTGCAACATCACCATTGGCGGACAATACTCTCATCACAAATCTTAATGTGAATAAAATGTTTGTACAGATTCTTTTCCATATTTTATTTTGTACTTTCAAATATTTTCTCATTATTCTATATCCACAGATACATTGAGTCCAAACACTAAACTCCAAAAGTAGCAGGGAAACTGCTTTCACAGCATGTCATTATCGATCAATTGCTTTGACTTCTGCAGTCATTTCAGCACACAAAATAATTTGCACAGGAAAGTACAATTCTGCATTTGTTTACTTTTATCATCTATTCTTTACATTTTTACATTTTTTGCAGATGATGCAGATTCTGCAAATGTTGTTATAAAGAATATCCTAGCAATAAAGAAAATGGAAAAGTTAATGTGTGGAAAAAGCAAACAGAACAATGGAAGAGGAAGTTCAAAACTGCTCATCAAAAGTATGTGAAAAAAATGCTACTTTACATAACTTAACAGCAGGTTGCAATCAAATATATGCTATATTCTAATTTAAAGCCAAACCTTATTTGAAATGTTGCCTTTTTTTGGGAATGGTATCAAAGGTATTTGTTGCACTGAAGGGTCATGTGTGAAAACAGCTGCAAGTGCAGTTGCACTAAGATGGATAGAAATGTGCTTTTTCATACTATTTATTTACCTGTTGAATCTAACACAATTGCCCCTATTGATGCTGTGTTAGCCTGTGATAGGATTACCAATGTGTCATGCAAATCCTAGAAAAAGGTGTTACTTGCGTCAGTTGCACAAATGAACTCTCACAAGTAACACCTGTTTCTAGGAGTTGCATGACAAATTGGTAATCCTATGCGGCACTCATTTTAGGACATCGTCCTGTCAAAACGATGTCCTACATGAGCCGTCCTATTGGTGTGGAATGCAGCATTGGATGGTTTTTCACTCACCCATCCTCAAAAGCTGCAGTCACACCTCCGTCCTGGGCCCTCCCTCCTCAGCTATCAGCCATACGAACTCCCCCCTCAACCCTCCGCCTTCCTCCCTCAGCCCTCCCTCCTCAGCTGTCCAACTTCCGCCCTCCTGGCTCAGCCTACCTCCTTCCCTGTTCAGTCTTCCAACCTCTTTCCTCAGCACCCAGCATTCCGCTTTTCCCTCATCAGCCCTCCCCCCTCAAAACTATCTTATCAGGGACACACGCTCCCCACTTTAGGATCTTAGAACCAGTAACATGTTGCTCTCCAACCCCTTGGATGTTGCTCCCTGTGGCCTCAAAGCAGGTGCTTATTTATGAATTCCAGGTTTGGAGGAACGTTTTAGTTGCAAAAAAAAACCATTAGTACTGCCAAACAGAGCCTCCCTGTAGGCTACCAGTCCATATAGAGGCTACCAAACATCCAATCACAGTCCTTTTTTGGCATCCCCATGGACTTTTTCATGCTTTTGTTGCTCTCCAAGTCTTTTTACATTTAAATGTGGCTCACAAGTAAAAAAAGGTTGGGGACCCCTGAGTTAACTGAAAATCAAAAAAGCAATCATTTCTAACCATCTCAAAATAATCTAAAAACACAACAATTTTCCTACACAATTGATTTGAGCCTTGGCCATTGTGAGGAACTGGCTGACATTAACTAGCAACCACCCACAGACCTGTACAAGGCCTGATCTATAGCTACCCCACAGATACTGGATTGGGGCTCAACCAGATAGTGATTGTGAAAGATGGAATATCCCATCAAACAATGACAGTATCTACTTGTCGATGCTGTGCTCTCATGACAGCCTTACACAGGATCCCTAATATGGTCATAGCCCAGGGAGTCTTGCAGCTGAATCAGCCTGATTTTTCACACCGCTTGTGAAGCAAAATCAGCAAAGATGTACTCATTTGGTGAGATATTCAGAGGAAATTGGGCCTTGATCATTTAATACAAATGTCCTTCAGCTGATGATGGGATGCTTTGAGTGTAATAAAGGCTGAAAGGCATCAAGTTTGACACGTATATAATTATAGAATAATTGATTCAATATTGTAAAATATAAGGATGTTAAAAGTCAAACAAGTTGTTTGATGACCATATCAACGCACAAGGCCAAATGCTTTTTAAAAAAAAGTCCTAATACTCCATGATGTCTTCTCACATCCTCAAATTTAGTATAGGGAACATATTATTTTCTGGGTTATTCATCAATCTCCTTTAGAATAGTGAAAACAGTATTATACATAGCATTCAACTGGCCTAAACTCTGGGGAAAAGGCATAGTTATTGGCAGTTTATAGACAATGGCCCAGCAATTGTGTAACAAAATGGAAGACAGGTCCAAAAACAGCAGTATGCTTCCAATTTCTGACCATTTTTCTTAAGTTTATTTTATATCCTTTGCAGAATACAAATATTTGTAGGATTTCAGAATCAATCTTCATGAAATCTGTTGTTTTGCCAACAGAGGTTAATTGCAAAGAAACTGCATGATTCTGTTAAAATGCACAAGGCATTTTGTTTTTGCAGATTGTGGGAATTTATTGCTGTCAAGTCAGAGAAAAATAAAAGATTGTAATGGACTGTATCGAAAATGCTACTTGTCATGTATAAGCTATTATTGTAAGGCAATTTGCTAACAGTTAGTCCATCAGGCAGTTCAGCTTAAGTCTATTTCCTATAAATTCCATCCCATGCTAGTTGGGTATTCTATGTAATAAGCTCCCAGACTGGAGCTTGTTGGAGTTTGTATAAGACAGAAAGTAGAGCCATTTCATAATGGTCTGTGTGCTGCCTCAGAGATCACCTGACCAGAAATATTTCAACTCTAAGGGGCAAATTTTCTATTATTCCCCCCAAAAAAATTGTTTCTACTTAATATTCGATTATCATTCGATTTTCGAATGTTAATCGAATAGTTCTAGGCTACCTTTTTATTCGATATTCGATCATTCGACAGTCGAATACAAATTTATTCGACTGAACGAATAAATCATTCGATCATTCCAATGATTTGTACGATCGAAGACTTCGATCATACGAATCCTGTTCGATCTGGACTGCTCCCGTAGGCTTCTATTGCAATTCGGTAGGTCCAATCTTCTGAAGTAGGCAATCGAATAAACTTTAAAATCAAAATCCTTCGCTGGTCGAATGATTGAATTTTCGTCCATTTGACTCTATTCGAATGTATTCGATCTTTCTATCATACCCTATTTGATGATCGCATATGCCAAAATTCACATATTCGACAAAACGAATAAATCCTACGTTCAAAATTCGATCGAATTCGTTCGAACTTCGAATCCTTCACGTGAATTTTGTAAATCGGAACCTAACTGCAACAGGAAGAAGTGTGGAAGCAAAAGACACAACTCTGTCTGTTAATTGGCTCATGTGACCTAACTTTATAGTTTGTTTGGTATGTTTGTGTGCACCGTTGAATCATACGATCCCAGGAGATTGTCCTTATTTTTTAAAATGGCAATTTTCTATTTATGATTATGCCAGGGCCTATTTTGATTCTCAGTCCAGTCCTGCATACATGTTAGGTCACATGAGCCAATTAATGGACAAAGTTCTGTCTTTTGCTACCACACTTCTTCCTGTTACAGTTAGCGCTGCAGTATTTTTGGTCAGGTGATCTCTGAGGCAGCACAAATACATGAAATGATGGCTCAAGGTAAAAGGGCTGTATTTAGGTATATATATATATATATATATATATATATATATATATATATATATATATATATATATATATATATTCCAGTTTGGTTAAAATGATATAATAGGCCACTTAATACGATGTAAAATATCTGTTGGTTAAGCATTCATTCTGGGGGTATAGCTTTCCTTTAAGCTCTGAAATATAGAGCCATATCTGCAAAGGCTGTGCATACAGTATGATTTGCATTGATGATCACATATGTATGCTAATTGGGAAAGAAAACCAAACTGCACCAGGAACACAGACAACTTTATTGTGATTGATCACCAAAACCCATGCTCAGTCATTCTGCTTTAAGAACTAATCAAACAGTTTTTCAGTTACAAGAGAAAATCCATAACGGGAAAATTAGTTACTAAAATGATGATAAATTGTGAAATAGTAAGAAATCACTGTTAAAAATTGAATCTGCATGTTGCAAGATTTAATGCTACAATAGCGGAACAATAATATGTCCATCATCAGACTCTTTTTATTTTTTTTTTACATCAACTATAGCTTGTTTGGGTAATATACTTGGAAAACATATTCTTTTTTTTTCTAACCAATTAAATGTGCATATCCTTCCCTGTGTGCTTTTTTTTTCCTCTAACAAAAGCGTAAGCAGAAAATAACTACTGTGGAGGTTCATAAAACTTTGCAGTCAAATGTGAGCATTGATTTGCCATTAATAGAGACATGCCGACATTTGTATGTGACCGGTAGAATCAATCAGTGTTCATTCTATGCGGCTTTGAGCAAAAGCCTTTATTGATCTAACAGGAGAATTCTATAAAAAAAAAAAAAAAAAAAAAAAAAAGTCAAAACGGCTTCATTATGTGCATTATACTGTACACCTCCTGTTGCGTAAACATGGAAAATAAATGCTGTGATAACACAACACACTGGGCAAATTCAATAAATGGCGTGCATCCAAAACACATACACAACATTTTACTAGATGCAGTGGAACACAACAGCTGCCTACCCCAGAGCTCCCTTGTGAAAATATACATTAATACCAGTCAAAGGGAGCCATAACATAACAACATATTTATTAAAAGAGCAAATACTTGCTGCTTTAAGAAATATCCACTTATGTGTATGTTTTTTTCAAAAACAAGGCCATTTCCTGAGCAGTTTTGTACTGCATTGCTAATTGGGATTTTTCTCTATTATGTGAGCGATGCATGTGTAAGGGAGCACTGAATTTGATGGGAAAGCTTCACACTTACTTGCCAAGTAAATGATGAGCCATTTGCTAAGACTTTTCAGGGCTTCAGAAGAGAGAAGCAAACAGTGCATTAGTGGGAGACATAATAGGAAGGATGTCTGTATAGTAGAACTGCCTGTGAAGCTCAGAGCTGAATTTTCCAGATTGCAGAAGTAATGATGTGTTAGGGAGTTATATCGTTCTATACTGTTAGTTCCTGTGATCTTTTAATAACTGCTGTTGGACGTTGCTTAACTTCAATACTAAATTTCAAGGGACCTCTGTGTCCAAAAGTCATATAACAGCTTGGTAACAATAATTTTTGGGACCAAGGCTATTATGGAAGTTGTGTCCACAGGCATAATAATAAGTGGTATGTGAATACATGTTTTTGTACTATTGCCCAGAAATCTACTTAAAGGGGATATAAACACAAAAATGTAATGTATGTATCTTTGGGGCAGATTTATCAAGGGCCAAAGTAAAAATTAAAATGAAAAGAATTCATATTTCAAGCTATTTTTGTGTGATTCGACTAGGGAATAGTCCAAATTCGATTCAAATTTGTAAAAAATTCAAATTTCAAAATGTATCATGTACTGTCTCTTTAAAAATTAGACTTCAACCATTCGGCGTCTAAAACCTGCCGAATTGCTGTTTCAGCCTATGGGGAAACCTAGAACCCATTTGGAGTCGATTGGTGGACTTTGAAAGTTTTTTTCGGATAAACTTCAAATCAAATTTGATCGAATACACTATTACTTCAATTAGAATTCGATCGAATACGGACCTATTTGATCGAAAAAGGACCTATTCGAACAAAAAAAAATCGAATCAAATTTGAATTTGAACTTCGAAATTCGACCCTTGATAAATCTGCCCCCAAGCATGCATCTCTGAGAATTTTTTCAATTTACATTCATTTCTGTTTTTAGTGTTTCAGATATTAACATGTTTATGCTGCTATTTGTCTCAACAGTTTTCTTTGAAAGTCAGCCAGCAACACTAGGGTTAACTGACTATACAGGAAATGTATAGAAAGTGCACAGATTGTTAGGGCCATTGACAATTTTGGAAACAATTAGTAATGTTTTTTTTTTTTTTTACCCAATTCGCAGAGCTTTTCACTGCAATTCTTGTCCGCTTGCAGCCACCAGGGGATTTGCACTGGACACAAATGAGCTTGAAGCATCAACATATACTTGTGCTTTAAGATGAATTTGGCATAATTTCCAGCAATCAGTGTGAATATAATATCTGTGCATAGTTCTTTAGAAAAAAGTCTATGGCACCTACTCACACAGCCCACAGTGGGAACCCTGGAATTACCTCCATCTTGAAGATGGAACTTCAGGGTCTCTTTTGTTAATACCGTAGGTGCATCTGTGTGATTAAAAAAAAGAGGTGGCAGAGCAAAAACACCGATCAAACTATAGGGAAGAGCAAGGAGCATCTTATAGCACCTTTTCTGCAGCACTTTACATTTATCTATAACAAACAGGGGTGTTGCAAGAATTTAACAAACAATGGTTACAGAATAAAAATGAGACCTTGCTCACAAGAGCTTACAACCTAAAGGGTCAGGGAAACATAAGAAAGAAAAAAATTATTAAAATATTTACATATTTATGGTATTTGAAAGTTTGGAAGAAACGGGAAAGGTTGCAGTCAAATAGTACATAATGGGTCTGTCTTAGGTGTCATTGTAGCCAGTGTTTGGACTGTCCCACAGGGATACCAGGAAAACTCCCAGTTTGCCCAGGTGTCAGTGGGCCCTCTTACTTCTAACAATTTGGCCTATTTCATGTTCATTCCCTATTTCTTTGTGGCAAAAAGAGGCTTGATATGAGTAGAAGAATAGAGTATAGTAAGTAGATCTAAAAGAATAGGAGCATAAAGACGTTATGTGAGGAGAGAAGGAAAAATAGTTTAAAAAGTTGGGCCCCTAGTCTAAGGTTTTCTGTTGGGCCCCTGGCATCCCAGTCCGACACTGATTGTAGCCTGCCAGTTTGTTTGGATGAATCCCATGCAAGTGTGCCTATCGACACTAGGGAACTATGGAGCTTCTGTCACCTCAGAGGTATTCCCATGGTGCCTAGAGAATCAGGTGCAGATGGAATTTTCATGCCCAGTGCTGGAAATAAGGCCATTCAGATTCTTAGTGAAATTGTGGACAAGTTCAAGTTCACCATTGGACATGTTTTGATGTACGTATCAGGTGCAATTGCGCCAAGCTGAAGGCACTTCTGCAGCAGCAATTATGGGCATAAAATGCTGCATTATAGGTAAGAACATGACGAACTCCATCCTAAATTGTACTGCACACAATGCAACACCATCATAATTTTGGCTGCATACATTACATACTGGTAAGGTATACAGTATATTTATATATAAAGTATATTTAGATATAAAGTCTTCAGTGTTTGGATTTGTCCCTTCTGGCATAACACCTTCACTTGATCCTTTTGACACAGATGCACCTATTGATGCAGGCCACCTTTGGAGGTGTTGGTAACTTTTTAGACACTGTGCAAAGTTCACATTAATGGATGGGGAGAACCAACTGGCACAGAGCTACTAGAGCCACAATTATGTGGAAATGCCTTTTTAAAACTTTTAGAAGGCTACTGAACAGATTTTTGTTGATAACCTGCACTAAAACAGCTAGAAAAATGCATGGCAATAAAATCATATCCACAAATAAGAAATTCATTTTTGTAGCAGTAGAAACAAACTACAATCACACATTCAAATCTCCAGCTGCTTCCTAACACAGGAATGATTTCAATAAAGTAATGTTTTTAACCACAACTGATGCGAACATAACATGTAGAATAGTCCACACATACAGAGAGACATATTTCAGCTTCCCATTCCGAGTGCCTGTTGGATGTTTATTTTCCCCACAGCCCAGAAATATCTCAGTGGGATCAATACTGTAGCTGAAAAAGTAAAGAGCTACATTTACTGCATTTTATTTATATGGCCTTGAATCACATTTCATTCTTTTGTATTGCAGGCAATCAAATAGAGGTTGCTGCACATCATTGCTTACCAGGGCCTGTTGGCCTTGAGGCTCTCTTATCTGAGACATACAGCATAAGCACTCATGTTTGGAAAATATAAATCATATTTCTACTTTGTCTCTTCTTTTCTATATATATATATATATATATATATATATATATATATATATATTTAGGGGCACATTTACTATTGGTCGAATTTCGAATTAAAAATAAAAATCAAAATTCGACCATGTGAAGTAAAATCCTTTGAATTCGAATATCGAATTTGAAGGATTTTACCGCAATTCGAGCAAACGAACAGAAAGAATTAGATTGATCGATTAATCGTTCGAATCGATCGATTAATCGTTCGAATCGATCGATTAATCGTTCGAATCGATCGATTAATCGTTCGAATCAATTGATTCGACCGATTTTATCGATCAATCTAATTATTTTTATTCAATCAAATATAACGTTCCCCAATTCGGCAGCTTGGATCTGGCAAACTAGGTGGTTGAATAAGGGAAGTACTTTCGACCATCGAATAGTCGAATTAAATTTTATTTGAATATTCGAATTATTCGAATTTGAATATTCGATGGTTGAATTTGCATATTCGAAGATTCTAATTCAAATTTTATGCAAATTCGATCGAACTTCGAATTCTTCATACAAATTTTATAAATCTGCCCCTTAGGCTTTTTTTATAACCCTGATAAAATCTAGCTCCTGAAGTCCATCAAAGTATTGGCCATCTATTGCTGGGCACTGCAGCCCACTAGCAACAATTAACATACCTGTAGGCTGCATAGGACAATCCCTGCCAACAACAGACCCACTCATGCATAGAAGTCTTTCATTCAATAGACGGCATTCATTCAAAAGGCACTTCCTCCAAGCAAAGAAAGATGGTGGGCATCATTGATTAAATACCCTTATCCAAAAAATAAAAAAACACAAAATTGCATCCCTCATCATTCAGTGGATTAATCACAACATTGCTTCCCTTATCATTCAGTCGATTAATAATTAATTGGACTGTCCAACACACAACAGTGGTGGTGCAAGGCAGCCCTATTCTCATCTTCTGCTGTCTCTGGCTGCTCATCCACAGGACACGGTGCAAATTGAAAAAATTATGGTTGATGGTAGCACCATGTGCTCTATTTTGTACGTAAGAAATGACCGCTAGCGGGCCTAGCGTCTCTAACACTTTGATATTGTTGTCCAACCAGCTGTTAAACTATCAACATTCCCCTCAGATGAAGACAGCGAAAGGCAACTCCTGGAGTTACTGTATGTAGGTAGGATAAATGTGGTTTATATTTATCTTGCTGACACTTATGACTACCCTGGCAGTGCTTCTTTAGAAAAATAAATAATAAAATTATAAACGGCAAAATAATTTTTTTTTTTAAATGTAATGGATTTTCCATGCTTTCGTTAAAAAAAAACTCTGCAGTGTGCACTTGCACAGATATTAAAAGTTATATGAAAGCGGCTCATTGGATCCATAGCTTGGGTCTATTTTCAGCTGAATTTTATAGGGGCAAAGAGCCATGAAATACAGATGGGAAACAAGAACAAATCCTCACAATCCATATTTCTGATCTGATTAGTTGGTTTAAATTCTCATTTGAACAGATTGTGTGACCTGAAAAGTCAAGTATAATACACACTGGGTCATTCTTTATTTCACAAAAGCTTTTTAACTTATAAAACCCATGTATATAAATTGTATAGGCTATATAAATACTGTAGACCTCTCCTAATTTTTTTTCCATAATGTTTTTTATTTCTTTATGCTTTACAAATGTAATAACATATAACAAATAAAGTACTGTCTAAAATTATAATCCCCCTTTGGCTCCGAGGAACAAGCATTTTTCTAATTTTTTACCAGCCAGTTTTCATTGCGCTTCAGTTGAAAGTCGAGCGCAATCCGTTCCCTCACATACCTCCTCTTTCAGCTGCAAGTAAAACCTTCTTGGCCCATCAGGCCCGGATTTGTGCAGAGGCCACCAAGGCCCGGGCATAGGGTGGCAGGATTTTAGGGGGCAGCGTGCTGCCCAACCACACCCACATTGGTCCAGAAACACTGGCAAGAAGATCTTATAGGTTTCTAAAGTTCCTGTGTGCCAATCCCCATTGCTCCGGTCTGATGAGGAAAACAAAAGGGAGGCAACAGGGCGACGAATGACAGTGGGCCTAGGGGCGCCCGCAATGTAAATATGGCCCTGCGACCCATGGCCATCTCTGCTGTTTGACATATTCCAGCCCGCCTACCAATGAAAAACGAGTAGGCAGTCAAGCAATGGTGGGAGTGACAGTGATGGTCTGCAAACAAGACTGCCTACTCGTTTTTCATTGGTAGGCGAATGGGAACAGCAGAAGAGGCAGGTGGATCAAACAGCAGAGACGGTCATTGGTCGTGAAGGTTTTACTTGCAGCTGAAAGAGAAGGTATGTGAGGGAATGGATTGCTTTCAACTTTCAACCAAAGCGCAATCAAAACCGGCTGATAAAAAATAATGGATTGCAATTAGAAAAATGCTTATATCCTTTCCCCAATGATAATCAGAATTAGTGATTAATATCTCTAGTTCTTACCAAGTTGACCATTAGGACAGTTCAGGTATACCGCCATCTTTTGAGATTATAAACATTATCAGCTTGCTTTATGTAGGTAGTATGCAGTGTCACTAGTATTTTTATAGTTGCAGTAAATTACTTGTTAACAGTCTGTTGAGGTAATGACTGAGGGGTTCCACTGTATTTTGTTGTTGTAGAGCTCTCCTACATTTTTACTATAACATTACAGTTTAATGTCACTATAAACATATATACATTTAAAGCTTTTGGGGATGAAATTTACATACTTTATATTCCCATATTAGCTCAAGGGATGTAAACATAATTATGCCTCTTTATAGGTCCCTGGTAAGGCCACACCTGGAGTATGCAGTACAGTTTGAGTGTATGAACTATGAGGGTAGACTGTCCAGGTTGGGGTTGTTTTCTCTGGAAAAAAAAGGTGCTTGCGAGGGGACATGATTAGACTTTAGAGGATATTATAGACAAATTCAGGAAAGTCTGCAGTCCAATTCACTCATTTGTAGCAGACCACTCGCATATATAGTATGGGCAGTACTGAACAGTACAGCATTAAGTAAGCTTGGAGCTCCTAGACAGACATACTGTACACAAAGGCTTGTAGTCACCATTATTATTGGCATAGCCATTTGAGCGCTTTATAAGCCCATAGATAAGGCACAAACCTTCAAATGAGAGCATGTGGCAGAGTGGCATAGTGTAGAGATGTCTCAAGTATTGGTGCCATGTCCATACGGTGCTTACCCTGATGGATAATCAAACAAAAGCATACCGTATTTGTGTAATTGTTATGGTGAGCCGGCAATGCAACACCAAAGGATAAAATCAAAGCATAAACACACTGGATGTAATAAAAGTCGATAACAGGAAAATTATTCGCAATGTGAAAAGTTATGTTTTTGCACGAATTATAGAGCCTATGCGAATTTGGAAACTCTTTAGCAAACTCTTCTTACAATGGAATGAGATTTGCAAGTTTTATAGTCTGCACCAGTGCGCAGTGAATGTAGGTTCTTACTGAAAAAGTTGTTGCGTTTGCTCCAAAATATTACGACACCTTCAAGCACATCTTAAAAGTAAAAAGGGGGGTTGTGGGTGCACTCCTGGGTCTAAAGTTAAAATATATAAGTATAATGGAAGTGCTACTGACTTGGCCAATTAATCAATGCACATTTGCTGGTCCCTTGTTTGAGTAATTCAGTTAATATGCAAGTGCATGTATTTACAAAAATAAGGGTTTTTAGTTACAAATCTATGATCATAAAGTTTATAAGCCACCATACCACGGCAAGGTAAACCCACACGGTGGTCCCTAACTTGTTTACCTCTGGTCATAGTATGAAAGGTCTAGTGCCTCTCTGCAAAGTAACATTGAAGTGTTACACTTCTTAAAAGTGCTTATTCAAAATCTGCAATGCATTAACAGTTTAAGGAAGAATATAACTTTGTGAAATGTGAATTTTTATCCTTATTTCTGCAAATAGTTTTTTTTCTAGTTACCTTTCTCATTTTGGAGAGACCTTCCCATAATTTGGAGCTTTCTTTTTTTAACTTATTTTTTATTTGGTTTTATCAAATTCTTCCATTCGGCATTTTAAACAATCTATGCATAAGCATAACATCTAGACAAATAGAACAATATAAGAGGAGAACAAAATCATATATATATGTTATATGCAAAAACATATAGCAATAGCAATTTATAGTAAGTCTACCAGCCAAAGACATGTAAGTATATCCTTAATCAGAATGTAAACAGCATCCTTTCCAGGACAGGGTATCTTTTATGTTTATATTTTCACTTTGTGTTGTTTACAGTTTAGTCTGTGGACTTTTTGTTTTGAGGAAAACTATTGTTCCCTGAGGGGCAAAGTGTCCCAATTATACCATATTTTGAATTTATATGTGGAGCTTTCTTGATAATAGGTTTCTGGGCAACAGATGTACCTTAGTACCCATAAATACAGTAAGTAAAAAGCAATTCTGAGTGCAAAGCCATGCCGTGTTTTTCCCATAATTCAAGTATTGTTTCAGTCACAAGAGGGCATTGCACATGTTGCAATTTCAACCAATTAGTCATAATGAAAATTTTGCTGTAACTTTACTGTAAATTGCACATAGCGTGAATAAACCTTTAAAGCAATCAGCAGCAGGGGAGAGCAGGAAGGGAAGCAACGTATTCATATAAAGGGATCCGTACTTACACAGGTGCATTTAAGCACCAAGTGAAACTCAACATGCTATGTTCCCACGTCTGTGTCAGTACAGCCCAGTGACTAAATTTCGTCCTGCACTCCCCTGCAGTGCAGCATGGGAAAAATTGGTCAGGCAATAGTTATAGGAATAAGAGTAGGCCCAAATCTAATTGTAGTGCAACTAGTGTTTGAATGTTTACAGCAGGGGTGTCCAAACTTTTGGCTTCCCTGGGCCACATTGGAAAAAGTAAAATTGCCTGGGGCCACACATGAGATACACAAACACTTTTGATTTGTAAAAGTAAAGAAAATACACAGAAAAGTACTACAATACCAGTTGGATATCCAGATGGAGCTATATACACTGGAATATGGGACACCTGGATATTAAAATAGACTTATTGTTATATTATTATTACTAACTAGAAAATGGGCAGAGTCCCCCCTGATCCTTAATCATTTGCAAAATGACTTTTCCTTGGGAACCAAGTGTGTCAAGCTGGGCCGCATTTATATCCATCCTGGGGCCGCAGATTGGACACAACTGGTTTAATCTGTCTGCACCCCTGGCTTTGACTCATAAAACAGTGTGATTAACAGCTGATTAAAGATCTGGAGGGGGAATGACAGTTTTAGGAATAAGACCCTAAGAACAGAAAGAGATAAATAGATTATGCTGCAATTTCATTTATGCAGAACTTAAGAACAACTGGAAATGCATAAATTAATGCAAAGTTGCTTAGAATTATATTTTCTATTTGGGTTACAGGTTAGTTTAATGCTGATCTCTAAGTTAAATTCATAGACACCCTGGACTCTTTTTTTCCAGTTTTCTACATTAGCACCATCAGTAAACTCAAAAGCAGGGACATAAATATGCAGCTTTAATTCATGGCCAGTAAGGAATCTTTATTGATCAAAACCTACATTAAACAAATGAGCAACAATTCAGTAGCATAGACAGTAAGAATAAAATTCATCATAGTCCCATCAGTTAGTGGTAGAAAATACTTATCTCATCATATTGTTATGATTGGCTTTCCTGATTCCAAATCTCCCCATTATGTTAATTACGTTCTTCCCCTTGGAAGAGTTTTCCTGGGCACCGAAGTAACATTTGGACAACACATCCCTAATCTTTTGTAACCTGTCTTTCCAAATCCTCACATTTGCAAGTCATTTTCATTATAAATACTGCTTGAATATCCAAAGGGATTAAAACATTCACTCAAACAGTTTAAAACATTCAGTCCAATACATGATTTGAGTGGCTTGGAGTACATATTATTCAAGAGGGCTGTTGTTTTTGGATACAGTTGATTATAATAAAATATTTATGATTTCCAACCAATAGAAGTTAAAAAAATAAATATGCAATTGTCTTTGTATGCAAATAGATGGCCATTAATACTATTGCCTGTTAGACTATAGATCCCATCATCTTCTACCAGCCTCTTGCTGAAGAAATATTTATCAAAGCCTAGGAATTGCTCAGTTAGTATCAAATGCTTTTGGAAAGGGTAGTTGAAGACTCCGGCTTCAACTGTTAAGGCTGGACATCACTAGAATAACCCTTATCTTGTCAAACAGACACTCTTTCACATCTAAGACAAATTAAAAAGATATCACAGGGCTTCTCAATAGAAAGGTCTATAAGAGGGAAACAGTTGAAAGAATCTAAATCTAAGCACTTCATCTTCTCATGTTTTTCTCTGGGATTAAAGAAGGGGAGAAAGAAGAAAGAGATCAAGAAACATTTTTCTTCTCTTCTTTGCATTGGACAGCTTTTCTGAACCAATGATCTGCTTGGTAAGATATATTAATTACACCTCCCCCTTAAATAAAAATCAATTTTCCACTCTATTCGTCTGGATAATAGAATTAGAGGTTAGACTGGAAAAGGAAGAACAGTTGTATAAACATTACACTGCTTAAAGGTGTAATTCCACTCCTTCTGCATATGTATTCTACTAATTATGATACAAGGACCACCAGCTGTGTTTAAGTAACTTGATCTTGAATGGAAGGAGAAAATACCAAATTTGCTTGGTAGCAGGGCTGATGTGACAGGTGCCTGGGTGGAAGCCCTGAGAATTTAAATGGGTTACAAAACAAAAAAACATTTTACTTGAAGGATGAAGAATTACTCCTACGCATTGCCCTGTGTTCCCCTATGGGCAGTTTTGCAGCACTACACTGCAGGACAAAACGCAGCCAATTCATTCTTCAAGGGACATCAGTTAACTTTTTAATTTAAACCCTAAAATAAGCTTTTTACTTAAACCCTTTGTTCCAACACCAGGATAGTCATCCTGCTGTTATTTGACATGAAATGACCTTGCAATTTTTCTTGCCAATCATGCACAATAATCCAACATAAGGACATACATTTTGCTATTTTGGTGTTTAGAGCTAGAAGGAATATTTTTACTGCTTTAACAGTGACCAAACAAACAAAACATGTAAAAGAAAATTTTTTATGAGTCATTTTGCCTTAAAAGAATCCTGTCATGGGAAAACATTTTTTTTCAAAATCCATCAGTTAATAGTGCTGTTCCAGAAGAATTCTGCATTGAAATCCGTTTCTCAAAAGAGCAAACAGATTTTTTTTATATTTCATTTTGAAATCTAACATGGGGCTAGACATTTTGTCAATTTCCCAGCTGCCTCAAGTCATGTGACTTCTGATAAACTTCAATCACTCTTTACTGCTGTACTGCAAGTTGGAGTGATATCACACCCTCCCTTTTCCAGATAACAGCTCCCTAACACAAGATAACAGCTGCCTGGTAGATCTAAGAACAACACTCAATAGTAAAAACCCATGTCCCACTGCATACTATTCAGTTACATTGAGAAGGAAAAACAACAGCCTGCCAGAAAGTAGTTCCCTCCTAAACTGCTTGCACAAGTCACATGACCAGGGCAGCTGGGAAATTAACAAAATGTCTAGCCCCATGTCAGATTTAAAAAATGAAATATAAAAAAATCTGTTTGCTCTTTTGAGAAATGGATTTCAGTGCAGAAGTCTTTCCCATCACAGTTTCCCTTTAAAACTCCAGCAAGTTTAAGTTGATAATGTTTGCATACAGTAGGATTTGTAGTCCAGACATAGTGAAACTATTAAAGGACTCTTCCATCCAGATAATAGTAAATGTTGGCTCTGACTACATGTACAATTTAAAGCAATGATACAGCAGGCAGCTCTCCTCAAAGATTTTAATTCCCACAGTGCCTTGCATGTTCTGACAAGCAATGAATTGTAGGAATTGGGAATCTTTACTGAAAATGGAACAGTATTTACTTAATTCAATGTATGCTGAAAACAAAAGCCCAATGACTTTCCTGCAATGAGTTCATCTTGTACAATCTCTTGTCCCACCACCAATAGAAAACTGATGTCTGAGTGAACTAAAAATATGGATGCTTTTCCACCCAGCTTATACCGTAATGTTCAAGAGGCAAGCAGCTGGATCAGGAGTATCAATTACTTTCAAGCAGCTGAAGCATCTCTTGTATGAATGCTTGTCTCCACTTATCCACCTGCAACAGCCAGTAAAACAAAGCCCCTCTCTGCAGGACGTGAGAATGCACCAGCAAGCTAAACAGTCCACGCTCTTGTACAAAGCAAAGCTGATCATGCTCACAGCAAGAATTTACACGGATCGTTATACAATAAAGCAACGATGATAATTGTTGGCTGCGTTCCCACAATGCAATTAAAAAAGGCTACTGAAATGTTTTCATGGAAAGGGCACTGTGATGCTCATTTGTGACCACATTTCATAAAAAGTGCCCATTCTTTTCTACTGTCTAAATACATCACACACAGAAAGCCGTTGATTGCTTCACCACAAAGACAATCCCAACGAACATAAATGTTTACTCACTTGAAATGACACATTCTTTGGCTCAGTGTCTATTCCCCGGTCAGAATTCTGTTTAGTTGGTAACCCCAGCTGTGTTCCTTTACTGCCATGCTTGAACAAACAGCTTACAGGAAACTGTTTCACTGGCTGCTGTACAAAAAACATTCATTTGTTTGTTTACACACAAAAATAAGCTTTGCAGAACTGCATGGAGATTCTTAATCAAACCTAGCAGGGCTTATGCCTTTTTCATTTTGCCCATCATCTAACTCGGTGATCTGGAGAAAACCAGGTGAGAAAAGTTAGTAATGCTAAAGTGTAAGCTGATGTTGTGCATTTATTGAAAAACACCCTATATAGATGAATGCAGGTACCAACAGAGAAATGTTGAACATACATAGGCACATAAAAGCCTTTCATCTTTAAACGTCATTCCAGCAATATTTTTTAAATACAAGGTATTTATATATTTGCCATGGGATGACAGAAACTTGCTTTGGTGGTTGTAATCAAAGCACTCTTGGTGCAAATTGTATAAAAGTCAGTAGGCCAGCTACCTACTCCCGCACCCATTTGACAGGTGTAGTTACAGTTGATCCACAGCACAGTACGGGTCCATTGTTTGGGACCCATACCCGAACCCGAGATCCGCAACCCGGACCCGCTGACCATCAAGAATCAGGAAGTGCTGTCATTGTAAACCGGAAGTGGCATCATTGGTAGTAGACATGCTCAGAAAAAAGGAGTAAAAATCACTATGGCGATGATCCGCGACCCGACCCTCAACCCGCAGAACAACCTACCCGCACCCGGAACTTCTACATGCAACCCGCAGGGTACTGCGGGATTTTGCAGGTAACCCATGGGTACACGACTCGCTGCAGGACTCTACCGCACACCTGCTTATTCACACTGCACTGGTGGTGCAAGCTGCCAGTTGGCCTGACTAGGTACAATGGAACAATGCATAATATCTAAATAGCCACACACAGTTGTGGAGCTAAGCCTATTTATTATTCTACCAAATTATCAATGTTTCGGGAGTGGTGGGTTTGTTTGAAGTAGAAGAAAATGCTCAACCTCACATATTTGAAATCTGATAAAAAGGCCTGGATCTTGCACACTTTTGCACCCAAACATGTTATGGTTTTTGACTTTTGGCTAGATAAACTTTTATTTAGATTTTTATTGCCTTATCATCAACACTACTTTTGGTGTTTACCACTTCTGCATGCATCACAATTTCAGTCATGGTCTAAACCAGGGATCCCCAATCTTTTGAACCAGTGAGCAACATTCAGAAGGAAAAGGAGTTGGGGAGCAACACTAGCATAAAACGTTATTGTGATGCCAAATAAGTGTTGGAATTGGCCATTTGGTAGCTGTGTGGGAGCCTACAGGAGACCCTGTTTGGCAGTACACCTGGTTCTTATACAACCAAAAACTTGCCTCCAAGCCTGGAATTCAAAAATAAGCCCCTGCTTTGAGGCCACTGGGAGCAACATCCAAGGGGTTGGAGAGCAACATGTTGCTCACGAGCTACTGGTTGAGGATCACTGGTCTAAACAATGTCTTACTATTTGGGTGTGGGTTTTTCATGAAGTTAACAAAGGAAATACTAGTTTAATCTTGGTTCTAGGTTTATTCACTCCATGTCTGACTTGGATCTAAACCAGTAAGGTCTTAGTACTGATTTGTTCTTAAATGAACAGTAACACCAAAAAAGTGTTTTAAAGTAATGATAATATAATATACTGTTTCCCTGTACTGGTAAAACTGATGTGTTTACTTCAAAAACATTAATATAGTTCATATAAACAAGCTGCTGAGTAGCAATGGCGGAAATTGAAAAAAAAAAAGGCTATATGGCACAGGTTAAATAGCGGATAATAGATAATACCATTAACTTGAGCCTTTTCATCTTTGAATAGCTGCCCCCATTGCTACACAGCAGCTTATTTATATATACAATAGTAGTGTTTCTGAAGCAAACACAGCAGTTTTACTAATGCAGGGCAACACTGCCTTATATTTCTATTACTTTAAAACAATTTAATGTTACTGGTCCTTTACAGTGGTCTTCTCCCAAAGGCTACATGCGGGCTTACTGTGTGGTATTTTACTTATTACCAGAAATAAAGTCATAACTTGCCTTTATTGATTTCATCTTGGGGCAGCATAAGCATGAAACTTTTCGAGTGGCATTCCACTCTTTATCAAACATGAGTCTATGGGAGATGGCCTTTCTCTAATTTAGAGCTTTCTGGACAAAGAGTATCTACATAAAGGATGTTAGGTTTAAGTTTTACTTTTTTTTCTCTTTGCTCATTTTTATGCTGCTTTCCTTTAACAAACATGGAATCTTTACTTTTCCAACTGCAGTTCTGAAGAAGCTGAGTTCTATGGCTTGCTACAAAATCCCATGTTTCTGCTGAATGTCTATATTTCTCCTTATATATATATTTAAAACAGATTCCTCTCTTGCATGCGTATGAAAAATAATTGTTTTGCAAAAGATCTATCTAAAAAAGTGTTTACCCTTCTAATATACTTTTGAATGTCTGATACCCTGATACATATAACGAGACTTAACGATATTAACGATAACTCCTCCTTAAGGATTATTGTGTTCACATAAGGTTTCCAAGTGGCCTAGTAAAGATGATCTTACCCTTACTTACATGCGTAAAGGCTTTGGCCATTCAGTTTTGTTTCTTAGACCTGATATTCTTTCACCAGCAAATAATTAGCTACAGTTGAAGTAGAAATGTCATATTAAGATAACAAAACAGAATCTGTTTGCCTGGAAACAAATTTCCTGCAGCAGTGTTACAGTGCCCACTGTTTCACGTATCACTTTAGCATATTTTGCTAGAGGATTTATGAAAACATATTAATTAATAGAAGCAAGTCATAAAGCTTTTGCATCCCACCTCCATCCCCCAACCTACCAAAAAAGAGTAATAATCAGCCAGCTGCTGGCAAGATCCTTTGCAATGGAAAAAATTTCTTCTGACACATTGGCTCCTGCTGCTTCTGGCACAGCTACTGCTGCTGTATAATAGTTAATTATCACTTTTGACAAGATACATAGAGTGCATATTATTTAATTTCACATAACAAGGACATTTTTTTTTCCTTTTGACTTGTCTGCAGAAAAAGTAAGTAGCCATGGAAACAGTTGAACAGGTATTGTATTTTTTCATTGAGATGATATTACAGACTTCCTATAGAACTAGGCCCCTTCTGCCATGTTCCCTCTGTATTGAACTAATTCAATTCAACTTTTGTCCGAAAAAAAAACCACACAGAACTGTGCCACAATCACCACAAGTTGTCTACTGTATACATGAATGTGCAAAATATGCCCCAGTATGCAGAATATAGGTTATGTATGTTATTGCTTCATTTCTAAAATATAGTGATAATGCACTGGATACAAACCTATACTAGTGGAATACTTTACATAGATGTCCACCAGCCTGGAGAAGGATTCTGAAGTTAAAAAGTTGGGGGATGGAGGGTTCTGTTTAATTAAAAAATCTTGCCAGGAAATAATTCATAATGTCAAGTGAATGAATTATCTTCAATGTCTTCCTAAAGTATTGTTAGTATGCCCATGTTCTGTGTTTCTTTACGTCTCCATTTATTGGGTTTATTTATAAGCATAAATATGAACAATTAATATGAACAAAAAAAAGTTAAATTCTATTGGTTACTACATGTATGTGTAACAGCATTGGTGCTATTTAGCAACTGCGCTATTGGTGTCAATTAGCACCAACATTTTTGTGTTCTTAAACCCCTTCAGTGCTAAACCCCTCCCCCTCCGGCCTACCTCTCCGCCCTGGAAAATGCCCCATAGTCGCTACTTACCCCTCCTTGCAAGTCCCCTCCTGTCAGGTTCACTGGTGCCATCTTCTCCAGCAACGTTGGTGCTTGGCGGCGCATGCGCAGTAGGATGGATTTCCCTGGTTGGTACTACTGAGCATGCGCCTAAAGTTCACAAAGTTCGTGCTGGAGAAGATGGCTGGAGGGGACCTGCACGGAGGGGTAAGTAGCGACTTAGGGGCATTTGCCCGGGGGGGAGAGGTAGGCCAGGGGGCCTACAGGGGGGGAAGAGTTTAGCCCCAGAATATTAGGCTGTTCCAAAAAATAGATTGTCTGCATTCTTCTTTACAACCTCACAGATTCATTGTATAAATTAATAAATGTTTCAGGATTCAGCTTTCCTTTGAATCTCTGAACTAATATTTAGTTGTATAAGTGGTGTTTCTGAGAACTGATAAACATCTGTGTTGCATTGAGTCAACCAACTTCTGGCATCTGTTACATTCTGCATTTCTTGGTTTTGTCTAATTTTTTATGTCAACCCACAAATTTCCTATTGGATTAAGGTCCAGGGATTGGACTGTCCATAATGACAATGGCCACGCCATAATGACAATCTTGTTGGTCTGGAACCAAGATGTTTCTCGCTTACTGGTGTGTTTGGGGTTGATGTCTTGTTGAAATATTCATTTCAAGGGCATTTCCTATTCGGCATAAGGAAACAACTTCAAGAATTTTGATGTATTGAAACTGATCCATGATCCCAGGTATGCGATAAATAGTATAATATGAGTAAAATCCCCATATCATGATGCTTGAGCCACCATGCTTTACAGAGTACTACGGCTCGAATTCAGTGTTTAGGGATCGTCTAACAAAGTGTCTGTTGCCCCTAGACCCAAAAACAACAATCTTGCTTTCATCAGTCCACAAAATGTTGCGCCATTTCTCTTTAGGCCAGTCAAAGTGTTCTTTGGCAAATTGTTACCTCTTTGGCACGTCTTTTTTTCCCAACAATGGGACTTTGCGAGGGCTTCTTGTCAATAGCATGGCTTTTTTTTTAATCAAAGTACTCCGTTCTTCTGAACAATTTCTGGGACACATTTTCAGAGAGAAATACACTATTACCAGCATGCACACCATTTGCTGCCTTCCATCCTTAAATCATTTCAGAGCCATAACTGACAGTTGTTTGTGAGGTTCTGAACAAATAAGTTATATTGTTCTGCTAAAGACTATACCTACTTTGTGAACTTAAAAAGTTCTGCCACAATGGGTTTTTTTGTGTCCTACTGGGCATACCTACATAGTAATATATGTTAAAAAAAGACACCCACCCATCAAATTCAACATTTTGCTACTGATTTATCAAAAATCGAGTTGGCATTTTTTGTTCTTGCTTAGAGGAAAAAACTGTGACACAAAAGAAAAGAGCAAGTATTTTCCTACACTGCAAATAGTCTGAATTTATTAAAGGAAACCACTAAAATTGGCAGTAAAAAAGTCGGCAAGTAAAAGCTGGCAAGGTTGTTTAGATATCACTGGGAAAGTTCTGTAAAAACTTTATTTTCCCAGTTTATTAAAATATCTTGTATTTTGATAAAACTGCCTAACTGCTAGATGATCCAGAGGAAGGCAAAAAAAAAAACCCAACCTGAAGCCTATCCAATTTGCTTCAGAGGGGGAAAAATGTATTTCCGACTCCAAGATCAGACCAGTCCCAAGATCAAGTTTGTACTAAGCGCTATCTTCTATAACCTTGTTGTGATGAAACAAAACTTTTGATCTGGAGGGAAAGGTATCAACTATGATGTTGTTGCTTGGTTGCTCCTGACTGCATTGGCAAATGGTGTGTGTATGATAACCTCTGCTCCTTTCCCTATGTGGTTTTTGATGTTGTATAGCCAGGCCTGCATTCTTTGGTAAGTGATCCTTACTGCGAGGACAAACAAACCAGAGCCCTCTGTAACTTAATAAACATAGATGACCCCCAAGAGCTGTGTACTGTCTGGATCCTACATTCAGACTAAACTGGGCATGCTCACCAA
>CM044438.1:37265869-37290468 GCA_024363595.1 Xenopus borealis
GGCTTAAGCTCACCCACTGGGTTTTCAAGCTAAAGCCAGGATAATAGCTGATCAGATTTCGCAACTGCAGACCGGTTTCGCCTTTATTGAGGCTCTTCAGTGCCTGCAAACCTTCATTTCTGCTACGACCAGCCGGTCCCGGCAAAAACACAGTGCGTGGGTGAGACGGAGGGGGCTCTGAGGAAGCAGCCCCAGTGGGTCCCCCAGTCCGACCCTGCTGGTATACTGCAATTTGGAATGATATCTTCCCTGCCCAAAAGCCTATCACCAGAACAATGGGCAGCTAACCAGATAGAAGCTACCCAACACCTCTGCTGAAGGATTTTTTTGCATTACTAAAGGTGCGCTCTAGTAGTAGATGATAATGTATCTATAAATAATGTTATATTTTCCACTGTTCATGGCTTGTTGGAAGGATGTGGAACATCAGTTAGATAACGAATCCAGGGATAGACACACTGCCCAAGCTGTGAAGAGCAGAGGATCAGTAGACTAACCATAGACATCTGCAAGTCTTTCACCCATTACAGATCAATAAGGAAATTCGGAGAGGCTTCAAATTGTGTTTTGTTTTGCCTTACTCTGGATCAACTAGTAGTTTACATACAGACTTTAGGCTTAACTTGATGGACAAGTGTCTTTTTTCAGCCTAACTTAACATGTTACTATGATATTGAGGTCTGTAAATATACAAACAATTAATTTGCTTCAAAATTAAGAATGAAGAGGAAATTTGATTTACAGCTATACAGCAACAAAAATTTATAACAAATCTACAAATCACTCATAAGACAGGGATTTTAATGGATAAAGGTTATATTATAATGTAATGTTTCATTAAACATTTCTGTTTAATATTAAAAAGTGTAGAATGCTTTATGAAAAATAATTTTTAAGTGGCAGTTTCAACAAGTTCACGTTGTAGGGATGTGCAAACCAGATAGGTAAAATGTACATGCTATGGAAAACAAGAGAACATGAAACTCACAGGGCACATGGGACTGCCACAACAGCAATGTTTTCTTAAGACAAAAATTAATATAAATTTTACTTAACTCACTAATCAATAGAATATAGCAAAATATCCATGTAATCAACCATAACCAGACATAAATTGATATGCCTGTGTAGTATCTTCTGTACAGTCTTCCAAACCTCTGAAAATGGCAGAATTAAAGACTGACATTTAAAATTGGTCAAATTTAAGGTGTAAATATAACACTGTCATATTAAAAGCAAATGTCTATTGTATTAACTGAAAATATAGGTTTGGCTGGAAGTATAATCCCTTTATTGTGTATGATTTGTGAACATTTTACAGTTGTTGGCAATAATGAGGTTAAATACACAACCTACAAAGGACTCTTAAACAAGAGGAAACCCTGGAACACTGTCCTTTATGTACATGTGCAATTTATGGCATTAAAGTGAATTAAGTCAATGGCTTGTGACATAAAGCAAAGCAAAAAAAATGGATATGGAGGTCACAGTTCTTCAAGAAAGCATTAGCAATGCAGAATCAAAGTGCAAAATTTTTTGTGGGAAGTCAGAAGAAGAATGTTCCAAAGCTTCCTTTTCCATTCCTCTTAAACTGGTTTACAACTATGGAAACAAATATCTCTTGGGATGTTAGCTTGTTATCATCTGCTGTTACAATTCCTAATGTGCTCAGCCTCTTCTTGTGTTGTTGGGTTTTTCTTCTTGTGTTAGCAAACAGTTCAGTAGCAATTACCTGATTTCCTTCAGCCTCTTCACAGTCAATTGCATATTCACATTCAACCTCTTCTTTCGCAATGGCTAGATTACCTTGAACTTCTTCTAAATTATTAGTGTGTTCGACTGCTTTGTCTTCTACACCCATAGCTTCATTTAAGTATGGTTGCAATATATTAGAACTAGTTTGTTGCTCTATCATATGATCATCATCATCATCAAGATGTCCACCTGTACAAAGGAAATGAAATTCTCTTAGCATGTACACTATGTGTTATGATGTGATTGTTAAAAGTGAAAATTTAAAGTTGAGGCACTGCATACTTGAGGTAGGTTAATGACTGCAAAACCCATTTCTTTGGACAAAAATGAATAACCCCAAGGCAATACTTTACTAACTCTAAATGCAAAGCTGATAAAAGTCATAGTGAATACTGATAATGATCGTTTAAAACAAATCTAATTACCTTCAAGTTCCTCATTATGAAAGTTCTTCTCAAAGTCTAGCGATGGTTTAACCAAGACAACTGCATAGCCTTCATTATTATTATGTATGACATAATTCTCCATTGTTATTTTAGGGATCTCGTAAACAACATCAGTAAACAACATCAATAAAGTCCTACAAGCAAAAAATAAACATTTATTGTTGTCCTGCAAATAATCTCTTGCAAGTCTCACCTAAAAGGTGTAACTTCCCACTATGGTTAAAAACCTTTACCTTAATATGAATGCCATCCCTGCAGTGGTGTATGCCATTTCCAATTAAGGTGCACTTACTACCAGGATAGATTTCCATTCCAGCACCCTGCATTATAAAACAAACAAAAAAGTGAAGTATCTAAGCAATAGAATTCATCCCTTCTTTTAACTTCCCGTCATCCTTCTTTCTACTCATGTGTGTATTTGGGTATAATGGACAAGGCTGGGAATATTATTATTATAATTATAATATTATAATATTATTATTATCATTATTATTAACTATGTATTTCTATAGCACCAACTTATTAACATGGGGGGTTTTTGTCCACTTAAAACAGTTTACCCAGATACAGAAAAGTCTAAGAGTAAGTAGTAGAATAGGATACTTTTATTTCTTCATGTTGTCTACATGTTCGGTTCACCCTGTTTATACTGCTTCACAATATAATAGAACAGGACCAAACATGAGTGAATGTAAATTAATGGTTTATACCTTCACTCCATATAAATCACTATACTTCATCAATAACTCCGCAGACTTCTTGACGGTGACTCCAGTAGTTTCACACTGCAACACACAGTTGTCTAGTTGTCTGGCAAAGCTATGGATAGCTTTGAGGATAAAGGTTAACACACAAGAAATTTTAAAAAAATGTAAATTTAAATAAAAAATTTGCTTTACAGTCTTGTCATTTCAGCTCGCTTGTAACAATATATGTCTATTAAAAAAAACAAACTTGGTGTGAATTATACAACTCCAAAATTAACTTGTTCATCAACACGTCCATCAAAGAAAGACAGTTCACTGGATGCAGAGCAGATCATTGTTTTCGGTCTCATGTTCACTGTGAGAACTTGAAGTAAGTGTGACCAGTCAGTAACACTTAATGTTGAGAAAAACAGTGATGCTATTAAGATGTGTATTGTATGAAATAACCGTCTACTCTATAATAATACTAACTCTGTGTGGCAGATTTAGCAAGGTTCGAATTGAAAATTAAAATTTTCTAAATTTTTTATGATCAAAACTGTCAAATTCAACTAAGGAGTTATTCAAATTAGATTTGAGTTTTTTGGGAAAAAAAATCAAATTCGATTTTCAAAATTTATTAGTTTCTGGCCCTTTAAGAATTCAACTATTCGCCTGACAAAACCTGACAAATTCCTGTTTGGGTCAATGGGAGAGGTCCAGGAATCAATCTGGGTTGTTTGCAGCCTTCCTGACCAATTTCTTTACATTCAATTAGAATTTGATTCAAGTTTTCGGGTTGATTTGATTCAGAGTTTTACAAATTACATTTTTAAAATAAATTTCGAAGGGTCGAATTTATGGGAGTTTTTAAAACTCACATGAATTTGAAAAATGTGCCTCTATATGTAGATTGGGAATAAAGGGAAATAGCCTAATAAACTAAACAGGCAAAATAAATTTTTTGAGTAACCTTTAGAATAAGCCGCACACCTCACGATGCCCAAACCTTTCTCCTGGTGCTCGGTGGTGGGGGAATCGACAACCCCCTATCCAATGAGTACAAAATATGGCACACAGGAATGAATTCAGCAGGGCAAGGCCCTTGCAGTGTTATTAAATGCAGAGTGCAATGTGCAACGTTTCGGGGGAACCTCCCCATTGTCAAGCATAAAATAAATTTTTCAACACAATCCCTAACATGTACATGTTTAGACTATTTTTAGTCTTATTGCAAAATATCACAACAAATGACCTTCAAGGACCATCATGTGAGCCGGCTTTAAAAACAGACAGATGTGGAATTTACAGAATAACCCTAGGTTCAACTTCCCAAGCATTCAAACATTGGTGGCAGAAACTATGAGCCCACTTAGGCATAAAAGTTTGTGTAAATAACATAGCAATAGGTCAAAAATGCTGCCCAAATGTAAAATTAAGCTTACAGTGACATTGAGAGGGGATACTACAAGTATGCATTCCCTGGGGAAATGTGACCCTTCAAGAAGACAAACAGCTACTTGAAACTGATGATCTTTGCCAGCTGAAAGATGTCTTTGCTGCTTCCTTCATAAAAATAAGCAATGTATTACATTATGAAATGGAACACTCCGTTCCCCCCTGCAGAAGAGGACCAAAAATATTTCAGGCCATGAATAATCATGAAGGGGGGGGGGGGCAATTGGTCTCTAGGGCAAACAATTTCACAGACCCTGGATGACAGAATGCCATAATAGATTTTCTTACATGGTCACTGTCACAGCAAGGGAGGGAACACTTGGTCAAGGAATGATAAAAAAAAAAATTGCAAGCAGGGAGCAAAAGCAACAGAAGGAATGATCCTTCCAGCCATGATCAACGCATTTGAAGCATGTTGGCAGTCTCCAGCTTTTGGAAATGTGTTATTCTTTTTGGGAATTTTGAATGCCTTTAGATCAGATTGCTTTTAGGATTCTTCCCTGTATTCAGTGGTTTTTAAATGCATTTGTACTGGTGACCTAATGGTCAAATTAATATCCACGGCTATTTTCTTCATGCATGTTCTGATAAACAAAAGAAATTATGCATTTTTAACTTCTAGCATATGTAACCCTGTAAATTAATATAAATTGATATAGTTTAAATGTTCCTTTATAACTACAAAGTCACATGTGGTGAGTGTATAGTTAAGGGACTTTCATTTCTGCTGTATTCGTTACATTCCATTCTCCAAGTGTGGAAATTCTGCTAACTATACACATCTTGCAATGGACAGAAATGTATATAGTAAAGAAAACCATTACATTTAATGCATATGGCCTTGCAAAACACATTTTAAGTGCATTTCTTTTTAAAATAACCGAGGATGCCCTTTTTAAAAGTGCACTGGAAAATGAAATTCAATGTACAAAAATGCTTTCATCAATTTAATGGAGAGCAAAGAATTGTCAAGCACAGACTTCCTCTGATGAACTGCAGAACAACCCAAGTGTTGTATAGATTATTCCAGAACCAGTCAAGTCTGCCCTAGGGATTGGATGGTTAGAACAAAAAAAATCCTACTTCAGAAACTGTCAGTTTTTTTCCTTTGAAGTTGTTCCATACTCATTTTCTATGTTCTTGGTAGTTAATGAAATGGGAAAAAAATTACTAAAAACCAAAAAAGATTTTACTTTTTCTAACCTGGAGTAACTAAAAACATATTAAACATTATACATAGTTATTGTTATAATAATATGTTTATCCCCAGCCTGCATGAAGTCTTTATACTCTTCTCTGTCAAGTTGTTCACAGCTTCTGCTAATAAGGGACTTATTCAACCAGGGAGAAGTGGTAATAAGAAAAAGGTTTAAGAACAGGACTTTGCACTATGGATCTAAACCAGATATTAGATTGTAAATAAACAATATTTTTACTCTCAGACCACTGTAACAAACATTCTAAAAGGTATGTAAAAACGACCACTGCACAGACACTTTTAGTGGGGAATGTTTCATACACAAGTATGGGACCTGTTATCCAGAATGCTTGGGACTTAGGGTTTTCTTGATAAGCTATATATCTGTAATTTTGATCTCCATGGTTTAAGCTTAAAAATATTTTAAACATTAATTACACCCAATAAGGTTAATTTGCACCCAATAAGGATTAATTATATCTTAGTTGAGATCAAGTACAAGGTACAGTCTTGACAAAGCTACGTTGGTAGCGAAACAGGCTGTCGAGGCGAAGTTTTCTTTGGCGGCGCCGCCTGCTGAGATGGGACCCCTGGCCTTAAGGAGACACGGAGAGTGAAGCTGAGTTTTACTTTTATCGCTGTGGAACGTGGGAAACAGCATAATTGATGTATGCTGCGGAACTGGTCTGTATACATGTTTGAAAATCTCACATAACTTGGAACCACATCTGCTGTATCACCCGTAATAAGTACATACCACTGGGGCCCTACACCATGGCCTAAATGACTGTATGTCCGATTTAGTCACGGAAAGTGGAGCTGAGCATTATTTTCAACCGCGGAATGCGGAGAACAGCATAACTTCTAGTGCTGTGGAACTGGTCTGTACATATGCTGCCTGATGTCTTACACGGTTTGGGGCTAATTTACTGCGTCATTATTACTTACACATTATAGTGGCCACATGTTGCGGCTTAGAGTCTAAAGGCGCTTATATCTCATTGCCCCATCTCTAATATCGGGACACACCAGCGAGCAGACAACAGCTTACTTCCTCATAACGCCAGTGGGCGATTTCAACTTTATACTCAGCCAACAATTCTAAAGGGTGATTTTTACTACAGCGATGAATGTGATCGATACCACACCATAACCTTTAATGATTTGTGGACATATCATTCCAAGTTTTTGGAGCACTCTTCAGCACTATTCACTCCTCCAGTAACCACTCATATGGTCTTCTGATTCAATTGCCAATTTTTTTTTTTTCCACCATTCAGGATTGAACTTTAACCTTAGAACTTTGGGGTTTAACCGAGGCTCAAATATTGAGGCACACGTAATAGGAACCTAGTGTTTTGTGTGATATTGTGAATTACAGTGTCTACTGATTTGTTAAATTTTCCTGATTATACTTTGCCTTACCTCCGATTCCATTATAATCGGTAGGGTGGCCATGTATACTTTATCCAAGGGGATCCCCTTCCACCATGCGGTGCCGCCTACGCTTTTAATATTTTGATTTACCATTTTTTCCTTATATTTTGTTTTGTTTAAGTATATTTTAAGTTCTGGGGTTGGATGTCAACCTAAATAAAAATTGCTTTTATTTTACCACTAAGTGTAGATTTGTGAAAAATCTGGACTCGGCATCGGGACTGGGAGATTTAGTCCTACATTTGGGGGAGATACAATACATATGCAAGCATGGACACTCCCATTCTCGATCCCGATCATTTATAATGATACATAGTACTACAGGGGCTGAGTTTGTCATAACAAGGTACAGTCTTACTACAGGGAAAAAGAGAATTATTTGATTAGTTCAACCAACAGAGCAATAGTAGGCTCTTTGGAGAGAAATATATAGAAGAGAGATTCAGCAAAAGTTTTGTTCTTCAGCATCTCTCCTGCCAGTACTCTGCAATGCAAGATATTACATTTGTTTTTTTTTTATTTAACTAAAAAAGTTATTGAAAGTTGTACTCACTTCCACTGCCTCATGCTGTACAAATTTCACATTGGAGATTTTAATATGGGCCCCACTGCAGTCCACAAAACTATCGCCTTTGCCCATTTTTTCTATGACAACATCATCAGGGAGGCCATATCCTGTGGATGAAAAGGAATATTGTGAAGACATTGCCATCAAAGGCAAAGAAATAAAATCACATTTTTACTTTCTTTAATGAAAAAGAAATCGATCTCCAATATATTTTAATTAAAAATGTGTACCTGACTGTATGCAGTGAAATTCTCCCTTCATTTACTGCTGTGGATAGGAATTGTCAGACGGTCCCTAACTTCTGGCAGGGAAACAATCATACTTATGAACAGCAGGGGGAGCCCCCGCTTTACTTACCAACCATGCAGAACTCAAGCAGCTTTTTGATCATTTATGATGATCCCTAAGAAGCCCAGACCACACTGAGCATGTGTATGTAGTCTAGTCTTGCAAAGATGTATAACAAAGTTACAAGATGACAGCCCCCTGTGCCCAACTTTGAAAGCAAAAATCATTTGTTTGATTAGGCTTGTGGTGCAGTAAGTTCATGTTTATGTTTAGTATACAAAATACAGCATTTCTAGCCCTATTCTATTTTAGACTTTCCTTGCCCTTTAAAGCATTTGCTCTGTTTTTGCCACAGTAAAGCATAGGCCCATCTTTTTAACATGAAGACAAAAAAAAAGTACATTTGTAGTCATTTAAAACACAGAATGCTGTATTTGAATTGACAATGTTTATTTTAATTGACAACTGTCTGAACTGCAGCAGCAGCCACAGGTCCTAACTGTTGGCACGGAAATGAGAGCGAGAGTGAATGAGAGAGAGAACCCAAAGGAGGAACACACACATGATATTGTCTGCCTGGGTGCTGATAAATAATGTAATAGTCCAACAATGTACAGCACTCAACAGATCCTTTGCTGAAATATAGTTATGAAAAGTTGGTTATATATATATATATATATATATATATATATATATATAGATCTGTATATATAGATATATATAGATCTGTATATATATATATATATATATATATATATATATATATATATACACACACACACAATCTGCGGAAGAGTCGGCACTCTCGATAAGAAACACAAAATTGTCCAGTGTCCAAAAATGAAATGTCAATATCACAAAAGTAAGGTCCGCACTCTCAGGACTTAAAAAATAAAACAGAATTTATTCACATGTGAATAAATTTTGTTTTATTTTTTAAGTCCTGAGAGTGCGGACCTTACTTTTGTGATATATATATCTATATATATATATATCGAACTCCTACAAAAAGGTCCGCACTCTCAGGACTTCATAATATTTATTATAAATGACTAACGTTTCGGCTAGGGACCTCCCTCATAGCATGCGTTCACTGCCTCCAGAGGATCTCTATGGAACTAAGGGAAGGGGAAAGAAAAATCAGTTTAATTTATTAATAATTAAAAAAAACAAAACAAAAACAGCTGAATCTATATTTTTAATAAAAAATATATGCACATATACTTGACAACTGCCAAGTATCCAAATAGAAGGGCTGCTTTATATGATTTAATAAAAGACCAGTATGTATTTATTTTTGCTTTATTGCGCTTACTACTAGGTCTAAGATGGCAAGGATTATCTAGATATTTGACTTTTACATTGACATTCATTTGAATTGATATAAACTATTGTAATCCCGTTCAAGAAAAGAAATATGAAGGAAAATAAGAATGTTTGGTAGTATAGCCCCCTTTTATAAGGTGCCTAAACAAAGACCCAACCAGATAAGGTATACACTAAATCCAACATAGAACTAAAATCCCAGAATTTATTGAAGGATTCATTTGCAGCCAAATTCTTACAAAAAATGTATGTAACTTTAAAGCTGTACAGTGCTTTGCCCTCAAGGAGCACTATACAAATAAAAATATACAAAGATCTAGACAAAAGAATGCAACTAGATGTGTAAATTAGTATCTTTGGTTCAGGTCAGCAACTGGAAAAGCTTTCTGAAGGATTCAGTAATTGGCAAAAGCCAGCAACTATGTGTCACTTTTGATCAGTGGAGGCTTAGGTAATAGTTATTGATAATCTGTAAATATCTATTATTTAAAGCTCCTCAAAGTACTACTGGTATAGGTACATATATTCTTAAATATACAGATTAAGCAAAAATAATTATTTCTAAAGAATACATGAACATCATGTGTAAAATCATATAGCTAATTAAATGGCTCCTTGAAAAACAGGCCATCACACCATTTTCTTTTGAAATCAATGCTTGTGCCATGTAAGGTAAATAAAGTTTACTTTATCTATAGAGTGACCACTCCACATATAAGTTTATTTTGGGCAGCTGCCAGGCAGGGCTGTTTCTCTGGCTGCATATAATTATAGGCAGAGAATAAGTCAATTTGCTGACCTTTGATCTTTTCTGCATCTGCCTGGGTGCAAGAAATAAATTAATTTACACCAGAAGTGACTTATTTTTACTGAAACAGGAGTAATGAAAAATGAAGGAAAATATTAAAATACTTGTAAATAATTTTCCTTATAATAACTTGACAACATTATTAATTTATCTTCCCCACAAATAAGACTTGACAGTACCATGGAATGTTCTATTTAAAGAAGCCTGGCAAAAAAAAAAAAAAATAAACCTTTTATTCTCTGAGGCAAGATCGGATCATTCTTATTCATCATACACAAGGCAGTGATTTCTAGAAGAATAGTTATGTGCTGTGAAGGCAAACAGCAGAGGTAGGAAGAGAACATTGTGAGCTGGTATAAATTAGTATAGCACATGCTTAGAGATTTTGTCAAACTGAAAATCATATTGCAGAAAAATTCCAGGTAGACAAAACCATGTCATAAGGAAATCTGCATAAATCCCACGATGAATCACATAGCTAAACTAGACAACACTTATTTATGAATCCTGTTTTTTTTTGTTTTGTTCTTAAAGGGATGGTTCACCTTTAAGTTAACTTTTAGTATATTGTAGAAGGGCCAATTCTAAGAAACTGTTCAATTGGTCTTCATTATTTATTTTTCATAGTTTTTTAATAATTTGCAATTTTCCTTCTGTTTCTTTGCAGCTTTCAAATGGGGGTCACTGACACCATCTAAAAACATATGCTCTGTAAGGCTACACATGTATTGTTATTGCTACATTTTATTACTTATTTTATTCAGTCCATCTCCTATTCATATTCCAGTCTCTTATTCAAATCAGTGCAGGGTTGCTAGGGTAATTTGTACCCTAGAAATCAAATTGCTGACACTGCAAACTAGAGAGCTGCTGAATAAAAAGCCAAATAACTATAAAACTACAAACAATAAAAAATGAAAACCAATTGCAGATTGTCTCAGAATATCACTCTATACATCATACTAAAAGTTAACTCAAAGGTGAACAACCCCTTTAATCATCTCAGAATAAATTCAGAACATTGCCAAAATACAAATAAAAAATGATAGCAAGCTGTACTGTTTAAATTGTATTTTTTAGATCACCTAAAACTTGTTTTGAACAAAAACAATTGTCATGTTACAAAGTGTAAAGATGTGTTCTTTTGGAATATTATTCAGTATTCACAAGGCCTGCAAACAATATAAAGCAAATTAGTATTTTTTTTTTTCACATTGTTTGTTAAATAACGAAGGCCCCGGTTGAATACAAATTGTTGTAAATAAGTGATAATTATAAACTAAACCATTTAGCATGGACGTTTTTCATAAAACTATTCTGTATGAATCTAGTAAATGATATGACTTTTCAAGTCGCTGTACCAATATATGGTACCAATATATGGTCAAATACCACCTGAAGCTGCAATGTACAAATAGTGCAGTTTATATTTAAATTCAAGAGGAATCTAGGACACAAAAGAGAAAAAAACTGTGTTAGCTTGTGCTAAATAGCCGTATTAACCTGAATTTCCAAATCTTTGTTACCAGATTCTGGCTGAAGTCTTTCCCTTGTCAGACACTGTAGTGTGATGATGGACATACTTGTGGATACGACATGAATAACCTTCCCATCATTTGGTCTGGCTCATTTGGCTTGCACGTTGTGGCATCCAGAATTTCTTTGATAACAAAATAGATACCTGCAAGAAAAATCAAATGACTGCACAAAAGAAATGTACAGAATATAAACATATTTGAAATAGTGCAGTAAACAAAAAAAAAAAAACCTCAGAAGTGGATTTTCAATTAATTTTAGCTTCCTTTTCAGATTTTCCATTTCATCATCCATCTTCATACCCTCAACCATGGACACCTTATCAAGTTCAGATTCTGAATCAGAGTCTTTATTGGATAAATTATTTCGGAGGTGGGTGAATTGCATATAAACTTCTTCACATTGCAACAGAAGGCTGCGGTACTCTGTCACAAGTCCTGATGGGATGCGGTCCTCAAGGATGTCATAATGCCTACAAAACAAAAACATGCATAAGCTACCGGTTTTTAATTGCTACTGAAAAGCATAATGGCTAGCAAAAATTCTGAAAAGAACATTATCAAGACAATGCATTTAGGGTTACTTCAGCCTAAACAGATACAAGTTTGTTGACCAAAAGAACGGCCGATTTAATGCCAGGTAACATTTAATGAATTGCTCTATGATTAAAGAAGTGCAATTTTTCCTATTATATAGTGTGACTCTGACATGACTGACTCAAGTGAGTTTTTGAATCACACTTGAAAGCTCCCAGTACCCTTGTCAGATGGAGTCACATAGCATTTAAAAGAAAAAAAGTACAGATAAGCATTTACAGAAAAGAATTCAAATAACCCCATGTAATGCCAGATAAAACAGAATTACAATTTATATAGAGGAGGAATTCAGACATGCGACTTTCCTTTATTATATTCATCTCACCTGCTCACAGTCTACCCTCCAAGAACACAGAATGGTACACAAAAGCTCTTGCTGTAATTTATCATGCCAGCATCCACCTCCTATCATCTTAAGAAGGTTGGAGATGTGTATGTGTCTCACAAATACTGTGACAAGAAAAGTTATCTTTGATACAAGAGTCCTCCTTCCTTCTGCTTTGCCATCTGTTGGATTGCGCACACATCTTTTTGACAAATGCCTTTTGTCATTTGCAGATTTAGGTTTTCCCAGTCTAGTGTAATTTCCGATGGGTGTTGAAAACATCGAATGGACTAAAGCTGTCAAAGCAGGTTTCACTGCAGAGTAGCAAAACTACTTAAACGTTAAAGCCTCTTTCTGCAAGAGAGAACAGACATGCTGCCTCTATAAAGACTAGAATTACAGAAGTCAAAATACATACAGCTAGGAATGCATGGTAGCAAATCACATTTATTGACTTTGTTAAGGGAAAGAGCAAGCAACAGCATTCCCAAACTCGTAACATATTTAGAATACATTTTGAAGCCACTACCACTAGACGTACCACTTTATAAGAGGTACCACTACTATAGGTATTAAAAGCTATTTTATACTATTTGTCCTGCAGTAATCCAGCATTTAAAAAGCACAAATAATCAACTTGCCGATGCAGTCCTCGATGGGGTGGAAAAATCAAGCCTGCCCCATAGAGATCTGGATCATTTTTGGCCAGATATTGGTCAGGGAGGCCAGTCAGAAAGCCACAATATACAAGGGCAGATAAGCTGCATAGGCGGTCTATAGGACCCAAATTATCATTTTAAATCTGCCCATATACAGCCACCTTAAGACAAGTCAGCTGTTTAAGAGTCATGTCATTGCTGGGGAACTCTTGCAACATTGTTTAAAAATGAACAAGGAGATCGACCAAAGCTGCTTTCAACAGCAATACAAATAACTTTAAAACTATTGAAAACATTATAAATCAAATAATATATGAATACAGTAGAACTCCCATATTACATTCCCTGATTTTAAGTTTTCCCATATTTTACATTGTTGTTTTGTGGTCCCACCTATATATTATGCATAATACATTTCCCTAATATAACTTTTTTTTTTGGTCCCCTGAAAACTGTAAAATGGGGGTTTTACTGTACTGGAAAGTTCCAAAGAATTAAGTTTTTTTTTTATTAGGTACATTTTTATTTTGCGGTTGACTTGCCCTTTAAGATAAACATTCATCATTTAAAGTTTCTAACATCACCAACTAACCAAGAACCCTGGTGGCCTTTGCTGCATGCTTGGTATGGTTGTGATATAAAAGGGTCTTGACTTATGCTGCTCAACTTATTCACCAAGATAATGTCATTGATAGCTTGTAATTGGTGCAGTGTGGAAAATTTAATGCATGTAGCTGTTTTCAGTGCTGGGTCCTTACAGAGCAAACAGATGTAACAATAATAAACGACACAAACAACAGCAAGAACTGAACATGGCTAAATTAAGGCACTCGCCCTTCAAAAGATTAAAGGAGAAAGATAGTAAGTGCATGTTAGTACTCTTTATTCTGTAGAATGCTTCACTTAGGATAGCTGCTGCCATATTAGCTTGTCATATTCTAAAATACTGTAATGATCATAGAATATTTTTTTCTTCCTCTAGCCCATCCTTTCTTGTTGGAAAACTAACGCCCAAACTCAACGGCATGATGTTTTCTGATCTACCGTGCCGCCTGCAAACGCCGCCAAACGGCCAGGGGCACTGAATATAACAGAAGTTATAGGAAAATCGCACTTACAAACTACATGCATCCGACACAACACGACTGTCGAAGGCGAACGCCACAAGCTGCGTCATCATCATTATGGGTGTAATTTGTAGATGCAATGTTTCTATTACTTACATTATATTTGGCTCCTCCTCACCCGCATTTCCTGTTATCGGATCAGAAGACATTGTGCCGCTGAGTTCGGCCTTAAAGGGGAATTCAACTCCCCGGCCTACCTCTCCCCCCCTGGTTATTGTCCCTAAGTTGCTACTTACCCCTCTGTGTAGGTCCCCTCCAGCGAAGTTCACAGGGCCATCTTCTCTTCCAACTGCTTCTTCCCGGATCCGTCGACACTTTGCGGCGCATGCGCAGTAGGACGATGGTACTACTGCACATGTGCACAAAGTGCACGCAGGGCACAGGAAGAAGTTGTTAGAAGAGAAGATGGCCCCTGTGAACTTCGCTGGAGGGGACCTACACAGAGGGGTAACTAGCAACTTAGGGGCAATAGCCCAGGGGGAGAGGTTAGCGCCCAGGCAGGGTTGTCTCCCCCTTTAAAGGAGAAGAAATGGCAAGTATATAAATCATCAGTGCCCCACTCCCTTGATATTGATATTGTCCCATTTGATTTACCTGTTTTGAATAAGCAGAGTAAAACAGCAGGGTTTGCAGACACCATCTTCTTTTCCAAGCAATTGCTGACACAGAGAATGCACAGTTAAAGCCAACTTGGCTACAAATACACGTCAGTAATTGCTTAGAAGAGAATATTTAATAGCATTGTCTACGTATCCAGGGTAAAACAATTTTGTTCTGTTTAGAATACCATACAACATAACTTTTTTTGTTAGTTTCAGTACCAGTAGAGACACAATTGTAGGGAGAAACCATAATACTCTCTTTGTTAGAAGTCACACTGCAGAGCACCAGAAGCCTTTAAAAAGGATGGGCCTGGCTCACTATTTTAAACAGAGCTACAACTAAAAACCCAGAAAAAGGAAACCACACAAGGGGCAGTGTAATCAGGCTAAAAAGCCCTTTAAAAAGTCCACCACTTCCCATAGTGATCTGTGGGACATGCCCTGCTTAAAGCAGACACCCAAAGGCAGAGCTCAAATACTCATTCCCTCATATTAATCCTCACAGGGCAACAATTTGGAAACATAAAATAGAGCATTTATTTAGTGCATCAAATCTGGAAAACCAATCTCATGTGGTTATAATTGATAATTTCACATATTTTTGCACTTGTTTGTAAAAGGTGCACCATCCTTTCATTAATACAAAACTATAAATATAGTGCAATGCCAGGTGTTCCCATTCACTTCAGCAGTTATTTAATATGATAATTTAAATAATTAAATGTAAAAAATACACACTCTTATCCCAAGTAAGATACATATTAGATATATAGTTATACTGTGCAAGCTTGAAATATAAAGAAGCATATATACAGTTAATTAATATTTTTAGTAAAACTATTCTGTGCAGTGCAGTCTCACATATTTCTGTTGATATGCAGTGCCACCCAGTGGCTAAAGATCAATATTTGATATATATATATATATATATATATATATATATTATAATATATATATTTGAAAATACTGGCCTTGAAAATATTGGAAAGTTTAAGGGTCTTCCTCTGTAGATGCATTGGTCCCATTAATATGGTACCTTTCCATCCTAAACTTTAATAAGGACAAAATGTGCACATTGTGTAATATATTCTGCCATTATTAAAAGTAAAGAACCTTTGAATGAATATTCAAATAAGGATAGTTTCAGCAGTCGACAGCTCTGTGTATATCATTCAAAAGCACCATTAGTGTGCCGCTCTATAGGTTTATTCATGAATTGAAAATGGTATTTGATTGTGAAGTACTCCGTTGCAGCAAGTGTTAGTGTATTGCTTATTCTGGCACTCTGAATGAACACACCTGCGCCATAGGTCATGGGAAAACATGTTTTTTCCCCCCAAAACGCATCAGTTAATAGTGCTACTCCAGCAGAATTCTGCACTGAAATCCAATTCTCAAAAGAGCATACAAAAAAAGACTTTCAGGCGTAAACGAGGCTCTACGCATTTCACAAAGTAATCAAAATAATCTTCCTCTTCCGCATCCCAGGGCCGCCAGATCTGCTGGTAGAAAAATCTGCACGAAAAATTGCAATAATTACATATGTTTTCAGAGATACTTAGAGATGCTAGCACAACATTCTCTACAACAAATGAAAGTCTGCACAAACTCATTTCGCTTTTTATTGCACTGTATGAATGGCTAAGACATATCCAACACAAAGAAGCCTTTTCAGCTGATGTTATGACTTCAGTCCTTTACAATTACAATTGGCTTAGTTAATATCATTATTACGTCACTAGGGCATAAATGTTAAGGAGACAAATAACTATGTATCACCCCCATGAATACACCAATGCCAAATACAGGCAGTGTTTTATTCATGGGTTGAACACAGGTAACATCACAGATTACACAACTACTTTTTTTGCACCCTGCCTTGTACTTTGTAAGTGCCCCCCCGTTTCTTATTACAAAAAAATCTAATCACTAAAATCAAAAAGATATCTGTTGTTAATGATGACATTCTGAAATATGTATTTACCATTTCCTTGAGTTTTTTGCATAATAAATCCCATACCTTCATATCGCATATTATTGCCAAAACCTTAAAGGAGAACCAAACCCTTAATTATAAAAAAAACCCTACCTTACATAGACGCCAAAGCACCCAGAGATTTCCGAAGAGAAGAAGACTGCACCTGTGAACTCCGATGCTCTGAATCTGCACCAAGGTGCCAAGGTGTAAGTAAAGAGTGAGGGGCATTTACCAAGGTTAACAGGTAGGCTGGGGTGGGGGGGAGCAGGGAGGAAGGTATATGTAGAGTATGAGGGTATGGTTTTTTTTTTTTTAATTATGGGTTCGGTTCACCCTTAAAGGAGACATACGTAATCTAGGTCTCCTTAGTTGCATCACATGAAGTTCAGCTTTAAATGAAAGTTTAGTAAGAGTTATTTTCTAAAACAATATACAATTGGTTCTCATTTCTTAGCTTTTTATTCGGTAGTTGTTCGGTTTTTAATTTCAACTGGTTGATAGGATACAAATTGCCTTAGCAACCATGCATTGATTTGAACAAGATATTGGAATATGAATAAGAGAGGGCATGAATAGAAAGAGTAATAAAAATAACAATATCTTTTTTTTCGAACATTTCAGTGACCCCATTTGAGAGCTGGAAAAAAAAAGAAAAATCAAGGCCAGTTGAAAAATTGCTTAGAATTAGACATTCTTGAAATATATCCTAAAAGTTAAAGTAAATGTGCCCAACGAAGCCGCAACAACAGTTATTGCTGGCAGCTAGACAGAGGGAGATTTTAACATTGCGCATGCTAGCGGCACGTCAAAGCACGATTCATGGGGGGCAGAAAGGGGGGCCTGGATGCCCATCCTGTACCAGGGCCCGCTGGTGAGTAGTTAAACCACTGAGTATGAGCAATACATATTTAGCTCAGTTAACATTACTGTGGTGTTTATACAGATGGCCTGTAGAGGTCACTGTGCAAATGAGTTATACTGTGCATACACTACCTTCTATACCAGTGGTTCTCAACCTTCCTAATGCTGTGACCCTTTAATACAGTTCCTCATGTTGTGGTGATCCCCAACCATAAAATATTAAAATATTTTCATTGCCAGCCCAGAGCAGATTGTTAAGAAAGTACGCCCATTTTGTGGCCACACCCCAATTACCTTGTTAATTTTACAAATTTTAAATGGGCAGGGAGAGCTTTATGGTAGTCCCTACTAAGGGGATATGGAAAGTTGTAGTGCAACTGGCTTCCCTACACAGGTTACTGAACTACAACTCCCAGCACCAACACCCGGATAGCTACATCCTTGCCCCAGGGCTAGTGGGGAGAGAGATGAACCTGCTCCTGGAACCCTTTAAGGGACCCCTGTCAAAGGGTTGTTCGACCCCCAGGTTGAGAACCACTGTTCTATACTGTTTAAAAGGAATAGAGCCCATGTTACTGCTGTTGTGTAATGGCTGCATGAACCTGCTAATAAAGCACCGTTATACTCTGCTCCTTTTTAGCTATCAAAACACAACAATTACTAGAAGTTTTTGTTTGCAGATACTATACATGTAAAAAAGTCTCCCACGTCTATAACGCCTGCTGAATAAAAAGTATACAGGACTATAGGACAAGTATGGGTTACTGTGGAGCATCATCGGCTTTGAATGTTAAAGGGGAACCAACATGAAAATTTAATATAAGCTTCCTCATTCTGAAGTAAGGAACTTTCTAAAATTTCTGCATGGTTTCTGAAATAAGCAAGTTTATATTCATTATTCTTCTCTCAGCATCTGCTTCTCTTCTGTCTGTGTTCATGCAACAATTGGGTGTCAGATATTCATTGACAGTTAGATCCAATATATCTTAAAAGGGGGCTCCCTTTTCTAGCAGATGAATTAGAGCTCACTCAAATAACAGATTCCAGTACAAACAAAATAACCGCCTTTTGCACAAATATGGCACGCATAGAGAGAGATGATTTTCTGGTGATTTTAGAGTGAGCTGTAATACATCTCCTACGCAAAAGGAGCCCCCCTATAAGATATATTGGATTATTCAGCGGACAACCAACTGCTGCATGAAGACAGAATGACGAGACACAGATGCGGACAGTGAACATAAAAAATTGATTATTTCAGAATGCTGAAGCAAATATACATTTTTCATTTTTGCAATAGTTCCCTTTTTCTAAAATGGCGCTAACCCAATTCACAATGCAACTGTTCGCTCTTTCACATACATACTGCACCACACCCTCAACAGGTTCAACATATTTTAGGTCAAATACAGAGTCGATGTGGACATTTCTAAGCAACTCACTTGAGATGCTCAATAGCGAGTGCAGTCTGGTTATATAATCCAGATTCATCAAAAACAACCCGGATTTCCTGCAAAGGTACCCTCTGAACCTTTACATCCAGCAGGTCTTTTATACTTTCATGAGTAATGCTACTGACATGAGACTCGCACAGGAAAGGCTCAGACAGCCGCACTATGGCATTAAGGCTGGAGAATTCTACATCGGTTACCTGCGATTGTGCAAATACCAAGACGCTTTATAAAAAACTTCATGCATATATAAATTATATATGAAAATTACATTGTACATTTTATAAATAAGTTTATAAAATAAAAGTAATCTTTCATAATACATTTTAGAAGTTATTACATAGAGAAAAGTGAATAAAACCCCACCCCTCATCTAATTCAAGTTGCTGCCTTTGGCATCCTGTGTTTTACCTAGCTACGAGTTGTAACAGGGCCATATTATAAACACTGACCCCCTGCCTGTTTATTTAGGTATTATAGATTCTGTTTCAAAATCAGAGACACGTGATGCAAATATATCAGATTATTAGTATCTCGTGTAATCAATTTGCATCACTTGTTTCTTTATTTTCGAACAGAAAGCCTCAAACTTAAGGTCATGAATTGGATCTAACAGTAGCCTACAACAAAATAAATGCAGCAAGAGACTTTTTGTATTTACAAGCAGCTGGTCTACTGTGAAGGATGTAATGTCAGGATTCTTTATACAGTATATTCAGCTTTGGTATTTATTTACAGCACTTCACAATTAGCATGATCAGTTCACGTTATATATTACCACTGTAAGGTATTGCTCTGACACTGTGCAATCCCCCTTAAATCACCTTGCACAGAGCTCTCCAGGCCTAGGGGTATTCCAGTCTGTTCAGCAGATGATTAAGGGGTTCTGCTGACAAAGGTTTAAAATGATCTCACTTGCCCTAATCCTATCACTGTGGTCCTGTACAGATAGTGTGTCCATCAGGGCAATATCCTTCTATGAACTAAAGCTGATCATCTAGATGCCCTATTCCTAACTTTCACCCACTAAGGAAAGAGCTACAATAAATCTGCCCACATGCCAGCTGGCCTAGCTACTTTTAAGGTATTTTTCCTCAGGCCCTTGGCTTCACAATACTTATTAGTATTTGGGGTTTCCTTCCCCCTCCCTCTGGTTAACCTTGTGGGTCCTCCTTCTGGTAGCACGTCACTTGCTATGGGGATTTATTGTCCTTCAGTTTCCACAGACTCTGCAACTATTGGTTCAAGTATTTGTGAACAAAATTTCAGCGAAGGCTGGAACTTAAAAGGAACTTTTCAGTGTAAAAATAAAACAGTTATGACCCATGTGGCCTCCCTCAAGTTACTGATTGGTTACTACTAAGGTTGCCACCAGGCCAGTATTGTAGCTGCTGGTAATTTGTAAAACCTTTAAGATAAGCCCTTGGCCCAATGGTGGAAAGATACCTATTTTTGTCTTCAGGCTCTATTGCAACGTGGCCTGCCCCCTTTTGAAGCACCATGCCAAAGCTCCACCTCCTTTTGCATAACGTCCACCACTTTAGCGCCCGCCCCCACCACTGGCTGGTAATTTTTTTTTCTCAAAATGCATCAAGCGGTGGTTCACCTTCAAGTTAACTTTTGGTATATTGTAGAAGGGCCAATTCTAAGAAACTTTTCAATTGGTCTTCATTATTTATTTTTCATAGTTTTTTAATGATTTGCAATTTTCTTCTGTTTCTTTGCAGCTTTCAAATGGGGGTCACTGACACCTTCTAAAAACAAATGCTCTGTAAGGCTACAAATATATTGTTATTGCCACTTTTTATTACTTATCATTCTATTCAGTCCATCCCCTATTCATATTCCAGTCTCTTATTCAAATCAATGCAGGGTTCCTAGGGTAATTTGTACCCTAGAAACCAAATTGCTGACATTGCAAAATAGAGAGCTGCTGAATAAAAAGCTAAATATCTATAAAACCACAAACAATAAAAAATGAAAACCAATTGCAAATTGTCTCAGAATATCCCTATCTACATTATACTAAAAGTTAACTCAAAGGTGAACAACCCCTTTAATAGTGCCGTTCCAGAAGAATTCTGCATTGAAATCCATTTCTCAAAAGAGCAAACAGATTTTTTTTATATTTCATTTTGAAATCTGACATGGGGCTAGACATTTTGTAAATTTCCCAGCTGCCCCAAGTCATGTGACTTGTGCGCTGATAAACTTCAATCATTCTTTACTGCTGTACTGCAAGTTGGATATCACCCCCTCCCTTTCCCACACCCAGCAGCCTAACAAAAGAACAATGGGAAGGTAACCAGATAACAGCTCCCTAACTCAAGATAACAGCTGCCTGGTAGATCTAAGAACAGCACTCAATAATAAAAACCCATGTCCCACTGAGTACTATTCAGTCACATTGAGAAGGATAAACAACAGCCTGCCAGAAAGCAGTTCCCTCCTAAAGTGCTGGCACAGGTCACATGACTAGGGCGGCTGGGAAATTGACAAAATGGCTAGCCCCATGTCAGATTTCAAAACTGAATATAAAAAAAATCTGTTTGCTCTTTTGAGAAATGGATTTCAGTGCAGAAGTCTACTGGAGCAGCACTACTAACTGATGCGTTTTGAAAAAAACATGTTTTCCCATGACAGAAGGTGGCAACCCTAGTTACTGCCTAGTAACCAATCAGTGGAAACCAAGAGAGCTGAAAAGCAGAAAGTAGTGTTCTGGCTATTATATTAGAAACCCAGTCACTCCAGCCATTATAGATTAAATGTTTGGCTAACTAACTATATTAGAAACATTTTACTTTGCACAGCCTATTTATTTATCCAGTTTATATTTTTACACTGAACTATTCCTTTAAGTTTGGTCTCGGATAAGTCACCTTTTGGATTTAGAAGTCGTTAGTGTGGATTTCTACAGTGGTATGTCATATTACAAAGGTTACCCCAGTTACCTTTAAACGGTGTGTAAAAAATGTACCTCTACAAGAACATCAGACATCAGTGTGCCAACTTGCCTTCCAGCCAGATGGTTCGAGGGCCTTTTCCAAGTACTCTGCTATGAATTCTTTTACCTCAGAGGGTTTACAGTCACCTTGCAGAAAAGAAGACAGTATCTCAGGCGTTGTTTAAAGAGCATGTCAAAATTAAAATGTATTTATTAAAATCTGAATTTGCATTTTTACAAGATCAGACTAGTTAGCCTAACTTTACCACTTATATTGTTGAGAACGTAATGCATGTAGGCCTGATGGGCACAGTAATATTCTGCATGGTTTGGGAACCATTTGTCATTGTGCTTCTACAGCACCGTCTCATTATATCCACTTACAGTTTACACCACAGAAACCATGAACTGGCCTGAATGTTTCGAATCACAACAAACACTTGACGGTGTCTCAGTTATAATATATTAAATATAGACTGATCACATGAGGTTAGGTCTTTGTGAATAAAAAGCTTGCATCAAATACTCAATACAATCAATAATGCTGGGATTGAGTGACTGGGGGGTATTACATTTTAAGAATTGCAAGCCATGCAAGAAAATGGACAAGGCTTCTTAAAGGAATTGTTCAGTATAAAAATAAAAACTGGGTAAATAGATAGGCTGTGCAAAATAAAACATGTTTTCAATATAGTTGGTTAGCCAAAAATGTAATGTATAAAGGCTGGAGTGACTGTAAGTCTAACCTAAAAGAAAAGGACACTACTACTTGCTTTTCAGCTCTCTTTTGTTTACACTGGCTGGTTACCCTGGTTACCAGGCAGTAACCAATCAGTGACTTGAGGGAGGGCCACATGGATCATAACTGTTGCTTTTGAATCTGATCTGAATGCTGAGGATCAATGGCAAACTCACTGAACAGTTATGTCCCATGTGGCCCTCCTTCAAGTCGCTGACTTACTCAGATTTAGGGAGCTGAAAAGCAGGAAGTTGGATTCTGGCTATTATATTTGACATCCAGTCACTCCAACTTTTATAGTTTGCATTTTTCCTTGACTAACTATATTAGAAACGTTTTTTTATTTTGCACAGCCTTTCTATTTACCCAGTTTTTAATTTTACCCTGAACTGTTCCTTTAAAACATGGAACCCTTTCACACTACATATGTATTGAAGTTTATGAACAGAAATGTGATATTTTTTCTTTCTCCTGCAAAAATGTGGTAAAGAGGTACTTAGAAAAATGAGAATGTGCAATAATTAAATCTACTTAAAAGGTGAAAAAAGGTAAATTTATATTGCCTATTGATTATATAGTTGCAAGGTTGATTTGACAGCAAAGCTTTCCTGAAGCTTGGAATTCTCTGTTGTGTCCTGCTATATCGGATGGTGTCCTAATGTTTGCAATCTTTGCAAGTCATGTTCAGTGAAAGCCTGTGGTTCTCAGTCTTATTATCACCTCCTTGAAATGCAGAGACCAATAAAGTCCGTAAAGCACATTTGAGCTGTTCAGGATCACAAGCCATTGGTGATGGGGTACAAAGATGGCAGTGAGATAAAGTACAGCCATAGCAGGACTCCAGCAGGGATGGCCAAGCTTCAGAGATACATGCAATCAAAACCAACTTAGTTATATATTCCTTAAAGGTACAGAAACAAAGGGAAAATATCTTAGTAGCAACATAAAGCATTTTTTGTGATCTGAATGCCACTATGTAGGAGTTGATAATAATAATAATAATAATATTAGGTATTCCAATTAACAACAGTGAAACTGTATAATATCTTAGGATACCAAGCACACTACAATATCTTAGAAGAAACACTTCATTTGCCCAAGGTATTGCTATACATACTCTCAAATTTGTTAAGTACAATTTGTCTGATGTGACACTTAAGTAGCTTCAGGCTAAACAAGCTGCTTCAAGCGGCTGCTGTTCAAACAGTTAGGAAACATTTGCAGAGGCATGAACATTTTGTCTGAAAGCACTTTCCCACTGCACAGTCTCTGTTCTACAGCCTTGCAGATGTACTTTTTACTGTAATGAAATGCTTTCAGGCATTTACTTTTCAGCATTTGATGTAAATCTATTATCTGAACATCTATTATCAGACACACGTTCTTAGCACAGGGATGTACAATGGATTCACACTGCTGAAATTAGAATGAAAAGCACCTTCCCAAATGAGTAACTATGAACAATGTGTGATCATCACTTTGCTTCAAACAAGCTTGTCAAATAAAGACATTTGGGAACAAGTGGCTGGAAGGTAAAAAAAAATGCTCAGTGCTTTAGATGTGCCAAAAAGCTGGTAAATGTAGCAAATGTTGTCAATAATTTTTATAACTTTGCAACGAACGTGTTGAAGATGAACAAAGTGTGTTGCATCCCTGGAATTAGTAACTTGCCCCTGTGGTGGACTTTCATATTTGGATATACAGTGTATTTATTTTTGAACATTATTTATTGCCTTTTGTCTGTCTCAGACAATTATACACACGTATACATATATATATATATATATATATATATATATATATATATACAC
>CM044438.1:37294101-37338150 GCA_024363595.1 Xenopus borealis
AACAATAGTAGTGTTTCTGAAGCAAACACAGCAGTTCTACCAGTGCAGGGCAACACTGCAATGTACTTTAAAACACTCGTTTTTTTAATATTACTGTTCCTTTAAATATCAACCATGATTTAAATACAACTAAAAGTGTCCTTTTTTAAAGCTAAATAAGGCATAGTCTATAAAAGAACGAACAAAATTTCAATGGCTTGTTTTTCAGGTGCTGTTTTCCAGGAAACATTGAATGAGGAATCTTAAAATTATGTTTAGGGACGGAGGTGACCCTCTTCCTCTTACTTTGCACCGACAAAATGCACAGGAGTGCATTTATTGTTCTGTTATTCAGAAGTTATCGGGAGTTTATTACAGTTTAGGATAAAAAAAAGATTTCTTCACCCAGTTCCATAAAATAATCACTTTTTTTTTATTAAAGTAACAGGAGGAGAAATTGAATATTACAGAGATGCAACTCATCCAACAAGAACTGAAAAAAACATGAAAGATGAGGTTGTAAGATTTGATTTAGGGTTGAAATACCAACTTTAGTTACCGAGTAAAGTGATGATCCTCCCATACAATAGAGCAGTGGTTCTCAACCTGGGGGTCGAACGACCCTTTCACAGGGGTCCCTTAAGGGGTTCCAGAAGCAGGTTCATCTCTCTCCCCACTTGCCCTGGGGCAAGGTTGTATCTCTCTGGGTGTTGGTGCTGGGAGTTGTAGTTCAGTAACCTGTGTAGGGAAGCCAGTTGCACTACAACTTTCTATATCCACTTGTTAGGGACTGCTATACAGCTCTCCCTGTCCATTTAAAATTTGTAAAATTAACATGGTAATTGGGGTGTGGCAAAAAAAATTTTGTTGCACTACGCACGGAAAACAAACCTTTATGTAGCCACACTGTCTCCTGTACTTTCCTAACAATCCACTCTGGGCTGGCAACGAAAATATTTTAATATTTTATGGTTGGGGGTCACCACAACATGTGGAACTGTATTAAAGGGTAGCAGCATTAGGAAGGTTGAGAACCACTGCAATAGAGACACATTTTTGAAAAGTGGCAGAACCAGAAAGTTGATTAAAACCAACAGGTAGCAGAGTGAGAGGTTTCATTTGGATTTTAGTCTAAGAAATAAAAACTATTGATATTTAATGAAAAAGACAAAAAACAATGTTTGTAGGAATAAATTTCTCCACTCAAAATGATAGCGTACATCTTACAGCCCAAAAATACAGCAAGCCATATATTGTTAATTATTTCAAGCAGTAAAGCGAGATTAACCCTCCCTCTGCACATAAAAAAAATAACAATATTTCTATACGGTTTACTACTTGACCTTCAGGTCCTCATTTCCAGGAAAGCCTCTATACAGCTTCATGGCACAATATAATAAATTCCTTTGAAACCACCAAAATTAAAATGCAATCCCAGTGTTTCACCGTAAATATCATATGAACCCACATTTTATTACTAGTATGCTCCTTAAAAGTCAAGGAAACAAATTTTAAAAAGTATGGTATTATACTATTTACAGGGATTATGTTTGTATACATCTGAACATTTTTATACCGAATCAAGCTACACTATTGTTTGTATTTATTGGCTCTGATAGGTTTTATTAGTTTTAAAGCTTCTATTTATACACTTGGGTAAAGGAGTTTTGTTCTGACAAGTAATGAACAAGGCAATCATAAAATAAAAATAAGAGAACTGCCCTTGAGTAAATTCCTTCTGGTTATACTTGAAGGGTAAACTTTAGTACTCAACGGTGCATTCCATATAGTTTAAATAAAAAAAGGTGGAACCGAAACGTCGGAATAAGATGTATTTGCAATAAAAGAATCACCTTTTTCACCAGAAAAGTGCTGATCCTTCTTGACTTGTCTATGCAACTTTGATATATATATTATATATATATATATATATATATATATATATATATATATATAAATCAAAAGAGAAGGATGCACACAGGTAATTATCAAAAAAATTTAAATCTTACATTTGTCACATCTTAAAATACAGGTCAACGTTTCGGTCTGTATCTAAGACCTTCCTCGAGACCATATATTTAAAGGAGAAAAAAAGGCAGAATTGACTTGGGGGTGCCAAACGTAAGGCACCCCCAAGTGATTAAACTGATGTAACTCAAACCCGGGGCCGGTGCTCCTATCAGGCGAAATCTGCACTGGCCCCGGGTTATAGAAGTGAGCACCATGGAGATCAGTACTTCCTTGTGTGCACTGATTTAAATTTAACTTTAAAATTGTCTTTTTACGTTCTAATGCACATGCGTCATTCCGGGGAAATGCGCATCAGTGCGCATCCGGAAGTACTAATCTCCGTGGTGCTCGCTTCTATAACCCGGGGCCGGGGCAGATTTTGCCTGATAGGAGCACCGGCCCCGGGTTTTAGGTACATCAGTTCAATTACTTGGGGGTGCCTTACGTATGGCAACCCCAAGTCAATTCTGCCTTTCCTTGTAATTTAAATTATGTATCTATAAAATGAACTTATGGTATGGGTTATATCAAACATCCTTGCACACGTGGTGTGCCCATAAGTCATCAAAGCAGCAGTAATTTATAAAGTGCAGGGCACAGTAAAAAGTGCATAAACTGTGTTTTTTGCACGCATCCAGCCTGCCCTATACTTTTCTGAATAGCAGCAGGTTTCGGTGTTCTAAAATGGTGCTTGGGTACCTATTTGTGCCCCATAAATACAGTACTGTCCAAAAAGGGATAGTCAGAATTCTGCACTTTTATTTTTGAAATCCGACATGGGGCTAGACATATTGTCATTTCCCCAGCTGCCCTGTCATGTGACTTGTGCTCTGATAAACTTCAGTCACTCTTTACTGTTGTACTGCAAGTTGGAGTGATACCACCTACTGCCTTTCCCCACCAGCTGCCTAACAGAAGAATGTGAGGTGTAAGGGAATTTTATATTCCGTGAGCCTGCATGGGAGGGTTGTTGGCCAAAAAAGGGTTAATAGCAGCTGTGGTGCTGATTAGAAAATATCCCGCCTAAAGAGTATCCGGGCTGATGACGTAGGGAAGGAAAAGTCAAGAAGAAATGGCATTGGCTAGTGGGAAGTCACATGGTTAAGCAGGGAGGTATATAATGGAGGGCCGGGAGAGGACTTTTGTCATTCAGCGGCGAGCAGAGGAGCATCGTTGCCCACCCTCCCACCCTTAAAGAAGGTTTTCTTTGATTGTTATTTAAAAAAAAATAAATACATTTTATTGTCGCAGTGGTGGAATGTAACTCTGATATGTAAAAGCTTATGGCTTGGTATTTTGTTACGGCTAAGCTTGACAATTGTTAAACGGTTTGTTAAAATAAAATGTGCAGCCTAGGATGTACTAACTGGTACAGGCTGGCTAGGTTTATGTTGGTTATAATGTGTTTAACAAGATAAGTATTTTTCTTAAAAGAAAGATTGAAAGTTACAAAATAAACTGCGGCCTTTTCCTCCAACAAAAGCTCTCGGTGTCTGGGTTTTTATTTATTGGTCCATCATACCACTCCCATGAAAATGTAACCAGATAACAGTTCCCTAACACAAGATAACAGCTGCCTGGTAGATCTAAGAACAGCACTTAATAGTAAAATCAAGGTCTCTTTGTGACACATTCAGTTACATTGAGTATGAGAAACAACAGCCTGCCAGAAAGCAGTTCCATCTTAAAGTGATGGCTCTTTCGGAAAGCACATGACCAGGCAAAATGGCCTGTGATGGCTGCCTACAGACCAATATTACAAAATAAAATATACACTTGCTTGTTTAGGAATTCAATTTTATATTACAGAGTTAATTATTTGAAGTAAAAACAGTGTAGATCTAAGAACAGCACTCAATAGTAAAATACAGGTATCACTGAGACACATTCAGTTACATTGAGTACAAAAAAAAAAAAAAAAAAAAAAAAAAAAAAAAAAAAAGATGTTGCGGTTCCTTTAAAGGACTAGTAACAGTATTTTATTTTCTTTTTAACTAAATAAAAACATCAAGTTTTCCTTTAAGTGTGCAAGTTCAAATTTAAGGATCTTACAGTCATGCTTAATACCGAAAAAGTGATGCAAACAGACTTTGCATGAACCTTTCAACTATGTTTATTTATTTAAATTTTTGTCAGAACCTCATTAGCCTTGAAGTTTCTACCAGAACTACTTATAATGGCTAGGGATAGTGTCATCACGCACCAGCCTCAGACCCATAGAAACAGATGCAAACTCAATAAATAAAGCCATTACATACTGTCCTTTCTTTTCAGATTTTTTTTTTAGACAACATTCATTATAAGTGTAACTCAGATCCATACAACTTTGGCAGAACAGACTGGCAGTGACTAATGAATCCCTTTCATAAAGATGCTTAAATGGAAACATTTGTCTGGAGGAACTAACATTAATACAACTGAAAGATTCGCCATTCTGTTTTATTGCAAAGTTTGTCCTTGACTTCAAGTACATGAATATGCAGTTTGCATCCAGGCTATAGAAATGTCAGGAATGTAGCAAAGTATAAATAGACAAGAAATATTAAAATACCCTGCAGTGCGGTTAATTCGAGGAGAATGGATTTTAAACAAACGCTGCTGCGCTTATTAAAACTGGATTTAGAATGGTTATTAGATTAAAGAGTGTAGATTTATGTATGTGAAAATGAAATTAGTGGAAATGTTGGTATATTTCACTGAATAGTTATGTGGCTAATGTAAATTAATAGAGTTCAATTCTAATACTGAAGGTTAAATTGTTTGCAGGCAATAGCCTCACACTCCACTGCAGCATATTGGGGCCTTGGTCACATTGGATTTTTGATAAAAAAAAAAATGTTTGCTAGAATTGCCAGTTCCATTCCCACGACAAAAAAAAAGTGTATTAAGCTGAAGAATGCGGATTATTTTCATAGACAACTGGCAGCAATGGGCAGTGTCCCATGTGTTATAACCCAATGAATAGATTTGGTGAGCAACCCACTTAACATCAAAGGGCTCACATACACTCCCTCTTATGAGGAGGTGTGTGCATGTATCCTCACTGGCAATCTGGTTTATTTATTTTAACCGTAGGAAGGAATACTCTTAAAGGGGTTGTTCACCTTTGAGTTAACTTTTAGTATAATGTAGAGAGTGATATTCTGAGACAATTTGCAATTGGTTTTCATTTTTTATTGTTTGTAGTTTTATATTTATTTAGCTTTTTATTCAGCAGTTCTCTAGTTTGCAGTGTCAGCAATTTGGTTTCTAGGGTACAAATTACCCTAGCAACCCTGCATTGATTTGAATAAGAGACTGGAATATGAATAGGAGAGGGACTGAATAGAATGATAAGTAATAAAAAGTAACAATAACAATACATTTGTAGTCTTACAGAGCATTTGTTTTTAGATGGGGTCAGTGACCCCCATTTGAAAGCTGCAAAGAAACTGAAGAAAATTGCAAATCATTAAAAAACTATGAAAAATAAATAATGAAGACCAATTGAAAACATTCTTAGAATTGGCCCTTCTACAATATACTAAAAGTTAACTTGAAGGTGAACCACCCCTTTAAATTCTAAACTAAAACAATGTTACCCTTTTCCACTTGGATCTCAAAGCATTTATATATTGATACATCAGATCTTTAATTTAAAAAGCAAAAAAAAAAATAAAATACCATTTTTAGTTTCTTTAATGAAAAAGAAGCCTATCTCCAAATTATTTTAATTCAAATCATAAGAAACCTGACTGTTGCAGTGGAATTCTCCATTTACTTGCTCTGACTGCGGAGGATAGGAAACTTCAGATGGTCCAAAACTGCTCTGCAGGGAAACGATCATACTTTCAAACAGCAGGGGGAGGCACTTCCCAGACCTGGGGCAGCTTTGTTTGTTTCCCAGTAGAACAGCCGACAGCTGTGTAGAGATTCTACATCGTTCAGAGCTAGTTAATGAAGCGTGAATTTCAATGCATACAGTCAGGTTTATTATAAAAAAAAACTGTACAGATGCATCCCATGTGCTATAACCCAAGGAATAGGTTTGGTGAGCAACCTGCTTAACATCAAACCGCTCACATACACTCCCTCTTATGAGGAGGCAATCACGAGATTTGCCAGTGAAGGTAATAGTCAGCATTGCCAGCTCTGAGACAACCTTACACACCTAGGGGCAGATTTCGAGGGTTAAAAAAACCCTCAAATTCGACCATGGGAATAACTGGGAATACTGTGGGAAGTAAAATCATTCAAATCCGAAGGATTTTCCCGCAATTCGACTGGTCGAACGATTGAATACAAAAAATTTGATCGATCAATAAAATCGTTCAAATCAAACGATTTTAACCATTCAATCGAATATTTTTATTCGATCAAAAATAATGAAACCCAATTCGAAGCTTTGATCTGGGGAACCAGGCATTCGGATAAAAATTTAAAGGGGAAGTACTTCGACTGTCGAATATTCAAATAGATTTTTAATCGAATCATTCAATTTTCAAAATTCAGTGGTCGAAGTGGTGTTCAAAAACATTAGAAAATTCGATCGAACTTCGAATCCTTCATGTGAATTTAGTAAATCTGCCCCCTAGTTCAGTGAGAGGCAAACAAGATAATTATGCCATACAGAAACAGGAACTGTTACTAGATTGCCTGGGTCCAGTGGTTTTCTGTATAATGGTCTGCTAAAAAAAACACAAACATTAATTAAACCCAACAGGCGTGTTTTGCCTCCAACAAGGATCAATTATATCTTAGTTACAGTACATAGAAATGTTTTATTACTACTGAGAAAAAGGGTAATCATAAAAAATATTTATTTAATTAAAATTGAGTCAATAGCCAATGGCTTCCTGTAATTCCTGTAAAGGATCCCACACCTATATAAGGTAACTTGCATGCAAAGCATACAAGTTAAAATCTTATTTGTAGATATGTAACTAGACATTCCATCCACCAACTTCTCTCTCTTCAATACAATTTCTAAACAGATAAATGCATGCTTTAACTCTTGCCTAACTGTGAAAGTCATTAGGACAAATAACCATTTCCTTGCTGGTAACTGCACCAACTTGAGGGCAAAAAGGGATCCAACAGCAGGGCAAGAGTTTAAAAAGTGATCGCCTAAATGAAACAGAAACGTGAAGAGGTCTGTTCTCATTGTCTGGCATAAAGGGCATGTTCACCTTTTAATTAAAAATCCACCAAAATGATATATATGACCAATCCTGACCATCTCTATAGTCATCAAAGGGGGGGGGGGCTGCAAGCAGAGTAAAGGTGGCCATAGACAGGGAGATCTGTTTGTTTGGCGATATCACCAAACGAGCGGCTCTCTCCCTGATATGCACACATTAAAGTGGGCTATATCAGGTTGATCTGATCGTGGGCCAGATTTTCAACCGTTTTTCAACCTACTCGATCAAGATCTGTCCGACTTTCGGCCAGATATCGATCAGGGAAGCCCGTCGGATGGCCCAACACACGGGCCAATAAGCTGCCAACTTGGTCTATCAGGAGCTTTTATCAGCCCATGTATGGGGGCCTTAAAAGCAGTAGGCAGTTTCAGCAGTCACAAAAGAGGGGTTGAAACAACAGCAGATCTAGCCCACCACTCTCCACAAGGGCAACTAGTCAGCATAAGCCCACTCATCCCACAGTTCCAGTGGGTGTTGGCATGACCCATGCAACCTGAATAGATAAACCTACTGTTGAGAAAACCTACAGTTGCTATTCATTATTTATTTTTTATGATTTTTTTTAGCTACAAGCCTTTTTTTCCCTGTCTCTATTTCTGCCTGCAGCTGGTTGTCAGGGTCACAAAGCAGATTTTTATTGCATTTTTTTCTTTTCAAAAAAATCATGTAGCGCTGCACTGGAAAAACTGATGGGTTTGCTTCAGAAACACTACTATAGCAGCTTGTTTATCCCATATTAGAAATTTTAAATTTTTTTTTCAACCTCCTATCTATTGAACATACACTTCTTTGTCAGACTATCACCCACAATGGTAAAACACGCCACAGCGTTCAACCTCCTATCTATTGTATTCTATCTACTTCGCTAGCGTAAATTCGCCAGAGTCTGTGTTTGTGAATTCACACTGGCGAATTTGTGCTAGCGTTAGACACTTCGCTCTGGCTGTCCGTGGGGCACATGCGCAGTAGCGCAATCCGACGGACACAGGGACTGGACGCAGAGACACTTGAACTTTATTATATAGGATTCGCACCGTATGCAAATTAGGCTTCGCTAGCGAAATTGCGCTATGCCTAGTGAAGTAACACTAGCGTAAATACGTTACCGTTCGCCGACCAGAGCGTAAATTCGCACTTTAGTGAATTTGCGTAGCGCAGGCAAAAATTCGCCTGGCGAAGTGCGGTGAACGCTCGCGAAGCCTGCGCTAGCGATTTTTTGGATCTTAGTGAACGTCCCACTTGGAGTGCAGAGACTTCCATTAGTGGTTTATATTCTGCTGCCTTCAATATATAGAAAGACCGGCACTACATAACGGTGTGCCGCTCCTCTGCTCACCGCTACACCACCAGCTGTACACATGCCCAAGCATCATGTGACAGAAGAGCAGCTCGAGCTGTGGGATGTGTAACCCAGGGAGTCCGCGGCGCAGTCAGTAAAGGTTTATTGCCTAAAAGGCCTGCCCTCACAGGAGAGCAGCAGCCAATCCCAGTGCGCTGCCCCGCCCCTCTTTGTTGTGCTGCCCAATGGCAGAGGGATAGAGCGTTGCTGGCCGGCGGGTGACAGAGGAACAGCTACTGTCTGGCCTCCCATAGCTGTGAAAGTACCTCCCACTCTCTGACTCACTCAAATCCGCCTACAGGACGCCAAGGAAAAAATATGATTGGCGGAAAATGGGAATGCGCACGTGAAGTGCGAATGATCAAGAAGCGGGGGCGGTGCCAACTGTTCCTATCTTTAATCTCGCGTTGTTAGAAGCGAGACCCGATCACTCAGCACATGTCCCCGACGTTGCGGATACTGAGCTGACAAAGTCAGGCGGCTCTTTTTCTAAAAGTAACATTGAGGCAGAGTCGCCTCTGAAATTCTGTAGGACAAACATTTTTTTGTGGAAAAAAACACTGGTGTGATCTATACCATAAACAAACATTGCCCAAACTCTTTAGGAAGCAGTAGTATTTTTAAAACTACTGAGAAGCACTCTAGGTGTCCACCATGGTTGTCCACTTTTTTTGGACTGGAACAAGTCTGTTTTTATAAATGTTTGACTACATATGTTCTAGCGCCCGTTAATTTAACGGGCTTAATGTCTAGTATACTATAAAAAAGATGCCGAGAAATGTCAGAAAATGAAAAAAAAGACTATATGACTGGATAAATGAATGGATAACAGATAACACCATTATGTTCTACAGAGCTTATCTGCTATTTATATTTTTTTACTACCTTGTTTTGTGTCAAAAAGTCACTCAATTTCCCTCCCAGCCCCTGATTTTTATATGCAAATAAGGATTTGGTTCCACCGGGCAGAAGTATTTGTCGGTCGAATATCAAACCAAATCATAATATGTATATGTTAATTAGTGACAGGCAGGCCTGGACCGAGAGTCAAAATAGGCCCTGGCATTTCAGCTACAGAGGCCCAATCAGCCCCCACCAAAACATTAAATACTGAATTTATATGGCACATTATAGCAGCCCCTCTGAAATTTGCCAGAATCCACAGATTGCCAGTCCGGGCTTGGTGAAAGGCGAGTAAAAAGTGGAAAAAACATTTTTACTTCCTTGTTTTGTGATAAAAGGATACGTGATTTACCTTCTCATCCTTAATTTGCATATGCAATTTAGATTTCGGTCAGGCACAAGGTTCCAGCGAATCCTGGATTGTGCATCCTAATCCTGATTTTGTACCTGTAAACCTCATTCGTTAATTTATTATAAGGCCACCGTTTATATTCTACTGTGACATTACTTGATACGTTGAAAACCAGGAGATTTTGAACACATTTAGGTGTAAAAGCAGCAACCAGCACCACATTTAGAACCCATGTACTCCAAAACATGTAGAGCTATGCATAAATGTATTTTATTTATTCAGGATATTACACTAACATTGCTCTCTGGTGGCTTTGGTTCTTTTCATAAAATCAGCAACAACCAAGTACTGACAAACAGCTTGGCACTGCCCTTTTGATCACTCCACTCCAGAAATGAATAACAATAAACACTATTTCACTTAATTTTCTGATCTGGTGCTTTGATGATGTCTAAGGCCCCTTACACACGTGCGTTTTGGACCTGTGCTCCCCTGGGTTGCATTTGGCTGCGTTCAGCCGCAGGGGAGCGCAGGTCTAGAAGCACCTCATTCTTTTCAATGAGGTTGTACCCACAAGACGTGTGTAAGCGCCGAACGCAGGTTCAGACGCAACATGCTGCATTTTTCCTGCGTTTGGCGCCTACATGCGTTTGTGTGAGTACAGCCCCATTGAAAATAATTGAGTGCGTCTATACCTGCGCTCCCCTGCGGCTGAACGCAGCCAAACGCAACGCAGGGGAGCGCAGGTCCAAAACGCCCTTGTGTAAGGGCCCTTAGCCTCTACTTCTTATCCCACCCCCACTATGAACACTGCACTCCTCACATGAATGGCTCAGTAACAAACGCGATCCTGAAGATCCGAAGGGAGAATGTGGTTTTAAAATGTGTGTATCCTCAGGGATGAGTTGCCCCTGTTATGATGAGATTTCAGTATAGATGACAGGACAGCTGAGTGACGCGCCGCGGGTCTCACAATCGGGATGCTGGTTGTTTACCAACAAGAGCAGCGGCGAGGCGTTCCCGGCTCTTCCCGTTGTTGAATGAAACGAGTAGTTTTAGCTGATTTGTGACATTACCTTGCTTGACGTCCCGCAGCTCCTCTGAACACTGATCTCTGCCCACATGGAAAAAGTCAACCCCTTCATGTAAAGGCGGAAACTGAGCCTCTCCTTCCGCCATGACTTCCAAATGTACACCCGCTATATAAAATATATAAAAGACACTTCCAGACACTTTCAAATTTTCCCCGGTCTTCTGCGCAGCGTAGCTATATCACGTGTCTACCCTTTCATTGGCTGCGAAAGCTTGCGTGCAAGTCGAGCCACAACTGCGCCATCTTGTGACGGAATTGGTTGATAGCATCTTTGTGCGTATGGCATTGTTACTGGGCGGCTGCCGTAAAGCTCGATTTACGTATGAGTTGATTGGTGGTTTATAAAACAATGAGACTGATACTATTAGAATAAATCATAGTTCTGGTATATAATACGAGCCTTCACACACAATATGTACAGAGCAATATTGTACACAATATGTACAGAGCTTCATTTCTGCTGTGCTCTCTCAACTGTCCCTTTTTTGGAGGGACAGTCCCTCTTTTGACAGCTCAACCTGCAGTCCCTCTTTTGTACAGTTGTAAGTCCCTCTTTCCTCTGTACTGAACAGCCAGAAAAAGAAACAAAGTTTCTAACTTAATTGGCTTTTGGCAGAGAGCCCAGAACAGCTTTTAGGTACAAATAAAATAATGGGTGTGGTCAAAAAATTGCCGCGCTATGGGTGAAAAATATTTTTGTCCCTCTTTTTACATCCAAAATGTTGGGAGGTATACCTTGATAACGCAAGATGTTGGACGCTGGCGGTTGTTCTCCCGGGAAGTTTGAGCCAAAATCTTTTCCAATTGCATACACACAATGTCCATTGATGTTCTTTATGAACTGTAATCAGGACCGCCATAAGAATTTGCAGCCACAGGACTCACAATAGAGTTAATTTCTGCCCCCCTCTAATGTTGCCACTTTTTGCACAAGGGGTGGATGATGTCAAAAGGGGTGTGGCTATGTAGCAGCAGGGATCAACAAGGTAGAGATCGGAGAAGGGAAATGGTAAATTCTAGGCTGGTTGAGGGTTTAGGTGGGTGGACCAATGGCTACATTAAAGGCCATTTGAAGAAAAAAACAGCTGCAGGGCCCCAAAGTAAAAAAAAAATCAGTTGCCAGGGCCCCCAAGTAAAAAAAACAGCTGCAGGGTCCCCCAAGTTAAAAAAAAATCAGCTGCCAGGGCCCCCAAGTTTAAAAAAAACAAAAAACAGCTGCAGGTAGGGTTTCCACCTGGCTGGTATTTTACCAGCCTAGATGGTATTTTTGATGGTTGATCCCAATGTTATTAATAGGGGAAAAAGATAAATATATAGGAAGGCTGGTATTTTTCTACAGAAAAGGTGGCAACCCTAGCTGCAGGGTCCCCCAATTTAAATAAAAAAATCAGCTGCCAGGGCCCCAAGTTAAAAAAAAACAGCTGCAGGGTCCCCCAAGCAAAAAAAAAAAAACAGCTGCAGGGTCCACCAAGTTTAAAAAAAAATCAGCTGTAGGGTCCCCCAAGTTTAAAAAAAAATCAGTTGCAGGATCCCCCAAGTTTAAAAAAAACAAACAGCTGCCAGGGCCCCCGAGTTTCAAAAAATCAGCTGCCAGGGCCCCCAAGGTTAAAAAAACAGCTGCAGGGTCCCCCCAGTTGCATTCCGCCAATGATGTGCTCGCCTCGGCTTTACTAGTGCGAGAGAGCACTATTGCGCTCTCCGCATTAGCTTTGCTGCCTCCCCCTCGGGAAAAATCATCCGGTTTGGGGGGGGGCGCATTACTGGAGCCACCTCAGGCGACAATGTCTTCAGGAACGGCGCTGTGTCCCCCAAGTTAAAAAAAACTCCAGCTCCCAAAGGTTTACAAAAATTAATTACCTCTCAGTCAGATTGTGTCCAGCAGAGTTCCCAGCAGTCAGAATGAGATTGGCGTGTGTGCAGTTGCAGCAATCTATTTGTTTCGCACCAACTGGGGATTCGCGAAACTCACAAATATTGCCAAAGCGCCGTTCTCATTCCAAAGATTACAGAAGAGAAGACAATGGCTGCTGTGAACTCCGCTAGACAGAATCTGCACAGAGGGTTAAAGTGATAGTGACACAAAAAAAAATAATTTTAACATATGAATGTACATTAAATGTTACCTATAGGTCATGTTGATAATTTTTTGCTGAGAGGTTTGTTTTTGTATATAATTGTTAGCTGAAGTTCCTAAGCCTGACTCTCTGACTTTGCCAACCTGACTGTCCCATCTCAGCCTGTTACTTACAGTTTCCAATGCTAACAGACTCCAGCTTCACAAATATGGCAGCCCCCTCATACAGGAACATGGGGGATCAGACCGGTAATGTAAAAGCATAATGCAAATATTTTATGGCAAAGTTAGAAGTAGCTTTCAAAGCCAATATTATAATAGATGTAAAAAAAAGATTTTAATTTCAGGTGTCAGTATACTGTCATGGGAAAACATGTTTCTTTCAAAATGCACCAGTTAATAGTGCTGCTCCAGTAGACTTCTGCACTGAAATCCATTTTCTCAAAAAAGCAAACAGAACTTTTTATATTCAATTTTGAAATCTGACATGATTTTGTCAATTTCCCAGCTGCCCCTGGTCATGTGACTTGTGCCAGCACTTTAGGAGGGAACTGCTTTCTGGCAGGCTGTTGTTTTTCCTTCTCAATGTAACTGAAGGAGTCACAGTGGGACATGGGTTTTTACTGTTGAGTGCTGCTGTTAGGGTAAGGGTACACCTGATTCTGGGAGATTCTGGGAGCAACTTGCAGTAAAGAATGTCTAGCCCCATGTCAGATTTCAAAATTAAATATAAAAAAATCTGTTTGCTCTTTTGAAAAATAGATTTCAGTGCTGAATTCTGCTGGAGCAGCACTATTAACTGATGAGTTTTGAAAAAAAAAACATTTTTTTCCCATGACAGTATCCCTTTAAAATGTATTATTAGTATGATTCACACACATTGCCAGAACTAGGGGTAGGCAGGAGAGGCAACTCTACTCCTGTAACTCTGGCTTACACTCAGGCCCAGATTTGCTGTGAGGCCACAATCCTGAGAGAGGAAGGGGTGCGCCGGAGGATGCAGGAATCAGGGGGACCTCAGTGGGAATCTAGCCTTCTTACTCTGATTAAGAGTAGCAGTCTTTTTTTATCATACTGTATAAAACACAAAAAAATGGTAAAAAGAAACACTTCAGACTTTGCATAATCCATTCAAAGTCAAATGGAAAATACTAATTTAGATTTCCTTTTTTATTTTTTATATGGTATTTGACATTTCAGGTTTTTTTGTTGTTCTGAAACTCCCTAGCAGCGCACCTGTAACTCTCCTGGAGTTTTCAGGAATCACCTGCATTTATACTCTTTTGGGGCAGAGCATGAGGTGTGGTCTGGGTTCAAATGAGGTTAGGTTATCATCTCTAGCAACAGGCAGCATTCTGAATGTTTGAATAGATGACCAACAGGCGAGCCAGAATAGGGAAAAAACCCTCAAGCCCTCAAAGTGGATCTGATTTTTCATTGCCAGGGTCAGTAAGCTGGAAACCAAGGTAGAATTTTCATCATACATAGTAACATACATAGTAAGTTAGGCTGAAAAAAGACTCGCGTCCATCAAGTTCAACCTTTTTTTTTTTTTTTTAATTTTAATTTTAACTGCCTAACTGCTAGTTGATCCAGAGGAAGGCAAAAACCCCATCCTAAGCCTCTCCAATTTGCCTCAGAGGGGGAAAAAATTCCTTCCTGACTCCAAAAAGGCAATCGGACTAGTCCCTGGATCAACTTGTATAATGAGCTATCTTCCATAACCCTGTATTCCCTCACTTGCTAAAAAGCCATCCAACCCCTTCTTAAAGCTATCTAATGTATCAGCCAGTACAACAGTTTCAGGGAGAGAATTCCACATCTTCACAGCTCTCACTGTAAAAAACCCCTTCCGAATATTTAAGCGAAACCTCTTTTCTTCTAAACGGAATGGGTGACCTCGTGTCATCTGGAAAGACCTACTTGTGAATAAAACATTAGAGAGATTATTATATGACCCCCTTATATATTTATACATAGTTATCATATCACCCCTTAAGCGCCTCTTCTCCAGCGTGAACATCCCCAATTTGGCCAGTCTTTCCTCATAGCTAAGATTTTCAATACCTTTTACCAGCTTAGTTGCCCTTCTTTGTACCCTCTCTAATGCAATAATGTCCTGTTTGAGTGAGGGAGACCAAAACTGTACGGCATATTCTAAATGTGGCCTTACAAGTGCTCTATAAAGTGGAAGAATGACCCCCTCCTCCCGTGACTCTATGCCCCTTTTAATGCAGCTCAAGACCTTATTGGCCCTTGATGCTGCTGACTGGCATTGCTTGCTACAGCCAAGTTTATCATCTACAAGGACTCCAAGGTCCTTTTCCATAATGGATTTGCCTAGTGCAGTCCCATTAAGGGTATAAGTGGCTTGAATATTCTTACATCCCAGGTGCATGACTTTACATTTATCAATATTGAATCTCATTTGCCACTTAGCTGCCCAGATTGCCAGTTTGTCAAGATCCTGTTGCAAGGATGCCACATCCTGGATGGAATTAATTGGGCTGGATAGTTTTGTGTCATCCGCAAACACAGATACATTACTTACAACACCCTCCCCTAAGTCATTAATGAACAAGTTAAATAAAAGTGGACCCAACACCGAGCCCTGAGGGACCCCACTAAGAACCTTACTCCAAGTAGAGAATGTACCATTAACAACCACCCTCTGTACCCGATCCTGTAACCAGTTCCCTATCCATGTGCAAATGACTTCATTAAGCCCAACAGACCTTAGTTTAGAAAGCAGTCGTTTGTGGGGCACGGTATCAAACGCTTTGGCAAAATCCAAATATATCACATCTACTGCCCCCCCACTGTCCAGCATCTTACTTACCTCTTCATAAAAAGCAATCAAATTTGTCTGGCATGACCTATCCTTCATAAAGCCATGCTGATTGCTGCTCATAATGCCATTCCCTAGGACAAAATTTTGAATGTGATCCCTTAACAAGCCTTCAAATAATTTGCCCACCACAGATGTCAAACTTACTGGCCTATAATTGCCAGGCTGAGATCGTAATCCCTTTTTAAATATTGGGATGACATCAGCTTTCCTCCAATCCATAGGCACCATACCAGATGAAAGTGAATCTGAGAAAATCAGAAATAGGGGATGGTCTAAAACTGAACTAAGCTCTCTTAGAACCCGTGGATGTATACCATCAGGCCCTGGCGCCTTGTTTGCATTAATTTTAATTAAAGCTTTGTTAATCATATCCTGAGTCAGCCACTGACTAGATTGAGCAGAGTCAGTGCATCTATGAAGCGAGCCTGGGAACTCAGACTATTGTATACACTGAAGAAAAAAACTGATTTAGCACATTTGCCTTTTCAGTATCTGTTACAACCATACTGGTACCATTATTTAATGGAGCAACACTCTCAACGTGCATCTTTTTACTATTGATATATTTAAAAAACTTTTTAGGGTTACTTTTCGCCTGCGCCGCAATTAATTCTTCATTTCCTTTCTTTGCCTTCCGGATTGCCGATTTACAACATTTATTACAGTGTTTATATTCATTAAATGCAGCTTCTGTCCCAACAGATTTGTAGTTTTTAAATGCCTTTTTCTTCTTTCCTATTATCTTTTTTATATCTGTATTAAGCCACATAGGCTTATTCTTAGAGCTTCTACATTTACTCCTTAAAGGAATAAATTGAGAACAGTAATGATTTAATATCATTTTAAATGACAACCATTTCTGTTCTGTGGTTTTATCTGAAAACATAATGCCCCAATCAATACTCTGGAGGGCAGCCCTAAAGGCACTAAAATTAGCTTTTCCAAAATTCATGGTTTTTGTTGCCCCAGTATATATTTGTTTTTTGCACCAGACATTAAATGTAATAACATTATGGTCACTATTACCCAGGGGTTCCATGACTTGCACATTTGCTATAAGTTCTGGGTCATTTGAGATCACTAGATCGAGAATAGCATTTTTTCTAGTAGACTCCTCAACAACCTGTGCCATAAAATTGTCTTGCAACAAGTTTATAAACTTATTCCCATTAATTGATCTGGCAGTACTGTTGCTCCAGTCAATATCTGGGTAATTAAAATCCCCCATTATCAGTACTTTTCCCAAACTAGCAGCTTTTCCTATTTGTGTCAGGAGCTTAGCCTCCTCCTCCTCACTTACATTAGGGGGTCTATAGCATATCCCTACAATTAATTTGCTGGACTTTTTACAATTGGTGAAGAATTCTACCCATAAGACTTCTGCCCCTTCATTCTCTAACATAACCTCCTCCTTTATATAAGCTTTTAAATCCTGCCTAACATACAGACATACCCCTCCTCCTTTTCTATTGCCTCTGTCCCTCCGAAACAAAGTATAGCCGCTGATATTAACTGCCCAGTCATGCGACTCATTCAGCCATGATTCGGCCACACCAATCACATCATATTTTCCCTCAAGCACCAGCACCTCCAGCTCTCCCATTTTAGCAGTCAGACTCCTTGCATTTGTAAACATACATTTAATATGGGTACCATGATTAACAAATGACATGTGGTCCTCCTTGCCCATAACAATACCCCCAAAAAAATCTCCCCCCATTTTCCCTTCCTTTGCCCACTATCTCATCTAACCTGTCTTCCCCTGTACCTATTATAGAACCCTCCCCCCCCTCGCCTAGTTTAAAATCTCCTCCAACCGTCTAGCCATCTTCTCCCCCAAAACAGCGGCACCATCATCATTGAGGTGCAGCCCATCCCTAGCAAAGAGCCTGTAGCCGACTGAGAAATCAGCCCAGTTCTCCAAAAACCCAAAACCCTCCTCCCTACACCAATTTCTCAGCCACGCATTAATCTCCCTAAGCTCCCGCTGCCTTCTTAGCGTTGCACGTGGCACAGGTAATATCTCTGAGAAAATTACCTTGGAAGTCCTCGCCCTCAACTTTACACCTAGTTTTTTAAAATCGTTCTTGAGGACTTCACCACCTCTTCTAACTTGGTCATTGGTACCTATGTGTACCAAGACTGCCGGGTCTTCCCCAGCCCCTCCCAATAATCTGTCCACTCGCTCCTCCACATGTCGAACCCTAGCACCAGGCAGGCAGCAGACTGTTCGGCATGTAGGGGCCTTACGGCAGATTACCCTATCCACCTTTCTAATAATTGAATCCCCTATAACTAGAACCTGCCTTTCCTTCCTTGCACTCCCCCCACCACCCGTATTAGAGCCACTGTCTCCCAGGGTGCTCTGAGAGTCAGTCTGCTCCATACACGCCAGTTCAGAACTTTCCTCCCCAGCATCTTCAGCCAAAACGGCGAATTTGTTGGTTTTGACAAGTTGTGGACCAGCCCCCCTACCCTTCTGCCCCCTACTTCCCCTTCTGACTGTCACAAACCTTCCTCCCTCATTAGCCTCCACTGTCCCTTCTCCTCCCCCCACTCCACTAGCCCCTGCTAGTGGTTGCTCTTTGAGCCTCCTTTCCTCCCCCTCGTTTGCCGCTGTCACCCGCAGTGCTGCAAGTTCACCCCTTAGAGTCTGCAGCTCAGATTCCAAGATGAAAACCCACCGACATCTTTCACATGTAAATACTGCATGGAACTGCTGCTCCAACACCACATACATGTGACAAGACACACACTGAGTGATCCCAGCAAACCCACTTGCACTCATATTTACACTGGGTACTTACAGTCTCCCAAATGCAATTCCTCACAAACGCCTTTTGAGTTTTAAACGCCTTAAGGTTTTTAACGCTGCTGAACACTTAATTCACATGCAACACTTTGATCACATGCAGCACTCGCTAAGCAGCTCCCACACTCGCTTGCTGTATCAACAGTATAAAAATAGGTAGAACATGAATGCTTGTAATTCATATATTTACAAAATAAGAAATGAAAAGAAATTAAAAAGATTCTTAGAATAGGTTCATCTATATTACATACAGACACCTTCCTATTCTACCTTCCATGGACACTTATATAGACCTTTCATGACATATGCATATATATATATATATATCTGGTGTGCTGAGTTTTATATACTAAATTGACATTTTGGTAAAGTTTTACTTATTTATATAATGTAATTTGTAGTGGGTACTGGAATCCTGATCGGGATGATTTTTTTTTTGTTCAGTTCCTGTTTGTCCCTTCGGTGGTCACTTGCTGGTTAGATTCACACTTGCAATATGTTATGCAAATAAATACTGAGCTGCTAGTACTGCTTTCTAGTCTTGTTTTACAGTCCTACGGTTAATTTAGAATTATTGCTGAACATACTAAACTCAATAGAAGGACAAATGTCCCTTTAATAGCTACATCAGATGGCACAGTTTGTTTTGGTTCAATTCAATGGCATAACTTTGTTTGTGTTATTCTAATTGTGACTTTCTATGGCACCTTATAGAAGCCCCTCTGGCATTTGCCAGAACCCACAGATTGCCAGTGATTGTGAGTGTGCAGTTGTGTGATCTATTTCTGGTCCATAATTGTAGCGTCATTGCCAACTGGAAACTATCTCTTTTGTGGCCCAAAACGTCTATAGGCATTGTCCTGCTTTTCTTACCCTAGAAATGTATGAATTACTGTCTGGCCTTATTGAAGAGTATTTTGCAGTATCTCTTCTTAGAAAAGGAAATAATTACCAGATTTATCATTACAAGATCATAATAAAATGAATCTTCTTAAATAAACATTTATTTAAAACTATTTATTATGCTGCCTTTTAGTATCCTTATACAACTCCTGATAGAAGGTAGCAGGCCCGGATTTGTGGAGAGGCCACATAGGCCCAGGCCTAGGGCGGCAGGATTTTTGGGGGCGGCATACTGCCCAACCACACCCACATTGTATCAGAAATTTTAATTTACCATGTGCCAATTCCCATTGCTCCGTCCTGATGATGAAAATTTGAGCAAACAAAAGGGAGGGGACATGGGTGACAAATGACAGCGGGCTTAGGGGCGCCCACTAGGTAAATCCATCCCTGGAAGGGAGAACCGATCCAGTAGTTGTATGGGCCCAAAAAATAGTTGATCGGTTGGGTTTTGACTGATACACAGTTTCATAAAAGTACAGTTATTTTGTTCCACTATTTAAATGGGAATTCAACCTGTGGGGAAAAAACCCCAGGTAGACTAAACCTTCCTCCTCCCCCCGGCTAACTACCCCCCCGGAGAGATGCCTCATACTCCATACTAGTGATGGGCGAAACGGGTGCGTTTCGCTTCGCCGAAAAATTGGCGAAAAATTAGTGAAACGAGTCGCGCGTCGTTTTCGGCGCGTCGCGTCAAAAACGACGCGCGACTCGTTTTTGGCGGTGAATTTTTGGCGGCGAATCGCGGGAATTCGCTGCGAATTCGCCCCTGGCGAATAAATTCGCCCATCACTACTCCATACTTACCCTTCACTGCAGATTCTTCCAGCGGAGTTGCACGCAGCCAATTTCCGCAATCTCTGCATGCACAGTTGGAGCAGTTTGCCGGTTTTCACTACTGTGCATGCACGAAATTACATGGAAATTGCCAATCTCTCAGTCTCTTACAGAGACTGCGTGCAACTCTGCTGGAAAAATCTGTGGCGAGGGGTAAGTATGAAGGGGCTATGGGTTTTTTTCCCCAAAGGAAGGTTAGCCAGATGCATCTCACTTTTTAAATACGACCACAGATTCCCAGCCGGTTTGAGATCAGGGCGGCAACAGGGCCACTCTGTGACATTAAAAATTTTGTACTTTAGCCACTCCTGTGTTTTGTGTTTTGTTTCACTATCCTTCTGAAGTTTGAATTTTCTCCCAAACTTAATTTTTTAGTAGACTTTTTTTCATATTGCCACCAGATGTCTCTATAATATTTTCTATGATTTTGTAATCTCCAAAGCTAGACTTTATGTGATAAAATAAAAAGTTTTCATGTTACAGACTCAAGAATACATTAGCTGTCACTGATGATGGATTGATGATTCCTGGCACATTACACAATACATGGATTATTGATTTGGTTCTCAAAAGTGAAATGTGTTGTTGATTCTGAAGGTTTTAATGGTGCCTCTACTTAGCTCGAAGAACCCTTATACACATTGGAAAACCATCACATAGTTTGTATGAATATCATTGATGGTATCTACCAGACTTCATCCCATGGCTGATGTGGGTTTCATACAATAAACGGAAAAAGAATTGCATGTATGAAGTACTTATTAAGCCAGGTGTGTATTTGAAATTTGTATAGGTTTACAAAAGGTTAAAACTAAGTAAGCCTTATCAGAAAGGTCCACCTAAATATACCAGTAAACCATCAAAGTAGTGCTGCTCTGGTGACTAATCTCCCCGAACCGCTTCCCCCTGCCTTCCAGCTGCTTAATGAAGAATCGACTGCGCCTATTCACCCGCAGTGCTGCACTTAGGCAATTCCGAGAGATTTCGGGAAATTCGGGAAGTGTGAATAGGCACAGGCGATTCTTCATTAAGTAGCTGGAAGGCAGGGGGAAGTGGTTCGGGGAGATTAGTCACCAGAGCAGCACTACTTTGATGGTTTACTGGTATATTTAGGTGGACCTTTCTGATAAGGCTTACTTAGTTTTAACCTTTTGTAAACCTATACAAATTTCAAATACACACCTGGCTTAATAAGTAGGCGATTAGTCGATATGTGAAAAATCTCCCGGAATCTTCCCATCTGGCCTAACCCTTATAGAACACCTTTGTAGTCTCTTAAGTAATATATACTCACTCAAGTACTAAACTGCAGTTGCCAGTAACCATATAAATCCTAATTAACAGTAGTACTAAAAAAAAGTAAAATACAGATTGTTACCAGAAAATGAATATGTTTGGGTAAAAGAGATAATCGCATAATTGCCACTATGCAGGCCGTCAGATATAAATACACGATAACAAATATGACTTTGGCGCAGAGTCCCTTTAAGATGACATTGATTTCAAGCGCATCACCTCTTGAAAAAGCCAAGTTTTTTTGACGAAATGATCATCACGGTGTGGAGATGAGCTGATGGGTAGGGGGTCCCCCACAATATACCTGGAAATCCATTAGGGAATACTTTTAGTCTGGCCATTCGGGCACAGCGCAAAATGCAGTTCCCATCTTGGTTTCAAGCAGTGGAGCACTGTATCATACAAATAATGGGCCTGATTTAGGTTCGGGGCACAAACTAAACTTTAACCAAATAGTTTTATATTATATGCCCGAACTGTGCATTGTATCCAAGAAAGACCCAACAAGAAATAATGCAGGGTCATAATTCCCAACGCTATGAATGGAGTGGCCCCTTGAGTAGAGAAACGTATATTGTCTCTAATTGGACACTTGATTGACCTTTATATAACTTACTTGTAGTGGATTTGAGGAAGCAACATCTTATTAAGGGTACTAAATAATAATTGAATGCTCAGATAAAAGGTATACTCAATCTGCATACATTAAGATGCTGCTATAAAAAATGAAACTGTGATTTTTTTGTACAATGGTGGTAGTCGGACGTCTGCTATTTGAGACCGGGAGGAGGGGTCCTTCCCATATTGGCAGAATCTATATATGGTTTTAATGGGTTAGGGTTATTTAAAGTATTATGCTGGCAGAATTTATAACAAATATATATCCTTTTAGAACTTTTTTTTATGCTGGATTGATTTTGCTGGCTTGAAATAGAGTCCCTATAGAAATAGAGGTGTTTCAAAATAAAAAAACCTTGCTTACCCTTGCATTGCATATAAGCTTTAGGTAGTCCTCATACGGACATATTGCTGTACAGTACATATTTACTACATGTGAAATAAAACTGTTATATGGTTTAGGGAAATAATGCAAAAGTAAAAGACACATGTCTAAACAAACAAGATTAAGTGGTCCTAAAATATAAATATAGTTTATACGTACTCTTTATATCAGTAAAATAAACTAATGTTGGTCCTGGAGTTAACTGATGAAATGACATTTCTGTATTATGACTTCCTCATTGCTGTACTTTAATAATTACACAATCACTTGAGCAGTACAGGTTGTGCCGGAGCTTTTCTCTAAACGGAATGAGATTGATGAGGAGCATAATGTTTCAGCAATGCAGCTTACTGTCATATCTAGATAGCTTTAAATATTACTTTTAATTCTTTGCACTGTTATTCCTTAAGCTTATTTCAGTACAACTTATCTTCTCATATGCACGTCACTCTGCAGCACAACTGCTTATGAATGGGTTGCTAAGCTCTTTTGATCTATAGGAGATGCTTTTCAGATGTACAAAGGTACTGTAAAGAGGCTTTTGATTTGGATCATCAGTGTTATACTTCAAACAAGATTTTTTAGATTGCTTGTATAGAGCATTTTTAACAATTTTAGGCAATACGGCTTTATTTTGTTGAAGCTGCATTATACAAAGAGACAGGAAAATAAAAAAAGAGTTAGATTCTGGTAATCATTGCTTTTGCTCACCAGCTACCAGATAAAGAATAGATACAAGAATATTTTGCATTGTATAATATGATCTAATAGGAATGGCTGCAAATCATTTTCATTGCAGAATCCCAAAGGAAATTTCTTCTGATGAGAGGATTTCTTAATCATCTCTGTTATGTCCTTGAAATTGTAAGGGGGCCTCAGGCCTGTCAGGTTCCAGCTGGAGTTGTCAGGACCAAGGAGGAGGCTTTGAGGTTAAAGTCCAGGTTCAAGGTACAGGCAAGGGTTCAGGCAATATCCAGGCAAAGGTCCAAAGGCTGGCAGAGTAATATCAAAATCAAAGCCCAGGCAGGGTCAATAATGCAGGAATCAGTCAAAATAGCACAAAGTTCAAAACCCAGGAACTCTAGAAACAGAACCTATACTTGGGCACTTAACCAGCGTCTTGAGCATCCTTTTATTTGAAATTGGCACCAGTTTGTGCGCCAGGCCGCTACCCATGTGTAGCAGAAGGAAGCCGCCATCTTGGATACAGCATAACCACGGGGAAGGTAAGACGCGCTGCCGTTCCCGGCGGTCCTGACAGAAAAAAGCCTTCCTCCCTCTTTTTGGGATATTACTGATCAAAAAACAAATAAATAGAAACAGAGAAACATGTTTGATAGTACAGATATGGGATCCATTATCCAGAAACCTGTTATCCATAAATCTCTGAATTATGGACAGGGTCGCCCATAGACTCCATTGTGTCTAATCACACTGTGCATGGTCATTAAGTCCACCATTCTGGTGAATACACAAAATTTTGGGGTGATACAAAATTTGTCTTAATAACAGTGTCAGCAAAATGGCTGCTGCCTGCTTTCTGTGATTTTGTAATTCCAAGACTGAAGGAAACAAAATGTAAATAATCAATATAGTGTAAGTAAAGCTTATATTGCTCAACTAACTTGATGGAAAGGAATTTGGAATTATTTCTTAGGGTGACAGGTCCCCTTAAATGCTGCCACTACCCTCATAGCTAAATATTGGAAAACAACGACGCAACCTACTTTGGAATGTGTAATCCAAATAAAAAACAGAGGTAGCATGGATAAGGGGGCAGCATAGAGAGAAAACAAACTAGATCTACACCAGGAAATCTTTGGAGAATGGTACAGCTTTATGGATACATATACCAAACTCCAAGAGACAACTGAAATCGCATTGACAAATTTCTATTTTTTCCTTTTTCCTGTTGTTTGACATGTTATTTGGTTATGCTTTTTTTAAGTTAAAATCTTCTGTTTGGCATACATAGTTACATAGTTACATACTTAAATTGGGTTGAAAAAAGACAAAGTCCATCAAGTTCAACCCCTCCAAATTAAAACCCAGCATACACACACACACACACACCCCACTCTTTCACACAACACAAACCATATATGCCCATAGCTATACTAACTGTAGAGTTTAGTATCAAAATAGCCTTTGATATTATGTCTGTCCAAAAAATCATCCAAGCCCCTCTTAAAACCATCGACAGAATCAGCCATCACAACATCACCCAGCAGTGCATTCCACAACCTCACTGTCCTCACTGTGAAGAACCACCTACGCTGCTTCAAATGAAAGTCCTTTTCTTCTAGTTTGAAGGGGTGGCCTCTGGTGCAGTGATCCTCTTTATGGGTAAAAAGGTCCCCTGATATTTGTCTATAATGTCCTCTAATGTATTTGTTAAGTATAATCATGTCACCTCGCAAGCGCCTTTTTTCCAGCGAATACAAACCCCAACCTGGACAGTCTACCCTCATAATTTGTCTTCCATCCCTCTAACCAGTTTAGTTGCACGTCTCTGCACTCTCTCCAGCTCATTTACATCCCTCCTAAGGACTGGAGTCCAAAACTGCACTTCATACTCCAGATGAGGCCTTACTAGGGATCTATAAAGAGGTATAATTATGTTTTCATCCCTTGAGTTAATGCCCTTTTTATACAAGACAGAACTTTATTTGCTTAAGTAGCTACAGAATGACACTGCTCGGAATTCGACAACTTGTTATCTATAAAAAACCCAAGATCCTTCTCACTTAAGGAAACTCCCAACACACTGCCATTTATACTCTTTCTCAAGCGAGAAATCTAAGTACTGAATAGATGTATCTATCAATGCAATCGTCTACATTTTCTTGCAAATAAAACAGAATGCAGATTTCAGTTTGCGTTTATTGTTCAGTTCTTTTACAGAATAAAAAATGTCAGCAAAATTAAATGGTCAGTATACCTCTTTTTCAACATTGGCTGTACAATAAGAAACTGAAAATCTGACATACTAAAATGGAAGGTTTTTTATTATGTAGGGGGCTTCCAGTGGCCAGCTGATTATAAAGAATTAATACATTCGGCACAAACCTTTTTAGCCAAGATAGATTTGATCTTATTATGTTTTCTTTAGTTTTTTTAAAGCATCTTGATCATTTTGATGTTTAAACACTACCCATTTCTCAATAATACAGCTAAAAGGTACCTATATTGATACTATTCATAAAATCAATAATCAAGTCTGAGGATGCATACCAAAACTTTGACCCATTAAGCACTGTTGGTGATAATTTTCTATTTTAGAACTTTTGCAACGCCGTTTCATATAACTTCCTATATATTTGCTGTTTTGGTGAAACAGCAAGAATGCTGTACGCATCCGAATTACTTTATAATTATAAGACAACACAAAAGTAATCATGACCTTTTTGCATGCAGCTGTCTGCAAACAATATGTTGCTCAAATATGTTACATTGGTACTTGAAAAATGAAGGGAAAAATAATCCACAAATGAACAGCTGAAGTTCGCCTTCCTAACTTTTTCTTCCTTAGTGGCAGTGGGGTGATTGTATTCCATGTGTAAATATATGATATTTTTGTTACTACTTATGTTTTTTAATTTAAATTCCCTGCAATACTACTCTACTTCCTATCTCACTGGAATCACCCACCCTTCCATTCCACTGCTCTTTGCCCATTTCTTGCTTCTTGTCTTCTTTTCTATGCCTACCCACTTCTTCCTCCCATTTACCCATTTTCCTCTCATCCTCATTTCAATGTCCTTAAATATATATATCTTACCTGCCAATTTGCCTTTGGATGTCCCACAGAGTGTGTGTTTCTTCTTTTTCTCAATTTCCTCTTCCTCTATTCCATCATTTAGATTTCTAGCTAAAATTCTGTAATAAACATAAGGTGGTATCTCTAGCAATTTCTAGCAACCAAATTAGATTTTGTTTCAATACCTGTATTACAACAGTGTTCGACAAGTAAATGGCAAGTTTTCATTAGTTGACATTGTAACAGAATGGCTGATAGAATACCTGGGAAAATCCTGGACGCAGTTTATGTTTGTCCCAGGTTTTTGCCAGAATGGTTATGAGCCAAATAGCCAGCCCAGGTTTTTTGGTCAAAACACATTGTGCTTTCTGCATGATGCAAGCACTATAAAATGGATGTCTATGCATTTTGTGCACCCTTGGTTCTGTTAATATTAATTGTAGTTCTAGCTGCTATGAACACAAATAAAGACAGGTTGCATGGTATTAAATACAGCTCTACCTTTGGACATGTTCATGCTGTGTTTTGCACCTGATTCAGTAGCATTAAATCAAAGGCACCAAAATTTAAGGGGCTGTACATAATTGCTCCTAGTATATCACATACTTTATTGCATACAACAGTCCTGCCCTGTTAGAATGGAAGTTATAAATATTTAGGGACAGTAGCTGTGCCATAAGACAAAACAGGATCAATAATTGAAATTTCCATTAACATTAATTACACTGCTCACACCTGCCATCTGAAATATTGATGAAAGAATTGGAAATGCATGTAGAATTATATAGCATATTGAATGAAGAAAGCTTGGGATAATTCAGTACTTACTGTATATTGGGGCTTAAAATATGTTTAGGGCACATCCCAAAGGAAATGCGTTACTATTATCACTTTATATTGAGATTAAACTGCACATGTTTATTTAGCTGGAACTAAATGTTTGCACGTTGAGACACATCTGCATAGCAGGAGAACTGACAGTAGTTGCCTGGAGATATAGATGAATTGTCCAATTAACTTTTACAGAAACAGAAATTACGAACAAAGGAACAATTGCTCTGTGCTTCATGTTCCTTAAATGTCTATACAATATAATTTGATAATATATGAATCTTACAGTCACTTATAAGAATGCAATGTGGCACATCAATGATTCAGTTGTTTTTCTCATCTCACACACTCTTAAAGGGCAATTAAACCCTAAAAACAACATAATGTCTCCACATTCAATGCAGAAAGGAGAAACAGGGTGCACAGATGTATATTTCCTACAAACTATAGGGTACGGCAGTCTATAGGGCGTATTTACTAATATAAATTATAAATTGCATCAGTGCAGTTACTAGTGCAAACAACACAGACTGGATTGTTTGCATCAGTGCAGTTACTAGTGCAAACAATCCAGTCTGTGTTTTTATTGTGTAACCATTTTAACACTGATAATAAGGCAAGCTTTGCATCATACCAAATCTTGTGTATGTGCCTGAATGGGGGACTAGATGCCCATGCCCATGCACTGGCTGCACAATTAGATGGTTAGAAAGGAGAGGGAATGTGAAGAGCGCAATGAAATCTAAGAATTGCAGAATGGAACATGAGGCTTAGAGGAGGGGCAGACAATATACAGTATGATTGCAAGCAAGGTGTGAAACCTCCACCCACACTTACACTACAGGCTGGGCACCTATGTCACATCGCCAGAAGGAACACATAATAAATGGATCATCCTCCTGCAAGTTATCCAATGTGGTGTAGCTTATCCTGTGTGCAAAATGGCCAACTACAGGGCTATATGTGGGTGAAACTGGACAAACACCAGGCCAATGGATGTCCTCCCACAGATCCAGCATTTTGTGAAAAAATAATAACCACGTTATTGATGATCCCTGCTGTAATGGGCAGCTTTACACACAACAGCAGCAAAAGGAAAGGGAATATTAATTTGATACACTACAGTGCAGCCTTAACAAGTTTTATGGCCAGATATAATTTATGGACTAATAATAACCTGTGGCTAGGAGGTTATAATATTTGCACCCAGTGGACTAGAGTCCTGCAGCAGGTCGGGTACCCGCAAAATCCCATGGGTTACCCGCGAAATCCTGCGGTACCCTGTGGGTTGCATGTAGAGGTTTTGGGTGTGGGTATAGAAATGGGTAGGTGGTTCTGCGGGTTGAGGGTCGGTTCGTGGATCTTCGCCATAGCAATTTTTACTCCTTTTTTCTGAACATGTCTACTACCAATTATGTCACTTCCAGTTTACAATGACAGCACTTCCTATTTTACTCCTTTTTTTCTGATCACGGCTACTTCCAATGACAGCACTTCCTGATTCTTGATGGTCAGCGGGTAGCGGGTCCGGGTTGCGGGTATGGATCGGGTCACGGGTCCAAGCGGGTAAGAATACGGGTCGCAGGTCTGGGTTGCAGATTGCAGGTTGCGGGTACAGGTCGGGTACGTGTCCCAAAAAATGGACCCGTGCAGGACTCTACAGTGGACATGCACAAATGACTCACACTTGACCCTGAACTTCCGTCACCTCAAAACTAGGTGTTAATTACATTAACCTCTACAGAGGACCCTGGCTGAGGGACTTTTTAATCTTAGTTTCTGTGTTTACCATGCCTGAAACAGCGACCTACGTAGTCCTGAAAGCTGGGATTTTTTAATCTATTGTTAGCCAATAGAATGTATCAGCTACCCTATTTTTTCTGGTTTGGATCTATGGCTAACATGGTACAACAGTCTGCTACCTAGTACACTGTGGCAGAGAGTGAGAGAAAATCCTATTGCCTTCATGAAATCTCCTGTTTTAATACAAGGGCAGTCTGCCTGACCCATGCATTAATCTTGTCACAAATATGCAGAATTAAATTAGAATGTAGTTAAACTGATGGTTTTGATATCACTAATAATTATGAGTATTTTTTTAGAAAGAGATGTACTGCCACAACAAAGAAATATTGCAGTGTGTTCACACTTGCCAGAAAGTGTCGGAATACAATTAAAAACTAATTTTCACCAGGCAGACACCTTCTAATTGTTAATCAATGGCTAAAAGAAGTGTTGTGGCAAGAAAATAAATTTACATTAAAAAACACACACAAACAAAAACTCTGGAGAAAGAGAGCGTTAACACCTATAGTATTCATTCCTCAGTAATCCTACCCATCCAGCCCTGTGGAAACATTGTTGATAGGTATAATCTATCCCTAGCATTGGTATACTAAAATAAATGGTTATTTTTACATTTTACACTTTTATGAGGTTTATATTCATGTTATGTCATTACCTCATGGCATCTCCATAGCAGTCGTTGCTCAGGAATCTAGGCTTACTTACTCACAGATGCCTCTCATCCTTCATGTATTTATGCATGTTATTGTTCACAGTGTTTTATTGTACTTTCCTATGGAATGTTCTGCTGTATAATAAGCACTGTTTTTTTCCTCTGTTTTCCTATAAACCACCCAGGGTAACACATAGTGAGGACAGAAAAGTAAGACAACGGCTATCAAACATATCTAGCTTTACTGTAACCATTAAAACAAAGGCTGTACAACAGGCACAGCAACTTAGGAGCTACACTATAAGCAAAAGCAAGAGCCTAGGACAGTGATTGTTATTAAGCCACTGCTACTTCGGCAATGCAACCCAGAGAAGCCATAACCGCTAAAGCAGATTAAAGACGTATCATTGTTGCCTAATGCAAAGAAGCAGACATCTTCACTAATAACTAGGTCCCAAGCATCCTTTGCAGAAAAGGAGATGGAGGCAGAAATAGAGAGGGCTTGCCTGAAAGCAGAAGGGGCATATTTAAATGCAGAAAGGGAAAAAAAAACAAGTGCCTAGAACGTGCAGCAGTTATAGCTGAAGCAGAAGCTCTAGTGACAGTCATGAACCCTGATAATGAAACACACAACAGGGAGCCTGGTCTAGAGATAGAGGCCCAAGATCCACTGCAGCAAAGCTCAGAGTATGTCCACCAGCACTCCAAACAAGGTACAGTCTCTCCTCCAGCACAAGAAATAGGTCAACGTGATACCCCTGAGCCAGACCGATGACCGAGAATGATATATGACTTAACAAGCCAGCAGCAAGTTACAAGTGGGGTCACAACAGGTATCAGAATCAGACAAGAATAAGCTCAGAAGCACCAAGAACTCACAAACTATGATCCTATAACGCGCAGTGAGAAACTGTATAATGGCCCTTTAAATACTTTAAAGTTCGTGACAATAAATAGGGAAGTGCTATACAAAAATTGGAGTGCTCAAACCTTTGCTTAAACCCAAATTAGGGTAACAGGTGCTCAAACTGGAAGACCTTCGCCCGCCCTTCAGGTCCCAATATTCCATGCAGTAGACAAAAACCAGTGGCACTCTGTTAAAGGTGAAAAAGTGAAGTTGGTTTATTCAGCCCATATACATACAAATAACCTTTAACAGAGTGCCACTGGTTTTTGTCTACTGCAATAAATAGGGAAGTGGCGCCCCGTGCACGCTCTAAGAACCAGCAGAGGAAGAACAGGAGCGTGATGGCCGTCCCCGCTGAGGGGGCTGCAGGCATCCCTACAGACACGCTCCCACTAGACCACCAGGGTGAGTTATTACAGTACCAAGATAAAACATCCAGAAAATTAATGCCAGTGGTCCACTGAACAGTATGTTGCCCATTGTGCATAGAACTACCAAAGTATAATCTACACATTTACAGCTGTATTTGTGTGGCGCGGGGAATAAAGAAATAAATTGACCCACCAAAACCGTATGTTTTTGGAAAGTACACATTCATCCACATCTAATATAGATTGCCATGTCTTTCTACCTGCAATGGTTTCCTAAAATTGTTGGTTTGCTTCAAAGCTTCAATTTTCTAGCATCCTATCTCCCACATAGCATTATGTACCAAGAGAACAGTTCCCAAATATGAATGCCAGGGTCCAATGAACAGTTTGTGTGTAGGACTAACAAAATATGTGGCATTTTCCTAAAATGCTTTCCTAAAATTTTGGTTTTCATTACATACTTGAAATTACCGCAAAGCTTCGCGTTTCTAGCATCTTATCTCCCACATACTGTAGCATTCCATACCAAGAAAAAACATCCTTATTTTGAATAACCGAGGTCTACTAAACACTTTCATACCTAATATGCATAGATTTACCAAACTAGGGGGCAGATACCCTAACAATGGCAACTTTTTCGCTAGTGATACTTCTTCAGTGTGAGCATTTCATAGCGAAGCGTTCATTTGTGCCTAGCGAAAATTCACTAGTAATCTTACGCTTAGGTCAATTTGAGTAGGGGAGGCGCATAAAATCCATATGCATGTTTTTTAGAGATGTTTGTGTAAATGCTTGAAGTGGACACTTTTTATTACAAATGTCAAAGGGAGCTTAATGAAGACATAAAAGGTCCTCTAATGTCCTAGACATGAGCTCACCCTAAAATATATGTGGCAGGCCCATGAAGTGTGTTAAAAAAAACGTTCAATCAAAAATCTTTAATAGTTACAATCTTTAATAACAATAACTTTCCAGGGTACAGGATATGATTTCACTGACATCAGATTGAGGAAGATGTACAGTAGCTTCGTTTCAGCAGTTCGCCTGGTCTAAGGTGGCGAAGGAAACTTTTGCAAAACGTTCAGTAAAATCCCCAATGTAGTAATTTGCGGAGCAACGACCATTCGCCATAGCAAAAAGTCACCTGGCGCTACTGTGTGAACTAACGCTAGCGACGGTCTCTTTCGCCAGGGAATTGCCATCTATGCTTGTTGAATTGGCAATGTCCCTGTGCATTGGATTTCTAGTGAATTATCGCTAGTGATGGTCACTTTTCCCTTTAGTGAATCTGCCCCTATGTGTCTACTACAAACTACACTGCAAAGCCATGCTTAACATAATTTATGACATTTCTTAAATATTATGCCCATTATAAAAAATTCTGTATATGTGAAACCATGAACAATTTGATGCGCAGTGTGGTTATCGAATACAATATTTGCAATGGCAATAAAAAATTTTTGTTCATGTAAAAAAAAAAAAAGCCACAAAAATGTGTTTTGTACGTGTGTGCAAATGTGCAAGTATGTATGAGTGGTGTGAATGTGTGAAAGCTCCCCAATCCCCCAAAAATGTATGTTCTGTAAGGGGCCAATTTACGAAATTCACGTGAAATGATCGAAGTTCAATCGAATTAGGATCGTACAAATTTTTCGGGAAATCGGATATGCAAATTTGGCCTTTTCGATCATCGAATATTGAATAGATTGAATAGATCGAATGATCGGAAATTCGATCATTCAATCATTCGATGATCGAAGGAATCAAAATTTAAAAGTTATTCGACTGCCTACTTCGCCAGATTGAACCTAACGAATTGTAATAGAAGCCTATGGGAAGCTCAAATAACATTCGTAGTGTTCGATTGTTCGAATCGTACCAATTTTTCGGATGCTCGAATAACATTTTTTAGTGAAATCGAACGATCGGTATCCGATCGTACGAATTCATCAAGAAATCGAATATCGAGCAAAATGATAGCCTAAAACAATTCAATAAGCATTCGATAGTCGAATGCTTATCGAATTTGAATTTGGTCGAGCTAATTTTGGGGAATAATAGTAAATTTGCCCCTAAGCAGTGTCGGACTGGCCCACCAGAATACCAGGAAAACTCCCGGTGGGCCAAGGTGTCAGTGGGCCCTCATGCTGCTAAACTTTTGGCCTATTTCATGGCCATTTCCTATTTCTATGAGAACAAAGAGGCTAAATAGATGGAATCATTAATTATAGTATGTAAAGAAAACAAACCAGGAGAATAGAGGTTGACTCATGAGAGGAAGGATAATAGTACTGAGAGTTGGCCCCTGGTCTAAGGTTTTATGGTGGGCCCCTGGTCTAAGGTTTTTGGGTGGGCCCCTGGTGTCCCAGTCCGACACTGCCCCTAAGTGTGTGTGTGTGTGTAAATGTAAGTATGTATTAGTGTGAAAAAGGTGTGATTGTGTATGTGTTATACTAACCTGGGGTGTGCAGGCAACAGATCCCTCTTCAAACATGCAGGAGGAGTAGAGGCACTAGAGGAAGACATCATCTTTATTATCCAGGTTGTGGGCATGGCTGGGGGGAGTAGGAAGTGTGGGCAGTTCCAGGCAGCAGCAGACACATATGGAAGTGTTTTAAAGTAATGAAAATATTATGTACAGTACTGATGCCCTGCACTGGTAAAACTGATCTGTTTGCTTCAGAAACATATTATTAACTATAGTTCATATAAACAAGCTGCTGTGTGGTAGTGGTGGAAATTGAAAAACGGCTATATGGCACAGGTTGAATAGTGGATAACAGATAGCACCATTATGTTCTACAGAGCTTTTCTGCTATCTTTTGTGTAACCTGCACCTTTTCTCCTTTGAATGGCTGCCCCCATTGCTACACAGCAGCTTATTTATATAAACAAAAGTATTGTTTCTGAAGCAAACACAGCAGTTTTACTCCTCCTCTTTTCTCCTATAGAAGCTAAAAAGTACTGATATTTATATATTGGGATGCACCCCAGTAGATGAATTTTTATTGTTTCATTTTATTTTGACATAAAAAATCAGAACAATATGTATTGGAATCTCATTATTAGCTATCATAATACAGGCTATTTCAACATCTGACACGAGGCAAGTTTGGCTATACATTGGGTCTGATTTAGAAACATTGCTGCTAAGTTGGCATCAGCAGCCAGTTAGCTATTAGCTTTGCTGCTACAGTCTGCTACAAACTGGTGTTACCATGATGAATTCTGATATATACATATATTTTTGGTTTTTTATTATTCTGTATTACCCCTCCAAGGTAGACTAAATAACAGGGTTTCTTCCTCTCTTGAGTGTTATTTTTTTGTTACAAGAATACATTTCTTCCCAAACAGAACACCCTGGTAGAAAAGCCACATCCCACAAAGGGGATTGCCTATGACTAATGGGCAAATTAACTAAATTCACATCTATTCGCATGAATGATTTGAATTTCAATCGAATTTTCAAAAAGATTAAAATTCTAATTTTGCATATGCGATCGAATGATTCAAATAATTGGAATAAAAATCTATTCGAATACTCGACTGTTGAATTACTTCCCCTTTAAATTTTATTCGACTGTCTAGTTCACCAGTTTCAATCTGCCGAAGTGACTTTGTCAAATTTTGATCAAATTATAAAAATGGTTATCAAATGGTTAAAATCGTTCGAATCGTTCAATTGTTCGATCAAATTTTTATAATTCGATCGTTCGACCAATCGAACTGCAGTAAAATCCTTTGAATTCGAAGGATTTTAATTCCCTAACTATTCCCATGGTTGAATGAAGAATTTTTTTCAATTCGAAATTCGACCAATAATAAATCTGCCCCTAAGTGCTAGGTAAGCATGAAACCCGTTAGGCTCCATGTGGGGGTATTGTTATTTTAAAATAATACAATAAATTTAAAATCTTTTTTTTTTTTTTTTTTTTAAACAGAGTATGTAAAGTATACAGAGAACATTTTTTGAGTTTAGAGAAAAACCACAGTTCCTTATACCAGAGCTGTGTCCTATACAAATCCTGCAGGGACCTGCAGAGGAACGCCCCCCCTACTGCAATGCTCTTTTCGCATATGCAAAAGCGCTGCTTGGCAATGGCAAAAAACATTTTTTTGTTCAATAACAATATCGGCAGAGGGGGTCTGGCCCGGCTGGGGCCCATGAGGGTCTAGGGCCCACTGGGTTTTTTTCCCGGTGTCCCGCTGGGCCAGTCCGACCCTGGACCTGTATATTCTGTTTTAGTATTATGGAGGATGTAATGCATGTGTCTTTAGACAGACATTGTTATTAGATCTGATATAACAACAACACATTCCCCAGCACTATACAGAGAATGGATATCAGTTCTATAAATACTGCCAATGTAGGAAGAATAATTTTGTTATTTCACATCATGTTAAGAGGATGCAAGGCTCATGTTAATTAATCTGATATACATTACAAGAGGACCAGATGCAGCCTTTGCCTGCAATATACATACAGTATTCAGTATCCTTGATCCAACATACAAATTACTCCTATTTAAAATCACTCAAAAAGATGCACTAGCCAAGCTTTTCAAAGCCGGACAAAAAAGACTGAATGAAAATTGATGCTTTCCCATTATGTTTGTCAGCTATCTCCCGTCCAAAAAAAAAAAAAAAATCATCATTGATTATAATGATTACAAGCTACATATATGTGACTGCTGCAAATCATATGGTCAAAAAATATTGCTGGAAATAGTGCATAATGCAATTCATTGACATAGAAGTAATATGTTCTGAACGCGGTTTAAAGCAGTTTTCTGGGTTTATATAAAATCTAAAACAGTATTGGTTTTGTGTTGTTTTAGGCAAAGGATTGACTTTTTCCATTCACATTCATTTTCACTCATTTTCCCTGCCCCCTAATAACCAACCCAGTACAAGCATTTTAGCCAGACAAACAATGGGTTTATAGCTTTTATAAACACAAATATTATTTTCTGTTTTCATTTTCAGCTATTTTAATTATTTGGTGTTTTTAAAACATGAAAGTGATGCTTTTACGTGAAATTTAGTTATATTAGGGATGCACCAAATCCAATGTCTTGGCATTTGGCTGATACCAAATTCTGTATAAAACATCAATTTTATCCAGAACCGAATCCACATGAAAGGGTTAACAAGAACCACACAATGGGTATGGTTATAAAATTTCAGTTTACTTGTTTGTGTGACAAAAAGAATAAGGATTCAGACACTGTTCGACCAGGCTCTGGGGTTTGGGTGAATCCTTTTGAAAAGAGTGATTCTGTAACGATCAGTTACCTCAGATCCCCGAGGAGAATGGCTGGTCCAATGAGGACTGGTGGTAATTGATCTCCTCTACAGTTCTGGTCTTCACCGACGCCTTTTTGGAGTGCCGGTAAAGGAGCCACAGCATTATCCATTCCCTCCTGAAGGGGAAGTCCAAAGAGGAAGATCCTCCCAACACTATACTTAAGTGTGGCATAAAGTTGTAATCAGCCTGTGAGTGACTAGGGAATTTAGGGATTTAAAGCCATAGGGGTCATTAACCCTATGAGTCCCTACAGTTCTTAACAGGTTTCAAGGCTTTTTCTCCTACAGGTCACTGTTTTTGTTTATACATGTGACCCACTGCATGGGCAGTAAATAATGTCTAACATCTATTGCTATAACAATACCCTGGATTCTTGTTATTTCAGTCCTTCAGTCAACTGCTTGATGGTAACGAGCACATAACATTTCCATTAATTTAGCAACTAAAGGTGAAACAGTGAACTGAAATAGAATAATGGGAGTTGCTGAAAGCATTGATTTACTGTAGTATATTTGGAATATTAAAGCTGATTAAAATCCATGTCTTCATTCACAGATTCATAAACATAAGTGACCAAACCAATTCCACATTCACATTTTATGCTCTGAAACTGTCTCCAGCTTTAGGATGTTCATGTAAAAGACATTTATTGTCACAATGTGTTATTAGGCAATTTATATCACAGTCATTTAGTTCTAGCAAAGCTCTGGAACTCTGCATAGCAGTTTAGGGAGAGAGGCTTTAACCAGAGATGACAGTAGTGGCATTTATGTGCTGCTCTGCAACTTGGAATGAAAATGAACAAGAATACAGAAGGTCAGAGCCCCAGCAGCAGGTGTGTAATTGACAAACACAATAATCAGCTTCAAGGAATATCTATAGCATTTAGTATTCAGAATGTATATGCCTGGAGAGCAAGGAAAGGTGATGTTCATGGTGAGTCATGTAAAAGATTTCTTGGTATAAAAGACTAATGTTTTGGTTTCTTATATAAAGATCTAGCTGCACAGATGTCTAACACTGTTTTTTTGTAATACACAACTTGTGAACCATTGCACCTAGATCTATATTACATTCTTCATAATGTAAAAAATAGGAGTATTTTAGTTTAACTGCAAGCAATGCAATTATGGTTTATCTACTTCATACAATTAGATAAACGTAACTAAACCCTTGCTAAATAATATCACAGCATTTAATATTTATGAAAAATACAGTGCTTTCAAGAACAAGATATTTCTCTTCCAACATGACATTGCTTTTCCTATAGTTGGTTTCAGATGGTGAAATAGCAACTAGGTCCTGCTGGCGAAGGAGAAATTACTTTATTACTTCACAGTCCTCCACAGATACAAATATGGGTCAGATTTACTAAATTCACATTAAGAATTCGAAGTTTGGTTGAATTTTAAAAAAATTAGAATTTGAATCTTCAAATATGCAAATTAGGCAAATTAGACCATGGAATATTTGAATTCGAATAATTTGAATATTCGGATAAAATTTTATTCGAATATTCGACTATTCAATGGTCAAAGTACTTCCCCTTTAAAATTTTATTTAACCACCTAGTTCGCCAGATCCAAGCTGCCGAATTGGGTATCATTATTTTTGATCGAATAAAAAAAATTAGATTGATCGAAAAAATAGTTTGAATCAATCGATTCGAACGATTAATCGATCGAATTTTTCCTATTTGATTGTTCGATCGATCGAATTGCGGTAAAATCCTTCGAATTCGATATTTGAATTTGAAGGATTTTACTTCACCCACTATTCCCATGATCGAATTTCACATTTTTTTTTATTCGAAATTCGACCAATAGTAAATCTGCCCCTTATTTGTAAAAAGATGAAATTACAGGAAATATAATTTCAATGGGCTGTGGAACATAGGAAACCCAACAGTATTTCTTACTCACACGTGCAGAGATTCAGTTATTGTCATGAGAACAGCTGGAATAAATGGGGCCCTCATTTAACCTTAAAACCCTACAACAGTGTTTAGATTTGTTTAAGCTAAAAACACACTAATAGCACAAAAAAACACACAAAGATGAATTTTAAAGGATTACTATGGCCATATTGATTTTGCTGGAAACTTTCCCCACCAGTCCCATTTTATGAGTCAGTGACATCAGCATTTAAGGTGGCATTTATGAATAACATTCCATGTAGTAATTCAAGGGGGTTGGCAGCTGGGGAATATGATCTGCAGCCAGAAACACTTCCTAGAACACTTCCTTCAATGCATAGAGGGAGAGCATGCAATGTATGATTGACAGCACTGCAAAATATGTTGGCACTATATAAATAAATGTTAATAATAATCAGAAAAAATACTCAAAATTGTGAGCCAAAATGAGTTAAACAATCAATAGCGTAAGGTAAATATTAGAGTATTTCTTGATACAAAAAATGATTTGCATAGTGTATGTACACCTTGACAAGCTTATCACAAGGTACTATTTGTAGTACATTGAAAAAGGTGTCTGCGTTCATATCCCATGACATTAAAGTGACATTTGCCTAGTGCTTAGATATCATCTGCAGCTAGTATGCATGTAATAGATTAGATAATTCCCATGTCACCATTGATTAACAGTTAGGATTTCAAATCTAATACCATACAGATGTTTCATTGACTTGTACTCCTCCTACTACTACTACTCCTACTAATACTTCTGAAAACTACTGATTTCAGCTACCCTAATTGGGCCACTCATTAGCAGTGGAATTGTTGGTGTAACCCTTTCTTGGCTAATATTAACCAAACCCACTAGCATAGGTAGAGCATTGGTTACACGCGACTCTTTCACTCTCAGGTAGGGCTTTCGCTAAGTGGAAAATCACGTGTGAGGTAGTTAAACTACAACTCGATACTGCATATAGTGTGTAATAAAGGTTGTTGGACGCCAGGGGTTCTTTGTGCAAACAAGTAGAACAGTTTATTTACAAGTAGATCCACAGGGTATCATATACTCACATACAGTGGTAATAAAACAGCAATGCTTAGCACAGGTACAGCGTAGCTTATGCCCTCAGGTAGGATACAAGGATGGGAGTTGTAGTTGCACCAACCAGGTTATCAATGCCCATGTGGTCCGGATCCCACCAGCAGGTTCAGGTGACTCAGGGGTTAAATACTCTTCCTGCAGTCCCTATGTCTGAGGTCCCTTCACTTCAGGCAAGGTAGAGCCTGGGGGAGAGCTACTCCCTACTATCCTCCTTGATGGGGCTTTGAGCTGCCCTTTCTCTCTTTCCTATCTATCTCACCTCTCCTAGAGAGTGCTATTACAGGAATATCCTCACTCTGACTATTCCTCATTCACGGGGCCCTGTTCCCCGACTTAATACTGTAGAGTACCTCTAAAGGTGTGCTGTCCCTTTAGGGTAGAGCGCCTCTGGGGCCCGGTTGGCACCCAGGCTCAATGGAGCACTGCCCCTCTCCTCTGCTGCAGGCCAAAGAGGAAGTGCCACTCCCTGCAAGTACTTTTATTTAGCACTGCAGGGGGGGTGGTCACTACCTATAACCAATAAGTGGATACATTATAGCCACCTGGACTTTAGTCCAATAGAAGGCAGCTAATGTAAGGGCAAGGGAAGAAGCCATAAGGGCCATGCTACTTATGGGTCCCTACATTGGCTTTCCAGGTCTGAAGAGAGAGGGATGTAAGCTCGTGGGTAGTCTAGAGACCTAAATTGGGTCTCCTTATTAACAGGAAATGCTACTCTTTTTCCAAGAGGGAAGTCCATTGGGTTATTTTCCTGCTAACTTCAGCATATAATAAAGGCTACAAACAGCAGAAGGGTGGACAAACAGCATGGAATTTGGGTGCAGAGTCTAAATAGATGAGATGTAGCCTCTCCTAAACTTCCCATTAAAGGAACAATGCCTGAAATATATACAGAACTGGACTCAGTGAAGGAATAGCAGGATTATTTATCACAACACACTTCTACTGTGTTGAGAATCAGAATAAAAGCTACAGTAGGAGACCTGCAAAAATAGTGCATTTAAGCGTTAAGAGTTAATATCTTTTATTTCATGCGCACACTGCATGATGTCTTAGTAGGAAATGCAGAAAGTTTAATTCTGAAACAACCATCTCCCTTGATATAGTATAAAGGAAATATAACCTTACTGTGTTAACATTGCAGCCTCTGCATACAGATGAAGGGAGCTCTGATATACTGCAGTTTCAATGAATAGGCATTATATTTTATATAATTTTTTTCGCCATTCACTATTTCTAACCAGGTTTGGCAGGTTATGTTTCTTTGTGTAGACTGGAGCACTTGCTGGCTTATATTAATTCTTACATTTTTTTTTACTCCTTACTCTGCTTGTCTTGCTTACTCTTATTACATTGACAGCTCTGTGATACAGAAATAAGAGAAAGGAGAAGAAGAAAGGTGAAGGAAGAGAATGAGAAAAGAAGGTGTGGCAAACTGGCATCTAGCACATGTAACTTTTGGGGGGTTTAGTCAGTGGTTGACAGGCAGCATAGTACAAAGGAACAGTAAAGGCCCCCATACACGGGCCAATAAAAGCTGCCGACAGACCGAGTCGGCAGCTTATTGGCCCATGTATGGGGCCATCCGATGGGCTTCCCCGATCGATATCTGGCCGATATAGGGCCCACGATTGGATCAGCCCAAAATCGCTCACTTCAATGTGGGCATATGGGGGAGAGATCCGCTCGTTTGACGACATCGTCAAACGAGCAGATCTCTGCATCTATGGCCACCATTAGACAGTGACACAGGCTTCTTCAAGGAAAGCACAGAAGTTTATTTTTTCCACTTTTAAACATCTCTTATACAGACACAGGAGTGACCAGTGTTGCAAAACAAATCATAAAATAAAAACCTTGCTCAATGGGCACTACCTTCACACTTTTAAGCAGCCCCTGATTAGACTGGGCCCTTTGACAACCAGCACAACAAAAAATATGGTGGCTCACCCTTGTACTCACAGGACTCTTTCCTGTTAGAGTTCCTTCTAAATTCCATTTAACTTTAAATAGTCTTTCCACAGGACAGCTTTCTTGTGAAAGATGAACTCCAATGTCTGGATTGGATCTGCGGAATGGAGTATTAAAGTTTTTGAACAGAGAACAAACTCTATGTTTAACAACTCCCTTCCTCGAGCCTTTCTCAGTACCTGGGAAGAAACTAAGGCTAGAGTGATCTTTTTTCCACCTTTTTCTAGTCACTCTACCACAAAGGTGACAACATTTTTAGGATGTATGGACACAATTCTGGCACATAAAGGCAAACTTTTAAAGTAAATTGCCAACTTTTAGGTAGGACATATAAGAGAATATATGAGAAAGGTAAATACATAGCAAAAAGTAAGAAGATAAACTACTTCAAATGTAAAGAAACTGTTATATGTTTAAGGCAAGGAACTTCTGTTTGTTACTCAAAACGGTCCATATTAATAAAGGACAATGTAGTACTCCAAAACCTTATATTGTCCTACAATGGGATTTGGCAAACAATCCTAGCCAACATCATGATCTTGGAAAATATCCTCACTTTAAATATCAAAGAAATTGTCCTGGGGTAAAGAAAGATCTTTTGGGTCTCTTCTTTGCATGTTGTATCCCTCTTATTTGCTGTGAGCGAGGTATCCTTTCCATATTAAAATACTGCACTAGAGAAGACACTGAAAACCTACTCTGTAGATAATTTTCTTCAGTAGGGACATGTATGGAAAATAAAAGGAAAAAATAAATATTATGATACATTTTCACATTATCATTATTTAATTTAGGTGTGTTTTTGTACTCCCAATTTTATTGGCAAATATCACTTGTAGCCATCGTTGTTCCAAATACAGACACAAAGAATAAATAGGGGCATTTACCTAGTCATATCAGCGTAACCATGGAAGAGATACATTTCTTTATTAGCATTTTGAATTGATGCCTTGATGGTTTGACTTTTATACAATAGTATATTTAGATTTACATTTATTAATATGTACTGTATAATACTATGTACATTATAATTACATGTAGTGTAATTATTGAACAGAGGAAAATGGATGACTAAAACAATAATTAATAATGTTTCATTCTTGTAGAATGTGTTCATTCGTGCTCAAAACTTTCTGAAACAATGCCTACACTCTAATAACAATTCTTCTATGAAATAGAAATTATTTAAACTGGTTTAAAATATTGAACGCCCATCTTTTTTTTATAGTCTCTCTAGTAATAATAACTGTAATTTACTACCCATTGTTCCATTTTACTTCTCTTCTTCTCCTGTGCCAGATATCCAACAGTGACCTTGCGTCAGTCTTTGCAAGAGGCTTACATATTATTATTGGAAAATAAAAGAATTGTACAGGCAAATTAGTGAAGTATTTAACAACATTCAAAAAGCATTGAATCGACTTCTGCTTAGAAACATGTGCGTGATTTCTGAATAGCCATACCAAAGAATTACTAGAGGTGCAGGTCATGGGAATTACATTGAGCCTTTATAACATAATGAGTGTATAATGGGACAAAAGAACGTATGGGTAACCCACAGAGCAATGTAAAAGTTTTCTTACCATTTTTTTAACTCAAAAACTATTGCTTATGCTAATAAAAATTCCAAAGCCTCTCTCGGGTTATATTTTTTTTATACATATCTTGATAATAAAGGTATTTTGAAATATTGCCTCCCAGAAGAAGTCATTTGCATTCAAATTGCAGCTGTTACTTAAAGAAATTGGTTATCAGAATGGATGTGAAAGAACAAAATAAATATTAAATAATGCAAGTATGGGATCCATTATCCAGAAACCTGTTATTCATCGAAATCAAATCATTGATTTCTTTTAATGTTTTCCTTTTTCTTTATTAATAAAATAGTTGTTGTACTCATTCCTATCTAAGATATAATGAATCCTTATTGGAGGAAAAAATCTACTGTTTTCATAATTTTTGGTACACTTAGGGGCAGATTTACTAAATTCGTGTGAAGGATTCGAAAGGGTTCAAAATTCGATCGAATTGTAAAATTACGTTTTTTTCAAATTTTTGAATTTTAAATTTGGCCACTTCGATCGTCGAATTTGCAAAATTCGATCATATCGAATGATTCAAATAGATTGAATAAAAATCTATTCGACCATTCAATGATCAAAGTACTTGCCCTTTAAATTTTTATTCGATGGCCCAATTTGCCAGATTAAACCTACTGAATTGCTATATATGCCTATGGGAAGCTCCATAGGCATATACAGTCAGTTGTTACTGGCTTAGTCATAAACTATGCTACCATTTTGTTTGTGGACCAATACTCAAGGATTTTACTGCTATTCGATTGGTTGAATGATTTTATCGATCGATTGAATATTTTTTATTTGATCAAAAATAATGAAACCCAGATCGCTTTGATCTGGCGAACTAGGCAGTCTAATAAAAATTTAAAAGGGAAGTACTTCGACAGTCGAATAGTCGAATATTCAAATTAAATTTTATTTGAATTATTCGAATCATTCGATTTGATCGCATTTTCAAAATTCACTGGTCGAAGTGGTCTTCAAAAACATTTGAAAATTCGATTGAACTTCGAATCCTTCATTTGAATTTAGTAAATCTGCCCCATAGTTTTGAATTTAAAATACCTCATACTCCACTGTTGGTTTCTATATATAATGCAATTATACCAATAGCAACTAGTCAGGTAATTGCATTCAAACAGGTAACATGGATAGGGATGTCGCGGACTGTTCGCCGGCGAACTTGTTTGCGCGAACATCGACTGTTCGCG
>CM044438.1:37345044-37361804 GCA_024363595.1 Xenopus borealis
TGCCCAATTCTGACTTGCTGGGATTCATACGCCTCCATGCGGGACGCCAGCCCGCGAGGGGCTCTTCCGATGTCCGGCGCAGCTTCCTCAGGATCCATGGCCCGAGTATAATGTCAGCGGGGGCCTCCGGCTCCCACGATAGGGTGTAGTCAGGATCAAGGAGGAAGTCCTTTCCATCGAGTCCAGGCAAAGTACAATACAGGGGTAATCCAAAAGAGAGGTCAAAGTCCAGGCAAACAGGTTCAGAAGGCAGGCAGCAAAGGTTCAAGGCCAGGAACAGGCAATGGATCAGCAACATGAATCACAAGGCTAAGAGACCCAGGAACACAATAGCTATAATGAGCTTTACTCGGGCATTGAACCTGGGTCTCCGGTGTCCTTTTGTATTTGAATTTGGCGCCACAGCGCGTGACGTCACCGCGCCGGCGCTCCGGCGCCGGTGTCCTTGCGCCCACATGGAGTCCTGGGCGCCGCCATCTTGGATCCTGCGCCGCGACGAGAGGGAAGAAGCCGACGAGCGCTCGGGACAGGTAAGGAGCGGCGAGCGCTCGTGACAATACCATGCAAGTGTTAATGGGTCATTACGTATGCTCATGGGGAACACTTGTACCTCAGTATGACATAATTTGCAGTGATAACTGGAATAATTTAAACTGTGTAAACTTGGTATGTAAATTAATGTTCAGTATAAACTGGCAGTGCATCATGGAATAATTATACAGCTGGTTAATCTTTCTAAGTGGCAGAAGGGGTTCTTCATAGAAAGGTGCCAAACCTCAAATACAGCATTGGTCAGTAATTCAGATACTAATTATAAAAATGGAGATTCATTTGAAGTACATTGTGCAAAATCTGTATAATGTGTGAGAAGGCAACTTTCCATGAAACAGGCAGCTGCTGCATATAATTTCTGGTAATTAGCAACATAACTGCAGTGTTTCAGTACATGTGTGTTTTGAACAAGAACAGAATCTACCTTCTATCTATATTTAGGGTTTTCTTTGTTTTTTTTTTAAACAAAACTCAATATTTTCCCATTATCTTTATTAATACAAATTCAACCAAACTCGCATCCACATCATTTTATTGTATTTATCAATAAAACTCAAAAAATGTTTTGTTTTATCTGGAAGATTTTCTTCCACAAGGCAGGCAGTGTGTAATCTTGCAAAACATCTATTCTAACAATCTTGATAGCCTTATCCATATTTCCTTCTGTAAATTAAAGGATACAGCAAGATAATGACTTGATAATCTCCTGTGCTGCACATTGCTTTCTAAAGATAGCTCATGTCATCTAGTGGGGTAAACAAATGTTGCTACTAGTGCTCCCCTCTTCTTCCTTCTGCATACCTTCATCTTTGGATAGGATGGAGTAAATTTCTTCCTTAGGATTAAGATGAGGGTGACAGAGGTGGTATCCCAGCATAGACTATAGCAGGTACAACCATATTTTGCTGTCCCTTCAAGAAATGTATTTATTGTATTTTGTTTATCTGGATTATAGGTATTTTTAGCAAGAGTATTTGGAGTTTTGGGATAGGACAGAGTATATTTCCTCAGACAAAGTTGAGTAGTGATGGAGGATACCTGGTGGTCTAATGTGACTGCAGGGACATCTGCCCTCTCCTTGTAGGGATGCCAACAGTTCAAATATTTAGATGCAGCTGGTTCCTTTTGTTGTTGCCCAATGTAGATTCTGTTTTCAGTTCCTTGCGTGATTTCTGTATCGATTCCCATGTCTGACCACTGCCTAATCCTGACTTTGGCAATTGCTGCCTGTCTTGAACCTGTTACCTGCCCTTAACTACATTTTTGGATTCTGATATTCGCAACATCTATTATCTGCCACATACAATGCTCTCTCCCTTGAAGGTTTAATAACACCTCATAACTCCAATCATGCTAATACAACCAACACCTTAAGTTAATGAGATTCTTGCTGATAATGATAAATAGATTATGCTGATTGGAGCAACATTTCTAAGTATTTATTTCAGAAAGATCTTTGTTACAAGTCATTGTGAATTGAGATAGCCAGTCGGATGACTGATGAACCATTTTCAAGAAAAACACAGTTAATTTAAATTATTACTAGGGATATACCATGACCTGGATGAATGAGAATATTCACAAATCTAATGTAAGGACCACTCTGAGAGTACATCCATTTATTTTTTGGGTTTAGAACCCCTAAAGCAGGGCTCCCCGCCTTTTTTTTTTACCAGTGAGCCCCACTCAAAAACAAGTTGGTAACATAAGCATGTAAAAAATTCCTTGGGAGCAACATCCAAGGGGTTGGCGAGCACCATGTTGCTCATGAGCCACTGGTTGGAGATCACTGCCCTAAAGGAATGGTTCTCCAAATTACAGGAAGACTCCTTACTGGGGAAGCACCAAGTCCCAAGCATTCCGATTTGGGCACTCCCATTTCACCTGAAACTTGGACATAAATATGGGGGTTTATTAGGAAACTCTCCCCCAATGTAAGGGTCAAAGAAACAGCATATAAAGTGATGTATCACTGGTACCTTACTCCCATTCGTAAACATGCTATTGACCCAAGTTGTCCATCCACTTGCTTTAGAGGTTGCACAGCAGGAGGATATTATCTCCATGACTGGTGGCTATAAGGATTGTGACTAATTCACGCCTGCGCCGGAGTGGACGCCGGGACGCCGTCAAAGTGGACGTGCGTCAAAACAGATGCTAGTCAGAACATGTGCGTGTGTCCTGACGTCATCACGCCTACTTTTTTTTGGCGCCAAAGTTAAGCCTATTTAAGGGCATCTTCAGCCTAGAGACTTTGCCCGATTATAGGTCAAGCTAGCCTTGTTCCTGGGTGCACCTTTCACTACGAATCATGTGTTTCCTGTGTATGACCTTGCCTGTATTTTGGACTATGGAATCTACGCTGAGTGTACTGATCTTCTGCCTGGACTCTGACCTCGATTTTGTCTTGAACCTTGCCTGTACCTTGAACTGTTTTCGGACTGGTGTTTCCTCCTTGGTCCGCTATCAACTCCGGAGCCTTCTGGCCTTACAGTGGCACTGTCCCATTGTTTCAACACTCAGCACTGAAGTTTACCAAATGGCTTCTCAGATTGTAGGGGTGACCATCGAGCCTACTACTGAAACTACTTTATTACAGTATCTCTACCTTAACCTAAGCTTGCAATGCACCTGTAAAAATTGTTTGTTTCAAATACTAACAACCACCCATTGGGTTATAGCCTTACACTGGCTTGCCCCTCTCTCCATTCTGTCAGTCACCAACAGACTTAAATTTAGACTATGCATTATCTGTCTGCCCTTCTTGATGACAAACTTGACCTTTATACAGCCTTTTGGTCATTATAGGATAACCTCCTCTCTAATATTCCACAGTAATTGAAATGCTATAATATGATTGTAATCTAATTATGCTTTAGTTTTATTTTATCTTTTTTTTTAATTGTTTATTTTTCTTTTATTTAATATTTTGTTTATGAACCTACAAACTGCTATAAAAGGTTATTTTAAAAAAGATGGACTTGGAAATGATGTCTTCATAACATAAAATTCTTGAGGACAATTAATTTCCTTCTATGGTGGTAGACTGGATTTTTTGTTTTTGATGAAAGCTTTAGATGAAAATGCATGAACTGCTACAGGCAGAATACAAAGGTCCCTTTGGTTCTTTGTTGAATGATCTTTAAGAGATTGCAATAATAAATGTTTCAGGTAACAGTGGGAACTAAATCAGGATTAGTTGACTTATTTTTCTAAAGTATTGGTAGGTGCATGTTTTATTTCAAAGTTGTGAACCAGTTTCTGCTGATGATTGTTTCTAAGTAACACTACTTTTATCACCACATTTCAAAATAATTGTTCAATTCACAATGGACAAGGTAGATTAATTGATACAAAACTACACTTAATATTTGACTTCACACAATAGAATTGTCTCATGTAAAATAGGTCTACAACAGTGTGTAACTATATACCTGCTAGAGGTAAGTGGCATCCTCTGTTGAGACTATTGGGGTTATCTGCCAACACAGCCACAAGTGCAATTGTGTAATGGATGCATATTTGTATGTATAAATGCATAAAAAGAGTTTTGTGTCCAAACATATTCTTTGCAGATCCATATAGTTTCTCCAAGTGCCATTGGATCCATCCTGTCTCTTCTGATGAATTATGCACAAGCGCATCTTCTGATGTTTGAAACCATGAAGCTTCCACCACCCTGTACATGGTGGAAATTACAGTGGGTTGCTCCAAGAGGTGCAGCTGACTTGTGTTCAAAGACACAATTGCTAGAGCACTATGGGTTTCAACAGTGCTCTGAAACAGAGTAAAAGGTAGTAGAGGTAGGAGGTGGTATGCCCAATTGTGGCCCTTTTTTGTAGTTTGTACGTTGTACAAATAACAATACTATGAGTTTGTGCCAGCGTGGTTTTATGCGTAATAGATCTTGCCAGACTAACTTAATTTCTTTTTATGAGAAGGTAAGCAGGGACCTCGATTCTGGGATGGCAGTGGATGTGATTTACTTAGACTTTGCTAAAGCATTCGATACAGTGCCACACAGAAGGTTACTGGTTAAATTAAGGAATGTTGGCCTGGAACATAGTATTTGTACCTGGATAGAGAACTGGCTAAAAGATAGACTTCAAAGAGTGGTGGTAAATGGAACATTTTCTAATTGGACCAGTGTTGTTAGTGGGGTACCACAGGGCTCTGTACTGTGTCCCTTGCTTTTCAACTTGTTTATTAATGACCTGGATGTGGGCATTGAAAGTATGGTTTCTATTTTTGCAGATGATACTAAATTGTGCAGAGCTATAGGTTCCATGCAGGATGCTGCCACTTTGCATAGTGATTTGTCTAAGTTGGGAAACTGGGCAGCAATCTGGAAAATGAGGTTCAATGTTGATAAATGCAAGGTTATGCACTTTGGCAAAAATAATATAAATGCAAGTTATACACTAAATGGCAGTGTGTTGGGAGTTTCCTTAAGTGAGAAGGATCTTGGGGTTTTTATAGATAACAAGTTGTCTAATTCTGGGCAGTGTCATTCTGTAGCTACTAAAGCAAATAAAGTTCTGTCCTGCATAAAAAAGGGCATAAACTCAAGGGATGAAAACATAATTATGCCTCTTTATAGATCCCTAGTAAGGCCTCATCTGGAGTATGCAGTGCTGGACTCCAGTCCTTAGGAGGGATGTAAATGAGCTGGAGAGAGTGCAGAGATGTGCAACTAAACTGGTTAGAGGGATGGAAGACTTAAATTAGGAGGGGAGACTGTCCAGGTTGGGGTTGTTTTCTCTGGAAAAAAGGCGCTTGCGAGGGATATGATTACACTTTACAAATATATTCGAGGACATTATAGAAAAATATCAGGGGACCTTTTACCCATAAAGAGGATCACCGCACCAGAGGCCACCCCTTCAGACTAGAAGAAAAGGACTTTCATTTGAAGCAGCGTAGGTGGTTCTTCACAGTGAGGACAGTGAGGTTGTGGAATGCACTGCCGGGTGATGTTGTGATGGCTGATTCTGTTGATGCTTTTAAAAGGGGCTTGGATGATATTTTGGACAGACATAATATCAAAGGCTATTTTTATACTAAACTCTTCAGTTAGTATAGCTATGGGCATAAATAGTTTGTGTGAAAGAGTGGAGATGTGTGTGTGTGTGTGTGTATGCTGGGTTTTTAATTTGGAGGGTTTGAACTTGAGGGATTCTGTCTTTTTTCAATCCAATCCAATTTAACTATGTAACTATGTAACTATTTAATTAGGTATGCTTTTTACCTAGCTATGACAATTTCTCTGCACGGAGTTGTTTAAAAAAATACTCTACCCTGATGCTAGATGCTCAAGTCTAAGCTAGATCTGCTAAATAAAAGCTTTTGCTACCTTAGTGCTATGACAAATTTCACCCTATTTTTGTATATCTCTTCTTTAACAGAGCCTTAAACATGTTCCTCAATGTGCAATCTCAACTTTACCTTGTTCAGTTGTGAAGCCATGGTTTGTAGGATTGAAATCTTGGGTGAACCAGCCAATATGGAAAGAAGTGGGAACCCAGAATCCAACATTTCACAATGGAACAAGGTGACTGAAGGGTTACCTGACAATGGATGGTTGGGAGATAATTTGCCTCTGCCTTGTAGGAATTATGACATCTTTTTTTCTTTTAATTTGCAGAATGTTTGGAGGTTCAGATAGTGTTTATGCACCATTTCTATATAAGACCAACTGAATGAACACTTGTCATGTTCTTCCCTTTGACTCATTTTGATTGACTCTCAAATCCAAGCATACTTTGACACACAATACTCTATTATTATAAGTTATAAAGTTACTATTAAGGCATGGCCTAACATGAAAGGCAAAGCTATATAACTGCTTGACCATATCATTATTATTGTTTGGACTTTGAATTGGCTTGCTCCAATGAAAATTAAATTCCTAGAAACTCAGTCACATAGGATTGTTGATACTGTCATTGTTCATTGAGTTCACATCACATACATGACTCTGGTTTGAAGAGACTGTAGAGCAGGTGTGTGCAATGTATTTGACCGAGCCACTCCAGAAACCCGACAGGCATAAATAAAAAAAGTAATTTGAGTGAACTAAAGGACAAAAGCAATACAAAATATAGGTTTTCAAGATTCAGCTCTATATAGGAATTGTATTTTGTCTACAGATATAGCTACAATGCTATAATGTGCTATCATGTACATCAGTGTATTAATATATAGTACCAAAATAATAATACAGTGTTATTTAGCTCTGAAATATTTAACCTTTTAAAATTTTACAGACACTAAAAATGTATTATTCAAAATATTAATGTAAATCAAAAGTTCCCTATAGCTGATGTTGATCATTTTTCACCCAAAGGGCTGCTTTTGTAAGTAATGGTTACTTGAAGTTCTTAAACCTGACTGTTTTGTCAACCTGACTGTCCCTCCTCAACATAACTGTTAGAGTTTCTAATTCTAACAGACTGCTGAAGCTCAAATATGGCAGCCCCTGATAGAAGAACATGGGGGATCAGATGGGTAATGTAAAAGAATCTGCAAATACATTTATGACAAAATTATAGATAACATGCAAAGGCAATATTATGATACATGTAAAAAAAAAGGTTTACTTTCTGGTGTCAGTATCTCTTTAAGTGGTTCTTAAAGATTTTTAAAAAATTGCACCATGCACAGAAATAAAGTAAAAATGTATGGGGCTGATTACATAATTCACTGTTCTTCGTTTAATATATGCATTGTGCTGAAAGGCCGATCGTTAAAACATGTTACATTAGAAATGCTTTTAGTAAAGTATTGTAGGCTCTTTTTTAACTGCACCATATATTAATTGCGAAAAAGTTCCCATTCCCATCCCATGTGTATAATTCCAGGCAAGAAGAGTAATTTAGAGAATGTACTTGGAATGCAGTTTTTGTTAATATGACATTTTACATTTCTTTGTGCACCTTAGTTCGCTAAAATAACTCCTCTAACTTAATTATAAATGTAAGTATATTCACCACTGAGAATCCTGCTTAGCAGAACTGTGTCCGTGATTTTGTTGATAACCAGTGACGGACACCAGGAAAACTTCCAGTGTTGCTAAACATTTGGCCTATTTCATTGCCATTCCCTATTTCTTTGCGAACAAAGAGGCTAAATAGATGAAATAATAGATTATAGTATTTAAAGTAAAGAGACAACTAGAATAGAGGTTGAGTGAGGAGAAGAAGAATAATAGAGGATCGTTGGTAAGGTTGGTGGGCCCCTGGTGTCCCAGTCAGATGTTGTAATCAAACATGAAGTGGAAGGACATACTGCTGTTTAGTTGTTTTGGTGCTGCAAAAATTATATATTATGCTTTCAACTTCTAATAGAGGAACAAGAACATGTAACCAGTATTTTCACTGCATTCATTTGGCTCTTACTCTGAAGATTTTTATTTAATGACTATTTGGGTCAAACTTCACCAGCAGGACACCAGGAAAAAACCTGTTGGGTCCCAGCTCTTGTAGGCCACTTCGACCCAGCTCCACTTTATATTTTGACCCATGCAACTACATCCAACTTGTTGAATTCAATCTGTTGATTCAACACTATCCTACAAAATCTCCGATGCAGTTTAGCTCTAAGGAAAATGTAATGTGTGTGTGTGAATCAACTCAATTCACTTCATGGTTGCAAATTTGTAGATCTCTGTACTAATGGTGACATTTATGGCGCTGTTAACAGGAAGCAGGTGATCTATCATTCATATATGGGTGTAATAAATTAAATGTTGGTACAACTTGTCATGGTGGAGTTAGGTCTCCCAAAAATGTTTATGGCCTCTAATATTATATGACCTCTAATATATATTTAAGGATTAATTTAAAGGCCCTCATTTGGAGCAATAGTATAGTACTTAGTTACTGGATTGCAGCTTCCACAATCCTTTACAACAGTCTGTGTGATGGTATCCTTACCGGTAAAAATAATTCTAACTGTGTAATTAGATATATCAATTCATGAACCAGGTTATTAAAGTTGCACGGAAGGGGTGTGGCAATAGGAAATAGGCAGCTCTCAGAAAAGACAATATTTTATTGAAAGAAAGGTGTTGGTGCATGGTATTACAATACATTTCTGCCCACAGATAAAATGTGATCATACTTCTTTTGTCAGCATTTTGTATTCAAGAACACTGTGTTATTTGACTTACTTAATCAACATTCTGATTTTATTCATCATTTAGTTTTTTTGTTATAGAATGTTGAGAGGTGATTTATTTAGACATGCAATTTCAGTTTCTAAAGGATATGTTATGTTTTTTCTTCTTTTTTACAACAATTGGTGAAACCCATTCAGAGGATTCTGACTTTTCAATCACATCTTGCTCTACCAGTTTCTTTAATTCCTGTGAGACAGTCTCCCTGTTGCAGTAATGAGACAATCAATTAATTGTAGGTTTAATGCAGCAAAGAGATCCCTTCCAAGTATAGCAGTACCTTTATTCACAATGTACAGTCACTGGCAAGCAACAAAGCACAGGGATTCGATCCTTTAAGTAACTGACCAGTCTCAGGGCAGGTGCACCAAGCATATATTTTGTAAAGTATTTCAAGAAAATATCCTTTGGTAGTATAGAAACAGCTGAACCTGTATCAAGCATCAGGTTAATGCAGTGCTCCTTCTCAGTAGAAGCAGTACTGACACTGACACTGAACTGCCTGGAATAAATGTACCAGCTTTATCAACACTTAATACTGTGACATGTGTAGTAGTGACTTCATGAACATCTTTAGCAGAATTACGGCAGACATTTGCAAAATGTACTTTTGTGCAGTTGCGGCACTGTAAAGCTTTTGCAGGAAATGTAACATAATTTGTGGTGTGTTGCGTTGAACCACAGCAAAAGCAGTATTTTTTATTTGTATTTGCTGCACGGTTTTGCAGTGTAGGTGAATCCCTTTTCATAGCACTGTATTTTGCATGTGACTGTGCATTATTAGGCCACAGTGCTGAATTCACAATCTGTACATTTCCAGCAGTTCCTTGACTGAGAGTTTTAGCCTCTGCCACTGCTGTTTCAATTTGGTTAGCAACTGTAACAGCCTTTGCAAGGGTTAAATCCTGCTCTAGGAGCAGTCTCTCTCTAATGCGTGGTGAGTTTGTTTTTCCACTATCTAGTCTCTTAGAATTTCATCTGTTAAATTCCCAAAGTCACAGGTAACAACCAGCTCTCTCAAAGCTGCTACAAAGTGTTCTGTGGATTCGCCATTACGTTGTCCACGTTGGCAGAATTTATATCTTTCAGCAATCACATTTACTCTTGGCATGAAAAAGCAGTAAGAGCAGTTTCATAAGTCTCATCAGGTAATGGTACTGTATAGAATGTCCCTCTGCTGCCAGGCAGTGAATAAGTAAAGCACGCTTTCTAAAAGCAGAAATCTCCCCTTGGTCAGCAGCAATAATGTAAATATCAAACATACGTATCCAAACAGTAAAAGGTATGGTAGGCTCACCAGGCTTTGTAAGAAAAGGTGCAGGCTGCTGCAGAGGTAGAAAAGACATCCTTGTCGCCATTTGTTATGTTTGGTAGCCGAGGATAAGGAGAGTATAACAGTGGTCATACAGGACTTTCACAAAAACAGTAACTTCTTACTTTCACTTTAAAGCTGTACAGAAAGTCCAAGTCATGTGCACAGTGATGCCTGCAGGCCATTTTTATAAACACCACAGGATGTTATATGTACTTTCCAGTGTTAACTGTGCCGTAAGATTAATTTAATAAATGTCAGAGTTAATGGCACTATATTATTGCACACAGATAAAAAGTTGATGGAGTGCATTTTATATAACCTTTACAATGAAGTACTTTATAAAACTAATATTTAATTATATAAATTTTTCAGAATGTAACACTTTAATTTTCTGGAATAGCTGTTTGGAAGGAGAGAATTTTTTCAACTTTTCAGAAGTGGAAAATAGTTTCACTAGGACAGTAGGGAACTGGCTACCCCTTTCACCAGAGTTTACTTTACCAGGTCAGACCAGGCAGATAGATAGGAGTTTAAAAAAAAGTCCCTCCTTCCCCCTAACAGTTGATACAATTTTATACAATAACATATGGCACCCAAACAATACTGTGGGCACATCTGTAGGGCAGTAAAACACCTCAACATAATATTATTAAGTTTCCCTGGGCTTGTGTAGTGTTATGTATTTCCTGCAGCATACACGTTCATTCAAACTTCTATTTGGCGCCATATACAAATTAGCCTTCGCTACGCAACTTCGACCCGCTGATCGTAATATCGTGCAACTTCACAAATGATCGGTAACTTGTGCGCAACTTCAGATCTTCATGAATTTGCGCAGCCCTGGTGAATCTATGCCTGACGGAGTGCTGCAAAGCCAACGCTGGCGAAACTTCAGAGGTTAGTAAGTTTGCCACTATGTGTATTTAAAGGACAAGGAAAGTGTAAAATAGAATAGGGCTAGAAATGCTGTATTTTGTATAGTAAATATAAACATGAACTTACTGCACCACAAGCCTAATCAAACAAATGATTTATGCTTTCAAAGTTGGCCACAGGGGGCTGTCATCTTGTAACTTTGTTATACATCTTTGTCTGACACTGGCACTGCACATGCTCAGTGTGGTTTGTGCTGCTTAGGGATCATCATAAATGATCAAAAAACAAAGCTGTTTGAGTTCTGCATGACTGTAAGTAAGTCTGGGGCTCCCCCTGCTGTTCATAAGTATGAACAATTCCTATCCTCAGCAGTAAATGAAGGGAGAATTTCATTGCATACAGTCAGGTTTCTTATAAAATTGTACACATTGTTTAATTAAAGTATATTGGAGATATATTTCTTTTTCATTAAAGAAAGTAAAAATTTGATTTTATGTCTTTGCCTTTCCTTGCCCTTTAACACTTGCATGTAGGGTACCAATATAGCTTTTGTTTTTAGGCTTTCTCCTTTAAGGCAAGAAGTCTTGGACAGCACTCCTACAGGAGAAGTCCATACGTATCCATAGAATAAATTTCAAAAGACCCCATGGGGCAAATTCACTAAATATTGAATTATGGGTAGTATGCTAATTTACTAAAATACCAATTTGCATCTCAGCAGCCGAACGCTGGTGAATTTTCCTTGCCGTTAATTAGTTAATTAGATAGTAATATGAATAAGATGATTTTATTTTAGTAGTAAAGACATCCCTCCATTATATTACAGTTTTAGGTGCAGCACTGTTCTAACAATGTAATAATTTGCTGTTACTGTACTTTTTTTTATGTCAACGAAATAGTTAACTATACCACCATTTTAAGTCATGCATAGAATAACCGGTGCTAAACATTCAAATATGTTAATTCTAGCCTACAAATACAACATATGCCGTAAGAGTTCCCTATTTTGTTTCCACTCTATTTAATTGTATTAGTTGTATTTTTATAAAGTGCATAAGAAAGATACAGAGAAGAATCATTACTCATAAAGGATCCTCTAAACAGATTCCCTTAGAGCAGGGGTCCTCAACCTTTTTTTTGCTCGTGAGCCACATTTAAATTTAAAAAAGAGTTGGAGAGCAACACAAGCATGAAAAAGTCCATGTGGATGTCAAATAAGAGCTCTGATTGGGTTTTTGGTAACCCCTATATGGACTGGCAGCCTACAGGAGAGAATGTTCAGCAGGACAACCAAAATCTGCCTCTAAGCCAGTAATTCAAAAATCAGCACCTGCTTTGAGGCTACTGGGAGCAACATCCAAGGGGTTGGAGAGCAACATGTTGCTCGCGAGCTACTGGTTGGGGATCACTGCCTTAGAGCATGGGGCACAAAGCTGCTTGCATGACAGGGATCACATTTAGAAAAAGCTGTCAAACTGCATCTATTATTTTTAGAATGATTTAAAAACCCGATTCTTTTCTTTTTATATTTTCAATTCTGGACAGATGAAGATAAGCTTGCTGATAAAATCTTGCCAGGTACAATGTCTGTGAAGAATTTGATAAAGTTCTTCCAATGCAGGAGAAATAAGTGCTTATTAGCTGACCATGTGGAAGACCTGTGTGGAAGACTCCTTATATTATATTTGATATTAGGGGCCTTATTTACATAGAGAGGACACTATGCTAGGTGCACAATGGTGCTAAAATCTGCATCCCTACAACACTATTCAAAAAGCTTGTTGTCACTGTACTGTGCACAGAATTGGCTTTGCACTATTAATTATGTCTGTGGCACACAGGTTGACCATGTGTTCCAGGATTCCAGGACCATTGGAACAAGCTGCTCTTGATTTGAGCATCAATGTTGATGTAATGTAGTTCTTCTGTATATTTTTTTCTTGCGAGCAAAGTTTTCATAACATAATGTTTGCTGATACCTGTAGATGTAAATGGTGAAAGATTTGAAATGGGTGACACTTGGGTGTTAACCAGGAGAGGCAAATAATGCCCAAAAATAAGTTTGTTTTAAAAAATAAATTAAGTATGTATCTATTATACTTTTAAGCTACATAGGTTGGGATCAGATATACTCATCTTGTATACTCTCTTTGTCTTTAACTATGATGATAACTAGATCACAAGGTCTGAACACTACTCATTCAGGTACTCATAGGGACCGTAACTAATGAGAAACAGAGCTGGCAATTGAATGTATTCTATGTTAAATTTAGAGTAGTAAACATAACTGGAACTAATCCCATATTTATGGTTAATGGTGCATGATATCTTTCACAAATAGCTCCAGCTGCTTCCTCCAAATGTAGAGAACATTTCTCTTAATGAAAGATGCTAGATGGTGTTATGTTCTTTCCAAGCATCACAATGCAGTGAAAACAAATGGGTTCAGTCCTTAAACTAGTAATGCTAGTTGTTCTGTTAAGCTGAACATTTTCATTATTGTATTAACGTCAAGGGTATAAAGTCATTGCAGTTGCCTAGGAAACAAAGTTTAAAGTTCAAATTTAACCAACCTGGTGTTTAGCCTATCAACAGACTGTAAAATACTGCAATAAACAGATAAATGCATTCTACAGTACTTTTAACAGTTCCGTAATTGTGGTATTTAGTATTTCTACGAGTTAAAAAAAAAAACAATAAAAAACACTCATGTCTGCTCATTACATTTGGCTTTGTATGGCAGCAGTGAACAAAAGACTCTTGGCAGGAGAGTGAAAAAGTTTACGGTACATTGCCAATTGTTAGAAATGAGCCAAAAGTTATTGAAGTCCACTAAAGTATCATGAAGATTAGAGACAAATGTAAATTAAGACATATTTATATTACTGCAGTTGACAAAGGTGGATCATAAAATACATACAATAGCTGACACTCAATATTCCCTTTAAAAAATGCTCATGTTACAAAAGTAATTTTAAATCTCGATCTAGACAAGACTGTGGGACTGTCAGAAAATTCACTTTAGACACTTTAAAACAGTCCTCATAGATATTGACTTTTCCAGTCTGTGCTTATGTTTATTTTGTATAATTGTCTCTGTACAAATCTTGTTTCTCCACACTAAGATCAGTATGTTATGTACATGTTGCCCTTGTAATACCTAATCATATCTTGGGTTGACTTCTGGACTCTGTGATCTTGTCAAAAACAGTAAACGTAGGATTCACAATATAGAATAATGATGTAGTCTTCCTTGCAAAGATTAAAGGCACCCTGAAACTGAGAGAATACAAATCATTTATATCTGTGACTGGAATTACATCTTTAGATTTGAACATTTTTAAAAACTGCAAAAATGTTAAAGTCCATTTAATAATTTAACTGCAAAAATGTTAAAGTCCATTTAATAATAATAAACAGCTTCATTTTTATTTTAGTCCATTATATATTGCACAGGAATTAAATTGAAGTGAAAAGAAAAAGTTGTTTACCTCAGTCAAGTAACACTAATAGGGGAATGTAATATACGTCGGTAACGCAAAAATTATTCGCATTGCTAAAAGTTAAGCCTTTGAACAAATTTTGCTTTGCACGAATGCAACATACCTTTTGCGAACCCAGAAACTGTTTAGCGAACCCTTCCACCAGCAGAAGGCCGTTTGCGAATTTTTTACTTTGTGCTAATGCAGTTTGATCGAATTCGTTCAAATACTGATCATACGATTTTTTCAGATATTCGAATATGCAAATTTGGCCTCTTCGATCATCGAATACCGAATTATCGAATAGATCGAATGAACGGATATTCGATAATTCGATCATTCGATGATCGAAGGATTTAAAATGTTAAAATCCTTCAAATGCCCTCTTCGCCAGATTGAACCTACCGAATACCAATAGAAGCCTATGGAAAACCCCCATAGGCTTCTTTTGATAAAACCTGCTTGAATACCATTTGTACGATCGAACACCTCGATCGTTCGAATCGTACACATTTTTCGGAGGCTCGAAGGCAAAAGTATGATTTTTTCATGAAATCGAACGATCATACGATTTCATCGAGAAATCGAATATCAAGCAAAAAGATAGATTATCGAATTTCGAATGTATTCGTAGGATTTTGGGTGCATTTTAGTAAATTTGCCCCTTAATTCACATGCAACACTTAGAACACATGCAATACTCACTTAGCAGCTCCCACTCTCACTGTGCAGTCCCAAACTTATTGAGCATCACATTTTTATGTCACACACAGCTGTAGTACTACATGATACAATGATTATACAGGTATAGAATGCTATCATGAATGCTTGCCCCCTGGGGAATTCAGATGAGTGATCTTTCCATAATTTAGGATCATGTACAAGGGATTTGATAGGTAGGATTAAGTACAATGTATTGATTTATTGTCACAGAGAAAAAGGAAATCATTTTTAAAGATTTTAATTGTTTTATTAAAATGGAATCCATGGAAAATGTCCTTCCATAATTCAGAGCTATCTGGATTACAGTTACTGGATAAGGGATTCCATACCTGTAAATACTATATGCATAATTCAGAGACGTGAGACAGTTACAACAAATATCTTATGTTAGCTAATAAGACCTCACTGTCATATACAATGCAAACATCAAGGCTCCCTCCATGTCCAGATTGTGTGCAAATTCCACTAATGAAGCAGCACAGCAATTTGTCTATTATGCGGGGAAGTTGAAATTTGGACATTGTTCTGGGGTTGCTCCTGTGCCTGAATATTCCTTATTTTGCCAAGTGACGTCGGATTGTTCCTAAACTTTTCCTGCCTTTTTATCCAGATGGGCTATGGACACTTAGGGGCAAATTTACTATTATTCCCCCAAAAAAATGTGTTTCTATTCGATATTCGATTAGCGTTCGATTTTCGAATGTTAATAGAATAGTTCTAGGCTACCTTTTATTCGATATTCGATCATTCGAAGATTGAATACAAATTTATTCGATCAGTTGAATAAATCATTCGATTGAACGAATAAATCATTCGATCATTCAAATGATTCATACGATTCGAACGATCGAAGACTTCGATCGTACGAATCTCCTATTCGATCAGGACTTAGTCTCAGAAGCCTATGGGAGTGCTCCCATAGGCTTCTATTGCAATTCGGTAGGTCCAATCTGCCGAAGTAGGCAATCGAATAAACTTTAAAATTAAAAGCCTTCGCTGGTCAAATGATCGAATGATCGAATATTCGTCCATTCGACTCTATTCGAATGTATTCGATTGTTCTACCATTCCCTATTCGATGATCGAATATGCCAAAATTCACATATTCGACCAAACGAATAAATCCTACGTTCGAAATTCGATCGAATTCGTTCGAACTTCGAATCCTTCACGTGAATATAGTAAATCGGCCCCTAAGTGGAATGAGCCAGCTTTGAGACATCACCATCATTTTGGTCTTTCTGAGCAATTGAAGGATGAGTTATCAATGGCTGGTGTGCCTAGCAACCTCGAATAAAGTACCCCCTATTGTAAAATATAAAAATTTAAAAGGTTTAAAAGGTTTATGCAGGACATGGAACGGGGTATTTTATTTATTATAAAATTTAAGTTTCAGTGATTTATGTGACAGAAATGACATCACTATGCTCCGATAATAACCAATTACATAACTAAGCACTGTTTGTAAGGCTTGCAGGATATTCGTGACTGTTTATATAGAGAGTAAAGTGTCCCCTATTGTAAAATATAAGGCTATTATAAGCCACAGAGGAGTTCCATGACCATATATATGCTAGGCAGATAAGTTTGGTTTGAAACCTTGTATTTATTTTTTTATTTTTAATTGTATTTCACC
>CM044438.1:37368996-37401928 GCA_024363595.1 Xenopus borealis
ATTTTGTTTCAGTGTTTTATTGAATATGGGTTAAAGGGTTCCTGTTTCCCAGCTGGGGGGGGCTAAGTTTGGTTTTTATAAGTTATAAGCATCTTCGCAGTCTAGGTCCTCCTTTCCTACTGAAAAACAGCTATCAACATGACATTAAATGCACAATGTACAAGTCAAAGAAGCAAAATGACATTTCACAGAATAATCAGAGAGAGGCCAGGCTGGCGTGGAGACAGCCCATGATGCATTTTCAGTATATTTAGGAGACTTTCAAACACAATTCTATTTTACATTTTAATAGTACATTAACAGATCTTATTTCTGTCCATGCTTTAGTATCTCACTGTGAGTTATTTACTTTGCAGCTGTTCAGATCGTTCTTGTCCCACCCACTGTTTGAATCCCTCTTTTCATAAGATCTAGACTAAATCAATATAGACAAGGTCCTAAAGGGATATTATTTCTTTTTTATTAATGTACTGTAAGTAAAATGTTTCGTTTAACATATCCAAACATTGGTTACACATAAAAAAAACTCTTCTGATTCAGATGTTTTAAAAAATGCCCCTGGAGTAGGCAATAGTTATAATTATAGGAGCCCACCCCAGAGAAGGGCTGATAAGATCAGTATGTAAAAGGTATGCAAGACTATGTATTCTGATGCATTAAAAATGCATGCAATTGCTCTTGCACTGAACATGTTTAGAGTTGGGATTTTATCATTTACAGTCACACACGAGGGTTGAGTGATCCACCAGGCCCCTCTCCTTCTACTTCCCTGTGCACGAGCATCTGCAGAAAATTTTCCAGGGATGGGGCAAAGTCATACAATAACTATGTGTCAAGTTTATAGGAAATCATATTATTGGTGAAGCCCATAGTCACTCACAGCTTACATAATTGTGTAACTAGGGGCTATGTAAGTAGTGAGTATAAATCATGAGAATGTGCTGCACTATACAAAACACAATAACAGATCTACATGAAATATAACAAAGAAGGGAAAGTTGTGCTAACCACTAATTTTTATAAAGATTAAGGGGGGGGGGGGTTAATGAGGTTGTGACCACAAAATTCACATAGACAAATACAAGATGTTCTCTGCACTCAACCAATTATGAAGATATTAAGGACACTGAAACATTTTGTGCCTTAAGCTACAAAAAATGTCTTACCTTTTAAACAAAACAGGTATTGTAAAACACTTAACACATAAATAGGCTGTGCATGTCCTCCCACCCACTTTTAATGTGCAGTCCACTCCCTCCCAATGCACCCACCAGCCCCTCCATAGCTTGTACTGCTGTCTACTCCAAAACTTGTCACTGCTGGTTCTGGTTGGCCACAGGTCTAGGTTAGTGGGGTCCACGTGGGTTGGGGCCTGCCTGTGTTTTTTTCCGGCCACCCACCGGCCCATTCCAAACCTCTTTCCAGTGACATCTGTGTATGTTTCTTTAAAAGCAAGTACATTGCTCCTGTTACATGCTGACATTTTACTAAATTAGTGACATACATACTGTAACATTTCAATCTTAAAGACAGGCTATGAACTGAGTAGCTCACTTTGAAAAACAAATGGAGAGGTTTCGGACAAATGTTTGCTTTTTTAGTAGGACAAATTCGGATGGGAAAATCATAAACCGATCTGGAGTAATCTACTTCAATAAAGGGCTGGTAAATGCAAGCTCAGTAGAAATGTAACATAAATAATACTCTGTTAACTTTTGAAATGCAGTTGAAAATAACACAGTGCTAATGTGATTTGTTAAAGAGATACTTCTATAATTCTGTCAATTTCTGTCACATTGTGAGTCCATAGTTCATAGTTACTGTATCTTTCAATGCAAGATGTCAGTTTACATTGTCTCAGCTAAGACTCCTTATCTTAACTGTACTGCCTTAGACATTTGAAGCAACAGTATAATAAAATAGACATACACTTAAAGGGCAGATTGAGGATGATGTGCCTCTTCGGTGTATTTCTTGAATCCCTGCCATAAAGCAGGGTAGGGTTGCTGATGAGAAGAGCTAGAAAGTGACAGGAGAAGCAGAAAATGTGTTTGACAATAACTCCGTACAGCTGTGAATATTTATTTTTAACACCGATATACACACTTTTTAAAATTGATTTCAGGTAGTATATAAACATGCTTTGCAGTCAATCCTTTAACAGATAGGTTAATATACTAATATGGTTATAATACTAGTTATGTATTCTAAGTTAATTTCTTTATATTCTTAAGAAAGTACAAAGCATGAAACGTGTAGAACTTTGCTGTGCCCAATACCACTGGAGGTTTGGGAGTGGTGACACAGGACTCAACATTTGGGTAGCGCTATACCAAACTAAGCACAGCAGGGAACAGAGAAGCAGTTTCCCTTATTTTAAATGTTATTATATATTTTAGACCCTGGTAAGATTTCTATAGATCAGGGCTGTCCAACTGGCGACCCCCCCTTATGCGGCCCCCTACCTGCTGTTTAAGCTTTAAATGGTATCACTACAGAGATTAAGGGGCAGTTTTGATAAATTCACATTAATTCACATGAAGGATTCGAATATTCGATCGAATTTTAAAAAAGATTTGAATTCGAATTTCGAAAATGCAAATTAGGCAAATTCGACCAAATTCGACCATCGAATATTCGAATTTGAATGATTCAAATATTCGAATTTGAATGATTCGAATATTCGAATTTAATAAAAAAAAATCATTCAAATATTCAATTCGAATTCTATTCGAATTCGATCGATTCGATTGAATTTTCCCTACTCGATCATTCGATCGATCGAATTGCGCTAAAAAAATTTGATTTCGAAATTCAAATTCGAATTTTTTTAATTCCCCACTATTCCCTTAAGGGGCAGATTTACTAAGGGTCGAATTTCGAATGCAAAAATAATTTGAAATTCGACCCTTAGTAAATCTGCCCCATAATGTTCCCTGCATTGTTTAAACCTCAAATTAAGACTTTTGTCAACACATATGATCCCCCTGCATTGTCCTCTATTGTTCACACTCTGTACTGTTCACACCCAGGGCTAAATTTATCAAAGAGTGAAGTTCCGCCACTAGATGGAAATTCCGCAGCTCTCAATTCATTTCTATGGGATTTTGAAAGGCCTATTTATCAATAGGTGAAAGTGAAAGTTCACCCTTTGATAAATACGCCTTCAAAAATCCTATAGAAATGAATGGAGAACTGCGGAATTTCCCTTTAGTGGCGGAACTTCACTCTTAACTTCACTCTTTGATAAATTTACCCCCCAGACTGAAACTGCCCACATTGCTCACCTATTCACACTAAATACAAAATGCTAATGGGGCACCAGCACTGTGTCACTGTATGTAGTACATATGTGGTACATACATGTAGTATGTAGTATGGTCCTGATGGGTTTCACTGTCTCCTGCTCTCTTCTGCATTCCCTATGCCCCCTGTGTGCCCTGTTCAGCCTGTATGTGCCCTACTCTGCCAATGTGTGTCCTACTCTTCCTGTGCGTGCCCTACCCTGCCTGTGTGACATATAGTTACATAGTTAAATTGGGTTGAAAAAAGACAAAGTCCATCAACCCCTCCAAATGAAAACCCAGCATACACACACACACCCCTCCACACTTTCACACAAACCATATATGCCCATAGCTATACTAACTGTAGAGTTTAGTATCAAAATAGCTTTTGATATTATGTCTGTCCAAAAAACCATCCAAGCCCCTCTTAAAAACATTAACAGAATCAGCCATCACAACATCACCCGGCAGTGCATTCCACAACCTCACTGTCCTGACTGTGAAGAACCACCTACGCTGCTTCAAATGAAAGTCCTTTTCTTCTAGTCTGAAGGGGTGGCCTCTGGTGCGGTGATCCTCTTTATGGGTAAAAATGTCCCCTGATATTTGTCAATAATGTTCTCTAATGTATTTGTAAAGTGTAATCATGTCCCCTCACAAGTGCCTTTTTTCCAGAGAAAACAAACCCAACCATTGAACCTCATTTTCCAGTTTGCTGCCCAGTTTCCCAACTTAGACAAATCACTCTGCAAAGTGGCTGCATCCTGCATGGAACCTATAGTTCTGCACAATTTAGTATCATCTGCAAAAATAGAAACCGTACTTTCAATGCCCACATCCAGGTCATTAATGAACAAGTTGAAAAACGAAGGACCCAGTACAGAGCCCTGCGGTACCTCACTAACAACACTGGTCCAATTAGAAAATGTTCCATTTACCACCACTCTTTGTAGTCTATGTTTTAGCCAGTTCTCTATCCACATACAAATACTATGTTCCAGGCCAACATTCCTTAAATTAACCAGTAAGCTTCTGTGTGGACCTGTATGAAATGCTTTAGCAAAGTCTTCTATTATGCATAAAGCCATGATGGCACAAACACATACTCTGCCTGTGTGTGCCCTGCTCTGCCTGTGTGCCATACTCTGCCTGTGTGTGCCCTGCTCTGCCTGTGGAACATTAGCCTAGTATTTGTTCTGGGGGTTTGTTAGCACTTGAAAATAAATTATTGTTAGGGGCCCCTAAAGTGTTTAATCATGTGCTGGGGGGTGCTGTGTTATCAACAGGGGAAGAGGAGACAAATGGATTTAAGGGTACAGCAGCTTTTTACACATATGAGTGATATCCCTGCAGTGAGAACCAACTGGGTTTTTTTGGTGTGCTACCACAATTAATTTGGACATGGTCTTGTGGTAACATGGTTGTGGTTTAAAGTGGGTGTGGTTTAAAAACATGTAGTGGTCAAAACTGGCTTCTATTATCAGCCCTCAAGTAACACAGAAATTTGACAGCCCTGCTATAGATGTTTTATTTACAGGGGCAATTCTTTTGTGCTATATTAAACAGCAAAGTAAAAGATTTTAAAGGGTTGGTCTGAGAAAGTGACCCTATAGAGTTATAAAAAGTGTTTTATGCCACTAAGTTCTATGTGCAGGAAATCCACATTGTTAAAGCTGTGACAACTGTTTATGCTGTCACATAATTGGATTGCAAAGGGGAGCACAGGTCAAAAACGCCACTGTGTAAGGGCCCTAAAAGTACTGTGACTCCGTGGAGTAGTACTATTGTGTTTGGCCGAGAATGCCGGTAGGGGACCGTTAGTCGCGAGGGAAAACACTGAGTGTGTGTTTTTAGTTAGAGCCCAAGTGTGGCACAGATTTTGTTTTGTTGTATGCGGGTTTGCTCTGAGTCTGTGTATTTGAACATATTAAGGGCCCTTACACACTGGCGTTTTTACCTGCGCTCCCCTGCGTTGCGTTTTGCTGCGTTCAGCCGCAGGGGAGCGCAGGTTTAGACGCACTTCATTATTTTCAATGGGGCTGTACTCACACGAATGCATGTAGACACCGAACGCAGGAAAAATGCAGCATGTTGCGTCTGAACCTGCGTTCGGCGCTTACACGCGTCTCGTGGGTACAACCTCATTGAAAAGAATGAGGTGCGTCTATACCTGCGCTCCCCTGCGGCTGAACGCAGCCAAACGCAACGCAGGGGAGCGCAGGTCCAAAACACCCGTGTGTAAGGGCCCTAAAGGGGGTTGCTTGCTTACTCTTTAAACCCTTATGAAATAAAAGGCACTGCTCCAGGAGCATATCATCCAATAAGATATTTGCTTTTAAACAGGTAACCAGTACATGCTATGGATTACTGCTCCTGGGCAAACTTAGAGCCTTTTATTACATAACCCAATCATTAATTAAGCCCACTAAAGAGTTGCAGGGCTATAAGCCACAAAGTGACAACATAAGCTCCATTATCTCGCTTCACCAACTACAAAAAAACCTCTTACTCTAGCTTTTAATGAGTGTTTAATTAGCAAAAAAAGTTCTCCAAAATCTCTTGAATATTGTCAGCACTGAAATATGACAAATCCTTGGGTATGATAAGAAAAAAATACCCAACTATGAATTTTAAGCAATTAGTAATGTCATTGCATGTATAATTAATGAATACACCTGCAGGTCTCATGAATATTAGACATATATTTACCAGGTCAACCAGGTGTTCTATGAATAATGAATTACATTTCCTTCTAACTGTTAACATTTTGTCTATAAAATAAGTGTATAACCCGCCTCCATTCAAATATTAGCTTTATACTTGCGGAACAGAAGTAAAGTTTAAACTGTCAGCGTTTATCTGACAGTAAATTTTCCCTAATTAGATCTTCAGAAACACGAGTTCTAGCTGTAATTGTACAATTACTTCCAGTAATCAAGCTAATGAGGATTTCTTTTTTCCCGAAGGAATTTGGGGGTTTTGAAATGCAAGTCTATCAGACTTTTATTAATAATGTTGAAAATGAGGGCCTTAACTCCTGCATATCACAATCTGGATTGCAGATTTAGAAGTCCTGTGGCCCTGATTTGATGTTGCAAGCTTGCTCTCTGCTGGGGGCACAGTTTGTCGGCTGTGGTATGAACACAATCCACATTGCAGCATGTGAATGTTATTGTATTTTATTCTTAAGGCAAAAATATGGCAAACCTACTGCCAACAACATGGTATGGGATCTATTTATTACCCAGAATGCTTGGGACCTGAGGGATCTTTCTGTAATTTGGATCACTATACTTTGTCTAAAGAAAAAAGTAACATTAAATAAAAGCAATATATTTGTTTTTTCACCAATATTGATTTGCAGCTTAGCTGGGATCAGGTACAAGGTATTGTTTTATTATTACAGAAAAAGGGAAATATTTTTTAAAAACTAGACAGCTTTCCTGTAACTCAATCCAAAATGTATTGTTTTCATTTCTAAATTAAAATATAGACTGACCTCTCACAAAATAGCAGCCCCCCACAACAACAGATAAATAATCTGGTGGCAGCAGTAAGTGGAATAAAGGGGGTACTGAAGTAAGGGCTCCATAGCAAATTCCCCACGAGGCAATAGTCGCAAGGGGGTGAGACTTGTGGATAGGGGGAGGAGTTTAGGCGAATTATAGACAGGGGTTTTAGTTTATAATTGGGACCCCCCACAATAATTTATTGTAGATATTGTAGTTTGCCAAAAAAAAACAAATCAGGACTGATATCAAAATACAAACCCAAAGTAACACTGGAGTATGTCAATGACCAAGTCAAAGCCTGGATCTCAATCCAGCAAATCATTTTTCAAAATTAAGATGCACATGTATCACCTGAACAGCCTGAAAAATATGAAATTTTGCCTGGAAGAATGGTCCATAATCACTACAAAACTGTGTGCGTAGCTGGTATGTACTTACCCAAAAAGATCTGCAGATTTAATTGTAGTCACAGCTGGTTCTACCAGGTATTGACTCAGCGGTTCAATACTTCTGTATCCAACACTCTCTTTTTGTTTAATTACTTTTGTGTAACAATAAAAATATCTTCCTACTTCAAAGTGTTATGTTTGCTGTGTAAATCAAATGGTATAAATGGTATAAAGCCTGTTTAAATCACTTTACATTTACATTTAATTCATTCTTTCTGGATTGATAAATAAATGCAGAATTCAGGGATATGGATGACTTAGTTGGCCCTGCGCCAGCAGAGCTTACACTCTAAAGACCAATTCACAATTACACACAAACTAGGGACTTTTTTATTGCTAGGGCCATTTTTTTTTTGCAGTTTGGGAAGGAACAAGAATTCCTAGAGGAAACCCATGCAGACATAAGTAGAAGATACAACTCCTTGCAGATTGTACCTAAGTTGGAATTGAACCCCAGCGCTACAAGGCTTTCGACTTTGGGCCAGATATCGATTGGGGATGGCCCCACACATGGGCCACTAAACTGCCGGCAACTTTTATCAGCCCGTGTATGTTGGCCTTTAGCTACAACTAAGAATATTCAGATTCTTGTGAAGACCTCATAGTGAATACAATTGATTAACCTTAAGCACATAAAAGCAGAATGTGGTGACAGTGATTTATAACAGAAGAGTGCAAAACCCCTCCCACCCTGTAGACTCCTCCCCCTGGGCTATTGCCCCAACTTGTATATTACCCCAAAGTGCAGGTGCCGAAACGTTGTATATTTCTCATTGATATAAATATAATCAGTTATAATCCTCTTCTAATTCTGTTTCTAAAATAATCAAATTACACTGTCTTCCTATCAGCAATCTGTCTTTCTCTTTACATGTGGCCTTAGATCTGGTTATAGGCAGATGAAGCATGCACAAATATATTTCACCTAACTGTCAATCAAAATCTGACTCCGACTCCTGAATGATAAGAGAGGGGGATACCAAAGAGCATCTTGATTATTTCAGAAATGTTACCTAATTTTCATAGTTGAACTTTGAATTAGCACAAGGACAGTTAAATAGCATTGCTAAAGTTTCATGGAATACTTTGGAGTAGATCTTAACGAAGTACATTTATCACTTTACACATATAATAACTATCTGTAATCTCCTCATCTCAATGAACCTATTTCCAGCCAATGTGAAGCTTATTAGAAGGTGCTGCTGAAAGCAATTCTCACCTTAGCTCGTATCAATCTGCAGCCCAATTTCCAACACGGTTTGTTATGTACATCAGTGCTGTAAATTCCTTTCTCCTGTCTAAATATTTTCAATAACCTTACTGGTTTCTATTCCTTCATATTAGGTGAAAACAATAGACGAGTTTCATGTTTGCAAAGCAAATGGTCCTTTTGTGCCCAGGTTTGTCTTAAATTGCTCAGAATGTAAACATGACAGTGCTCAGTTACTGTTGGTACAGGCAGGGGTAGGCAGACGTGCCTAGGGCGCAAAGCTTGGGGGCACCAGACATGTACCTTCTCTTGCTCCTTCCCCTTCCTCTCTTTAGACTGTCTGCTTACGTGCGCACCGATTCGCGCTTGCAGCCCTGCATCGGTGCCGTGGCCAGCCAGGTTGCCTAGATGCCTGGCCCAGCTCTGGGTACACGCCCATGTACTAAACCATTTCATGGTAGCAAATGTGCACCCCATTGGGCCCAAACACTTGCACCTTTACCAATGGCAGGTGCAGTCTGTGCTCTGCAACTGTCAGTCCAGCGCAAACTACAACTCACAGAGGCACAAGGTAGCCCTCAACTTTATGTCTGCCTTAGGCTTCTTTTCATCTTGCTTCCTATAGCTTGCTCATCAGGAATAAATTAACAAGGTGCCCACATCCTGTCTATGTGCTACCCTTTTAGGGTAGAACTACACAAGCATTTCTAGATGGATCGACGCCTGGCGGCACAGATGACAATTCGGACAGAGACACAGGTGTCAAGCTTCTAATTGGACTGAATGAAAAGTCACAAGTAAGAACTACATTAGATCTGATGAAGACACAGTAAGCAGCGTCTTCATCCAACAGTCGGACTGTGTAGTAGTTCTCACCTGAGACTTACCTAATGAACTTATTGCACCAGCCTAAAGTTTCAGCTTTTCAACAGCAGCAATGATCCAGGACTTCATACTTGTTACAAGGGGGGGTGGTCACTATTTTGGAAAGTGTCTGTAACATTCATATGATCACAGTTTAGGGGTAGTTGCTAATTATCAAGCAAATATAAGCTGATGCTACAAGGCTGAATATTAAGTTCTGATGCTAGTTGCACTGGTTTCTGTGCTGCCATGTAGTAATTATCTGTATTAATTTCTAATCAGCCTTATATTGTGACATTTCTATTCTATGTGTACTGTATATTGAGTGGGTCCCTAAGCTCAGTAAGTGACAGCAGCACAGAGCATGGGAATCAGTGAATCAGCAGGGGAGCATGGGGAGCTACTGGGGCATTTTCAGAGGGCTACTAGCTTACTCCTTTAGTTAAGCTTTAGTTCTCCTTTAATACTTTGCACCTCCATTACTCCATTGTAAATTAGACTTTATGCCACCGGGATATAGATGGGCAAATTTCATGTCTCTGTACATAGGGCAGTGCTGTGTCTGTAGCATTAGGTGTGTGAATACAGGTATGGGACCTATTATACAGAATGCTGGGGGACCTGGGATTTTCAGTATAATGGATCTTTCTGTAATTTGGATCTTCATACCTTAAGTCCCATAGTAAGTCATGTAAAGGTCAAATAACCCCAATAGGCTATTTTCGCTTCCATTAAGGAAGGAATAAGGAACTAAGATTAATCTTAGTTTGGATCAAGTACAGGTACTGTTTAATTATTACAGAGAAAAAGAAAACCATCAGAAAAATTTGGATTATTTGTAAAAAAAATAAATAAAAAAAAATAGAGTGCCATTCTGTAGTTTGGAGCTTTATGGATAATGGTTTTCTGGATAATTGATTCCAAAGCTTCTTCTACAATTCTTTCACTGCACTTCACTGCATGTTTTGGATTGTGAAGGGCTCTTTGGCTCCTTTTAACCCTTTTCACCATAACTGTGATGGTTTTTATAAAAATACTAAAAGTTAATTTGAAGGTGAACCACCCCTTCAATCAGTGATTGAAAGCTAAGGTCCTGCATCCAGATCCGAGTCTGAAGAGATCAGTTGCACTCTGATTGGATATATGTGGGCTTGCAGTTTGTCCAATCAGAGCACAGCTGTCTTACTAGGTACAAAGTAGGTGGGCATGACAAAAGGGAGACTGATCTTAAGGAGCTGAAGTATCCAAAGGGGCATATTTTCAGCAACTTTAATTCCACTCACAGGTGCAATATACATTCTGAAGCACCTAGAGCAACTTCTCCCCCAGCTCAAATAAATAAAAGCTTTTTCTCATCCAGCATCAGTCCCATCCCTGCCATGAATTAATCTTTCTCCTGAAAAAAACATTTTTAGGTCTTCTTTTTCCTTTTTGGGACTGGGAGTAGGCAACAGAGGAGCTATGTGTCTGGCACTCCCCCAGCTTTGTGTCCTAGGCACGTGCCTACTCTGCCTACCCCTTGGGCCGGCCCTGCCACTGTGTATAATGCACATGCTGCATGGTGGATTAGACCTGGACATCCTGGTTTTCGGGAGGGCTGTCTAGGTCAAAACTGGCTAGGATCTCCCAGTGTGGGCTGCCATGCTGTAGAGTGCACATATGCATAATGAGCGAGTCGCATCACACACTTGCCGACATAAAATCAGACTTGAAACACAGGAGAGTCGCAGGACTATTTGATGAATACAGCTGAAAACTCAATGGGTCTGATCAGAATAGACATAATGGTAAAACCGATCACATCAGCCTATTTATTATGCAGTGTAAAATGAAATTTGAAAAAAAAAACATATGCGTAATTTGTGTGCTCTGTAAGATAAATGGAAAATTTATCAAGGTGTGTTTTATTTTACTCCACGTGAACACCAGATTTGCTGCCATTATTTTACACAACTTAAGACCTTTGTAAGTAAGTTTCAGCAGAAGTCACTCCAAGAAAATGCACATTATAAAAACAATTATGCAGTTTTTTTCCGTGTGAAGCCTGGCAATGTGTGACGAATAATTCCACCTTTTTTACATCACATAATAAATCTGCCCCTAAGTGTACAGCCACTGCCTGAGGATGCACCAAGGTTCTCAGATTGACTGTACATATATCTGTGTGGACCACAATGGTCACAAATGAACAGCTGTATAAGGCAAGGTCTAGTTAATTTGTATTAAATGTTTTTATTTTGTGTACACCTTCTGACAATACAATAAAACTGTATATATACAGTGATATTCTTGTGAAAACTTAAAGGGACACTGTCATGGGAAAACATGTTTTTTTTTTTAAAAAAAAAGCATCAGTTAATAGTGCTGTTCCAGTAGACTTCTGCACTGAAATCCATTTCTCAAAAGAGCAAACAGATTTTTTTATATTCAGTTTTGAAATCTGACATGGGGCTAGCCATTTTGTCAATTTCCCAGCTGCCCCATGTCATGTGACTTGTGCCAGCACTTTAGAAGGGAACTTCTTTCTGGCAGGATGTTGTTTTTCCTTCTCAATGTAACTGAATAGTACGCAGTGGGACAAAGGATTTACTATTGAGTGCTGTTCTTAGATCTACCAGACAGCTGTTATCTTGTGTTAGGGAGCTGTTATCTGGTTACCTTCCCATTGTTCTGTTGTTAGGCTGCTGGGTGGGGGAAATTGAAGGGGTGATATCACTCCAACTTGCAGTACAGCAGTAAAGCGTGACTGAAGTTTATCAGAGCACAAGTCACATGACTTGGGGCAGCTGGGAAATTGATAAAATGTCTAGCCCCATGTCAGATTTAAAAATGAAATACAATAAGATATCTTTTCTCTTTTGAGAAATGGATTTCAATGCAGAATTCGTCTGGAACAGCACTATTAACTGATGCATTTTGAAAAAAAAAATTCCCATGACAGGATCCCTTTAAGTTTTGAGTTATAGAATCTATTTATCAGAGCTGCACCATTAGTTATTCTAACCATGGTCTCATTTGTGATAGACTGCAAGTAATGTGCTAGATAATAAGGCATATCATCTCTTTCTTTGAATTTGTCTGTCACTAACGAATACTTATTTGTGTAGTAGAATTAGCAGCTAAAAATCAAAAAGGAAAGGTTATATCTCTTTTTAACACGTTTAGGATGAATTTCCTGTCATCTGCCTAAAATTGTAGATAATAATCATTCTAGAAAACAATTTATGCAGTTGGCAATTAGGATCAACATATACTCGTATATCATTAAACCATATTCAAATTGCAGTCTCAGATGTCCTGTAATGGACTGAACAATATGTATTACCTGGCATATAATGTATCTGATGCAACTGTTGACTAGATAATATTGTGCATATGCAAATGAATACTTCTAACATGACTATCAAGTCAGCCGAAAGAATAATGTTTTGTTATCCTGCCTCATGAAAATAGAACCAGAGAAATAGTGTAAAAAAAATCCTTGATTAAAACTAAATGCAGTCAAGTCACGGACTCACAATATGTTTCCTCCAGCAGGATATGTATAAGAGGGTTTGAAATCAATATCAGATTTAATTGTAGGAAAGGAAACATTATAAAAAATATATATTTTTTTACAATTATAAGCCAAACTGCTTTGTACCAGTGTGTTGACATTAGTATATATAGTTAATGTACATTTCTACATTTAAAGCAGCCCTATAACATGGACCCGTCACCCCAAAAAAAATATTCAAAATCATATTTTATCACATTAGTCAAGCAAAATGAACATTAATTAAAATATATAAATTATTTTAATCTTGTTTTCTTCAGTCTGAGAATTCATAATTATAGCAAGCAGACAGGAGCCATTTTGTGGACACTGTTATTAAGGCAAGCCTTGTATCATCTCAGAATCTTGTTTGTGCACCAGAATGGGGGAACCAATGTCCATCCCCATGTCCTGGCTACACAATTAAATGGTTAAGAGAACTGGGGGCATGTGTGGGGATCTGTGGTATCTAGGAAGTGCTGAATGGAAAGTGAAAGTAATTATCTGCCCCGCCTCTATGCTTAAGGCAGAGGAGGGGCAGACAATATTTGATTGACAACTGAGTTTTTTAAATGAGTTTAAAACAGCTATGAATGCTTTAATAAAAATTTGAAATTGGATTTCATGTTTAATTTGAAAAGGACTTTTATTATACAGATTTTTGTGTCTGGGTGACGGGTCCACTATAATGACGATACTCAGTTTGGTACAGCATACACACAGGTCACTTTTACAAATGGGTGCCACACTTTGCATGCTCAAATCTGACTAAACCACACGGACTTCGCCCTATTTATCGCAGATCAGAATATATTCAAAATGTCAACTGTACATCTGCCATTGACGTCTACATGAACTCAGCAGGTCTGAGAAGGAGTACTTTTTTATTCTGACTTTTAACACCATCAGGGTTTGGTGATATCTATTAAGGGAGACAAGCTAGTAAGTTAGTGTAAATATATAGTGTAAATATTGAGATGCTGAGGTTTGAGAGCTTTGTAACAGGATATCTGTTCATGCATGTGTTCTCGCATTTCTACTGTACATTTCTCTTTATATAATCATGAAGATATGTTGCTATAACTTGCCCTGTGTAGTATTATTTCTGCTTGAGAAAAGCTAAACAAACAAGCTGTAATGATTCTGGCCAAGTTTCCTAGACTTACAGTACATAGACATATATAACCCAGCCCAAAACATGCTACATTCCATCCCTTGTGGATGGCAAACTGTGCCACTTTCCAGTGAAAATGTTGCTGTTTACATTTAATTTGCTAAAAAATGTAAGACTGGGACTATGACTTAAATCTAAATAATAAATGTATAAAATAAAATGAAACTATGACTAAGAGGAGTACATAGCATAACAATGTCACAGCTAACTTATCATTTTATAAAAGTTCTCATTGCTCTGTGTTCCTGCCTCCAGGCTTTATATTGTTTACACTTCCAAGGCTTTGCTTCTGTACCTAATTTTTGATTCCTTGAGGAAGGGGCAGCAAGTAAGTTAAGTAAATGCATCCTGTGGATGAAAGTCCTGAGTCTGCAGTTAAAAGGCAAGGATGGGAAAGGTGTTACAGCAAGAGTATAGTGGTCATGTCAGAAATGGGGGAGTGCACATGATTTAAGTTAATAAGCTCAGTAACAGTAGTAGCTCCTTTTTTGTGAAAGATCATCCAACTATAGTAAAGTTACCACTTTTTCACGTTTAACCGGAGTGCTGCTGTCTTTATTCAATTAGATCACCCAACATTCCCTAAATCCTCTTGTATGTCAAGTATAGATAGAATACATGCAATATATCACTGGCTAATATATAAATATTGTTTTATGTAATTAATAATTTTCATGCCAGTTTAAGCCCATGACAGCCATTGTTGCAGGATTTATTTGTAGTTCAAGTGTCCTGAACTCTGCCTAGTTAGATTTGTCTACAATGGAAAACTTTTAAGTAAGAACATTTGAAGCTTTTCCTTTATTTTCTTGGGTGGTTTAATTATTTAGATTTACTGGGTCCAATTTGCCCTTGAGTTCAAGGTTGACAGGTTTTTGATTGGCAGGGTCTATGCCCCTATTAGAAAGCAATATAGGGGCCCATTGGGTTAGGTTCCCCTATGGTCTAAAAAATCTCCACATGGTTGGAAATCCCCTGTTGTGCCCAGCTAAGTGTTAGACCTAAATTGGATAAGGGAGGGGAGTGAGTCCTTTGCCCCTAATGCAGTGTACCCTGGCTGATACAATATTCGACCAGAGGGTGTCTCTGTTGTGTAATTTCTTCATTTAGCTAAGCTGCCATGTGCTCTGGGTCAGTTTACATTATCTTTCACTCTTGCCCTTGGCAGACTGAGGGATAACGGTACACTGATAATTGTGAGAGAGATCTACCAGATAGAGATGCATGGAGATGGATTCCAGTGAAGGAGTGTTGAGAGTACTCACACGCTGGATGAGTATTGGAGTCAGCCTGAAGATTTCTGTGAGATGGCCTGTGGAAAGGATATTTAAGGGTCCAAGCGTGTTCCCACTGTGTGAGGACAGGTTGTGCTTGGACTTTGCCTTGGGAAAGACTGTGACAGGGTAGGGCTTACCACATGGGTACCACAGGGCAGGGTTAATATTGATATTGTCATTTAAATTTGCCTTTATTTTTATAAATAAAATGTTATAATTTTGTTTACAGCACTGGTGTGTTTAATTATTGTTTCCTAGTGGGGCCACCCTTAGGTGTATCCCTGGATCCTAATGAAAATTAGAGTACCAGGAAAAGATGGTATCCCCAAAATCCAGCAAATTCGCCCATCACTAATGGTAAAATACTGTATCTGTATAAAGATATTTCCCATTTGCATTAAGTTAATAATTTGATTTAATTTTTTATCCTAACTATAAAAGGTTTGTGCGTTATACATTATATATTGTTTACTATACATTGATTTGCAAACTTCCAGCTAAAATAATTTCTATCTTAGTCTTTTTTTTTATTTTAAAAGCAGACTGTATTGTGTGTATATTTATATAAATATATATTATGCATTAGCCTTCAACAGTAATTGAAGCATTCATTACATTTACAACTTTAGGAACAGTTGATTTGACACATGTAGCTAAATGAATATTCAGTTTTTGCCTCTAGCAAATACTTTCAGCTGCAAGCCAGGGGAATTGGCCTTTTTATTCATTCTTTGCATTTGCTGAATCAAGTGCAATAGGAATATTAACATGCATGACTACTGTCTGAAAAGATTAAGCAACAAGTGGTGAATGCATTTCCAGGTGCACCTCAGGGACTGAGGCAGCAGCCCATTGTCAGACTGGGACATCAGGGGCCCACCCAAAAACCCTACACTAGGGGCCCACCAAATATTTATAGACCAGGGGCCCACTCTCAGTACTATTATTCTTCCTCTATTCATTCAACCTCTATTCTCCTAGTGTATTTTCTTTACATACTATAATCTATTATGACATCTATTTAGCCTCTAGAAATAGGAAATGGCCATGAACTAGGCCAAATTAGCAGCATGAGGGCCCACTGACACCTGGGCCCACCGGGACTTTTCCTGGTATCCTGGTGGGCCAGTCCGACACTGCAGCAGCCCCGATGCTACTCCTGCTCCGTGCTTCTACCTTGTAGCGCTATGGTGCTCGCTGCACTAGAAGAGCAGAATTTCTGTTTTAAAAACTCGACTGCCTAGTTCGCCAGACTAAACCTACTGAATCGCTATTCGAATTTGAAGGTTTTAAATTCGACCACAATGCGGTCACCCTTGAATTCGACACATAGTAAATATGCCCCTAAAATTTACCAGAGGCGTCTTCTTGCCGCCCCTGGTAACTGGCGGCTCCATGCTACCTGAGGCAAGATTCTCACCTTGCCTCATGGCCGTAGTGGCCCAGTGCATTTCTGTATTTGACAAATATCTCCAATACAAGCTTTGTAATAGGGGGTATTCTCAGGGTACAGCAATTGACAGATAAATAAACTGTTCAAATAAGCGAATGGCAAATTGATGAAGGTACTATTCTAAGCACTTTTGCGTTCATTATTTATTTATTTTTAAATTTCAAGACAGCAAATTTTTGCTAAGCGAAATTTCACTGGCGATTCGCGAATTTATTCGCCAGCGGCGAATCGCGGGAGTTTGCCGCGAATTTGCCCCTGGCGAATAAATTCGCCCATCACTATATAGTTGTGATAATTCAGAAATCAGCGATTTAGAGGCGAGCACTCAAATAGCAATTGCTGCTAGAAAAATGTTTTTTATTGACTCCAAATCACACAACATGTTTCGGGCATTAGCCCTTTCTCAAGTGTGAGAAAGGGCTAATGCCCGAAACATGTCGTGTGATTTGGAGTCAATAAAAAACATTTTTCTAGCAGCAATTGCTATTTGAGTGCTCTCCTCTAAATTGCTGATTTCTGAGTCTACATAGGATTGCGGTAATCCTTTGCTGAGGATGGAAGCACTGATGAATTAACCCCTGCACGGCTGAGCGTAAGAACAAATAGTTTTTTGTATAGTTGTGATAATTGTTGGCAGAGGTGGGGTTTATGATGATCACACAGGGACCACTCAGCACAGTAACTTATGAGAAGATTTACTTGTGAATCACACAGGGATAACACAGAGCACATTAAACAGTGTGGAAAACCTAAGAAGTATAAAATGGTGGAAGGAAGGGGAAACAGAAACATCAGAGTGCAGTGATACAACAGCATAGATCCTTGCAAACACACTGACAATATTCACACCATCTTGAGACTGTTCAGTGCAGCACACAAAGTTTAGGCATGAATGCTGATGTATATATTCCAACACCTCTTCTCAACAGCCATAGGCCTAAACTGATAAACTAATCTTGTTTAACAGCTCTAAGTGGCAAAGAGATGTGCAACCATGTCCTCAGTTGGACAATGCTTTAAGTCAAGCTGTCTCTGCTCTTGCAAGTCCCTTAGGAAATGATACCCCACATCTATATGTTTGGTTCTTGGATTGACTCTCTCTGTCAGTGCAAGTGCAATTCACCCTTGGTTGTCTTCAAATATCTGTGTGGGTTCAGTCTGATTTTCATCCAGGTCTGTCTTAGCCAAATTAATTCTTGACTTGCCTGTGCTGCTGCAAAAAAAGTTTTAATTACTGTACTTCTTGTATTTTGTGCCATCTTCTCTCTCAATCTGTATGCCAAGGTAATGTTGAAAGCCCTCATTTAGAGTATGTTGTAGTTTGGAGTGATCTCCTTCTTGCTCAAAGCATATGAACAAATCATCCACATATATGATCACAAAGATCCGCCTACCAGTCAGTTTCTTGGTATACAAGCAGGGGTCTGCTTTACTCCTTTGAAATTACTTCTTTGTGGGCACATCATTGATTTTCATGTTCCATACTCTAGAACCTGTTTAAGGCCATATATCCCTTGCTTCAGTTTGCACACTCTGGCCTTTGCGGATTCTCGAATCCCTGTGGCTGTTCCATGTACATGTCTTCCATTAGTTTGCTGTGTAAGAAAGCCATTTTAAGTTCTTTATCTGCATTTTCTTTGCAGCTGCTATAGTGAGCAGAGTCCTGATTATAGTGTACTTGACTACTAGAGCAAATGTCTCATCATAGTCTTCTCCATTCATTTGAGAGTATCCTTTGACTACTAGTCTTGCTTTGCATCTCTCAACTGTACTGTCAGTATTATACTTGAAGTTCACTTGCAACCCAAACCAGAACAGATGCCAAGCACCCTGGTCTCGGCTCGTGCTTCACCAGTAGTGTGACCGCCTTTGGCCTCAGGGAGGAGCCCTCAGCTACTCAGATGCCACCTGGACTTAAGAGGTACAAACCGGAACACAGACGGATTCAGACAGGCCAAGGTCAAACCAGGAAGACTAGCAGAGGGATCAGGCAGGATCAGAGTCGCATAACAGGCAAGGGTCAAACCAGAAGATGAGATCAGAATGGTCAGGCAGGCAGGGTCGGATTACAGAAGGTAGAATAGTCAGGTAACAAGCCAAGGTCAGGATCACAGAAGTCAGGAGTAGTCAGAATCAGGCAGGGGTCACAACAGGTATCAGGATACAAACAGGCAATACTGCACAGAAGCACAAAGCACCAGGAATGGAGTCCTATAACAAGCAATATGAAAATACAAAATGTCCCTTTAAATAATTAGAATTTCGCGCCAATGCGCACTGACGTCATCACATCAGCATCCCTTTAAATGAACCGGAAACGCACCAAGCATGCACAAAGAAGCCGGCAGAGCAAAGGGACAAGATGGGCGTGGCGGCGTCCCTGCCCAAGGCGTGGTGGGTGCCCCCACCACAACACTAGACCACCAGGGTAAGGATTTCCTCACATCCAGGTTTAGTTGTTATGCAGATATATAATCTCCTCTTTTGCAGCCTTTATCCATTTATTGGCTTTTCCTTCTGGAAGTTGGGAAATGTCTTCCCAACGTGTTGGTTCACATAGGCAGGCTTTATATGATAGGTATTTGCTTTATATGAAAGTCAAGCAGGTGATTTGTCCTTTTTCTCTCTTGTTGAATGCCTTGGTTCAGGGTCAGGGCTTGGTTTTGTCTGCTCATGTATGGTGTTTAATTCAGTATCGACTTCAACTATTTGTTCTGGAGATGTATATGTTACGTGTTCAGTATTGTTCTCTTGTTCTGGTCTTGGTTCAAGGGAAGTTATTACACCATCTCTTACAGTGTGTCTTCAATAAAGGTTAAACTGTTGCTGATCGCCAAGTTGTCAATCTTTGGATCCGGAATTCTGTACCCTTTGGAATTTTTCACAAATACAGCAAGGATACCTTCCACTGCCGATTTTCCAATGTGCTTTGTTTCTCTTCTGGAATGTAAACAAAGGCTTTGCACCCAAAAACTCTGATGTGTTTCACACCTGTTTTATGCCCCATGCCAGAGTTGATATGGTCGAAGCTCAAAGTAAAAAAACTTAAAAATTCGACCAGCAAATTTTTTTAAAGGGCTTTTAGGTCAGTTTTCAATCAAATAAAATTTCCTCCAAAAAAATTAGATTTTCCAAAAATTTCAAAAACACTTCTTAAAAGTTATAGGAGGTCCCCCATAGGCTAAAACAGCAATTCGGCAGGTTTCAAATTGAATTTTGACCATTTCAATAGTCGAAGTACCCAAAAATTACTTTGAAATTAAATTTTTTTTTATTTAAAATTTTCGCTTCAACACTTAGTAAATCTGACCCTTTGTGTCGAGTGAATTGTCCTCCATTGTCACTTCTGTGTTTTTTTCTGGAATTTCTTATTTGCCTTTGTCACATAATCCTGCAGTTTATCAAACACTTGATTTTTTTTTTCATTAGATAAGTGACTGTGTATCTTGAATGGTCATCTGTAAAAGTCATTATATATCTGTTACCTCCTGATGTGGGCATAGTCGGTCTGGCTTGGTGGGACACCGGGAAAAAAACCTGGTGTGCCCCGACCCTCATGGGGCCCTGCCGGGCCAGACCCCCCTCTCCCAATCCCCCATCAGTTTGAAAATAAAATGTTTCCTGAAGCTTGGCACCCTGTGGTGTCACAATAGGTGAGATGGGGAGGTGGGAGAATGGCGGTGAAGCTGGGGGCCCTGGGTGGTCAGCAGGGGGGCCCTGGATGGTAGTCCTGGATGTGGGCCCACACACTCTGGCCTGCCTTTGGAGGAGTTGCTCTTGTAGTTTTGGCTTTGATGCAATACTTACATCTCACTGTAGTTTGACAGGCTGACAGTAGAAGATCTTTTGTTAAGTTCCACCTGTTCAGTTACTTTATGCCAGCAGCATGTTGGTGTTGGTGACCCAGACACCTATGCCACATGTGAATAGTTATTGTGAGTCTCGCCTGTTCCATTACTGTGTCCAGTCGATATAAATGCTTATCCACTCTGGCTGTAGCTACTACCTTTTCTCCACCCTGGATAGTGCACCTTTAACATTGGAATTTTATGACAAATCTTTTGGATCCCAGTTGCCTTATGTATAAGAGTCCATCTTCTAGTTTTGGAACATACAGCACATTCTTTATAGGTATGAGCAATATGTGACTGTCAGCATTGTGACATATTATAATTCCATGCCCAAATCATTCAGCAGTAGTGCTACTTCCTTCTGCAAGTTAAATAGTTTCTTTATTATTTGGCTCAAACTCAGTAAAGAAGTTTCTGTTGCTTGTCATGTGACTTGTTGCTCCTGAACCTATATACCAGTTCTGGTTTGGAGGAGCGTTTCATGGTTTATAAGTTCCTTGCCACTGGTCCTGGTCATATTATTATCACAATTGCCTGAACACGTGAAAAGTACATGTATAAAATGTTATAAACCCCCCATATGTTGTAAATAAAGCTATTGTAAAGGGCATACAATTGCAAAGGGAGACGGATACATCCTATAACAGGTAAGAATATGTCAGTATTACATATAATGAAACACAACTATTTAGCCCAGCTGTCCCTAAACCCACAAACCAGTACAGGGGGGATTATTTTCGGTTAAAATAGTCTGACTGCACAGATTATTTCCCATTATTTATCAATTAATTTTCCAGAAAACTTCCTGTAATTTTCTGCCTGGAGTTGAACCGGGAACATGGTGTTTCAGGGTTGTCTGACTTCCCATTGATCTATGTGAGCAGACTGGTCTTGACCCAGTTCACTCCCATTGATATACATGTAACTGCATATAAGGCAGGGCTTTTTTCAGCTGTTATCTGTCTGGCCCATGTGATCAGTGTAAGCCATTAGACTGCCTACAAAGACCACTGCCCTGCACTGAATCCTTGCCCAATATAGGTTCTGCTATAGTGAGTTCCTGGGTGTGTTTCAACTTTGATTCTTGTGTTTCACCTTCTTGCCTGTTCCTGACTGATTCTCGTTGCCTGTCCTGACCTCCTTGCCTGTGACCTCGACTACGCTTCTGTCCTGATTTGGTACCGTATTGTCTGATCCTTGTTATTGACCCAGCCCGTCCCTTGACTATGCTTCTTGTCCTCCGTTCCTGTACCACGTGCAGTTCCCTTGCTCACCCAGAACTCTCTCTCTGGTTCTCTCACATTAAGACCTGGTGGCATCCAATTAGCGGAGGGTTCCGAGTAAAGTGAAAGGCGGCTGTTAAAGGCAGAACAGTGAGCTGTGACCAGGACCTTGGGGTTTGTTCTGGGTTTTGGGATAACAATCGTTACACTTCCTCTACTGGAAAAAAATCGAATTGTATGAATTTTTCGTATAATTGCCCAAAAACCACAAAATCTTTGGATTATTGCACAAAACCCAGCTTGGGACTTCTCCTATTGACTCCTACATGAACTCAGCAGGTCAGAGTTGGAGTACTTTTTTATTTGGACTTTTAACACCTTCAGGGTTTAGTAAAGTCTGAAAAATGTCTAGTTCCAAAAATGTGATTGAATCCATCACTAGAAAAGTACATTTTCTGAGATGGACCGAGACGGATATCCTTGGTATAATCTGCAAATTATCTTTATTGGTCCACAGTGTCTAATAATGTGAAACTATTGGATAGTTCTAGAATATTCAGTAGAAGTGCTGCATTGCATGTATTTAACCCAAATGCAATTTGTGCAGTCTAGCTAACTGAGTAGAAAGAGTAGATAAAGATGTAGATGTAATAAAGACAGAAATTGGCATAATGTAAGCACTTTTTATAGGATGGGTAGATTATTACTATTCCTATTTTTGGTTACGGATGATGCAAAAGTGTCACGGTCGGCACCCGATACCAGAACAAATGCCAAGCACCCTGGTCTCGGCTCGTGCTTCACCAGTAGTGTGACCGCCTTTGGCTTTGGGAGGAGCCCTCAGCTACTCAGATGCCACCTGGACTTAAGTGAGAGGTGCAGGGCAGGAGTTCTGGCCAGCGTTGGGGCACGACTGTATAAGAAGTCTTTAAGGCCGAAGGTCACGGTACAGACAGGAGTTAGGCAGATACGTGGTTAAACAGGCTGGATCGAGGCAGGCAGACAGCAAGGAACGTCAGGCAGGTGAGGGTCAAAACCGGGTGATCAATCAGATAGGGATGAGGCAAAATCGGTGGTCAGATAACAGGATCGGGTCAGGATACAGATAACGGCGTAGTCAAGAGTCAGGCAGGGTCAAATACGGCAAACAGGAACACTCAGAAGCTTTTCAGCACAGATACAAGGCACCAGGAACAAATCCTATCACAGGCAATGCAATAACCAAACTGCCCCTTTAAATATATTTGAAATTCACGCCATTGCGCGCTGGCGTCATCACTCCAGGCGCGCATACATATAAAAATAGGAAGTGCGCGACGCGCATGCACTAAGAAGACTGCCGAGAGACAGGGAAGCGGCACAGCGGGCGTCCCCACCGAGGGGGCGGCAGGCGTCCCTGCCGTCCCCCCACTAGACCACCAGGTGATTTCGTGACATTACCCCCCCTCTACGGGGGGCCACTGGACCCCCAGGCTTCCCAGGAAACTTGGTGTGGAACCGTTTCCTAAGGCGATCAGCCTTGATGTCATCAACTGAGACCCAAGAGTTCTCCTCAGATCCATAGCCCTTCCATTTAATAAGGTATTGGAGTCTACCTCGTACAAGGAATCGAGGAGCTTTTGGATCTCATATTCAGGCTGACCTTCAACTAACACTGGGGGAGAAAATAGGCAAAAGACGCACATTATTAGCAGGTTTGAGGAGGGAGACATGAAATGAATCGGAAATTTTCAAATTAACAGGTAGTTTAAGGCGGACAGCAGATGGATTAATGATCTCAGAGATAGGATACGGACCAATGAACTTGGGCCCAAGCTTAAAAGAATGGACTTTCAACTTGATATTCTTAGTTGACAACCAGACTGAGTCCCCTACCTTATACTGAGGAGCCTCCTTTCGATGTTTATCAGCAGCTACCTTCTGGGAAGAGGCAGCTGCACAAAGAGACTCATGCACTTGGGACCAAATTGAAGAGAAATGGTTAACTGAGGAATTAGCGGAGGGTACAGAGGAACAAGTACCTGAAAAGGAAAAGGCTTTAGGATGTAATCCATATAAAATAAAGAAAGGAGACTTCCCAGTAGAAGAATGGGAAGCATTATTGTAGGCAAATTCTGCCCAGGGTAAGAGCTCTGCCCATTCAGACTGATTATTAGAGACATAACTCCGGAGATATTGCTCTAGACATTGATTAACTCTCTCGGTCTGACCATTGGTTTGGGGAGGTTAGGTAGTGGAAAAGGACAACTCAACCCCAACTAAAGAACAAAAAGCCAGCGAAAACTTAGAAACGAATTGAACCCCCCTGTCAGAGACAATATTCATAGGAAAACCATGAAACTTAAAAATGTTGTTCAGCTAAAATCTTGGCAGAGGGAAGATGGGTGAGAGGAATGAAATTACCCATTTTACTGAATCTATCCACTACTACCCATACCACAGTCTTCCCGTGGGAAGTGGGAAGATCAACAATGAAATCCATTGATAGATGGGTCCAGGGCCTATCAGGAATGGGTAAAGGAGACAATAAACCTTGTGAAGATGTTCTAGAAGATTTAGACCTTTGACAGACTGCACAGGTAGTAACAAAGGCCTTAGTGTCTTGTTTATAAGAAGGCCACCAAACACTACGGGACAGAAAATACCTGGGTGCCCAGCCCTCTTAGAATCGTGGACCTCTTCTAAAACTTGTCTCCTTATCTCTTCTGGTACAAATAATCTCCCAGAGGGAGTTTCTATGGGAGCAGACACTTGATAAGGAGACAACAAAGAAGAAAGGTCAGATGAAGCAATAACTATTTCCTGGGGAATAATGAAGGTGCACTCACTAGGTTCAGGAGGATTTGGTTCAAAACTCCTGGAAAGTGCATCTGCCTTAGTATTTTTTGAACCAGGTCTGAAAGTTAGAACAAAATTAAATCTGGTAAATAATAAAGCCCATCTAGCTTGTCTTGGATTTAGACGTTTGGCAGATTCAATATATAAAATGGTCAGTATATACCGTAATTACATGTTTAGCCCCTTCAAGTAGATGTCGCCATTCTTCAAAGGCCCATTTTACAGCCAACAACTCCCTATTGCCAATATCATAATTAGCCTCAGCTGGCAAAATTTTTTTAGAGAAAAAGGCACAGGGGTGTACTTTGTTGGTTGCTGGGTGCCTTTGTGAAAGTACTGCCCCTGCTCCCACTTCAGAAGCATCCACTTCAACAATGAAGGGTAGGGAGGTGTCCGGATGGCGTAAAATGGGGGCGGATACAAATTCCTTATTAAGGAATTCAAATGCATGAATGGCTTCAGGAGACCAAATAGTCGGATCCGCACCCTTCTTAGTCAGATCAGTAAGAGGAGCCACAATTAAAGAAAAGTTTTTAATAAACTGTCTATAGTAATTTGCGAACCCCAAAAACCTTTGGATGGCTCGCAAGGACATCGGTTGAGCCCATTCGAGTACAGCCTTAACCTTCCCAGGATCCATTTCCAAGCCTTTGCTAGAGATATTGAATCCCAAGAATTGTACAGAAGGGACCTCGAAAATGCATTTTTCTAATTTAGTATAAAGGTTATTTTTTTTTTTAACCTTAGAAGTACCTCCCGGACATGATTTCGATGTTCAGATAAGTTAGAGGAGAAGATCAAAATATCATCAAGATAGACCACTACGAATATCCCCAGCAGGTCCCGAAAAATGTCGTTGACAAATTCCTGGAACACTGCGGGGGTGTTACAGAGACCAAACGGCATTACAAGGTATTCGTAGTGGCTGTCCCTGGTATTAAATGCTGTTTTCCACTCATCCCCTTCTCTGATGCGGATGAGATTATAAGCACCTCTAAGATCAAGTTTAGTAAATACCTTAGCGTTTTTGACCTGATCAAATAATTCGGAGATTAAAGGAAGAGGGTAACGATTTTTTACAGTGATCTTATTCAGACCCCTATAATCAATGCAAGGGCGAAGACCACCGTCTTTCTTCCCTACAAAAAAGAAGCCAGCCCAAGCAGGGGAAACAGAAGGTCTAATAAAAGCCCTTTCTAAATTTTCTTTAATATACTCCTTCATTGACTGGGCCTCAGGCAAGGAAAGAGGGTATGTTTGACCACGAGGAGGGGTAGAACCAGGGACGAGATCAATGGGACAGTCATACTGTCTGTGTGGAGGCAAGGTCTCCGCAGCCTTTTTTGAAAAGACATTAGAGAATTCTGCATAGGCTATTGGTAAACCCTCTAGCAAGGTAGTTGCCATTACCGGAGAAATACAGACCCCCTTACAAGTAGAGCCCCATTGAATGATCTCCCCAGATACCCAATCAATAAGGGGATTATGGGCCTGAAGCCAAGGTAACCCTAGAATGAGGGGAGAGGAAGCACCTTCAATGAGAAAAAGGGTTATCTCCTCGTTATGATGATCATTAACCATCATAGAACTCCGTTTTCTTAGAGACAATACCTGACCCTAGAGGTCTTTTGTCCACTGCTAAGATTTTCATAGGAGTACTCAGAGAAATTAAAGGAATGCCATGTTTGATAGCAAAACCAGAATCCAAAAAATTACCCTCTGCCCCCGAATCCACAAATGCAGACAAAATGATAGAGCCCGTAGGCCAAGACAGTTTTACCGGTATAAGAATTCTGGAGGCAAATTGGGGAGAGGAAACTCCTGCACCCAAATGGAGCTCCCCTTCTCCATTTGGGCTTGGGAGTTTCCCGGCCTCCTGGGACACTGGTTTAGAAAATGACCCTTCTCCCCGCAGTATATGCATAGACCCAAAGTTCGCCTGCGTGCCTTTTCCTCAGGAGTTAAGCGAGATGTGCCTAGTTGCATAGGCTCCTCCTGAGGTAAAGGTGCAGGGAACTTAACATTGGTAATCAAGTTAGTCTTAAGACTGGTAACCCAGGAAAGATTAGAATTACCCCGTTTACCCCGTCTTTCCCTCTGTCTCCTATCAATCTGGATGGCAAGGGACATAAGATCATCCAGATTGGACGACAAGGGGTAATTTACAAGGCTATCTTTGATGGATTCAGATAGCCCAATACGGAACTGGCTACGCAGGGCCGCATCATTCCACCCCGTCTCTACTGCCCACTGGCGGAATTCAGTGCAGTACACCTCCGCATCCCTTTTCCCTTGGCGCAGCTTACGAATTGCGGAATCAGCAGAAGATGCGCAATTCGGGTCATCGTAAAGGATAACCATACTACTAAAAAAAGTATCAAGGGAATAGCGGGCAGGATCAGAGGTGGATAGTCTGAGGGCCCAAATCTGGGGATCACCCTGTAAGAGGGTCATGACGAATCTCACTTTTTCCTCGCCAGAAGCGAATGAATGGGGAAAAAAACTGAGATATAATTTGTATGCCTCGCGGAACACAAAGAACTTAGTTCTATCCCCACTGAATTTATCGGGAATGCAATCTTGGGTTCATGGGGCTTGGGAGAACTACCCCACATGACAGAAGAACCCATAGCAGTAGCAGGAACAGGGTTGAGCGGCTGCTGTGGAGTTTCCAACTTGCGGGTCAGATTATGGAAACCCTGCATGAGATAGTTCTGTCTCTGCTCTTGATCTTCCAAGTGCTGAAGAATAGTGGACAGAAGGGCTTCGGTGGAAGATGGAGTAGATGGGGCAGCAGCGGCATTGTGACCGTCATCTTCCATGGCCCGTGATAATGTCACGGTCAGCGCCTGATACCAGAGCACCCTGGTCTCGGCTCGTGCTTCACCAGTAGTGTGACCGCCTTTGGCTTCGGGAGGAGCCCTCAGCTACTCAGATGCCACCTGGACTTAAACGAGAGGTGCAGGGCAGGAGTTCTGGCCAGCGTTGGGGCACGACTGTATAAGAAGTCTTTAAGGCCGAAGGTCAAGGTACAGACAGGAGTTAGGCAGATACGTGGTTAAACAGGCTGGATCGAGGCAGGCAGACAGAAAGGAACATCAGGCAGGCGAGGGTCAAAACCAGGTGATCAATCAGATAGGGATGAGGCAAAATCGGTGGTCAGATAACAGGATCGGGTCAGGATACAGATAACGGCGTAGTCAAGAGTCAGGAAGGGTCAAACACGGCAAACAGGAACACTCAGAAGCTTTTCAGCACAGATACAAGGCACCAGGAACAAAACCTATCACGGGCAATGCAATAACCAAACTGCCCCTTTAAATATATTTGAAATTCGCGCCATTGCGCGCTGGCGTCATCACGCCAGGCGCACATACATATAAAAATAGGAAGTGCGCGCCGCGCGCGCACTAAGAAGACTGCCGAGAGACAGGGAAGCAGCGTCCCTGCCGTCCCCCCACTAGACCACCAGGTGATTTCGTGACAAAAAGGTTCAGGTTATTGTTTGAATACATCTGAATGAAAGTGTGGGGCTTTATAACTATAAGGATCCCCCTGTAGAAGGGACCTTTTAGAACTAGTAAAATTTTTGTAAGGAAATGTTTTATATACTGCTGTAAATGATAACTAAACAGCAGAACAATATCTTTAAAGGGATCCTGTCATGGGAAAAAAGTTAGTGCTGTTCCAGAAGAATTCTGCATTGAAATCCTTTTCTCAAAAGAGCAAACAGATTTTTTTTTTTCATTTTGAAATCTGACATGGGGCTAGACATATTGTCAATTTCCCAACTGCCCCAAGTCATGTGACTTGTGCTTTGATAAACTTCAATCACTCTTTACTGCTGTACTGCAAGTTGGAGTGATATCATCCCCTCCCTTTCCCCCACCCAGCAACCTAACAAAAGAACAATGAGAAGGTAACCAGATAACAGCTCTCTAACACAAGAAAACTGCTGCCTGGTAGATCTAAGAACAGCACTCAATAGTAAAACCCGTGTCCCACTGCGTACTATTCAGTTACATTGAGAAAGAAAAACAACAGCCTGCCAGAAAGCCGTTCCCTCCTAAAGTGCTGGCACAAGTCACATGACTGGGGCAGCTGGGAAATTGACAAAATGTCTAGTCCCATGTCAGATTTCAAAACTAAATATAAAAAAACCTGTTTGCTCTTTTGAGAAATGTATTTCAGTGCAGAAGTCTACTGGAGCAGTACTATTTGATACATTTATGAAAAAACATGTTTTCCCTTTAACAAACTTACTTTAGCGGTGGCTTTTGTTGGAACTGTATCTTCAGAATTCATTCCCATGGATCATTTGGGTTATAAAAAGACCATTATCTGTAAGGCATCAAGGCTAGCATTTGAAAAGCAGCAAGGCTAACATTTAGGACATGACAAGGTTAACATTTAGGACATGACAAGGCTAACATTTGCAAGGCCACAATTCCACTTTGAACTGATTGTTATGTATCTTAATAATGTTATAAAGGTGTGAGAAGGTCCTTTATTGTTAGCAACCTACATTACTCAAGAACGAATATTGTTTCATTTTCAGTTCATTACTTCAACTAGGAAAGAGAAAGGAGAAGGTAAAAATTAAGGGAAGACGTCTCAATTGATTGGGACCTTTCTTTAACATAATCACTCTGGTAAGTCCTGTTCCTTTTGCAGTCTGTGACTAGGGACTCTCCCACCTAAAACAGTTAGAATGAAGACGAAATACCGCAACATCAGGCTTGTATAGAAAAACTATACGTATAATATAAAATACTCAGCGTACCATGCCTGCTGCGTTTAGTTCTCCCACCTCAAACAGGACAGATGGGTGGAAGAGAACAATAAAATTCAATGGGCTTTCATTGTAACCTAGCACCGGGCCAAGCTGACCGGGTGCCTTAAGCAAGCAAGTCGGCCACCACACTCCCCCTCTACTGACTGCATGCTCTGAGCAGAAGGGAGAGAGCGTCGGAAGGGAGGTAGGGTAAAGAGAGCAGGAGGGTAGGGGAGAGAGCAGCATAGGGGAGGGAGGCGGGGCAAACTACGAGCATGGGCAAGGGGTAGGCAGAAGACAGGTACCTGCCCAACCCCCCCCCTCTACCTACCCCTAGTTCCGGTGCAGTCGTAACCAGTGAGCACACCCTGCTTAAAAAGAATAGGGCTAGATTACTGCACTGTACAATTCAGCAGCCATATAGCAATAATACATGCTTTCAATGTTGCCCACAGCATCTCATCATCTTGGATCTTGGTAGATCTTCCTTTGAGTGCCAGTGACATGCTTAGTATTCACTGGGCTGCCACTGAGAACTAAGATTAGGGATCATCAGAAATAACAAAACATTAAAAGAAAGTAAATTTATGGCTGTCACAGGAGCTGATGTTACAGGGCTGGTTATTATACAATTTTCACAGATAATGCATTTTTCTCTATGCAACCATATAAAATTCTAAAAACTTTGAAGTTATGATGAAAATTCTATTGTTTAACCATATCCAAGAGTTGGCGACTATTACCTAGATGCATTTGCACCACTCGGGGTTTGTTAGTAAGACCGCAACAGGTTATTATCAGGACGTTGAGCTGTTTTTATTTTAAATATCCTTTATTGCTTTCATTACTTATCTTTGAAGTATCTTCTGATTTGTATTCTGACTGTGTCCTGCCCTGTTTTCCTAATGACAGTAAATAGAATCTGGCCATATTTTATTTATCTGATATGAATCGCTGTGTATTGCGCAGGAGCAATGTCCTTTTCATTAGGTCAGTTTAATGTGTTAGTTTTTTTTTTTTTTTTTTTAAATAAAACCTGCAGGTGATGTTTATATTCATCTTGACAAATGCAAACGAAAATGAACCTAAGACCAAACATAATAATCAGTTATTTAAGCACCATTAAGATCACTGCCCTTGCTTAAGAAGAAGGTTACATGATACTTTAAGGTACTTGTAAAGAAGATGTGCGACACGCTTTATTATTTTACTGTTTGCTTGACAGCACTGTTTCAAGTGCCTTTCTAATATTAAGTCATGCTGTTGTTTTACTGCAATTCCCTGTTTGTAAATCCTTTTATGATCCTACAGGAGCCTTTGCAAGCCTAGCATTAATCTTCTGAGTACTGTTGTTTCTTCCCTTGAAAGTGCTGAACATATAGAAAGGTTTAGACAAGATAGCACAGGGTTATTCCTAAATATTTCTGGGCTTATTGCAAAAAGTTTATTTCTAGTTTAGTGGACCATGGCAAGCAATTCAATATTATATAGAAAGAATAAAAGCTTACTGTTTCGCAACGAAAGACCAGGTTTAGGGTGTTTTCCTTTCCTGTGATATTTGTATTTCCCTTTATTATGCAGTCTGTGTTTGTAGACAGCAGGAAAGAACCTCTCTAACTAACAGCTTTATATCTTTTGAGTTATTTCATGGTATTTGCTTCATGCAGTCCCCCTAATATGACATAACCTGTCCCTCTCCACATCTGCAACTCATAATACTTCTGCCTATTTTGTAACAGTATATTACAGACCAATTATTCCACAGCTTTTTACACTACGCATGATTTGATTAGTTAATTCAATATTGGGTCATCCCATGATTTGAATGTGTACCTCAAACGGTTACTGATATCGGTGTTTAGCAATATGTAATGCTAGTACAAAGCTGTGTTCATATGGAAAAGTCTCCAAAAGCAAAATACCGGCACACAAGATAAATGCAAGCAAGTGCACCCGCAAAAAACACGCAAAGCACTTCATCTAAATGAACTTTAGGGGGAAGGCTTAACCTTTAATGTTAAGAGTCTAATTAACATATGGGCAGCTATCCTAAAAAGGGTCACTAGGTGGCAGCACATAACAGCTAAACTAATAGTAATGCCTTATATTACAATGCCATCATATAAGGTATAAACCGCACAGATCTACTTCATATGGAAAAGATCATCAGTGATAGGTACAACAAACAGTATGGGTCGAACAGTTCAATATCCTGTCATTTGGCATCTCCCTAATACATGTTCTCTTTCACATGTTGTGAAGAACCCAAATTATGCACTGCTCTGTGCTACTCATACAGTGGTGTGTGAACGTGATCTAAAACATCATCTGATTTTCAAACAAGTCCTAAAAGTACACAAAGAAAACCTAGTTAAACTTCAATTACTTTTGCTCAGTATTTAGTGTGACCCCCCCCCCCCCTTTGCAGCACTAACTGCAACTAAACTTAAGTGGTAACTGTTGATCAGTCCTACACATCATCTTTTTTTTTAGCCCATTTCTCAATACAGACCATGTTCAGCTCTTGGGCATTGGTGAGTTTCATCACATGAACCACTCGCTTTAGGTGTTTCCATAACATTTCAGTTGGGCTAAGTTCAGATCCTTGACTTATCCATTCCAAAAATGTACTTTATTTTTATTTAACCATCGTTTGGAAGAAGGAATTGTTTGTTTAGGAGTGTTGTCTTGCTGCATGACCCACTGTCTCATGAGATAATGTAATAAAGTCTGACCCTGGTGGTCCAGTGGTGCAGTGGGGATGCCTGCTGCGCCGCTCCTCTTCCTGCAGCTCCGCTTCCTAGTACACGCACGGCACGCACTTACGCCCCTTAAAGGCACAATGGTGCCAAAATTCAAATATTTAAAGGGGAGTTTTTTAATTTCATATTGCCATTGGTAGGTTTTGTTCCTGGTGCCTGTTAGCTTTGCTATTTTGATTCTGAGACCTGTTTGATTCCTGTTGTGACCCCTGCCTGGCTTTTGACCATTCCACCTTCTGTACCCTGACCACTGCCTGTTTACCGACTCCAATTCTGATTGACCCTCTGATTGACTTCCTGGTTTGACCCTTTGCCTGCCTGACTACGTTTGTTCTCTGCCTGTCTCGACCCGGTCTGATCTGACTACAAATCTAACGCCTTGTACTGCGACCTTCTGTCCAAAGACTTTGCAATTACAGTCGTGCCCCATTGCTGGCCAGAACTCCTGCCCTGCACCTCTCATTTAAGTATTGATTTAACTCTATTTGACCCTGCTCTGACATTGCTGCTCATTATATAGAAGCAAAATAATGACAAGCTTGCTGTTTCCCTTCCAGTGAGCTTGTTTTGATTGACAAGAGACTGGAATGTGAATAGAAAAATGTGTTATGGAGGGGGCGTGGCCGGATGTTGAGGTGAACAGTCGCACACTCGTGGCTCTCTGCTCCGGGACCTGGTGATATAGCAAATAATAAGAAAATACGGGCTAAAATGGGTAAAACC
>CM044438.1:37404713-37463307 GCA_024363595.1 Xenopus borealis
AATGCTTTATGATGTTACATACACATGTGTTCGACCAATAAACATATATTTGAAAGAAAAATGTGTTATAAAAAGTATCAATAACAATACATTTATAGCATAATAATTTTTCAGATGGGGTCAGTGACCTCCATTTGAAAGCTATAAAGAGGCAAAATAACTCCAAATAATAAAATATAAATAATGAAGACCAATTGCAAAGTTGATTGAGTTGCAATGCCTGACTACATTCCCTGGTGGTGAACCAGTTACTCTATAATTTTCTAGACGGGTTCTCCTAAATTTCATATAAGGTCCTGGAACTTAAACAAGCATTACTTGGGAAATATGTCTACAAGAGGTTCTAGTTTTACCTGAATGTTGTTGTTTAACTCATAAGCTGACAATGTAAAAATAGATCCACTTTTGCTCAGGTCACCAAATAAGCAGATAGTTAAAGGGATCCTGTCATGGGAAAAAAAGCAAAATGCATCGATTAATAGTGCTGCTCCAGCAGAATTCTGCACTGAAATCCATTTCTCCAAAGAGCAAACAGATTTTTTTATATTTCATTTTGAAATCTGACATGGGGCTAGACATATTGTCAATTTCCCAGCTGCCCCAAGTCATGTGACTTGTGCTCTGATAAACTTCAATCACTCTTTACTGCTGTACTGCAAGTTGGAGTGATATCACCCCCTCCCTTTCCCCCACCCAGCAGCCTAACAACAGAACAATGGGAAGGTAACAAGATAACAGCTCCCTAACACAAAATAACAGCTGCCTGGTAGATCTAAGAACAGCACTCAATAGTAAAACCCATGTCCCACTGTGTTCCATTCAGTTACACTGAGAAGGAAAAACAACAGCCTGTCAGAAAGCAGTTCCCTCCTGAAGTGCTGGCACAAGTCACATGACACGGGGCAGCTGGGAAATTGACAAAATAGCTAGCCCCATGTCAGATTTCAAAACTGAATATAAAAAAATCTATCTGCTCTTTTGAGAAATGGATTTCAGTGCAGAAAGGTTAAGTGAAAGGTGAACTACCCATTTTAATGTCCTTTAACACAACTGATAAAGACAAGCGCATAGTGTAGCTAAATAAAAAGTTTTGTTACTTAAAACATACTGTGGGAGATTTTCCTCTATTTTATTCATGTTTTTGCTTTATGTTGGCACCAAAATGGTTCATATATGGGCATAAAAGTATTTTTTTGTATTTTGACCCAGCCATTTTACTAGATTTCTCCCAGCCTCCAGAAAAGGCATTTTGGTGACAAAGTTTGCTTAATGCTGCACATACTTGAAAATAAGAAGAGAGAGAGAGAGAGAGAGAGAGAGAGAGAGAGCGCATTCTATGCTATGGCATACTGTTGTGTTCTTGTAAATAGCCATGCATTTCAGCACCATGGACAGCTTCCCAGTCTGTCAGTAAACACCTCCTCCTGGTCAACTACAGCTTGATCGCTCCTGGAACTTTCTGGTGTCTTGAGCACCAAAGGAAACATGGAGCAAATTCACTAAAGTCCGAAGCGTCTAACGCTAGCGCTAATTCGCCAGCGTGACGTCAATTCACAACTTTGACGATTCACTAACAGTGTCCCTGGCGACAATTCGCTAGCGAAGTAGATAAACTTGTGCAACTTTGCACCCTTACGCCAGGCAAAGTTGCGCACTGATGAGGGGACGTAACTACGCTAATTCACTAAGATGAACATTTTTCTGAATGTTACCTTTATGCTAGACCTCACTTCGCCAGGTCAGACCTGGCGAAGTTCAATACAATAGATAGGAGTTTGTCCCAAAAAAGCTAGCGTCTTTTAACTTTTGTAAGGTGATAGTCTGAAAAACAGGGAAAAGTTTTTTGGGGTTACCCTCCTTCCCCCCTACATTTCCTAACATATGGCAACACAACTATACAGGGGGCACATGTAGGGCAATAGGACAACTTTATTTTATTTATTAAAGGTTTCCTGGGCTTGTGTAGTGTAATGTAGTTGCTCTAACATACTCCTCTATTATACGCTTAAGTTCGCATGCACCGTATGCAAATTAGGCATCGCTAGTGTAAATACGTTTTGCCTGGCGAAGTAACAGTAGCTCTACTTCGCTACCGTTCGCTGCCCTGAGCACAAATTCGCATCTTAATGAATTTGCTTAGCACTGGTCCAAAATTCGCCTGGAAGTGCGGCGAACGCCGGCAAAGCTTTCGCTAGCGCATTTTCGCGCTTTAGTGAATTTGCCCCCATATGTTTTCATCTGTGTCTGAGACTAGAGCAAAGAGTGAGGTCGTGGAAATCTGCTGCAAGATAAAATGAATGACAAAATGACCGTGTATGAAACCAGATAGTTTGATTAACCCTTAACCAACAGCGGAAGATCTTAAAGGGATACTGTCATGGGAAAACGTTTTTTTTTTTTCAAAAAACATCAGTTAATAGTGCTGCTTCAGCAGAATCCCATGTCAGATTTCAAAAGTGAATATAAAAAAATCTGTTTGCTCTTTTTAGAAATTGATTTCAGTGCAGAATTCTGCTGGAGTAGCACTATTAACTGATGCATTTTGAAACGTTTGTCATGACAGTATCCCTTTAATGTTTGCCAAAAGGTGACAACTCATAATCCATTCAGTTTTAATACTTTGGTGCAACGTGTTCCAATCAAGCTGCCTGTATGGATACTGCACACAGACAGAGCAAAATGCATATGAGCTTGTACATTTATCTACTAACATCCGCAGTAAAATTGACCCCAGATACTGAGGGATGTCCTGTCCATAGGGCACATTTCCACAGGAAAAGACACACGGAATTATGGATGCACCGAATCCACTATTCGGTGGATCCAATACCGAACCGAATCCTGGATTCGTTGCATCCCTTCAAGGAATAATTTTTTTTTTATAGCTCAAAAGGTAAATTATCCCACACACATTTATCATGTCTGATATTCTTCATTCTTTAGTAGAACAGCATTTTCCATAACAACAACACATACAGCATAACCTTTAGTTAATGCATTTGTCAGTGAAAGGGTACTAGTGCTGCTGTACATTTGCTTTATCTACATAAGGTTGCCTTCAAGCTGCCCCCTCCATTTCTCCTACCAGCCGCAGGAAGCGCATGCGAGCTCTTGCGAGTCGTCCAGTCTTCAAGTTGCTCTCATTGAAGCGACTCCTATCCAGAAAGCTTCAGCAGCCAATTTACTCGGGGGAAAAACAGGCAGTTTTCATTCTCGGTGAATTCTCTTGCTTGTGTAGTCTTAAACGGAGAAGCGTCCAGAAGCGATTAGAAGTTTGACTCTCAGCGGTTTTTGCAATGATGTAACCTCTATATTACATGACACACGTGTGGCTGGATTTAGCGATTAGTGGATGGTGTAGTGGTCGGCCAGAGACATGCCTACCGATGTAGCAGGCTTTAACCGCTCCGCGGGGGAAGTTCAGATCGGTAACACCTGCGCGGCTGGGCAGTCAGAGGAGCAGTTTCAGCACTACGGACAGTTCTCTTCTAGCGTGTCTATTATCCTTGCCGTGCTCATGGCACTCATGGTACTCGCTACTGTTTTAGGAAACGCTTTGGTCATCCTAGCATTCGTGGTGGACAAAGGTCTACGCACTCAAGGGAATTTTTTCTTCCTGAACCTAGCCATTGCTGATTTCTTAGTGGGTAAGTAGTGGGTCAGCGACCTCTGATACTTACAGGAGAATTCAACCCTACATTTAAAAAAAAACCCTACCCCCATCCCACCAAGACCCCCCTCCCTCCTCCCCCTAGCCTAAGTGTTACCCCAGGCAGATGCCCATAAGTCCATACTTACCCCTGCAGATGCAGATTCAGGCATCAGACTTCACGGGGCGCCATCTACAGCCGCTTTGGAAATAAGCTGTTGATATCCTAATTTCCGTGAGTTTCAGTGCATGCGTAGTTGTGAAGCAGAGGATTGCCCCCAACTGCGCCAAAATGCCAGTCTCACTCCAAAGAATACCACATAAATTCAACAACTGCAGCAGCACGCCGATCTTTGATTAGAATGTCTTTTTATTTGTACAAAAATGGCCATTTTTTGCACAAATAAAAAGACATTCTAATCAAAGCTCAGAGTGCTGCTGCAGTTGTTGAATTCATGTGGAATAAACCTGTGCAGAGAGGAGTACAGCGTGCACCCGAGGCCAGGGCCGGCCGTACCAAGTGCGGGGCCCAATTGGAACCATTTTGGTGGGGCCCCCTAGAAGAAACTTTGCTGTCTGTCGCAGGGTCACAGAACTGGATGGGCAAATAGTGCCTGCTTTCCCCTCTGTCCAAGTGATGGCTGCCAGTTGGGGATGGGGGTAGGCTGGGCAACTGGGGAATTAAGGGAATAGGAATCAGAGCTCGCACTGGAGCGGGGCCCCCATAAGTGCGGGGCCCAATTGGGCCAAATTGGTCCAATGTGCTTAAAACCGGCCCTGCCCGAGGCTTCAAACAGCATAATAGTGTGAGTGTGGCACCTTATTTTGACTTCATACATTCCAAAATTTACCAAAACAGCTGAAAATGGCACTCGTGAAGTCTGATGCCTGAATCTACACAGAGGGGTAAGTATGGACTTAGGGGCATTTGCCCATGGGTTATCACTTAGACTTGTGGGGGAGGAGGGTCTTGGTGGGTATGAGGGTAGGGTTTTTTTTTTTTAATGTAGGGTTGAATCCTCCTTTAAGTATCATTAAATGTGAAGGGTTCTAGTAGCAGTGTTTGTCATAACTTGTCAACCAAATTACTGTAAGAAGTGGTTAGAGAGCTTCGCACTTGTCCTTAAAAAGCTTCCAGCAAAATGTTAGGTTGGTGGTACCTTTTAAAGGAACAGTAACACCAGAAAAATGAAAGTGTTTTAAAGTAAAGAAAATATCATGTAGTGTTGCCCTGCTTTGTTAAAACTGATGTGTTTGCTTCAGAAACACTACTATAGTTCATATAAGCAAGCTGCTAAATAGCAATGGCAGAAATTGAAAAGCGGCTATATGGCACAGGATAAGTAATGGATAACAGATAACATTATGTTCTACAGAGCTTATCTGCTTTGTAACTTGAGCCTTTTCTCCTTTGAATGGCTGCCCCCAAGGCTACACAGCAGCTTATTTCTATAAACAATAGTAGTGTTTCGGAAGCAAATACAGCAGTTTTACCAGTGCAGGGCAACACTGCCTTACATTTTTATTTCTTTAAAACAATTTCATTTTTTGATGTTACTGGTCCTTTAATATCTAGTCTACCTAGTGTACAGTTTTCACATTTCTAATGATCATATAATCCCTAGGTTTCTGTAATGTCTTTGATGGAATGATTACCTTTGGAGTGGATCTGTAATTCAAATATCAACCCCTGGGTAGGTTTGTAAGCTGAATTCCTGCTATGTCTGTTTCAGCTGGTGAGGTTATTTTCTTCTCACTAGAAGAACATTATTATTTTGACTGTCTGTCTACTTCGCAGGTGGATTCTGCATCCCACTTTACATCCCTTATGTCTTGACTGGCCAGTGGAAGTTTGGGAAAGGCCTGTGCAAGCTGTGGCTAGTAATGGACTACCTTTTATGCACTGCTTCAGTTTTTAATATTGTCCTCATCAGCTATGACAGGTTCATCTCCGTCACTAAAGCGGTAAGACAATTTCTCTCCTGATAGCTGGCACCAAAGAAACATATACACAGCCTGATAAAATTCCAATTGAAAAAAAGACAAATAGCAGCTGCACTTCTTATGCAGGTGTTGTTTAAGCCCTTAGTAATCTAGATATATTGCTCTCAGAAAGTATATTCATTAAAGGATTATAGTTTTAAGATTATGCCTTATTGCAGGGATTATATTCAAGTGGTTAATTATTTCATTTTACTCCCTTGCACGTGATATTAAACTGTCACCTCAGGTGGCAGTTTATAAAATATAGTCTTCCAGTTTACAGTGCCTATAAATGTCATGCCAGGACCATGAGGAATATGGTTTTAATCGTCATCAGCTGGTAATATAATGGTACCAAGCCATCAAAATATATACATTTACTAATTACATATATTACTATATATCTGTCCATCTGTTGTCTCTATATACATCTAAGAGCGTTGTGACGTTGTCATAAATCAAGGGCAATATTTTCATCTATGCTGCCATGAATCTGAAGATGAATTATTATGGATTTGCAGGGATTTTCTTTAATGCCCACAGACACTAAAGGGTTACCATGCATTTTCTATTTGTTCGACCTATAACATATACGCCTGCAAAATTGTATTTACTTGCAACCAGCCTCATAAAATGAAGGTGATCGTTCATAAAATATGAAAATATATTTCTTTACCAGATATGAAAAGTAAAAAAATGATTGTATAAACAATTACCTACATTTTATCATTTTATGATATTATACAGTATATCAGATTTTACAAATGTAACCAATAATTCAAGCATTAGAAATGAATTAAGATTGAATCATATGTTTCCATAAAACAAATATCCCCTTGACCTATTTTTAAAGCTTGTTAAAAAAAAATGGAAAAAGCAACTCTCGTGTATTTGCTTGACACAAGGGGTCATTTATGAACATAAGTGCAGTTGCAGCATCATTAAACTGGCTGCAGTCAGTTGCACAAAAACTCCCATATATTAAAAGCATTTGTATTAGTATGTGATCCTTGCACTTCTGTATAATTGTGCTTGGCACTGCTCTGTCCTTCCCGCATCTTATTTCAAAGTGGGTGGTGCATCAATTGCTTTAGCACAGTTGCACCTGAACAATAGGAAGCACACTTTTGAGCAAAAAGTTGAAAATAACCGCAACAAAACATAAAACTTTTTAGTGCAATCGTGCCCGATTTGCTGTGCAAGCCTCAAAGCAGCTGTGTTAGGCACAACTCCTTGGCAACTGCAATGACATTGGAATTATGGTGAAATGCAGCATTTTTTTGGGGGGGGAGGGGAGACGCACGTCAAATTGCACTTAGCCCACTGCATTTGCAGCCATAAATGAACCCTACCATTTCAGTCCTAGGCATCCTATGCATGTTTGCATTGACTTCAGTAGGAGGCGGCCAGGTGAGTTCAGGGATAAAAAGATCACTATGAAACCACTATGTTAATCATGTGACTGCCACATGAATGGCAATGGTTGCAAGCAATTATCATAAAGATGAATAGAGGGTGAATCTGAGTGTTTTATCAGCTGCCCACTGTAATATCTGTTATTTTGGGTGACAAAATGATTGGTATTACCATGCCTACTATTACACTTTGTATCTGTTCATCCAGATCCCTGATGCGGTATGTGCAGCCGGCCGCCACCCCCCTCCCCCCTCCGTTCACGATTTTCAGCCTGCAATCAGCGGTGCGCGAGTTGCCGGGGGGCCCTTAGGGGGTGCGGGTCCTGGGCCAATCACACCCCCTGCTCCCCCGGTAGTTCCGCCACTGTGTTCATCCTACACCCAGAAACAAACAATTTCTTGACTGGAACAGTTTTCATATATTAGTTCAGTTTACAGCAATGAATCACATTTACCCCTATTTATTTCTCTGGTTAAGCATCAAAACTGTTGTATTCCACATACCTTATTTGTCATCTGCTTTGTAAACATGTGGCCAATTGCTTTATTCAACTTGACTGTGTATTCCCAGGGCTATGTAGAAGTTTATTTATACTGTATAAACTAAATGTATGTTTTAAAACAAACACACACGGGCAGATTTACTAAGGGTCGAAAACCCCTAAAATTCTACCATGGAAATTGTATGGGAATTAAAATCCTTTGAATTTGAATATTGAATTCAAAGGATTGTACCACAATTCGATTGGTCGAACGATCAAATAGAAAATATTAGATTGATCGATAAAATCATTCGAATCGAAACGATTTTAACAATTCGATCAAATTTTTTTATTCGATCAAAAATAAAGGAAACCAATTCGGTAGGTTGAAACTGGCGAACTAGGCTAGAGTCCTGCAGCGGGTCGGGTACCTGCGGGTTACCCGCAAAATCCTGCTGTACCCTGCGGGTTGCACGTAGAATTTCTGGATGCGGGTATAGAAGCGGGCCGGTGGTTCTGCAGGTTGGAGGGTTGTGGGTCGGGTCGCGGATCCTCGCCATAGCAATTTTTACACCTTTTTCTGAGCATGTCTACTACTGATGATGTCACTTCCCGTTTACAATGACAGCACTTCCTGTTTTACTCCTTTTTTTCTGATCGCGGCTACTTCCGATGAAGTCCCTTCCGGTTTACAATGACAGCACTTCCTGATTCTTGATGGTCAGCGAGTCGTGGGTCCGGGTTGCAGATCACGGGTATGGGTCGGGTTGCAGGTCCAAGTGGGTAAGAATGCGGGTCGCGGGTCCGGGTTGCGGATAGCAGGTTGCGGGTACGGGTTGGGTATGGGTCCCAAAAAATGGAGCTGCGCAGGACTCTAAACTAGGCAGTCGAATAAAAATGTAAAGGGGAAGTTATTGTCTAATATTCGAATAGATTTTTATTCAAATTATTTTATTCAAATCGGAATTTCAAATCCTTCACGTTAATTTAGTAAATCTGCCCCACGGTTTTTACCAGTGAAGGATAACAGTAGATTTGTGTTTTGTCACTGGTACTTTTAACATTTGAATGTTAAAAAGGCAAGGATATAATCATCATGAATATTTTCATATACAGTGCAGTGCTCGACAGGACATTTCTGAGTACTGTGTCAGCTAAGGTGACTTACAATTACAACATGAGCAGTGCTATTATATGTCTTCATTACAAAACCCTCTAATTACTGCAATATACCCATGTGAAAGGTTTAAACTGCGCTATTTATTTATTCCCCCCATTTGAACAGAGATTACTTTCAAAACGAAGCTGAACAAAAATATCTATAATTAATGGCACACTATAGCAATCCTAACTACATTTGTAAGCTCTCTATTTAAGCAAATTACAGCATTAGTATTAGTACAATAAACTGCCTAGTTGGTACATTTATGCATATTCGCTAGTAAGGTTTTAGCCGCAGGTATTTGGAAATGTTCTTGGAAATATTCTTGTACAATGAAGAGAGAACAAAAGGCATATGACTCTGATTTATAAAGTGATTCAATTTTAATAGATGTCTAGCTGTTGAATGATGATGGTTTCACTTTAATTTGTAAACTTTTTTTGGCATATGTAGGTGTCCTATAGAGCTCAGAAAGGAATGACAAGGAATGCAGTGTTAAAAATGCTAATTGTTTGGGTGGCAGCTTTTCTTCTCTACGGCCCAGCCATCATCACCTGGGAATACATTGCAAGAACTACTATCTTACCGGAAGGGGAATGCTATGTAGAATTCTACTACAACTGGTATTTTCTGATGATAGCGTCTACGGTAGAATTCTTTACTCCGTTCATCAGCGTTACCTATTTTAATCTAAGCATCTATGTTAATATTAAAAGGAGAACTATGATGAGAAATGAAGAGATGGCCCAAGGCCATGAAAACTGTGAGTTGACTTTTCAAGGGAAGAGAAAAAAGCACTTAATTTTTGTTGTAAAGCCTGCAGACAGACCCTATGTTGAAGCTAAAAAGCAAGGTAGCACTCTAAGCCCTACAATGCCTTCTGCTGCAAGAAATGGTGGACAAAAACTAGAAAGCCCCATGCTGGATCTGAATATAAATCAAGACCTTCCACCACTTCAGGTTGAAGTTCCAGCCAAGAAGTCCCAGGACTGTTTTTACAAGTCAGCAGAAAATGCTTGCACTAATATGAGACCAGACATGGCTAGCAGCATTGTGAATCGATTTAGGCTATCCCGAGATAAGAGGGTAGCAAAATCTTTAGCCATCATTGTTTGTGTGTTTGGATTATGCTGGGCACCGTACACTCTTCTGATGATCATCAGGGCAGCCTGCCATGGCCGTTGTGTCCAGGACTATCTCTATGAGATCTCATTCTGGCTGTTATGGCTGAATTCTGCCATTAATCCTGTCCTTTATCCTCTTTGCCACATGAGCTTCAGAAAAGCTTTCATGAAACTCCTTTGCCCTGGAAAGGTGAAAATACATCCACATATTTTCATGTAAAACAGAGTGAAAAGAAAGTGGAACCAGAGACAAAACTCTGAGAGAAACTCAGTAACATTCACTTTGATAAAGTGTTCTTGGTCAGTTCTGTAGGAGAAGAGCAGTGGAGGTCAGTGGAGGTCTACAGGTTAAATGAATAAATATGGAATGCAAAACATGGATTAAAACTGGCAGTTCAGCTCCTTGTGACTCCTTCATGCAAACAGAGCCAGGATAATGATCACTACAGCTCTTTTGGCTGTGCTTTTGTTACCTGAGAAGAACAGGGCTTCAAAGATATATTTTGTGGATGTTGCTTAAAATTATTTGTAACAGTATCAATGGTGCACTATTTCATGAATGTTTAAACTGTGTAGCCCAAACATAAGGGCTTCTGTGTGATGCTTTATGACTGATTTTTATATTTATACTTTTCATTGTAGTTGCAACTTTGTTTGTTTGTTTCAGACAAGAGTCTTAAATATAGGGGTGGACTGGGGGGTCCAGGGCTCACTAGGCCTACTGTCTCTGGAGCCCCATGCCACTGCCTCAAAGCCCCCTCTGAACCCCCTCCACAACCACAGCCTCCCATTCAGCCTGCCCCTGTCATGCAACCTGGGTCATTGAGGTCGGTTGGGGCAGCAAGCACCAGTGGGTCCCACAAGAGTCAGGGCCCAATCTGACCCTACTTGCATATCTACCCCAACATACACTTGCATGCACACTGGTAGGCTTTGAAGTACTGTACTTAACATTACTTTTTGGAGAAGAAATAAATGTCCCTCCAAAAATGAGCTAAATGTTTTAAGACATTTGGGCTGATTTACAAAACAAGGGCAATATGCCAAATTCAGACAAAAACATTTCCCACAATCAGTGTCAGACTGGCCCACAGGGATACCAGAAAAACTCCCTATGGGCCCAGGTGTCAGTGGGCCTCTTACTTCTAACAGTTTGGCCAATTTCCTTGTCATTCCCTATTTCTTTATGGGGGAAAAAGAGGCTTAATAATGGAAGAATAGAGTATAGTAAGTCGTTATAAAAGATTAGGAGAATTAAGAAGTTGAGAGAGGAGAGGAAGAATAATAGTTAGCAAAGTGGGCCCATGGTCTAAGGTTTTCTGGTGGGCTCCTAGCACACCAATCCGACACTGCCCACAATGCAGCATTTTGCCCCAGAACCAGCACCATCATGAATGTCTTAAATATTACATGCTGCAGGTTGTGCACTAATACATCTGCTTGGTTAAATCATGTGCTGCTGGCATTTGTGCAGCTGCAATTTCAGTTGCATTTGAAAGTTGGGGAAATACTGTGTATTGTCAAGAATTAATAATCATAATTTAATATTAATAATTTAAGTCATGCTTAAAACTAGATGGGAAAGATGATTCTGCGTTAAATTATTTGGTACAGGTATAGGATCTATAATCTCTAATGCTTGGGACTTGGACTTTATCCCCTTAATATGGAGCCCCGTGGCTTAAGGCTACTAAAACACATAAATATGAAACATCAGCCGGATCATTTTGCTAGAAACATGGATTTATGGTAACTTAGGAAACATCATGTAGAAGGTCCCGGTGCTGATTCATAGATAAAGGGACCAAACTGCACAAACACTGTTGCCAGTAGCAACCAATCAACTTAAGATTATTTAACTTCTTGACTTTAAAGCCAATTGCTGACTGGTTGCTTCTATGCTTAGTTATAGTTAGTGAACATTTGGGTGGAAAGGTATTTGCATTTTGGATCCATATAACTGTGCTGAATATTTAATTGCAATGTTTACACAGTTAACAGCAAAAACAAATGTAGGTTGTAGAAGAGCAATATAATAATAATATCAATGGAAGAAACAATATCAGAGTAATATTCACTAATGACTGGATGTATTTTTATGTCTTAAAATTTAGGGATGCAAAGAATCCAGGATTCGGTTTGGGATTTGGCCAGGATTTGGCCTTTTTCAGCAGGATTCGGTCGAATCCTTGTGGCTGGCCAAATGGAATCCGAAATTTGCATATGTAAATTCGGGGGTGGGGAGGGAAATCACGTGACTTTGCATCACAAAATAACAAAGTGAAACACATTTTCACACCTTTTCCTTTCCTGCCCCTAATTTCCAAATGCTCCCTGGGAGCCTTATTTATTGCATATTTATTTTAGTTCATATCTAGTAGAGGATGCGGCCAGAGTTGCCAGGATAAAATAAATCTCATTCCAAGTCTCTGATGAAACATCCACCTCTATCTGAGTTGGTCTACTTGTTGCACTACAGGACTGTGGAATTGTGCTGTGCCTCTGAGCTGCTGTTATTTTTTATGCAAACGAATTACCTGTTCCCCCTGCCTCTCCAAGCGATTTTTGCCCAGTGCTGGTTGGAGGAATCGCCATTTCTCCTATTTTTCCATAGCAAAAAAGTTACCAAACACAGGGGGAAGGGGGAAGATCCCCTGCGGTTTATTCAATTCACGTTACATCACGTGACTTGAATAAACTGCAGGGGATCATGCCCACTTCACTTGCCTAAAGTGTTTGGCAACTATTTTGCTGCTGTTATTTTTTCCCATCCTGTTAACATAAATGAACCTCCAACTTTACCCAACCATTTCTGCTTAAATACCATCTTACATACAGATTTGGTGGTAGAAATCACCTTCCCTGCTGCCATCTGCAACTCTGATTAGGTTTCTACTGCTGAGAAAATAATGTTAATGAAAGAAAAGAACAATATTAGACAACATTAGACTAAGAGGGAAGTAGCACAAGAATAACCATAACATGTTGCATCCTTATCTGTCAATACATTCCATTTGGAAGTCATATGGATCAATGCACATTATAGGGCTTTATTTCCTAACATGTGCATACGGAGTGGCGTAACTACTCCCTGGTGGGCCCTGGCACAGGATGGGCACCTGGGCCCCCCACCTCTATATGTATCACATGCTGGAGTGTTGATGGCATGTGTAATGTATAATCTCCCCCTAGATAACTGCCTGCCATAACCATTATCGTGGCTCCGATGGGCACCAAGGTGATGGGGACCCTGGTGCAATTGCACCCTCTGCACCCCTGGTAGTTATGCCACTGTGCATACGTCACATTGAATTGAAACAGTGCCTTATACCAGTTGCGCCTCTGATAAATCTAATGTACGGAGATGGGCAAAGCACATTGGGGTGCAATGTCTGGGTGTATTTGACACCTGCATTCATGGCTGTTCCTGATGGCACCTTGTGAATTAAAGGCATCCATGTCCCACCTCTTACATGACAAACCCAACGTGTTCCCTCCAGCATAAAATAAACTGTCAACTCTTTGAACCTGCTGCCTTTCCTGTATAGACAATATTTCATACATCTGCCAGAACAACAATATACCCCCAAATTAAATACTTGATCAACAGATAGTGTATATCAAATTAAGGGGCATATTAAAGAATCCTACCAAACTGGTATATATATTTAGGTACATCTTGCCCTTTTACATCTCTGGCCTTGAACCACCATTTGGTGATGGTCTGTGTGCTGCCTCAGAGATCACCTGACCAGAAATATTTCAACTCTAACTGTAACAGGAAGAAGTGTTGAAGCAAAAGACACAACTCTGTCTGTTAATTGGCTCATGTGACCTAACTTTATAGTTTGTTTGGTATGTTTGTGTGCACCATTGAATCATACGATCCCAGGAGGCTGTCCTTATTTTTTAAAATGGCTATTTTCTATTTATGATTACCCAATGGCACATGCTACTAAAAAAGTGTATTATTATGAAAATGGTTTATTTACATGAAGCAGGGTTTTACATATGAGTTGTTTTATGCAATATCTGGTTATAGAAACCTACATTGTTTGGAGGGTATAGTTTCCTTTAAGCCAAACACAAAAAAATCATATTCCAGTAAAGGTATGGGATCCATTATCTGGAAAACCATTATCCAGAATGCTCTGAATCACAGAAAGGCCAGTTCCCATAGAATCCATTATAATCAAGTAATCCACATTTTAAAAAATGATTTCCTTTTTTCTCTGTAATAAATAAAACAGTAGCTTGTACTTGATCCCAACTAAGATATATGCAATCCTTATTGGAAGCAAAACCAGCCTATTGGGTTTATTTAATGTTTACAAGATTTTCTAGTCGACATAAGGAATGAAGATCCAAATTACAGAAAGATCCATTATCAGAAAATCCGGATCATTCTAGATAACAGGTCCCATACATGTATTTGCTTAGAATTTGTATGCATACTGTATCCCAACTCATTTTTACAGTGGATCACTGGACAGTGGAGTCCAGTTGTGAATGTTAATGAGAACACATATGAATCTATGTGGATGCTTGTGAATGTGTCTGTATGTTACAATGGTTACAATGGTTCTGTTCGTGAAAGTAAATTCTACTATGCCGATATCTACTACATATGCTTCTGCTGTTATAAACATGGGGATCTATAAATCTATAAATCTTCTACAGTGTGTGGATGGATTTGTAGCTCTGTTGGTGGGTTTTATTGAGTGTGCTTATGGCTACGAGTGTTTTAATAAATTAAATGGTGTCTCATCTTTACTTTTCCTACACAATATTTACCCTTTCCCTGGCCTCCCAGTAATGGCAATAAATACTTTCACTGTTGGTGTACTCCCAAATCACTACTTCCTTTAATATATTTTTACCCTCCTCGCTCTTGTTTTCTCTGCAAATTAACAGGGCACCCAAGTCAAACTTTACCCCATCCAGGGTTGGACTGGGGGGGGTCTGGGGCCCACCGGGACTGCTGTCCAGGGCCCCTTTCCAGCCCCCTACTTTGATGCTCCTCTCCATTCACCAAGCCACCGCTCAGCGTGCATGGCGCCACTCAACGTCACTCGGCATGCAGGTGGCCCGCATGTGCAGAGGACATTGCGCTACACCAAATTTTTTTTAGTACAATCCAAATCCAGAGAGGGGGTCTGGCCCGGTGGGGGAACACCGGGTTTTTTCCCGGTTTCGCACCGGGCCAGTCCAACCCTGACCCCATCGCCAACTTTTAGAACAATAAATCCCCTGCTCCCTTAGCTGGCTTCCTCCAAAGTTAGAGGATGACCACAACTAGGGATAGGCAGGCAGAAGAGGTCAGTCCCTAGCCCCCCTTATGTTTGTGCCCTAAGCACATGCCTGTCCCTGGTTCTGGCCCTGCTGTTGTTATATATATGTTACTCTTCTTCCTTCCCCTTTAGCCATTTTTACTGAAATCTCTGCAGCAATGCAATTTTTCCACTATTCTTCCTCGCAGCTCTGACAACTTGCCATGAGGACACACGCAAACCATATGTGGATGGGTGCTAAGGGGTGCACATGTCCAGTCATTAACAAGCCCTTGTGTCCATTAAAGGGCAAGGAAAGTCTAAAACAGAATAAGGCTAGAAATGCTGTATTTTATATAATAAACATAAACATGAACTTACTGCACCACAAGCCTAATCAAACAAATGATTTATGCTTTCAAAGTTGGCCACAGGGGGCTGTCATCTTGTAACTTTGTTATACATCTTTGCAAGACTAGACTACATACACATGCTCAGTGTGGTCTGGGCTTCTTAGGGATCGTCATAAATGATCAAAAAACAAAGCTGCTTGAGTTCTGCATGGCTGGTAAGTAAGGCAGGGGTTCCCCCTGCTGTTCATAAGTATGATTGGTTCCCTGCCAGAAGTTAGGGACCGTCTGACAATTCCTATCCACAGCACTAAATGAAGGGAGAATTTCACTGCATACAGTCAGGTTTCTAATAAAAACGGTACACATTTTTTAATTAAAGTATATTGGAGATAGATTTATTTTTCATTAAAGAAAGTAAAAATTGGATTTTATTTCTTTACCTTTCCTTGCCCTTTAAATTTCTTACTCTCCAATTGAACCCTAAACTCTAAAACCAACAGAGCAGAACCGGCAAGAAATAAAAGAGGATGTAACAGGCAATATGCAATTGTCATAGGCTAAATAGCCATGTTTTTGAATGTCCACCTACTTGTGTCAAACAATATTGTAATTATTCTATCTTTAGCACATTATATGCAGGATAATTCTGGCACTTAATTTTCCTTAGACCCTGATAAATGGAGCTTCATTAACATGCTTCACAAGAGGAAAGCATGATATCAACATTTGTTTATACAGATATACAAGGTCTAAACAGGGGTCTTATTGCAGTTAATTTAATAGTACTTAACACGTATTATCCACAAACAGATATTTTGAAGAATGAGGCCTAATTACAACATCCTTAAACATTAAAGTGATTCAAATGTCCTTTAATTGTGACTACCTGTGATCCCAGCGCTGCTTTCATAACCATTACATATAAAACGGGTCAATAATAACTGAAAGCAAATATATTTTATATGGATTTTGTGAAGCATCTGTCAAATATTACATGGTCTTCAATTTTTCTAAAGAAAATACTATATTATTTAACCTCTTAAGTGGCATTGATTGTATATCTGGCTGTGCTGATGATACCAGCATGTTAGCACTATAGATTCTACCTTTTCTACCGTAGGGTTCTTATTTTTTAAGTATTGTAAAGACTTTCTTCAGCCATACCAGTGCTACCAGCTGTACATGCTTGTAGTCTTTAGTCAGTGTGATTGTTTTGGGGTTTACTGTAGGACAAACACTAGAGGTAGGTAGAGGAGGCTTCTATGTGAATTTTGTAGGGATGGGGCAATAATAACCTAGTTGACTCATACTGTTTATTGAGAACTATGACCCCCATCATGCTTACCTTATCTAAATATATAGGGTAAGCATAATGGCATATTTTAACTTCTTCTTCTTTCCAGACACAACACTGATGTGACCCTGTTTCTCAGCTGCTTTTCCACACACACATACACACACACATACACACATTTATCAGAATAAATCTTCAGAAAAGGAAGCAGAAGAGGAAGCTGATCAAAACGAAGAGGGATCAGAAGAGGATGCTTGATCAGAAAAGGATGCTGGATCAAGCAGAAGTTTCTACAAAAGTGTGTTTATTCACATATTTTGGATTGAAAATTCTATGTTAAAAGGCATGTCTGAAGTCCCTGCTATTCTCCCTTGATACAACTTGCAGAAAAAACTTGTTTCCTCTCGAGTGTAGCCCTTAAAACTTCCAAATGATTAGCCAAGTCAGCTCAGGAGAAACGTATCAACAGAACAAGTATGCAGCAATTCCAGCAGTGTATATAGGGATATTATGAAAAAAAGAAAAAATATAGTGTAGTATTTATTATTATAAAGCTGAGACACCATTTAATTTCATTTATTGTTGTAGTTAAACAATACCAAACATTCTCCTCTTTTATGCTCAATTAGCCCAGGTTGTGTCTTACTCTTTACAACCACCACGTGTTTGGTAATACAGTAGGTGGGTACTTACAAAAGTTACAATTATGACTGCACACATCAAGTTATTCAGTGTAGTCTTTCTTGAATTCTTACTGTTTCATAGATAGGAAGTACATAGATAGTTTTTTATATAATAAAAAGATTTACACTATTTAAAATTACACTCACAATTGTGGGTAAAAAGAAGTGTATTCTGTCCCCCTTTTCTTTCTTTCTTATTCTTTGTCTGAAATGGAGTACTACTATTCTTTGACTATGAAGACCATGACCAGTGTTTTCGTAGCCCCATGTATTCTCCTGTACTCACATGGGTGATGTTGGACGCCGTCACCTACACGTTTCTGACTTTCTCAGGCTTCAAGTACAGCATAACTATGTAAAATCATACATAGAAAACTTGATTTTATGGTACACCCCAAAAAGGCCTACCAAGGCTTATTGTAAAATAAACCTAATTGCAAGTTAGAGGTGGACACAAGCACATTCTATGGTGTCATATGCAGATGGGATCCACAGATCTCTTTAAGATCATAATTTTATTATATTTGCAACATGTGGCATCAGAAATAATTGCCCACTGATCTCTTCCCATAGCCCTCATACTGTGTTATCACAGAATAAACAAGAAACTAGAAGGGGGTGTAAAATAGTAGTTGACACTGGAAGCATAACCAGTACAAAAGGAACACCAAGCAACTATGCTAGCATTGGTGTCCCCCCATACTAAGCACATTTCTTCAGGGCATATCTCAGAGAACAGTAGCCTAATTATCTTTTTTATACATTTCATATTTTTTAACCATTCTCTACTAGAAACATGGTTTAAGTTAGAATTTACATCTTCAAAAAAAAAAGCTTGCAGCAATGCATCTGTTGGTTATGTAAGATTATGGTTAATATTTCTGAGGTTTACAAAAATGTAGCTCAACAAACCTTGTATGGCAACAGGATTCCCATGCCTGTTGTAATGCTTTCAATTTACACTTCAAGCATTGTTTGATAGCACAGGTAACTTTGTGGGAGCAAGCACTATCATCTTTTAACATATGATAGCAGATGGTTACTACTCTGTAAAAATATAAAAATCCATTTAAAAGTGTATTTAGCAAGCTCTTTTCAGAAAAAAGTATAAAAAAGCATTTCTGAATCACTATCCCCCCCCCTTTAACAAATGGGTGGGCTGTTAGAGCTTAGCACTGCCACTGGGTCCTAACACCTCATAGTGAGTAATGTAATTTGACTACGTTTGGATAAAAACTGTTTTGATAAATATATCAATTCATGAAAATGTTATATTATCTAGCAAAAGATGCCTGGAATCCCTCTGGTTTACCCAGTTTTGATATTCTGAAAACCTCCTTCTTGATTCTACAAATTCTTTGTTTTGAGTATAAAATCTCTGTTAACGAAGGTGAGAATCTTTCCCTCGGGTGCAGGATTGACACATTTTCAACCCTGGACCCCTTCCACATTCAACTTTTAGGTTCCTTTCTCAAATACACAGAGCAAGGTTAAAAACAAGTTTGAAAAATGACTGTGTGATTGTGGACTAGAAGGCTCAGCTGAATTATTCACTTCAAACAAAACACTGCAGTGGATGCTCTGGATACCATCCCAGCGGGAGTCATACATATTATCTATATCATATCATTCTAGGCCACAGATGAATACTACACTTACTTTAAGTGCTATAATTTATGCTTGTTTAGTAAACGGGTAGCTCGTGTGGGATTTGTATGTATTTGCCACATAATAATAGAGAGAACAGGAAGAGAATAGAAGAAATAAAAGTATACAGAATAGAAAGTCATCATAATATGGTGTGTGTTTTAAAACTGTGATACATTAAATAATTACATTAAATTAAATGGTTACATTAAATAATACTCTATTCTCTATCTCTAAACAAAGTGCAGTCAAACACAGTGTGTCAAACCCAATGGTAGCACAAATTAAAGTTGAGCTGTACATTGGTTTGGTTTTATAACTAAACCCAATACAATAAACACTGAACTTTTAGTGGTGCAAAGGCTGCAACTTGTTTATTAAAAATGTTATTAAAAACAACTACAAATTCCTCAGACACATTACATGGCTGCCAAGTCTTATATTATACCAGAGTCAAAGAATCAATCTGCAACATGCTTAAATGACTACCCATCACACTTACCCCGATTGTTTTGAAGTGCTTTGAGAGGGTAGTCATGTTACACATTATGGGGCAGATTTATTAAATCCGTGTGAATGATTCCAATATTCGCACAAATAGTTTCGAATAGTCTCAATTCGATCGTGCGACTATTCGAATATACAAATAAAGTATTTTCGACCATCGAATACAGAATATTCGGGCGCATTGAATAGATCGAATAAATATATATTCGAGCGATCGACTATTCGTCAGGCAAAGAACTTGCCCTTTAAAATTTTATTCGACTGCCTACTTCGCCAGATTGAACCTACCGAAATGCAATAGAAGTCTATGGGAAGCCCCCATAGGCTTTTTTTTCGAAGTCTTTTGCCGAATTTCAATTGTACGATCAAACGCTTCGAATCGTACGATTTTGGTGAATATTCAAGCGTTTTTTCTGCGACTTTTCGTAGAATTGTTCGATCGTACGATTCTGGTGAATAGTCGAAAATGCACTCAAAACCAGCAAATATTTATTTGCCAAATGTTCGCCAGTCGAATTCAAGGGCTAAAAACATGAATATTCACTGTCAGTAAATGGACTACTAATCATAAGCAGATTGTTCCCAAACAGAAAAACTAAAAAAGCACATTGGGGGATGCAGGATCAGTCCAAAGGTACAGCAGTCCCGTTACACTGAAGACATAATAGGATTGGCTCCTGTTACACTCTGCCAGTGAAATAAAACAACAAAATATGGTTTTAACTCCAATTTCACTCCAAGTTTAATATTATAAATCCCTTCTCATTACAGCCAGAAAGGCACATACCTGAGCATATTGCTTCAAGCATTTATATACTTTGTGTGGGGCAAACTCAAAAGGTCAAAGTGTATAGAAGGCCAGACATACTGCTAAGCAAATACCACCTTGCATTTTGGACAGAAAACCCTCTGGAGGGCATACAACACTTATTATTAGACTATACTATTCTGACTGTGGGTCAGAAGACTGCTAAAGGTTGATACTGTTTTTGGACCTAACATACTTCTAGTCACAGGCTTAACTTGTATTAATATAACAAACAAGGGAAAGTTGTGCTCACCACTAATTTTTAAAACCATTAGGCAGGGGTTCAATGAGGCTGTGACCACAAAATACCTATAGACAAATACAAGAAGTCCTCTGCACTCAACCCATTATCAATATATTTAAAAGACATTGAGACATTTTGTGCATACAGATACTAAAACATGCCTTACCCTTTAAACAAAACAGGGATTGTTTGTCCATGTATTGCAATATATTTAAGCTGGCCAACTACATGAAAGTCATCCCATATCTGGCCAGTCCTACTCTCAATTTTCATCTGATTCATTAAGAATTCCATTACTTCATTATACATTTTACAAAGGGACTAAGTTTTACCTGCAACTTACTTGCTGCTTTCAAAGTAAAACTCCCAAACTTGGTTGCCTTTTTATTAGACACCAGTGGAATCACCTGACTATAGTTGGGAGGGGTGGGGGCTACAACAAGGAGCTGGTCACTGCTCCTATATGAACTATAACTAACAAGGGAAGTTGTGCAAGTACGTTGCAAGTAAAACTTAGTAGCTGTATGCACAAAATGTCTCAATGTCTTAAATATATTGATAATGGGTTGAGTGCAGAGGACCTCTTGTATTTAACTTGTATGAAGCCTTAAAGGGGGCACTAAACCAATGTTCCACACACTCTGCACCTCCACTCCTTCCTTCCTTCCTTCAATTTTTCCAAGTGGCTGCATGCTCCCTCCATGTTGTCTCATGTGAGTCAGCTAATGCAGTGACACAGGCTGGTGAGCGGTAAGGAGCACAATAAGCAGTGGAGGGGTGCACAGAAAATGTTTTGGCAGGGGTCTCTGCTGGATTAATTAACAGCATTACCTCCTTATAATATAATAAATCACAGTGACATCCAGCATAAAACTACTGCCAGATCAGCCATTTTAAACTGAACACCAAAAAGTAACCCTTGTTAAATTATTTGACCACTGTAATTTTTGTAAAGTGCTGTGTAATTTGTTGGGGCAATATAAATAAATCATGATGATGATAAACTGCAAATATCCCCATTATCTGGATATAAAAATATACATTTGTTTGTATTACTAGTCAAAGTGTTCTTTAACTTACTGATTACAGATAAAATCTTCCAAAGCAATATTAGTATATGGATAAAAGGGGCATTTTCCCAGCTCTGACCACGACAAGGGGCTTCACTTAAAAATTTCATCTGCTAAAAGTTTTAATTGAAGCGTCTCCTAGAAATGGCAGACTCTCAACTATTTTAACTTTGTATAATAAATATCAGGGATCTTACTCCTTAACATCCCCATTTGTAATCAAAGTTTATTCAAACTGCAGTTACGTTAGTATTTTGGTAATAAATGCTGCACTTGGAAGGTTAAAAAATCATTACTCGCATAAAAAATTGCACTTGCTACTAATCCTTTATTGTCTTATTGCATTCAAATTCTCCTGCTTTAGGTTAGTACCACTTCAAATTTTGGGGGGCAGCTGCAGGGACCACCGAGTCCGATAAGATATTTGTCTTAAGTCCACTGGTACCTTAAAGTGGTCTTCAACATATATGTGTCAGTTTTGTACATACAGTTATATTAAAAAGTTTGGGAAACCCTCTTGGAGTTTTGTTTATCATTGACTGAGCTTTCAAAGTAGCAACTTCCTCAATTTTTTAGTTAAATTTGATGGCTGCTGAGCATGGACAGTCTGCTTCAAATCATCCCATAGATTTTTCATGATATTCAAGTCGGGGGACTGTGACGACCATTCCAGAATATTGTACTTCTCCCTCTGCATAAATGACTTTGTAGATTTCCAAGTGTGTTTAGGGTTATTGTTTTGCTGGAATATCCAACCCCTGTGTAACTTCAACATTGTGACTGATGCTTGAACATTTTTGTGAAGAATTTGTAGATATTGGGTTGAATGCAACTGACCCCACAGCATGATGGAACCGCCACCAAATTTGACAGTAGGCAGCATGTGTTTTTCTTGGAATGAGGTGTTCTTCTTCCGCCATGCAAAGAGCTTCTTGTTATGACCAAATAACTACATTTTGTCTTATCAGTCCAAAGCACTTTGTTCCAAAATAACTGGCTTGTCTAAGTGAGCTTTTGCATACAACAAGTGACTCTGTTTGAGGCGTGAAGGCAGAAAAGGCTTCTTTTTCATCACCCTGCCATACAAATGTTCGTTGTAGAACGATGAACAGATGCACCATCTGCAGCAAGATGTTCTTGCGGTTTTTGAAGGTGATCTTTGGGTTGTCTGTAACCATTCTCACAATCCTCTGCATATGCCGCACCAGTATTTTTTTGGCCTGATAGACCTGGGTTTTACAGCAACTATGCCTAGGCATTTCCTGATTCCATTCCTTACAGTTGAAACTGACAGTTTAAACCTTTGAGATAGCTTTTTGTAGCCTTCCCCTAAACCATGATACTGAACAATCTTTGTTTTCAGATCTTTTGAGAGTTGCTTTGAGGATCCCATGCTCTCACTCTTCAGAGGAAAATCAAACAGAAGCACAACTTGGAATTGGCCACCTTAAATACCTTTTCTCATGATTGGACATACCTGCCTATGATGTTCAAGGCTTAACTAGCTAATCCAGCCAATTTGGTGTTGCCAGTAATTACAGTAGTATTGAGCAGCTATAAGCATTCAAAGTAGCATAATTACAAGGGTACTCAAGGTTTTGCACAGCCAGTTTTTACAGATTTGATTTAATTACATACTGAATACTGCTTCATTAAAAATCTTTGTTCAGCACTTCCACTCACTCCCAGACATTGCCAGATGGGCACAGCTGGGGATAAAAACTCTCAGGGACGTTCTCTTTGAGGGTGAATGCAAACCACATGATATAATAGATAGGGAAGCCAATCCTCACTCAGTTAGGTTATTCCAATATCTACAAATAAGACATGCTTTGCATATGCAATTTCCAGAAAGACCTATAAACCTGGAGGAGACAACATTGGAGACCTACCTATACAGATTAGACCTAAAAAAAAACCTATCCTGGTTATACACTATACTATCTAATGCTGGTCCTTCTGCTCTTGAGAAAGCTAGGGACAAATGGCAAAGAGACATACCTGAACTAGATGAAGAAAAGTGGAAAGACGCACTGAAGCTGGCAACACAAATTTCTATCTCCATGAGGGATAGGTTCATACAAATAAAATTCCTGAATAGAATCTACCTAACCCCCTATCGCCTGGCAAAAATCTATGGAACAGTCTCAGATCAATGCCCCAAGTGCAGAATGGAAATAGGCACCATGTTCCACATGTTCTGGTCATGTCCAGTAATTCAGAGATTCTGGGGTGCAATACTTCAATACCTGAATGAAAAGCTAGCTTTGCCAAATATCTGTTCACCAGAATTGTGCCTATTAGGGTTAACAGGAGACCTACAGCTCCACCCTGGTTCTAGGAACTGCTACTTACAACTACTGTACTATGCCAAGAAAGCCATACTAATGCATTGGAAATCACTCAATCCTCCAACAATACAATATTGGAAAAAAATGGTAAATGATTCTCTTACAAACCAGAAGCTGACTTATTTGGCTAGAAACTGCCCAGGGAAATTTGAGGCTATCTGGGCGTACCTGGTTAAATGTGCAAACTGTTTAAGTACTTTGTTTAAATGTCCAAACCCATGGAATATTATGTATAAGATGGCTTATACCTCTGTCGTACCTCCCCTCAATACCTTCTACTTTCTACTTCTACCTTTGCTCCTCTTTCTCTCTCCTTTCCTCTCTCCATCTGTGGTTAATTGTAAATGTTTAAACTCAAAATAAAAACTTAAAAAAAAAAAAATCTTTGTTCAGAAAACACCCCAGTACTCAGATGTTCCTGGGAAATGAAAGACATACCACTGTTATCTTTTTTTATTGAAAGCAGAGTAAATTATTATGCAGGCTGATAGGGGTCCCAGACTTTTTCATATGACTGTATATTGATCTAAATCATATTTTTAATTCACAATCATTTTTTGTATGATTTTAATAGCCATAGCTATTTGTTTTTGAATATATAACCAGTTATTTGTCCAGTTTCTGATAAAATATTTCTGTCAACTTATCTTTGTTTATGATCCCATTTCTACCATTATTAAGGTTAAAAATAAATCTAGAATGTCTAACAATAACAGGGTCAATGTGTTACAATGATGAACAATGTTTTTAAATGTCAGTTATCAAGTGCTAGATGTCTTTTGAACAGAAGACTACAAAGTGTGTAATTTGAATCTCGATTTATGTCTCTCAGCACAAACCTTAATCATCTGAAAGGGAAATCAAGCAGACATTGACAAAAGTCTCACTCAGTTGTACAAGATTGCTTCACAGATAAAAAAAATAACTAAAAGCTTGAATTCAGGAAACAGCTTACATCTCAATTAAAGATTATAGCAAGGAGTCATTGCAAAAAAATTAAAAATGAACTCTCATCATTTCAGCGTAAGTATCAGACAAGGAAATTGCATTGGTTTCTATATTTTACACAAATGGGTGAAAAATTGCTCAGCTGCCACAACAGACCACACATGACGAGCAGAACACTACGAACCACCTGGTCAGTGCAAGTGTTACTAGTAGAAAGTGCCAATGTTACTGCATAGCAGGGTTGATTTGCAAACATAAGTGCTAAACTGCACCAATAAGAGTGAATCTGACTTTTATGTTCACTTATTTGAGCCTGTAGTAGACCATTAAAAAAAATTTCTGACTTGGTTGCTGCTGTCAATGGCAAGTGTGCAATTTGGTGCCTATATTCACTAATTAGCCCCAGTTATCATATATAGCCCATATTTTGTCCTTTGGGAAGAAAAAAGAATCACTGCACATTATGCCCCAACCCTATGTAAAGCTTTAATAGCTCTGCGGCAGAGCAAATCTAAAACAACATATATCAAAGGAAAATGCGTCCCAACCAGTGGCGCATGAGCTACATGTTGCTCCTCAACCTCCTGGTAGAGTCCTGCACCATGTTGGATAACAAAGCAGTTGAGTTGTTGCTGGAAAATCCCAGATTCCCTGACCACATTGGAAGACCATGGATAACTTGCCTGGGTACCCAGCAAATGTGCAGGACTGGACTTGCCCACCCTCCCTGGTGCTGGGATTTTTTTTTTACCTTTCTGGATGAAGTAAATACATGTTGATAATAATAATATTGATAAAAGGTGCAGCAGAGTGACATCACTTCCAGTTTCAGTGGTCCGGGGGGTAATTTTGATTAATAGGTTGGCAAGCTTGGTGAGCAGAAGTGACGTCATGCGCACAGTGTGCTGATGTCACTTCTGCGACGTAGGGGGCTTATTTAGGTCCGATTCCTAGGGCAGCTTCAGACCTAAATACAACCCTGGGTAAGGGCTTGTGTCGGGTTAGGTGTCAGCAGGTTTGGGTCGGGCACGGGTCCTTCCAATCGGACGTGTGCAGGACTCTACCTCCAGGATGTTTCTCCAAGTGGCCTCAAAGCAGGTGCTTATTTTTTAATTCTTGGCTTGGAGGTTTTGCTTGCATAAAAACCAGGTATACTGCCAAACTGAGCCTCTTGTATCCTGCCAGTGGGAACCAGTTGGGAACCCCCACTCTAGACTAGATATTTGACTTTGTCATTTGAAATACTATTATATTTTGTGTTTTCAAGCTTTTTTTTTTAATCAAAGTTACTAAAATAATAATATAATGACACAAAAAAGAATACAAACAAAAAAGGTTTGGCAAAATTTTAAGAAATTCTCCTAGGTCCCAATCTCTAGAAGTAAAATTGTAATAAGTTTTACATTTCAAAAAGCAAACATGTTCTTGTTTAAATCTTTAGAAGTTTGCTAAAAAGGGCTGCATAGTTTAAGAAATAGAACATACAGACTGTGGGTATTTCATAGGCAATTAGCAACACATTCCAGCAGATTTAAATATTGCACACAAACAGAAACCAGCAAGCATAACTTGACCTTGGCATTTGGAAAGGGTGATGACGTTCTTGAATGGAGCCCTCTTAGTTTGCCTTATTGCTAATTCTATGTAAATGATGTCAATCAGGCATTCCTATCTTAAAGTGGACCTGTCACCCACATATAAAAAGTTGTATAATGAAAGATCTTTATAAATTAAACATGGAAACAAAATTATTTTCTTCATTAAAGCATCCATACTTATTATAAGTGTTTAAAGATCTGAGCTGTCAATCAAATATTACATGCCCCGCCTCTATGCCAGTTGCGCAAAGGTGGGGCAGTCAATTACTTTCACTTTCCATTCAGCAAATTCTAGATGTCACTGCATGCCACACATTCCCCTTCTCTCCTCACACGCTATAATTGCCTACGGCACTGCGCATGGGCATTAAGTCCCCCATTCTGGTGCATAAACTATATTTTCTGTGATTTTGTAATTCCAAGACTGAAGGAAATAAAATTTTAATAATAAGTATAGTGTAAGTAAAGTTTATATTGCTCAACTAACTTGAATTTGGAATTATTTCGTAGGGTGACAGGTCCCCTTGAAGCATCAGGCTAGCTTCCAAAATCTGTAGATCTCTAGTTTTGCCTATTGAATGTACAACGTGGCATTAGACCATGAGAATGGAGCCAACCCACAGCATAATACAAACCTACGTGTGTGTTCACATTTCTTCCAACCATTTCTCTGTTTGACATTTACAAAATCTCCAAAGATCATATATTGTTTTGTTTTGTTGCAGCAAATTGCAAACGTTCTTGGGCTCAAAGAAATGATAATTCATGTGAATGCCATTAGGACTTCTAAACAGTTTGATACTATACAGTATATGATAATGACTGTCAAACTATACGGTGTAGAGATCTCAAAATATAAACAGTGCATATAAATGCAGTGTGCTAATTGAATCTTTAGTGGAAGTACAATTTGCCACTTAGCCAGAGTTTTCCTCCCATAATTCCATTGTAATTGCAACAGTAAAGGGGAGTTTTGTCCATCACAATTGGACATATGTATTTAGATGAATTGAAGGTGCTGAATATTTTCAACAAGCACCACAAATGCCATCTGCATTAGGCAGGTACTCTGCACCTATTGATGTAGTCCATTGAGGGAACCCTGAAGCTACTGCCACCTTTGAGGTGGCAGTAGCTCCAGGGTATCTTCAAGATCAGTAGGTGCAATTGTGTGAATTGTAATGGTTCTAATTTCTGCATGAACTACAATATGAATCAGACATATGTGATTCTTTGAAAGGAAGTCCTGACTGTCTGTTGGACTAGTTGTTCAACCACCCCATAAGCCCACAGAATGATCCAATCCCGTTCCCTTTCTTCCTAAGGGAAGTGATAAATTCTGGAATTTGAATTCAACTACGCTTTCCAGAAAACCTGTGCACCACCCACTACAGAAAGGAAAGAAAATTCAAGTTCCAGAACTCATCACTTTACAATAGAACAAGGCAAGCAAGGAGTTGCATGAAGCTGTAAGTTTAAGTAGGGGATGAGAAATGGTTTTCATTAGAAACATAATACCTGTCAAACTGTGAAATCAGGTATGTGTGTACAAAAAAAAATACATTTATATTTATTTTTGGAAAATACAGTGTTTATGCACTTTTTTTTTTAACAAAATCCCAAACAAATCAGCTAATGCCTACTAGTTTGTGGGCAAAAAAAAATAAAACCATTTGGGACATAATGAAACTAAGGACAGGGAGAATTAACCTCTTTTTATGTCTGTGCATCTTTCTCTTAGGCTTTCTTGTAATACCATAATATGCTGCTGGTAGAGTCATTTGCAGTAAACTTTCAGATGAGATGGGAGAAATAAAAAGCTTTCAATTTCCTCTGGATGACCTGAAGTCGATACTTGAGCAAAACAGCATAAAATCTACTTTATTATTTTCCTCTTTTGATGTGGTTTTTGAGATGAAGAACATTGATTAAGTATATTCTTCATCCCCAGAAATGTCCTGGAGGATATTCAAGAAAAACAACCGTTTCCTCAATACATTTGAATAACCTATATTTCTAGGCACTTACATCAGACTTATACTTTGGATAAAACATTCAATTTTCATTATTACTGGATTATTACAGCATATAGAACAGAATATATTAAATATATCTAAAAATTGGCAACGTAGTGATAAGTGTAAATCCAAAGCTTGGAGTGAGCAGGGTTTTACTGATTGCATTAAAAGTTGCCAGATTCGTTGTGTTTCCATTCAGAATAATGAATGAACTACCCCTACTGAAAAGAAATTAGTACTGCCCTAGTGATTTCCATGTGTTCATTAAAATGGGGAATGCTGAGGGCAGGTTTATAAACATTTTATAAAAGGCACTTTGCTGTATTGCTGATTAGTATCAAACTCACTGTTGCACACTATATTAGCTGTATCGTTTCAGTAATAGAATTATCTGAAACAACTGCTTATACAGTATGTATAAAGCTTGTTGGAAATACCCCTTGGGAAATATAGGACTTGTGAAAAACATAAACAATGTTACCAGTGAAACACAGCAAATGTAAGTACCAAGGTTATCATAACCCAGAAATCAGAAGAGTAGTAGCTACAATGGAAACAGATAAAGCACACACACACATACAGCTGTTTTCAGAAAAATAGCAGTTTGTTTAAAAAAGTGATTAAAGGTCAAAATCCTTATAATAATTTTATTTCCATACACACAAATGCACTGGGAACACTGCACCTTCTATTCCAAATCAAAACATGATTTTGTGTTATTCCTTTACAGAAAGTGAAAAAAGGGAATATTAGGCTGTGTGTGCATTCTTCTTTACAAACTCAAACATTCACTGCATAAACTTGCTCTCCTCTGAATCACTGAACTACTATTTAGTTGTATAAGCAGTGTTTCTGAGAGCTGTTGCACATCTGTGTTTCATGGAATCCACCAACTTCTGGCACCTGTTACATTCCCCAATTCTTCTGCATTTCTTGTTTTTGTCTCAGAAACAGCATTTGTGATGTCACCCACAAGTTTTCTATTGGATTATGGTCTGGACTGGCCACTCCATAACATCAATCTTGTTGGTCTGGAATCAAGATGCTGCTCATTTATTCGTGTGTTAAGGGTTGTTGTCTCCAATTCAAGGGCATTTCCTCTTCTGCATAAGGAAAGATCACCTCTTCAAGTATTTTGATGTATTGAAACTGATCCATGATCCCTGGTATGTAATAAATATGCCCAACACCATAGTATAAGACACATCCCCATATCATGATGCTTGTGACACACAGTGTACTATGGCTTGAATTTAGTGTTTGGGGGTTTGTTTTCTTTTCTTCCAAAAAGATAAATCTTGCGTTCATGTTGCACTATTGCTCTTTAGGCCAGTCAATATGTCAAATTGTAACCACTTCAGCACATCTTTTTGTTCAAACTTTGCGGGGGCTTCTTGCCGATAGCTTGGCTTCACATACGTGTCTTCTAATTGTAACAGTATTTAGGTAACTTTAGACTTTCTGTGATCTTCCTCCAGCAGATTATTGTTTGAATCTTTGCCATTTTGACTATTGTATCATTTGAATGGTAGTTTTCAGTTTTGTTCCACATCTTTCAGGATAAGTTTACCATAAGTGTTTGAGATCATTTTAGCTGAGCAGTCTATCATTTGCTACCTTTTTTCTTAAATAAGGGTCATAATTAACACCTGTTTTTTTCACAGAATGAATGACCTCAATAATTGAACTCCACACTACTATTATTTTGAACAAGTCTCAATTAATGATTGAATTACATAGAATCTGCATCATACATGCCATCACTTTTGGGTCTGTTGGCTTTCTATTACTCTACTGTACCTTCTATAAAATTATTTGCAATGTAGAAACAATTTCTACATCTAACAGCGAGTGATCTAGTTAGTGATGTTGGACTGCTATTATTCTGAACACAACTATAAATAAATGGCATGTGTCAGCGGCTCATTAAACTTTTGCTGCATTAAGACTGCATCAGCATCTCCATAAAGATACAACAGTTACCAGTTACAGGGTCAGTCAGGCTTTATTTCTTGTTATTTACCGAGCATTTACATACTCCACAGTTCTTTACAATAAATGTTCCCTGGCTCAGTGGAGTTTACAATTTATGATCCCTATTAAACGATTACACGTCAGTTTTGATTGGATGCCATTTGGTGGGAGTACCCATGCATAACATACAAATACATTGCAGGTAGTTCCCTAGGTAAATCCTAGTTTGAAGGCAGCAGTTCTAAACCAGTGAGCAACTTGCTTATGACTGTTTGTTAGCAGTAGACTTTCTGGGTCTCCTACTATAGCCTTTTATCGAGTTGGTGATAGATAATACAAGTTTATCAAGTGTTGCACCTAGTGCCTGAAGGTCAACTTGAATCTGCTTTGCAGCCGATAAAGGGGTCAGTCCCTGAAAGCTTATGCTTCAACATCTGCAATAAAATGTGATAAAGGCAATAGCCAGTCTGAGTTGGTGTGCTCCTTCCCTATTTGCAACCTGGATTGTATATTTGGCCTGGAAACGTTCTGAGAAGTAGATGCACCCTATAGATAAGTAAGTGGGGTGCTGCAAGAAGTGTAGCTGATCAAGTACACCATAATTCAATCTACAGAATTATGGGCCATAGACTTACATCTTAATAACATTGTGTATGGTGCACACAGGAACATTAAGGTCTCTAGAGATGGACTTAGAGCCTTGAGAACAGGCCCGGATTTGTGGAGAGGCCACCTAGGCCCAGGGCTAGGGCCACAGGATTTTAGGGGGCGGCATTCTGCCCAACCACACCCACATTGGATCAGAAATTTAAATTTCCTGTGTGCCAATTCCCATTGCTCTATCCCGATGATGAAAATTTGAGCAAATAAAAGGGACAGGGGGACAAATGACAGCGGGCCCTGCTTGAGATTGTCCATGCTTACAATTCTCTGTCCTACCTTCTCCGACAATGTTTTGCTTTTCTTCATGTTAAGTGTGGTGCACACAAATACAATAAAGAAGACTGAGATAGAACTCTTCTCTGTCAATTGTTAGGTCTAGGCCTTTTCAGATGTCCTTTATGGACTTTTTTTTGTAATTTCTTGAAGATGTTATGGGTTGTTCAACTGCAAACAAAAATATTACATATATGAATAGAATTGACAGCCGACAATATTTTGGCTGCAATTGTGATGGGTTTTAAGATAAGCCTCATGACAAAGTACGAGACTGGGTCACGTCTGGAGTCCATTGTGACTGGAAATAATGCCAATGCAGAAATATTGCTTTTACCATTGATGCACCTAAACCTTTAGTTCAGCTACACTATGAGGGGAATTCACAAAAGTGTCGGGAATTAAAAAATGTCTTTAAAATGTCGTAGCAACAGCTGACAAATTCACAGAGCGTTTCCCCTGACAATTTTCCAACATATACGACACTTTTGTAACAGTGAAAAGTGGGCGTGGTTTTTTCAGTGCCACTTTCCCCCACATTTTCAAGAATTACTCGTAAACATTTTTTTTGCCGACAATTTTTCCGACACATAAGGCTCTCCAAAATGAAAAGTCAGTCAAATTGTCTTTTAAAAATTCTTGTAAAATGTCGTCTGTACAAAGAAAAGATATACAACATTTTAGAAAACTGTCGGACTTACGAGACATTCGGAGATGGTAACATCTGCCTTTGGGAATTTGCCGTTTGTACGACATTTTACAAGTTTGCTGACCGCCACTTCTGGGTTACTTGTTTTACCGACACTTTTGTGAATTCCCCCCTAAGTGTTCCCTGCTCTTCACAAATTTGTATTGTTTCCCAAATTTTATTACATATTTTCCTTGATTTTTATAAACAGACTACTCATTTTGCTAGCGGTAAATTTAAAAATAATCTAGTGAATCTGAGCAATTTCACATTGTGAGGACTGTAAAGGCCCTTTACACACAAGCCTACTAAAGAAGGAGCTTTATTTTAGATAGCCTCCCCAGTTCCATGAACCATGCCCTCCTATGTCTTGCCAGAGGTATTTTGCAATTCCTTTGTATGCTGTAATGCCGGAAATGGTACTGGCATGGGACATGTTTTCCAGACTGCTCCGAACCTGGAGTTTTCCAGATTTATTTTATAATGTAAACATTAATTAAACCCAATAGGCCGATTTTGCTTCCAATAAGTACTAATTATATCTTAGTTTGGATCAAGTACAATGTACTGTTTTATTATTACAGGGAAAAAGGAAATCATTTTTATTCATTTGGATTATTTTATTATAATAGTGTCTATGGGAGATGGCCTTTCTGTAATTCGGAGATTTCTGGATAATGGGTTTCTAGAGAACAGATCCAATACATGCAAATGTTGCTTGTGAATCTAAATGGACAAATGGCTTTCAGTTTTGTCCCTTTCATCGTATTTTTTCATAACTATGATTTCAATTAATGATGTATACAGCATTGCTTTAAACATAATTTAACAACATTGAGTTAAAGGAACAGTAACATCTATGAAAGGGTTTTAAAGGAATTACCATATAATGTTCTGTTGCCTTGGTACAACTTGGTGTTGGTTTCAGAAAAACTACTATAGTCCATATAAACAAGCTGCTGTGTAGTCATGGAGGCAGCCATTCAAGCACAGGATACTCAAAACAGATACGCTGTGTAAAATCCAATTGTATACTACAGAGTTTATCTGCTGTGTATCATGAGAATTGTCTCCCTTTGCAGCTTTGGATGGCTGCCCCCATGGATACACAGCAGCTTGTTTATATAAAATAAAGGAGTATTTCTGAAGCAGTTGCAGGGGCCCCAGGAGTGTGAAGGGCCCAATAAGGCTCTATATAATGAGAAAATTCAATATATCTTGGTACAATAGGTCAACTTACAAATGATTTGGGGCTACGAACTACAGGAAGTCCATTACCCATAGACTCGATTATAATCAAATAATTCAAAGTTTTAAAAAGGATTTCCTTAATTCCTGTAAGAACACAGCGCTACGAAATAAGTTGGCGCTATAGAAATACATGTTAATAATACAAAAAAATTACAAAAAAATGCTTAATCTGGAAACCCCCAAGCATTCTGGATAATAAGTCCCATACCTGACGGGTCGGACTGGCCCACGCGACACCGGGAGTTTTCCCGGTGGGCCCCAGTCCTTTTGGGCCCCATGTGTCCACACTTTGTTTTTTTTTTTTTTGTGTCAGGGCTCCGGCTCCCGTTTTCTGCCCTATATTTTCGCTTCCAAACCAATGTAAATGGGCCCCCACAGGGCTGTTGCTGGCACCTGGGTTTCTGCTCCTTGACTCAGTCTCAGTCCGCGTCTAGCTGCTGGGTGCCTGCCTGTTCGATGTAAGCCGCAAGTTTCCCCTCTGCAGTTGCGCTTGCCTTGCGCACCCTGATGACATCACAGCGACAACGTTCACGTGGGGCGGGCCCAGGGGAAGACTGAGACTGAGAGAGAGAGGTGCGCGCTGCCACCGTGTGTCATAGAGGGAGCAGTAGTAGTAGTACTACTGCTGGTGCTGTGGAGTGGATCCTGGCTGTAGTTGTGGAATCTCACGGATCGTCAATCCTTTGAAGAAAAAAAACTGGGTTGAAGAGATAACAGCATGTCAAAGGGGAGCACCAGGATCAAGCCACTGGCCAGAGGAACGTGTACACTGACATTTTAGGTATGCGGGGGACTGGGGAGTGGGGGATATAAAGATTACATTAATTGCAATTCATAAGTAATACATTACTAAATAAAATTAATGGAATACTGGATTAAATACAATTTGCATGTGTGTTTATATAAATTAGTTATATTTAATGAAACAGACCTCCCATTTAATGGGCCAGTGGGCCACATTTTAGGAAAGTGATTTGCAGGACAATTTTTAGGGTACATTGATATCTATTTGGAGAGGAGATCAGAAGTGCCACCCACTGATTTCCAAAGGAATTACCTGTAAGTGAACACATATTTGTCAGAAAATATTCCCATTAAAACACTCCAGTCCATGTTCTCTGTAGGAAATCACCTGAGAAGCATTTGCATGACCACCTGCTGGTGATTTCCATATAAATCCCCGAGGGTGGCTCAAAGGGCAATAGCGCCATATGTTTGGGGTAACAAAAACATTATGTATTAGCCAAAGTGCCATATAAAGAAAAAGTCATGCAATTACATACTTTTAAAAAATAATTTACCATGACTTGTTCTGCAAAAACTGTGCACAAAAGCTGCAATAGTCTATAAAGTCATGTGGGCTACCTTTCAAGTTTCAGTTCAGCTGTTTAGTTCTTTTTGCACAAATGGCAGAATATAATATGTAAAGAATACAATTATTTTAGTACTTTGCTGATAAACTAATGTGAAATATTAAACATAGCTTTGAAATTTCTTCTGGTTGTCCCTTTCAGAACAGCAAGATACCAAATGTTATTTTGTGTTACTCTTTAAAACAGTGTGCAAGGTGTATAGCACCGTGGGTTGCTTCAACAAAGAATTAACGAGAATCTCTATGCCTGGACTTTGCCGGTTTCTATACAAATATTGCATAATGGAACACATGTAAATAACTGTTTTTGCAGCCTTTTTTGCAATTGCAAAAATATATTTATCCAATAGTTGATAGATGGAGTATCCCATTTCGAAAAACTGACATAAGTAATATAGTTACAGACAAAGAGCATATATGCACACATGCAAATGAATGGACTGAGCCCCCATGCGCCTTCCTGTTAAAGTCGGACACTGCATTATCTCTGTCAGGTGATCAGAGTGACACAAACAAAATGGTGACTCAAGGGAAAATACACTATGAAATATGTTGGCTCTAGATCAATACATGTTAATAATAATGTAAAAGGGCAATATTTACTGATATGTGAATAACCATTTGGTAAGATTTATGAATAGATCAGTAATCTTTTAAACAGCATGTTGGTTACTTCTTCTTAAGGTATGGTTTTATGGTATGTTTACAAAATACTGTTATTACAAGAATATTGTCTATAATACAACTATAATAGTGTTTGGTATTTTATGTTATTTATTAATTATATACTACACATTTTCTATTTTAGTTCAAATAACAATGTGCACTTTGTTGTATACATGCTTTTTTCATAACTGATTTGTGTCAATAAATAGGGGGCCCTTGAGCTCAGGTTCTCTGGTGGGCCCTTGGTACCCCAGTCCGACACGGATACCTGTACTTGTAGATACAAACAGTCAATAAAGTCATGTGTTCAACAAACATCTGTTTTTACAGCTACTAAAAAAGTTGTTGCAAATGTGAAATAATAGACTCATAACATATCCTGTTAATAGCAGTTTTATTATATCACGGATGCAAATGATGAGCCTAAATAAATGTGCAATGGTTTATCCCTAAATTTACAATGGCAATGGGAATACATACACTATATAGATTACACATTTTCTCTGTCACAATCAAATTTCTACTATATAGAACAAAACTCTACTGATAAAGAAGTTCTGTGCACTGGCCCTCAATTCACATCACAGAACTTTGTTATGCAAAATATAGCTTCTCTTTTCGGAACATGGCGCTTTAAAAGATTTCTAGGCATGCATGACCAGGGAAAGGGTGTAAGGGTATATAATGCTGTTTCTGCTTTACATTAAACCAACAGCTGAAGCCCACAAACACCTATAGGTTAGATACTCCATAAAACTCTTGAACCAATTTTACAGCACAAAGGAGACATTAGGTTGGTTCTCCAATAGTACAGTATAAGAAAGAGCCAGCAGCAGACAGAACATTTTATTTCCCAATAGTGCTCTCTTCTAAGATAAATGCTTGAATGTTTTTGAACTTTACATTCCAATGCACAGGCCCTGATTAAGTTAAAAAATGTGTAAAGCATCTGTAATCCCTTCAGCATTACAGATGAGACTAGTGCCAAATATATGCTTAATGGTCCATTTTGAATACAATGCTTTGAAGTGCTTAGAGGAATTGAACGGTCTGTCTGCTTGGCATTTCCAAAAGGCACACTCTATGGAGAAAATCAACAGGCATACCAAAAAAAAAAAAAAAGATGCAAACATTTAGGTTAATGGAAAGAAAGGATTAGGTCAAACGTGACGCAGGTTCTTTTTCTTAAAGAACAAGACCCTCATAGATTGGACCATCGCCCTCTGGTGAGTCTCTCCGCAGGCGTAAATGTTCAAGTGTGTTCTTAAAATGGGTGCTTATTTGATCCGTTTCCTCTGTGGCATCCAGATTTGGAAGGTCTTCTCTGATTTTTTGGATGAGTTGGTTCAAAACTTGGACAGTGACCTGTAATGATTGCTCAAATTATAAGCATGCAACTCAAGAGGCAAATACAATATTACAATGTTAAGGGGCTTCAATTTGGTGAGTTAACCACAAAAGTCAATCAGAATCTCGAATATCTCAAGAGTATTTTAATGTGTCACTCTCTGACCACTCTTTGCCCACTTTAAGAGCTATCAGGCTTTAAATATAAATATATATATATATACACATTCTATTATAAACAAACATATTAAAAAGGTTCTGTGATTAGTAGGTATGGACTGCACACGGATGCCTTTCCAACTTTTCCCGTAGGCAATCTCAAGAAAACTAACCGTAAATTCTGTAACAACGCAACTCCCATCTTATACAGAAGAACTGCAGTTCAATTATGGCAGGGGTGTCCAAACTTGGCCCTCCAGCTGTTAAGGAACTACAAGTCCCACAATGCATTTGCCTGACTGTGGCTGTCAGACTCCTTCATTGCATTATGGGACTTGTAGTTCCTTAACAGCTGGAGGGCCAAGTTTGGACACCCCTGAATTATGGAATACTAGTCCCAATCACAACTCAAACACTGAAGATGAACTACAACTCTTGGAATTCTTAGTTGTGTTTAGAATAATAGCAGTGTGTTTAAAGCTCAAATTCCTTATAAACATTTTATTTCCATACACACAAATGCATTGGGAACACTGCACATTCTATTCCAAATCAAAACATGAAAGAACATTTATCAATTTTGTGTTAGTCTTTTATAGAAAATGAAGAAAATGGAATATTAGCCGTTCCAGTATCTGCATTCTAATTTACAAACTTTAATATTCACTGTATAAACAAAAATGCTTCAAGATTTTGCTTTCCTTTGAATCACGGAACTAGTATTTATGGGATAAATATATCTATCATAAAATTGTCTTAGTGTGCTTTTAATAGTTTTGCCACAAAGTATTTGCATGGTGCTTAAACGTTACCCATCTAACGCTCATGTTCCTCTGTGCGGGGGCTGCCATATTTGTGTAGCATTAGAATGTCTAACTGACAGGCTGAAGAAGGTTGGAAAAAGAATCAGGTTTGGGAGTTACAAAAGCAGCAGAAAATTATCAACATGAACTATAGGTAACTTTTAACGTATGTTCATAATTTGAAAAGTTTTCTAGTGTCAGTATCACTTTAGTTGTTTAAGCAGTGTTACTGAGAACTGATGCACAGCAGTATTGAATAGAGTCCTCCAATTTCTGGAACCAATTACATTCCACAATTCTTGGTTTTGCCTCAGAAGCAGCATTTCTGATGTCACCCCAAAAGTTTTCTATTGGATTAAGGTCTGGGGATTGGGCTGGCGACTCCATAACATCAATCTTGTTGGTCTGGAACCAAGATGTTGCTTGTTTACTGCTGTGCTTGGTGTCATTGCCCATTTCAAGGGCATTTCCTCTTTGGCATAAGGCATCATGACCTCTTCAAATATTTTGATGTATTGAAACTGATTCATGATCCCTGGTATGAGATAAATAGGCCCAACACCATAGTATAAGACACATCCCCATATCATGATGCTTGTGACACACAGTGTACTGTGGCTTGAATTTAGTGTTTGGGGGTTTGTTTTCTTTTCTTCCAAAAAGATAAATCTTGCGTTCATGTTGCACTATTGCTCTTTAGGCCCATCAATATGTTCTTTGTCAAATTGTAACAACTTCAGCACATCTTTTTTTTCAAACTTTGCGGGGGCTTCTTGCCGATAGCTTGGCTTCACATACGTGTCTTCATGCTTCACTGTGTAATGTGGCTTTAATTTAGTATTTGGGGGTCGTCTGACAAACTGTCTGAGACCCCTAGACCCAAAAAGAATCTTGCTTTCATCACAAAATGCTGTATTATTTCTCTTTAGGCCAGTCAATGTGTTCTTTGGCAAACTGTAACCCACTCAGCATGTCTTTTTTTTCCAACAATGGGACTTTGCAGGTGTTTCTTGCAGATAGCTTGGTTTCACATAGGAGTCTTCTACTTGTAACAGTACTCACATGAAACTTATTTGATGTTCCTGGAGCTGTTCATTGGCTGAGTCTTCGCCATTTTGCCTATTCTTCTATCCATTCAAATGGTATTGTTCCATTTTCAACCACATCTTTCAGGTTTTGGTTGCCATTTTAAAGCTTAGCAGCCTATCATTTTCTGCGCTTCTTTATAGGTTTTCCCCTCTCCAATAAACCTTTTTTTTTTTTTTATATACTTCTTTACTTTTTGAATTATCAAAATTTAAATGCAGTTATTACATTTGACAGATGAAACTGTAACAGTCAACATCCAGGTTATATGCTTCATGTTATGAACAGTCATCATAGATAATTGCTGTGCATTCCAATAAACTTTTTAATCAAAGTACGCTGTTCTGAACAATGTCTGGAACCAGCCATTTTACTCGTTTGCTGCCTTCCTTCCTTAAATAAAGGCCGTTATTGCCACCTGTTTTTTCACAGAATGAAGGACCTCACTAATTGAACTCCACACTGCTATTATTTTGATCAAGCCTCAATTAATGATTCAATTATACAGAATCAGCAGCATGCATGTCATGACTGTTGGGTTTCCATTACTCTACTGCACCTACTAGTAAATTATTTTCCATGCACAAATATAATTTCTACCATAAACAGTGATTTATCAGGCAAGCTATGTCGGACTGCTATTATTCTGAGCACAGCTGTAGTAATTGACCATGTGCACAAAAAGCATAAGATGTAATACAGATTTTATTTACACACCGCTCATGTTAAAATACCCTATCCCATAAAAACAAAGCACAGTATTTAATGGGGGCCCCTCAGGTTAATAAATATATCATAGTCCATATATGGCCAGTTCATAAGGCCTGGAAAAATTGTAATTCATCTTCAGTGTTATTGAATTACTGCAAATCATTATAGAGGGATTCAGACAAATGTTTTGAACAAATATACAATACAAAGTAAGCTCCTGTGAATATGCAGGTGTAAAAAAACTTAGGACTAAAAATCATGGCTTTTGATAAAGAGTTTCTATAAGAGAGTCTGAAAGGCTGCTTGGAGTTCAATATACCTTTACATGAAGGTAAAGGTTTGTACACTGCAGTTGCAGCTGTTAAAGTGATTCTGACACTAAAAAATAATTTTAACATATGAATGTACATTACATGTTACCTATAGGTCATGGTGATCATTTTTTGCGGAGAGGTTTGTTTTTGTATATAATTGTTAGTTGAAGTTCCTAAGCCTGATTCTCTGACTTTGCCAACCTAACAGTCCCTGCTCAGCCTGTTAGTTACAGTTTCTAATGATAACAGATGCCTGCTGCACAAATATGGCAGCCCCCTCATACAGGAACATGGGGGATCAGACCGGTAATGTAAAAGCATCATACAAATACTTTATGGCAAATTTAGAAGTAGCTTTCAAAGCCAGTTATTATAATAGATGTAAAAAAAGAGTTTAATTTCAGGTGTCAGTAGCTCTTTAAGGACCTTTTATGTATGTTCTTAAAAATTCAATATATAAATAATCTCTTTAAAAAAAAAATCTTGCTGACTAAAAACAAAAATGATTGGGTTTTTATTGCCTACTAAATTTGAAGGTTGAGAGTTAACACATAAGTGCAGTTCAAAGTGCATAAAATGCATTGTTCAAATATAATTTAAGAGATTATACAAAATATAACATTCCTCCAAACATTAAGACACACAGTTGAGGATTAAAGGGAAACTGTCATGGGAAAACGTTTTTTTTTTTTTTTTTCAAAATGCATCAGTTAATAGGGCTGCTCCACTGCACTGTAATTCATTTCTCAAAAGAGCAAACAGTTTTTTAGATTTCATTTTGAAATCTGAAATGGGGCTAGACATATTGTCAATTTCCCAGCTGCCCCTGGTCATGTGACTTGTGCTCTGATAAATTTCAATCACTCTTTATTGCAAGTTGGAGCGATATCGCCAATGGGAAGGTAACCAGATAACAGCTCCCTAACACAAGATAACAGCTGCCTGGTAGATCTAAGAACAGCACTCCGTAATAAAATCCAGGTCCCACTGTGACACATTCAGTTACATTGACGAGTTAAATGAGTTACAAGTCACATGACCAGGGGCAGCTGGGAAATTTACAAATTCTCTCGCCCCATGTCAGATTTCAAAATTGAATATAAAAAAAAACTGTTTGCTCTTTTGAGAAATGGATTTCAGTGCAGAAGTCTACTGGAGCAGCACTATTAACTGATGTGTTTTGAAAAAAAAAAACATGTTTTGCCATGACAGTATCCCTTTAACCTCACACGGACAGGCTTTATAAACCAACATGAGATAGGCTAGGGATGTTTATACCGTGCCACCTAATTTTTCCTTATCACTAGTTACTGTAGTTGTCTTTCTATCCCTGCATGTTGCTTGGTTCTCAATCTGTGAGACCCAACACTTTCACGATACAGTCCTGCGATTGGTACTTGAAAACACCGCTCAGCAAGCAACTAGTGCCAACCACTATAATGTCAATTGAAATGCCACTGGTAAATAGCAATATGGATTTCATGGAAGCCTGCTCAGTAAGAAGAGACAGAGAAAGCTTGGAGCAGAAATATCAGTGGGGCAATGTGTAGAGGTAATAAGCCGCTTTCCTGACTGCCTAATACACAATGGGGGAAACAAAGATACAGACTGCAAGAATTATGTAATCGTTGAACCTTTTATATCAATTAAAAGCAACAAAAATAAATAAATCCAAAAACAAGCTGTCATTTTACATACCCCATCATTTTCCTTTTCATAGAAGTAGATGTATCTATTCAGAATTTCGATGAACAGCTGGACTTGGAGAGAAGGATCCATACACTGATTAGCGATCTTAAGAGCTTTCTTCAAACACTCCATGACTCGCTTGCCACTGTGAATCTAAAAATGCAAAATTAAGGGACAGAGCTAGGTGAATACAGTCGTTTACCATGAGGCCTGCACTATGAAACAACCAATAAGACGTTATCAAGAAATTGTGCTAACCTAAAAAAAAAAGTAATTTGCTTACATACAGGTAGTGTTCCCAGGGTCGTTTACAGCACAATCAACCATACTTTCTAGAACCTGCTCTATAGTCAGTAGGCTATAAGACCATAATATTCCATTGTATCATATCAATCGACCTATGAAATTGCAGAAGTTGTTCAACTGCCACTCCCAGTATCCGACAGAGTACTGTTGCAATGATGTGTGAGGATGATGATTTACCATTTTTGTTAACAGACTACATTTTATCACCCCAAAAAGAATTCTCACCTCCTCCCCATTTTTGTCTGTGTTGCGTCCAGACCAGAAGAGATGAGCCGAGATGCTAACTGCCCTGCATTGGTCAGGCTTCTTCAGTAACTTGGAGGCAGCAAGGGCACTCTGTGTTCTTAGAGGCTCATGGTTCTCTTCACTAAAGCACTTCATCTTCTCAAAAGTTCCGATTATTAATGTAATGGCTGCCAACTGCGCTTTAGAATCACTGATTTCATCTTCATAAAGTGAAAATGCCTGCAGAACATGGGAAAGTGCAGGCATTAAAATGGAAAAAAATCTAATATAAATAAATCTTAAAGAAACAGTAACACCAAAACATTTAAAGTAATGAAAATATATCATGTAGTGTTGCCCTGCACTGGTAAAATGACTCTATTTGCTTCAGAAGCACTACTACTATAGTTCATACAAGCAAGCGTCTGTGTAGCAATGGTGGAAAAACCTGGTACAGGTTAAATAGTGGATAACAGATAACATATTTATGTTCTACAGAGCTCATCTGCTGTGTAACTTGAACCCTTTCTCCTTTGAATGGCTGCCCCCATTGCTACACAGGGGCATATTTATACAAACTATTATAGTGTTTCTCAAGCAAACACAGCTGTTTTACCAGTGCAAGGCAACACGGTTTTATTTTTATTACTTTAAAACACAAATTTTTTGAGATTACTGTTCCTTTAAGTGCACAATTCATTAACAACTGATATGGGTAAGCAAGTTATCAGTAAATAGATATCAGCATACAGATATGGGATCTATTATCCAGAAACCCATTATAGATAGCTTTCTATTTATTTTTGACTGATTTGCTTTTCTTTGTAATAATAATGAAACCGTGTCTTCCTCTTGGTCTTAACTAAGCTGGCATAAATTTATATTTCATTACATTTCACGTTCATGCCATTCAAAAAGGAGTCTGAGCAGCTTCCATTCACACACTTCCAGAAGTGAAACGTGCATGTTATTTAATGCAAAATACCATTCCCTCCAAGTTTCTTTTTAATCAGCAATGAACATAAAAAGACAAAGAAATGCTGTCTATCATCTTTACAATTAGCAACCACCAAACGTGTCTGTTGCTCTAACTATTGCTTTGTTTCTCCTCAAGTGGCTCCTGCTCTTCCGGCAGCTGGGAAACTGCGTTATCTCGTTAGCTTGTTCTTATAAAAAGAGATTTCATGCTGCCTTTGGCATGAGCCATGAATAAAACTCGGCAATAAAGAGAAAGTCTTGTTCTATGTGGGAGCAATTTTCTCTCTGCAATGTTCTATAATTGAAAAACAGAATGTCAAGGTCACTGTCAAAGTGACAACGAGATAAGTTGTTAGCGGTTTAGTCCTTACCTGAGACATAAATTCATAAGCCACTGTCTCATGGTTTTCAAATCCAATTTCGCCGGCTGCCAATGCACCCTGGAGGAAAAGTCTAAGGGGCAACTCCGCCAGTTCAGCTTTAATCAATGCACTGATTGTCTGATGTGCAAAGGAGAAGATCTTTTGACACTTTTTCTCCCATTTGTCATCCTAGGGTTATAAAAAAAAAATCTAAACAATTTGTTTTACAAATTAATTTGTAAACCAGAAATTCACATATCCAATTATTGTAGCTTGCATACAGAGTTTAACCTGGCTTAAATACAAATTTTCAATAAATTAAATAAGAACAGTAATCACTTTTGAAAATATATATTGGGTAAAAATTAAATTGAAAACCTGTACATATTACTGAACAATTATATTGCAACAGGGAGGAAACCTTTTCCGAGGGGCCTCTTGGAAATGACTTCAGTAGTGCTCTCCAACTTCTGTGATACCAAGGGCTGGAATTTTTCTGGCCTATGTGGTGGAGGGCCAATAATGGAAGCCACTGTTGAATACACCCATTTAAACCACACCCATGTTATCTGAAGAACCTTTAAGACCATGTCCATATTAATGGTGGTAACACACCAAAGAAACAAACGTTGCTCACTGCAGGGATACTACTTATATGTGGAAAATGTAAGACATACCCTTAAATATACCATAAACATACCCTTTAATCCTTATGTCAACTCCTCCCCTATGGATAACACAGCACCACCCCCACATGATTAAACACCTTAGGGGTGCCAAGCAACAATTTCCAAATGCTAACAACCCCTACCAGGCTCATGTCCTTCAGAGTACAGAGGAGGGCAGGCAGAGTATGGCACACAGGGAGCATAGGGCAGGCAGAGTATGGCACACATGAAGCATAGGGCAGGCAGAGTATGGCACACACAAAGCATATGGCAGGCAGAGTATGGAACACACATGAAGCATAGGGCAGGAGGCAGGGAAACTGGTCAGGTTCAGTTTATCTGAGTTGTGAATAGGCGAACAATGTGGGCAATGTGGGTCTGATGTGTGAACAGTACAGGGCTTAAGGGGTATGAACAATAGAGGTGTTACAGGTGTGAATATCTAATATAAGTAATTCAAAAATCAGAATTACTTATATTAGATATATCATGACCTGGATGAATGAAAAGGTTCATAGTCATACTTACAGGTGTGAACAATGCAGGAGATTACTGTCAATCTGATGTTTATAAAATGCAAGGGCCAGTTAATCTCAGTACTGATACCTTTTAAATCTTACACAGGGTAAGAAATCAAAGCAGGCAGACTTTTATTGGGTGGCCACATGGAGGGGGGTGGTCGCAGGCTAGATGCGGCCTGCAAGTTGGACAGCACTGCTTAAGGGAAAGTAAAATTGCAATTTTAATGCCCCTTGTAACTGCATAAAGGTTTTATGACATTCAATAACTATAAATGATATCCCAGTCTAAATAAATGCAAATTATAATTAGAAGCTGAACAGGTTTTCCTATTAAAAGTGCACATTTACAAATAGAGAAAAAAGAGGGGAAGGGAAGACTGAAATTCCACATGCATATTTGAAATAGAACAAACAATAAGAACATCAAACCCATCATTTTTAAAAACAGACTAACTCAATATTTCAAAAGACGATGTGACCAACTATTGAACTACTACACCTAAAATTCTGCTGCTGTCAGAAAAAGGTTTCATAACATTGGTTTGGGATTAATATCCAATTAATATTGGAGAGATTAGCTGGCTGTTACCTATAACACTACAGTTGAAGAGTGGACAAAGTCAGCAAATGAGTGCCAATTAGAGCAGTTAACACAGTAGATCACATACATTGCTATAGTACAAAGCAATCCAGTCAGTGATTATTCAGGCCATGATATCTAAGATTGAAACAAAATTACCACTTTGGCATTTTCCTTGTATCGGAATGCAAGCTTATAGGCAGCAAAAACCAACGGCGGCAATGTGAATCGTATTCGCTGATTCCCACCAGCTCCAAAATGTTTCCGAGCTGTGTTTAGAATCTAAAAATGAAAGGGGATAACACCATTAATGACTTCTGTTCACAAATGTGCCTACTAAATGTGAATAGTAAAATTCTGAATAAGACTTGCTCATGAAGTATAAAAGATCTCAATAATTTTCCCCTTACCTTTAAGAACCAGACTGAGCTGGTAAGATGCAATACTTACTGAATAAGTCATTTTTTTTTTACAATACTTTATTTAGAGAACAAAACTGGACAAATGGACTAATATTTTTGTTGCTCTTCCTATTTCAGGAGACAGTATATAATTACATTATGAACATTCTAAAGGTCTAATTGGATAATGTTTGTCTTTATCTCTGCCCACCACAGAGGCATCTACACACACAAAAACATATATGGATGTTCACGTCTGTGAACACAACTCACTTTACCAGCTGGCATTTCTAAAAATGACAGGGCAATACGATATCATTCTGATGGAAGATATAACATAAGCATCACCCTTCAACCTGCTTTGAATGATGGCTGCCCTCATAGCTACACAGTAGCATGTTGATATCAACTATAGCCTTGTTCTTAAACACACCATTTGTACCAGTGTAAGTAAACAGTGCATTATTTTTTAATTACTTTAAAATACTTCACATTTTGTGATGTTGCTGTTCCTTAAATGTAGTCTAAGAATATTCCTCCTCCTATTTTAGGCCTGGATTCTAGGCACTGGTATCAGCTAGAGTCCTGCATTGGGTCGGGTACCCGCAAAAACTGGTGGTACCCTGCGGGTTGCAGGTAGGAGTTTCAGGATGGGGTGTGGATATGAATCGTTGGTTCTCCAGGTTTGCAGGTGGCAGATCGGGTCGCGGATCTTCTCAAAAGCAAATTTTACTCTTTTTCTGACGACGTCTACTTCCAATGATGTCACTTCCGGGTTTATGGCAGCACTTCCTCCTTTTATTTCTGAGCATACCTACTTCCGCCCACTTCAGAGGATGTCACTTCCGGGTTACAACTACAGCACTTCCTGATTCTTGATGGTCAGCGGGTCGTGGATAAGGTACTTGCGGGTACGGGTTGGGTATGGGTCCCGAAAATGGACCGCGCATCAGCCCATATCTTCCTAATATTACAAATACAATGCAAGAATGACCTGCACACTTTCATGATGCTACTGGGTAACATTTAAGGGCATATTCATTATTCTTTGTAAAACGAATATTTTACATTACTTCCGGTGGAAGTCACATAGAAAAAATTAGTAAAAATGTTTGGCAATGTGTGGTGCATAATGGCGCTGTTTTTTACACAGCAAAATAAACATGCCCCTTAATGTGCCGATACTTTGGCAGCATCTTTCCATCCATTCCCTCCCTTCAGGGTATAAGTCAGTCTCTAGTGAGGTCTGGCTGCCAAGCAGTAATAGACAACTCTGGATCGGAGAGCTGCTATAATAGCTTAAATAATTCATATTTAAAACAGTTTGTAATGGGCAAATATCAGATTAACATACAAGCCAACAGATATCAAATTTCCCTACAAAACCACTGAAGAGTCTTGAATGGAGAAACAGAACACAGATGCTGAGGATCAGAAAAACATATTTATCTGGCTCTTGGCAGATGCAAGAAGTGGAAAATAATAGAAGGAATAAAGACCTCCATTACTTAGACAATCTGCAGGACATATTATGCTCAGTTAAGAGGTAAATTATCAAGAACTGATTAAAAAGCAGTAACAGATACAAGCAATCCCTTTCAGCTTAAAAACAAATGCAAAGTTCTCCTTTGGGGCTTCTAAATTAATCGAACGTGAACTACTTTGATGTATGTGAATTTTTAAGCTGATTGGAGAAAACTGACTTTTAGACAATTTAGAAGGCAGAATTGAGGGTCTGATTACTCTTAGGTAAATGGAATAAGAAAACCCAGCTGCAGTGATAGAAGAGTTTAAGGAGTACCAACAGGGAAATAATGGGGACAGTTAACTTTATCCAGATAATTAAAATTTTTAAAAATGATTTCCCATTCGCTGTAATAATAACAGACTAACTTGTACTTGATCCAGACTAAGACATAATTAACCCTTATTGGAAGCAAAAGCAGTCTGTTGGGTTTATTTAATGTTTTCATGATTTTATAGCAGGCAAAGTATGAAGATCCAAATTACAGAACGTTTCATTATCTGGAAAATCCCAGGTCCCATACCTGTACTAGGTGTCTCTCTCCGTTTACAGCATATACCCAACTAAGCAAGTAAAGGCTATGGTGAAGCTTTATCTCCTTAAAGTGGACCAGTCACCCCAAAAAAATATTCAAAATCCTATTTTATCACATTAGTCAACCAAAATGAACATTAATTACACTATATAAATTATTTTAATCTTGTTTTCTTCAGTGGGAATTCATAATTATAACAAGCAGGCAGGAGCCATTTTGTGGACACTGTTATTAAGACAAGCCTTGCATCATCTCAGAATCTTGTTTGTGCACCAGAATGGGGGACCCGATGTCTATCCCCATGTCCTGGCTACACAATTAAATTGTTAAGAGAACTGGGGGAATGTGTGGAGAGCAGAGACATCTAGGAAGTGCTGAATGGAAAGTGAAAGTAATTGTCTGCCCCGCCTCTATGCCTAAGGCATAGAGGAGTGGCAGACAATATTTGATTGACAGCTGAGATTTTTAAACAAGCTTAAAACAGCTATGAATGCTTTAATAAAAAATTGAAATTGGATTTCATGTTTAATTTGAAAAGGACTTTTGTTATACAGATTTGTGTGTCTGGGTGACAGGTCCACTTTAAAGGAGAAGGAAAGTTTAAAAATAATGGTTTATAAATAAACCAGTGAACCCTAAAAGTAATGCTGCTTGGAGTCTTCTGTCAAAAGAAACGCTGTATTTCTGTCCTTCTATTGTTTACACATGGGCTTCTGTATCAGACTTCCTGTTTTCAGCATAAACCTCCAGGGCTTAGGCTCAAGTTTGCTCCTCTCTCCCTTTTCCTTCCTCCCTCCTCCCCTCCCTGCAGTAATTGGAGCCCAGATCTATGAGAGAGCGGGAAGGTACTAAGGCAGGAAATTATGTCACACCAAGCTAATATGACAGCTGCTATCCTAAACAAACAGAGAGAGCTTCTGGAGCGGTTTACTCTGGTATGGTAAAGCATTCTACAGAATATATAGCATTCTAGCCTGCACTATTTTTTTCAATCAATTGGAAATAAACTGCCTTGGCAGCTTTCCTTCTCCTTTAAGTGCAGGAGATAAACAATTGAGAATACTTTTCCATTGGTAAATCAGTACTGATCAGTATCAGAATATCCCAGTCTCAGAATTGTCTTGTTCTGCGTTTTCCAGCAGTTACACAATTTAAATATTTTAATAGCAGCTGTTGATATTAATGGCAACTGAAAGGTATTTTTGGATGTTTTGTTGCCAGGGCTTGAGGAGATTAAATGTGGCCACAAAACATACTGCGTGCTATTACCCTCATACCCATCCATTAAGCAGTGAAGGAAACAGCAGTGATTACCTACACATATACTTTAACATAATAATAACCATTAGCCCTATAAGTGAGCACAAGTTTATTTTCAGCATTGTATACTCTGCCCTCCACTTTTCTTTACCTGGATCTGATCTTTCTTACTTCAAAATTATCTGTGGATAACCACTCCATTGTAAGTAGCAAAGACTGCTTTATTTTTCAGTCTGTTGTTGGCATTCAAGCAGCTGCATAACAGTGGAATTATGTTCTCTACAGGTAAACATGGTAGATGGTAAACATATAAAAATAGCACGAGGAAACAGAAGAAATTATCTGTATGAATGCTACTAACCAAATCCAGTCCCAGAAATCATCATACAATTAGTTTTAATTTACCTATGGAAAAAAATTAAGAATTTTCCATAAATTTCCTTTTGGCTTATTTCCCAAACCTTCTACAAATGAATAACTGGTTCAGGCAAGGGTTTGATATAGAATACTGCTCTGTCACCGCTGTTATTTACATGGTTGGAAACTCCCAGTTTCTGCATAGGCCAAAAAAAGAAAAAATGTCTGCCACTGGCGATTGCAATGTATTGTGGATCTTAAGTCTCCCAAAACAGCACGTGTGCCATTACCCTAAGGGCCAGCTGTCACAATTTGCAACATGAAAAAGGCCTTCCAAAAGGAAAAAGCTCAGCAAAAGGAACACCATTTGTTTCCACAGAAACAAGCTCAAAGTCAAAGCAACTATACAGTAGCTCTCAAACAACAAACATGAATGTCTATTATTACAACAAAATGGAGCTTGTTCAGAGTGAGGCCCCATCTGTGAGCTAATGAACACTACCGAGACATCTTTTAGACAATCCGCTTCTGTGTCACACTCTGAGTAGTGAAGAAAGAGATTTTTTTCCACTGGCTACTTGGATGTTCCAGCACAAAAGAAAATTATGGACCTTTTTATTTTGGTTTCCTTGTATATAGCAATGGCACCCTTTTCACATTATGGCCATCTATTCAAAGGATAATTAGAGCTCCCCAGTACAATTAAAACTCTCCACAATTAGGAAGCACACTACACAACAAACCTAACCAGCAGAATGTATTTTGCAGAGAGGTGGTCAATTTCTCTACCTGTTATTAGTCTCATTCCTGTTCACGTCATTATATGATTTTACTAGCCAAGCCATGTCAGAATGGATCACCTAATGGCACACACTACTAAACTATATCATTATATTATGAATATTTATAATACAAAAAATCTGTGAATATCTTGAAAATGATATGCTTATAAACGGTGAGTTCTGATGTCATCAGTTATAAACGGTATTATAATAAAGTACCCCCAGTTGCAAAATATGCGGGTATTAGAAGTCACCTTGGAGTTCCATGACCTGTATAAAAGCCTTGTGTTTTTATTTGGTCACGATACACCTCGGTAACTTATAATATCCTTATAAATTACAACAGGGGGTATTTTATTCACTATATATTGAGATGAAGGGTTTTACAGTACTACATTGTTCGGGTATAGTTTTCTCTTAAACAATGCAGAGGTTACGCAGAACTACATAATCTTATTGGACTGTCATTTAGCAGACAGAACAGAATTTACTGGTCAGAGAATATGCATTTGCACAGGAAATATACCAGAACAAAGACTAAAGTACAGATCTGACAGGTGGTACAAAAAAATACTACCATGCAATTTAGCCTCTAAATAATAATTGATTTGAACAGTTAAGATAAGTTGTACGATAACAAGATTGCTTTAGGTCTAACACCATCTTAATTCTACTGATAAGTGAAAAATAAATAGTTGTAGGTATTGTAGTTAAAACGTTCTATATTTTTCATATGAAAGTGACCTAAAACATCATCTGGTTTTCAAGCAAGTCCTAAGTAAACAAATTAAACAAAAATTATTATATATGGCCATGTATTTATTGAAAAAAAAAAAAGATCCTATAACATATCTGTGTGGTAATGGTAAGAGAATACTTAAGATTATCATATAATTTGAAGGTGAAATCAGTCTGGTGTTTTCAGTCAATTGGATGACAATCAGGTGTGAGTGGGAGACCCTGTTTTATTTAAAGAACGGGGATCCAACAAAGTCTCGTACAAGGATTGTGTCTGAGAAAATCAGAAAAGTAGTAGTTGATGATCTTAAAGCAGGAAAAGGTTACAAAATAATTTGTAAAGTGTTGGGTTCCCATAATCAACAGTTAAGATTGTGTCCCAATATAGCAAATGTAAGACTGTTGTTACCCTACCCAGAAGTGGTTGACCATCAAAGATAAATGGTGGGTATAGCAGAGTAGCAAGGAGAAAGTCATTGCTTTCCCACAAAAATATTGCTGACCATCTACAGTTTGCTAAAGATCATGTGTACAAACCAGAAGTATACCAGACGAAGTTTTGTGGAGGGATGACGGCAAAATACAACCTTTTGGCTTAAATGAGGAGTGTTATATTTGGAGAAAGTATATAATTGCATTTCAACATAAGAACATTTCCCCATCTGTGAAACATGGTGAGAGTGTTCTGGTTTGGGCCTGCTTTGTTGCATTTAGGCCTGGACGGCTTTCCATCATTGACGGATCAATGAATTCTAAACGATACCAGAGAAATATAAAGGAAAATGTCAAGACATCTGTTTTGTGAACTGAATCTCAAAAGACCGTCATGCAACAAGACAACGATCAAACCAAAGAATAAAGTGAAATAGCTAATGCAAAGTCCTGACCTTAAACCAATTGAAATGTTGTGGAAAGACCTAAAGCAAGAAGAAGTCCAAGCTGATGTGCAGGACTGATCAACTGTTACAGCAAACCTTTAGTTGCAGTTTTGATGCACAAAGGGGTCACACCAAATACCAAGAGCACAACTCACTTAATTTTTTTCAATAAATACATGACCAAATATCATAATTTTTGTTCATCTACCTTAAGGACTTTAAAAATCAAATTATGTTTTAGGCTACATTCATGAAGATACAGAAAATTTTGAAGGATTCCCAAACTTTCACACACAACCGTATATGTCAATGTATGAGAGAGTGCCCATTGTTTATAATGTTTTTTTCTTAGTTATTTAATTTACCAGTCTAATGTTATACTTATAAATTACATTACACTTTCCCATTTCATTAATGGAATTGCTTTGTATTGCACTTACACATAACTACTATATGCTCACACTCTATTAGTGTTATCCATTTCCTTATATTTTCTAAATTTACTTGTGCAATTCTCTAACATAATAATAAACTGTTTTAGTATCCCTATATTCGCTGTAGGGAAAAATATAATTTAACAATTCTCAGTGTACAGCTGTAAAGGAACAATATCGGCCTTTTCAGGTGTACAAAAATTGCATCTGACTAGAGGATCACTATGGAAGAACTTCAAGTATAGTGACCTGATGTGACTAGAAACTCACAGGTAACCTGTGAGATTTATTTTTGTCTCAGTCTCCAACAATCATCTTTCCCCTCAAAGTAAAAGTCTTCTATTACTTTTACTCCAGCAACTGTACCTCTATTCTAGGTTGGCGGTAAAACAAGTCACCTCAGGAGACACCTTAATCATTGCTTTCCACAGAGAACAATGATAATTATCTTTATTGCTCTTTTATTCACCACAAGATTGTAAGAGCATGGTGGTTGGGGATCTGAGAAGGAACGTGTCAACTTTAGTCAGGAAATTATCACAGCAGGATTTTCTAGCAGACATGCCTAATATATATATTAGTATTACAACTGTCTGCACTAATTACAGTGAAAGAAGAATTGTCACAAATTTTTGGGGGGAAAATGTGAATGGTACGACCTGTGCTCACAATTTCTTTAATATAATATAACCTTAAAAAATATATATTGTTTCATACCAAGTACTGCTGGTCAGGATCATCTGATCGTAACAGCTGAATAAATCTGCCTACAAGACCCTGCTCATCTGCAAAGTCCTCTGGATCTGGTTCCTCTGCAGGCTGATCAGGCTGATCTTGTATAAGCGTTGACACCAGGTTCATGATAGCATCCACCTAAACAGAAATCATAAATTAACTGAGCCATAATTTCCTGTGTGCATATATTAGCTAAACTATCAAAACACTGCTTGTACTTTAAAGGAATAAAAGAAACCAAAATGTACATTATTAAAGGACAAAGAAAGTCATTAATATACACAACATCCCAACTCATAGACAATGCCAGCTTTGGCTGTATTGTTTAAAGAAGACATACTATGTGAAAAACAAGACTGTGCCAGTAAATAAAATATAGAAGGAATGTGCTTTAAAGGGCACCTATCGCTTAATAAAGTTACCCCCAACCAAAGGTGCGGGCTAATACAGCCTGCATTCTGGTTGGGGGTACTTTTTTTTTTTAAATGCCCCCCGCCAGCGGCAAGCCTGCACTGGGAGGGAGCCCCAACCATGACCACTTTTCTTAATGTGCATGCCTGCACATAAAAAAAACAAAAAGTACGGTTACTCCCAACCGGAATGTGGGCTCTATCAGCCTGGACCTTTGGTTGGGGGTAACTTTTTTAAGCGATAGGTGCCCTTTGCAAAGTTGTGTTTTAGGACAATTTATTAAACATTTTTGTAAAAACAATACTAGTCCTCCCATCTGTTCCACATCCTGCTGCCTAATTTCCCAGGCTGTTATAGGAACCAATCCACAGCTAGCCAGATTTGATAGGGAACTGAAGACTCGGTTTGTATGACTGCAGGGCTGTGTTTGGCTATCCCTCTCCACTGTGATTCTGGAACTTTTAGGACAGGAACTGGAACTGTAGCAGATCTATAGGGAGCTCCAATAAATAGGCCATTTTAGTCCAAGTGAAAACAGCATTATATATTATTCATTATTGCCTACAAGATTAGGGGGGTTTTAGGTAAGCTATGGGCAGCGGAAATGGCGGCTTTCATGATGGACTGTTCAATTGACTATTCTCACCTCGAATGGTGGAACCTGGCATCAAAGGAATGTGGAATGGAAGTGTCCAACCCAACTGCAAATCTCTGAATTTATTAAATGGTTTAGGTATAATGATGTAGTTTGAGGGGAGGGAAGGGGCTGTACAGGGAAATGTATAAATTGCATTACTTGTAATTGCCTCATATTTATAAATCATTGTGCTGATCTTTAAGAGGATTATTATGCAAGGTCAAAATCTGGAAAGGTTTAGTATGCAGTTAACTAGAATGTACCCATGACCTCCTAAAACATGTCTTTGCATTTGTTTCAGAAGGTCTCTAAATTCTGTTTAAATGAATTTATTAGAATATAATGTAACAAAACAAAATATATACCAACTTTTTTGTTGTTGTTTCTTTTACAAAAGTGGTCAGTGGTGGGTTGGGTGGATGAGTGGCGGTACGCCTGTATTTAGGGTCGGGGAGGGTAAGACGGTGTATGATACGACAATATGTAATCAATATTAAAAGTCTGACTGGTTTACATGAAACCTGTCAAGCCTCTCTCTAAGGGAAAGGTAAAAGAAGAAAATTGAAAACAAAAACTTGGGTCCGATCCTGGAGCTCTTAAGATTTTAGAAAATTTGTAATTGTCCAAAATATATCAGTTTTTATATATATATATATATATATGCAGAGTGTGAAATTAGGACCCATAAGGTGAGGCCCGAGTGAAAATAAGGTCACTAACTGGTGCAGGGAATTTGCCATAGACATATATTTTGAATATCAACAAAGCGAGGAGGGCTAGGTCTATATCACCTGAGGCTGCATGAGAAAAAATTGTGGTTTTCCTATTTTTCTAAAAAGCTCCAAAAATTCCAAGACTGATCAAGTGAAAATACAGTACCATGAAAGCCTTTCATGGCAAACTTAGCCAAGTAAAATTTGTCAAGGTGCTGCAGAAGTCAATGGGAGGAGCACTGATCCTATTGGACCATTTTCAAACCAATCAAAATGGGGTTTTGGTCAGTTTGTTCAAAGCTTTTATGCTTTACTTTTTATAACTGGATCTTCTAATAAATGCAATCACAATTCTAGTTTTAAATTCTGTGAGCTTCTAAGTGTTTCAGATGAGGACATGTATTATTATATAAAGTGTCTTGATTTTTTTGTCTAAAAATGGGTGTACATCCCTTGGTCATATAGTGTAAGTATTTCTATTTTCTACACAAGTACTGCTAAAAATAATGTACAGTTAATGCTAATAAATTAACATTTTGGCTGTGAACACTTAAAAATGGGATTCGGTATATGAATCAGTCACAGGTTCACATAGAATAGTCAAAGTGGACACTTTACCTGCTCTTGAGAGCCAACCTCAGTATTAAATTCCAGTGCATTGCTAAGAACATAGCAACTCATGCTCTTCCTAGACTCATAGTCAAAATATTCAAAGAGAGGGTGGAAGTGCTTCAGCTTGAGCACAGTTAGGAGGTTGTTGTAAGTATCCACAGGTATTTTTAAAAGTCTGGTAAGTTCCTTGGAAACCGCGCTGCTTGTTGCGATGCTGCAAATACAAAAGCCTAAGGTCAGTTTTTACATACAGTACACTGAAGTTTTTGATCAAACATGTAGCAACTGTTTGTGTTGTGTTTTTGTAAATGCCTACAATTTTGTATCTATTTAATTTCTCTAACATGACTCTTTAATGAATATAAAGAAAAACTGTGATTAAATTATGTTATTTTACATCTCTGTTCAACCACAAAGGGTTTTACACAGTAATGCTAAACCATCAGAATTCTGACCACTAATTAGTCTCCCTAGCCATACGCAACAGGCTATGCCCCACTGGCTTATAACACAATACTAGGGCTATGGGAAGTGATATGGAAACTTGGGGAAGGCAGCAAGACAAAACAGAAGTTAGGCAACATATCAGTAATTTCATGCCTTCATTTTAGCTTTTTCACTCTTTAGTAAACATGGCCCATGATGTAAACTTTTTGACTTGTACTACAATCCCTCCTATATTGCTGCTCATCTACTACCACTTGGCACATTTGCTCCAGTGTAGTCATCCAATGCAACCCTATCAGCTTTTTAGCTTTGATCAGTCTACTACAGAATATATACACGCCAAAGCAAAAATCTGCACAGCCTGTGGCTTAATAAAAGTGCATGAAAGTGTAATAATTGTTGTTCCCATCTGTGATGTGCCGGCTCTTTGTTCTGCATCCAAAGGGCTTCGCTCCCCAACTCCACTCCGCCTTATCTTCCCAGCATCAGCCAGGGTCAGGGCTCATCCTGCCGGGGAGACCACTTCTTTACCTGGGCTTGTTGCAGCTCATCCTGGTGTACTGTGGCCCTCAGTTTCGGAGTGCTCTGTCCACAAGCTCACCCCAGATCAGGAGCTTTTGCTCCTCCTGGACTCACTTGCCCCTTCTGGACTCACTCCTCCTGAGCTGATGCGCCAAGAGAGGATGAAGAAAAAATCAGCGATGTCTCTGAGTCCTGCTGCCTGCGCTGTCACTCACCCTGGGGCATTCTTGCTAAGCCGGCTCTGCTCAAGGATGTTTCTGGGCACATAGGATAGGGACAGGCTGTGGGTGCAGGGGAGGATAATGGGCTCCCTGTACAAGGAGCCGCCCACTTCAGCTCTTCCTTCATTTTCCTGCTGTCAGCACAATAGGAGAGATAGCCAGGGAGGAGAAATCAAGCGCGCACTATGGATGGTCACCATGCTGCCTTTTCTCAAGAGGAGCGGAAGTGGAGTTTCGGTAAGTTATTTCTTAATAAAGGCTTTGCAATTTAAAATTTTTGTCTTGTCTTGGTGTTTTTTTGTTGTTGTATTCTAATGAATTTTTATAAAAAATTTTTTGATGTTACCGTTCCTTTAATATAGTCCCAATAAAAAAACTAAATCAAAGCTGTTCGACATTACACATATGGGACCTATTATCCTGAATGCTCAGGACCTGAGTTTTTCCAGATAATATGTCGTTCCCTAATTTGGATCTGCATACCTTATATACTATTCTATATATTCTTAGAAGTCTCACTACTAGAAAATCATTAATTAAACCCAATAGGCTGGTCTACCTTCCAATAAGGATTCATTATATCTTAGTTGGGATCAAGTACAATTTACGGTTTTATTATTACAGAGAAAAAGGAAATCATTTTTAAAATTTTGGATTATTTGATTATAATGGAGTCTATGGGAGATGGCCATTCCACAATTTGGAACTTTCTGGATAACAGATTTCCAGATAACTGATCCCATGCGTGTATTTATTATCTCTTCGCAGACCATGGAAGCTGCCATACCGCCATAAAATTCTGTGTAGATAGATGTAGTATCCACTAATACAAAGTAAATGTTACCAACACAGTTATTTAAGGGGAAACAAAAGAAGAACTACAAAAAAAAAAAAAAAAAAAAAAAAAAGAAAGGTAAATATGTATATATACACACAGTCCAGTAACAATAAGGAGAAGCAATGATTTTCTGATGGCTGTAATTTTACATACAGCAACATAACATAAGGGCGCGACAGCAATTTCTAGCAGCATATGGGTTACTGATGTTCATTAGCCAACTAGCAAGCAAGATCTTCAAAGTCAAAGAAAACTTGCCCATCTGAATTGACTTTCCTTTGATTAAGCGCGCTCTTCAGTAGTTCAATCGAGCAGCCAGAGGCTTTCTTTCTAAAGCCCACACAAGCTATAAAATATTCATCCGCCATAAGAACACTTGAGAGTTCAGACCTTTTTGACAGTAGGGCTAAACATGTGCTGGGAAATGTCTTCCACTTTTATCTACTCTTCTTCGTAAAGAGATTTTGCTGTGGTTCTGCCGGTCCTGCATAAAATGCTGATAAAATTGTACCCAAACGTCTTCAGTGAACAGAAGTCAAAAGGTTAATTCCAATTTAGTTTGTGGCATTTCCGTAATACATGAGGAATTATTTCTATATTTACAAAATATCTCAGCCTATTTCACTGAAAGTTTATTTCAGTTCCACAATGAAGAAAAACCTTAATTTTCATCTGCAGCCCCAGCACAACTACAGAACATAACTCCAAAACAAAACAAAAAATAAAAACCATTGCTCATTAAATCACAGTTACCTAAGCAACAAGTACTGAAAGCGGCATTTGTCTGACTGCGTTTAGATTAGTATGCTTTCAAATAATTAAAAGGCAATTATGGGGCACATTGGGCTCCGATCAAAAAATACCTAAATGATGCATGAGATTTCTGACTTTCTCTGCTACGTATCTGTAATTTATGTTTGGTTAAACTACAATAATATTTTGTATGTAATTCTGTTTACGTCAAAGCGACGTATATGGAAAAACTTTATGAGCAACTAAAATGTATGTCCAAGCATATAAATGTGTTAATATAGTTAACCAAAAATGTAATCTATAAATGCTGGAGTAAACACATTTCTAACACAACAGAACCCAACTTCCTGCGTTGCAGCTGTCTTGGTTTCCAGTGATTGGTTACCAAGCAGTAATTTTAATAGGGTTCACAAACTTAAATGGTATGCTCAGGCTTACATTGGGTACAATGCCTATACATACACACAGTTGTATATATAGTGTCATTTTTATTTATTTAACCCTTTAAGTGCCACCCCACGTTAAAACTACTTTTTTCAGGGGTGGCACTTGA
>CM044438.1:37467181-37490719 GCA_024363595.1 Xenopus borealis
ATAGGAATTTTTCATTTTTTTTTGTATTTAGAGCTGTAAATCTTTTTGCAGAGGTGGAAAGGCAGATTTAGAAAGCTCTGTTTCTCCCGAAAAAAAACGATGTATGGTTTTCCTAGGTAAACTATAGGTTTCCCCTCATAAAATGCCCCTAAAGCGAGAGAGCACAAATGTTTCAAAAACGGCTGGCATTTCGCGTAACCAAAATGTGAAATTCTTCTGGCACTTAAAGGGTTAAAATAGGGGTACTACACTGTATACACAAATATATACATTAGATGCATACACAAATATGTATTCCTTTTCTTTACACAGTGGCTGAATGGTTAGAATAGCCACACCAACACATTAAGTTAAAGGGATACTGTCATGGGAAAACAGTTTTTTTTTTTAAAAAACACAACAGTTAATAGTGCTGTTCCACTAATGATGCCTGCTGCACAAATATGGCAGCCCCCTCTTACAGGAACATGGGGGATCAGACAGGTAATGTATAAGCATCATGCAAATACTTTATGGCAAATTTAGAAGTAGCTTTCAAAGCCAGTTATTATAATAGATGTAAAAAGAGTTTAATTTCAGGTGTCAGTATCTCTAACATCGACATAGTGTTAGCAGAACTAAGAATACATTACTTTTACACTATTTATTTACCATAATCAGCTGATAAAAATTAGACATTTTGTAGGGTGCAACTAAAGATATATAAACAGTTAAAACAACATTTTCTATCATTTTTTTCCCTTAAAAAGTGGTCAAAGATGAGGACACAGGTAATATGTTCAGGCATTTCTCCTTACATATTCATGTACACAAATAAATAGGAGTTGCAATACTTACTGTTCGAGGTTCAGCTTGTTAAAGATTTCCACAGTTGTTTCAAGAACTTTATCAACATAATCAACGCGATCTGGATAGCATTTCATGGCAAGATTAATGAGAGACACTTGTAAGGAAACCACATCTTCTGAAGGCATGTCTTGTCTGGACTGTATTGAAAAGTGGAGAAGAAATCAGTAATTTTTTTGTCAAAATACACTTTCAAAGGATAAACATAATTCACGTGTGGTTTCAGATTTATTGCTGTCCAGAATCACAGTGTGTCCTCAATGAAATATAACCTCATTAGTGCAATATTATAACTCATACCTGTATGACTGTGGCCACCTGCTGAGAGAAAATATCAAAAAGCTTGATATCTGGTGGTATTCCAGGCCCATCTTCTCGATGTGCAAACAGAGCCAACCTGTAAATAAATCAGGAAACAGATATTTCCATTGTCTTGTCAGTTTGCATTTGGAGACAGGAAAATAGCAAAAGCACAACCATTTCCCTGCCAACAACATAATGTCTATGGCACGGGCAAGAACATTGCCATAAGCAGATTAAACTGCACAGATTTTACATTCCGGCTTTCCAATTACATGCATCCACTGAGGAGAAGGGTTAAATGGTCCATCTTCTTGCACAAAAAACGCAAAAATCCCCTCTAGCCTATAGATACCCCAGCACCAGCATTTTCTCCTTTAGCAGGGCCGCTCTGGCCATGAGGCAAGGTGAGAACCTTGCCTCAGGTGGCAAAGAGCAGCCGGTTACAAAGGGCGGAAAAAAGCCACCTCTTGTAACTTTAAGCAGTGCAGAGAGCAGAACAGCATTAGCCCAATACAATGCTTTTCATTTGCTACACGTATAGGAAAAGATCCAAATTACAGAATAGCCATCGCACACAGACTACATTTTAATGAAATTAGATCAAATCAGATTTTTAAAATGATTTCTTGTTTCTCTGTAATAATAAACAAACATATTAAACCCAATTAAACAAACCTATTGGCTTTTATTAATGTTTTAATTATTCTTTAGAAGACTTAAGGCATTGAGATCTATATTACGGAAATAACCCTTACCTGGAAAACCCCAGGGTGCAAGCATTTTTGATAATGTCTCATACCTGAACTATGAAGAGCAGTGACAGGCATTTATATGCTGTTTCTGCCATGTGGCAATATAAAGTGATGTGTGTCATAGTCCTTATATATATGGTTCTAGATCAATGATGTAAACAATTCTTTAGCAGAGCACTACATGGCTCTAGATAAGGCATATGAATTTGACTTTCAGTAATGTTGTCTGGCCATTAAAGGAAAACTATACCCCGAAAATTAATTTTTGAGCAACAGATAGTTTATATCAAATCAAATGACATATTAAAGAATCTTACCTACCTGGTATATATATTTAAGTAAATATTGCCCTTTTACATCTCTTGCCTTGAACCACCATCTCGTGATGGTCTGTGTGCTGCCTCAGAGATCACCTGACCAGAAATATTTCAACTCTAACTGTAAAGGGAAGAAGTGTTGAAGCAAAAGACAGAACTCTGTCTGTTAATTGGCTCATGTGACCTAACTTTATAGTTTGTTTGGTATGTTTGTGTGCACCGTTGGATCCTAGGAGGCTGTCCTTATTTTTTAAAATGGATATTTTCTATTTATGATTACCCAATGGCACATGCTACTAAAAACGTGTATTATTATGAAAATGGTTTATTTACATGAAGCAGGGTTTTACATATGAGTTGTTTTAGGCAATATCTGTTTATAGAGCCCTACATTGGTCGGGGGATATAGTTTTCCTTTAACAAATGAAGCAAATTCATTTGCAATATAAATTCCTGCTCCTAAGGGTGTTGTGAATTATGTATGTTAGCATGTATTTCTGCATTTTCAAGTCATATTTTACTTAATTCATTCAAATTTTAAAAACTTTTCAAAAATTACAAAAAAAAAGATACACTCACATACTTTTCACATATTGAGTTAAGTTTAAGACAGAGAATTTTGTGTGTACAAATGACCTTAAATGTGAATTTGCCTTTAAAGAAAAATATTAGGCACAGGGCAAAAAGTCTTACCTGTCAATTAAGGCAATAATGATATTCTTCACATTAACATTTTGGTGGAGCTCAGCACAAGCTCTAAGGAACGGGTTTAGAGTCTGAAGGTGAAATTCATCTGGAAAAACCTGTGCAAAGGAATGAACGTTATTATTAATGCAAGGACATTCTAATGAAACCCATCAAAAGGAAAAAGGTCTCCATAATGACTGAACACACTTAAGAAGTCCAAGTCTTTATAAAAGACCAACACAAGACAAACTCTACTTTCCACAAAACGAAGGAAGCTGCAAACTGGTGAATTACATAACTTTTATTTGTACATCATTATAGTTCATATAAACGTTTAAAGTGTAAATCACTGGCGGATGCCAAATAGTAGGCAATCCTCAATGATTGTAATCACTTACCAGGTGCACTGGCCAGGAGTTCGCCTTAGTGAGCACCACAGAACAACTGGAAAGATGCATTCACAGTAGAATGAAATATATATTTTTTTAAATTCAGCTTTTTACTCTACTTTGCGTGTGTATCCACTGAAAGAAAGATTCAGGAAGAGGATCACTCTTTAGGGCTTGCTGCGTCTGTGCAGTTTTCTATTAACAGGAGCCCTGGCCTGGGGTATCAGGTAAGTGCTTGCAATCACCAAACACTTTTCCTTCACCCTTCAGGACAATTGTGCCCCCCTTTCAATTGCTGCCGGACTACAAATACGATGTTACAACTAACATATTTAGTCAGTGTAAAATAGTTGCAGAACCAGAGAAAATTTGCTTTCAGTAATTTACTATTGATGCTAATCCACATGAAAATTAACTTCCTGGTTTCCAAAATCACAATAGTTTTTACAGCTGCTACAAGTTTCAATAGCGAAAAAGCCTGGTATTGCATAGATGTAGAGGAGTTGTATCTTGAGATACCAAGTACTTACCAGATCTTAAACTCTTTAAAACATATCAAACAACCCCCCCCCCCAAAAAAATGCTTAAAAAGTACCTGAATTATGCACTCCATGAGGTATTCTTGAGCAAGAGCATCTCTGCAGTTTACAACTTGTTCTAATATTCCAGGCAGCACAATCTGAAACAACAAGCATAATAAATAAGAATTGAAAGAGGAGGAGCAGGAGGAATTCAAATTATTTTTATTCCCCAACAATTCCCATGGTCTAATTCGAGAGTTTTTTAACCCTCGAACTCAACCCTTAGTAAATCTGCCCCTTAGGGGTCAAATTTTTCTGGTTGACAAAAAAGATCAAAAAAAGTTGCAGGAAAGAAAGGTGAAACTTTTTTGGGTTTTATGCTGCAACACAACTGGGACAAATCCAAAAAAACTGTCAAAGTCATGTAGAAGTCAATAGCTTTTCACAATTGGAAGATGCGTCTTGCCTTCATTTTGGGCATTTTGACAATGTTTTTTTGTGTGACAATCCAAAAAAGTTGCGGTTTTCAATTTACAATTCCGAAAAAGTTGCATGATTCGAATTGTTGCATAGTTTTGTCCCAAATTTTCCCAGCACATAGATTTTTTTGGTAAATTAACGGCATTCATGGTTGGGATTATAATTTTTTTTTTAACAAGTTTTAATCGATACCTTCTTGGACCTTTCACTTTGGAATACCTTATAATTTAAGCACCAAGTGTGGATTTTAATTTACGGTATATTGTTCAGGCAATTGAGTGGTTAAATGGTGATCACGGATTCAGTTAATGGAGTGATACACCAAAGGTGAATGGAGATTACAGTATATATGAAAACCCCCATAAGACCTTTTCTGGTAGGTCCAAAAGATAAGATGCGCTACATAGTTAAATATTTGTTCAACTGGATTTCAACACAAATTATCTGGATTTGGGTGTATATTGTACTACACATAACTATAAAATATTATGGCAAACTCATTGTACTTTGAAGATATTCACACAGCTACTGGCAGTACTACAGATTCCTTAGAACCCTGTGGCTAATTCAATTAAACATGTGCTAATTATTGCATGCATGTGTGCACAGGAACCCAGAACTAATACCAGCAATGACTATAGGATTCATTATGCTGAAAGTGCACTTCGACTTATGGACAGTTTGGCGAAGCACTTACTTACATCCATGTTAGCAAATTACACAAAAGTTCCAAAACACCCTTTTTAGCATGCCCAACAATGTTGAAAGTGCTTACATATTAGCATTGTAGATGGAACAGCAATGGGTTTGCCATTGTCATCACTAATGACAAGAAGGCTTGTGAAAGATTTTATTAATGTATACTGGAAACCTTCTTAGAATTATTTTTGAATGGTGATTTCTTTTTAAGGAAATTGTTCAAGTTACAGCATCTGTATATATAATGCATCCAGGATATTATGGGCAGAATAAACAAATTATAGAATCCATCCAGATAATAATAAACCACACCTGTTTGTATCTCTCCACGTTGACACCTTCCAGTTGGCTTAGTCTGACTAAGTTTGTTCCCACCAAGATTCGAAGCTCCTGTCTCTCTCGTTCCCTCTTCTCTTTGTCTCGACTGTGACCTTGGTGCTGCATTCTCACCCACAGCTTGTTCATTTCCGCAAAATTCAGTAACACAAAATCCATTGAGTCACTGATGTCTCCAGTTACTTCCTCACTGTAAATTGTATGAAGCTATTTAACTATTGCAAGAATTATAGCAGCCTTATGAAAAAAACAATGAACAAACACTATACCACATCATTAATATTAAGGGATAGAAAATAGCTCTTGGCTTCCCAAAGTTACCGTTGTCCTGTAAATTTTTGTCAGCAACATACTGCAGATTCTGTTGGTGGCAGTGGGATATTGAGGCAATATGATGCCAGCTGCCAACAACGTCTTTGCCTTGTCTACAGAAGCAATTTTTCGGTCTCCTTCTAAAAAAGCCTCTTCCGAAAGGGCTGATATTATTTTAGGAATGAATTAGCAAATACCAGCACAGGAAAGGCAGAAACATGCAATTAATTTGCTCATTCCTCTGCACAAAGCATATTTTAGCACTATACATTCTTTTAGGTCTTTGAATAAGTTAACAAAAGTAGTAAAAAGATAGAAGCACAGTTATACATTGCTAATGTCTGCTAGTATCACATGCTTTCTTCATACATAATTACACCAGCGAAAAAAAGACCATGTGAGACATTAGCCTTACACCAAAAATGTATTTAAACATTACCTTAAAACATTATTTTAAAAAAAGACGTTAAATAGGCACAAAAATAAGAGCCACATATTAAGGGGAAAAAAAAGTTTGCTTACTCTGTCTGCTCCCCTTCATCTGGCAAAATATTCCTGGTGCATTGCAAAAGGTAATTCCGGAGAAAGAGTCCCCTTAAAGGATGTTGCACACCACGACACATCTCTACCATATCTTTCAGAATGTCCTTCCTCGACTGGGAAAAAGACTTGACATACACCACTCCAACAGTGATCAGCAGGTAACTGATAAAAACCACATACAAAATACAATCAGACACATTATTCTTTGCATCAACAAATTATTTCTAAAACACTAGTTATTACCAAAAGTAAAAAGCCAGATCATTCCCAATTTATTCTGGTTTATTAATAATAATAGGGCACTTTAAGTGAACACAGCTAATAAGTGCATGTATAAAATGCAATATTTATTGTAAATTCTACAATAAATGAATAAGAAAAGAATACTCTGTTTGTATACATAATATTATAATCTCAACATACAAAATCAGTTTGCACTGTGCTACAGATAGTAATATTTATTGGGATCACAATGCATTAGAAGCCACTTCAAAAGCCTGTCATGTGACTTGTGGCATGCTAATACATTTCTATAGAGGCGAAAAAACAAGGTACTGGCACTCAAAGGGAACCAAACCCTAAATATTAATGTGGCTAAAAATGTTATATTTTACATACTGTACTTTTTGCACCAGCCTAAAGTTTAAAATTTTCAATAGCAAAAATGATCCAGGACTTCAAACTTGTCACAGTGGGTCACCATCTTGGAAAGTGTCTACAACACTCACATACTGGGCTCTGAACAGCTGTTGAGAAGCTAAGCTTAGGGGTTGTGGCAAATATAAAGCAGAAAATGAGGTTGGCCTATAATATCAGCTGACACTACAGGGCTGATTTTTTTATTCTGAGGCTAGATGCACTGGTTTCTGAGCTGCCATGTAGTAATTTTATGAATTAATTACTAATCAGCCTTATATTGTGATATTTATATAATTATGTGTACTGTATATTTTGAGTCGGTCTTTAAGCTCAGTAGCTGACAGCAGCACAGAGCATGTGCAGTGAATCAGCAGAAACGATGATGGGCAGCTATTAGGGCATCTTTGGAATCACAGATCTAAACTGGTAAAGGGCTGTGATTGCCTTGGGCTGGTAAAGAAGCTAAAAACATTATGTACAACATTTCAAGGGTACTTCTTTAGTTAAGCTTCAGTTCTCCTTTAAAACACAATTGCCAATAGGGACAAGGTCTTTGTGTTACAGCACGCACAACAAACCTGTTGTGTCTCTAACCGAGACCCACAGGCTGCAACTAAAATAGGAGGAACAATTGTACTTACAGCCTTGGGATAATATTTCCAGCATATTGTACAAGCTCATAGAGATCAGCTACTTTTCTTCCTTTTGCAAACTCGTCAGTAAGATACACCTCTAAATAGTGCAATTCATCGGATATAGCCATGTCTTGTTACCTCTCTGTTAAGAATAATATTACAACTCACACAAAAAGCACAGAATAGCTAGCACTTTTCCCAAGAAACATGTCCAGAACATATTTGTTATTCCTATAAATATTGCAAGAGGTTTGCAAAGATATTCAGAACCATTTGTGCTTGGCTACAGAGGTGATTTTTCCCCTATGTGTAGATTTTATCTTTTATGCAAGGACATAGACATGATTGCTTTGTCTGGCACAGCTATCCCATTCACCAGGTTAGTGGTTATGGTACACAGGGGACATTTCTCCACAAAAAAAGGCCAATTGGCACATGTAGCTTATTTAGGTTGTGGTGACTCTGATGTTGGTATTTTCAGGAGATGTGTCACATATTTCTGTGTGTGCCATCACCCTAAACTCCACCTACAGTCTATAGCTGTAACATGGCTAGGATAGAGGCTGGTTCTGGTAAAAAAAAAAAACCCTAAATAACTAAGCCAATTGCATTAAACATACACAGGATCTTAAAGCTTTAAAACAGAGCACGCTTTCAACGTGATCCCAAAAAGAAATACTATACACGCTGTGCCTAATTTATTGTGTTTGATTCACCAGTATCCTTACTTCTTCCAAAATATAAATAATAGGTCCCCAGTAGGATGGATGTCCATGTTTGCTTGGAAAATCATTACAGAAAGTGCATGAACTTACTTATAATGCATATTTGAACACAAAAAGAAAATCTCTCTTACCACTAGTAATTAAAATCAAGCTACAGATTTCTTTAGATGACCCCCAAAGTACTTTGACAATTTCATGCCTTTTCAATAGAATTAGCCTGCAAGTAAATCACCATCACATTGATGAAAAGGATACACAACTCATAATAGCTCTTTGGAGACAACATTGAAGTCCGAAGCTCACCCAGCATGTTAGAGGCATGTTTCAGAGCATCCATCAGTTTGTTTTTATCCTAAGGAAATACAAATTATATTTTAAGAAGGGCATTCAAAATAAAAATACAGCAAATGTCTAAAGTAACCATAATGAACCTTTTCAACTGTATTTTTATAGGATTTTTAACCTATAAACCCAAATGGGTTGTTACCTTCTAACCATTTTACAGTTCAGTTGTTTTCAAATAGTTCACTAGAAATAAAACCATTCTTTCACTTAGACTGTATTTTCTATTTGTGACTTTTTTTTCAATATCTAAGTTTTTTTTTTCATTCTTATGTAAATTTGCTCCATTTTTATAATGGGCACTATTGAGTGGAATCCCAGATTGTCATTAAAGGAAAAGTAAATGTTTATCTTTTTCTTTCTGAAAATTTGCTCTAAACAGCCCCCCAGATTAATGTACCTTAGTCCCTGCTGCAAGTCTGCTCTGGTTTCTGTGTTATCAGCAGCTTGTTTCACCTTCTTCCTGGTGCAGAGTGAAGCCCAGCCCCTTAGTTTACTGAGCAGTCCATTTGCTGCTGTTCCACAATAGAGAGGAAGAGGGAGCCAGTGTTTCATTAGTAAGCTAGTTTCCCCAAGCAAAAGCTGCTACACACACTGTTCTCTGCTATGTCATAGTATGCAAATGATCTCCTGGACTAGTCCAAGATATAAGGTCAGCTCAGAAAGCTAAGGGGCTGGGCTTCACTCTGCACCAGGAAGAAGGTGAAACAAGCTGCTGATAACACAGAAACCAGAGCAGACTTGCAGCAGGGACTAAGGTACATTAATTTGAGGGGCTGTTTAGAGCAAATTTAGAGATAGAAAAAAAAAACGTTTACTTGTTCTTTAAAGGCAACTAATTAATACAATAGAAGCTAATATTTCACAGAGAGAGAAATAAATGTATCATGTAACAGTTCAGCATCAGCACCTGGATCAATGAGCTGCTAGGCTGAAACACCAGAGACAGGAAAATTAAAAAAAGTTAAATTTCGATTCAGGAAAAACTATATATAAGAAAAATGTAAAAAATGGAGAGCAACTGAAAAAAAAGTCTTTACTATTGGTGAACAATCTGAAAACAACTGAAATTAATACAGTACTTACCTCTAAGGAACTATGAAGTAACATGACAAAAACTGACTTGGTCCAGTAATCAAGAACATTTTTACAGATCTACTGCAATTAGAATACAGGTTTAGACTATATTAATAAAAATGCATGGGACCTGGGGGTTTCCGGAAAAGGGTAGCTTGTATCACCATACCTGAAGTCTGGCAAAAAGTAATTTAAAGAATTAAATGAAAAAATTGTATTTAAAATGACAAAAAAATTAGGATTATTTTGCCACCAGTATGTATTTGTGCAGCTCAGTAACCCTCAGGTACATGGTTTTATTATTAACCTTTGACTTAAACATTAGCAAAACTTTTTGACTTCAACATTAGCAAAAAATGTGTCTTAGCGGATATTTGAGGAGGTGTGTAATTGTAATTAAATGCATATATGCCTAAATGACAGTAGCTAAACATTTCATGAGTCATCTTGATCCTGTAACGATCACCTTCAAGCACAACTGTTGAGTCCGAGGACTAATAACTAATCATTTTGACCTCTCTTACTATATATTGTACATGTACAAACTTTTCTTTGAAGTAGAAGCCTTGGTTTTTCATTGCAGCATGTTCGTTATATCGTTTGCTCTGTTTAGTATTTTGTCTTTTTTACCATATGTAAGTGTAGTTAAAATATTTATACAGGTTAAAAAACTGCATAAGAAAATGTTTGTGAAGATTCTCATACATCCAGGTCATGGTATATCTGTAGTAAGAAGTCAAATCAACTAGACTTGCTGTTTTTTTCTTGGACGTTTCACGTTTTTCTTGAACGTCATTCAACCGGCTTTCACAATTCAGAATGACTTGTAACCAAGATGTTTCTGGAATAAACATCCTGGAATGTTGCCCCAATCAGCCAGTAACTGGTAGAAAGAGCAGCAATAACACCAAGAGTACAAGTGAAGTTTGAAACCAGGACAAGGGCAAAAGAGCTTGGTCATCCCATATGTAGCTGGAGTGTCTGAAAAACTTTGAAGGATTTTTAAAAAACGTGTCCCTGTCTGCTTTAAACCCAGCAACACACTGAGACAGAAAGACCCAACCCCAAAGCATAAGAAGAGTAGAATTGTGTATGTAGTGTGGAGTGTTGCGATTTATATGTGAGAGAAACAAAACAATTATTAAACATGTGGTACAGCACAGAATATATATATATATATATATATATATATATATATATATATATATATATAAAAACTGAAAAACCTATTTTGGATGGAGGCAAGGGGGGGGGAAGGTGCAGACATTTATTGTCTGCCACATACAATGCTGTTTTGGCACCTCTACCTGGACGGTTTAATAACACTTCAGAGTTCCAAATATGCTAATACAATCAATACCTAACTTCATGACATCCTTGCGGATTATGATAAACGGAGTATTCCGATTGGAGCAACATTCCATGGTATTTATTTCAGTAAGATCTTATGTAAAAGTCATTCTGAACCGAGAAAAACGGTCATATGACTGGTAGAACGTCTTCAAGAAAAACACAGCAAGTCCAGTTGATTTGACTTATTACTACAGATATAGCACAATAAAATCTGGCAATGTATGGCACACTCTGGCCTTCTCATAGTTGACCGCCTGGTGCACAATGCTTGAGGGATCGGCACCCTCCCGAACCAAGTGACTACACTGGAACACAACTGTAAAAGGTTTTTCAGTTAAAATTTAAAAAAAATTAAGTCTTGCATCACAGGAAACAATTCTTATATATAACATGTATGTATAAATAAGAAAGACATTGTCATAGGCAGTTTTTTTTTTAATGTGGTTTTTACTGTAGAAACATATCTGTACACAAAAAAAAAGCATCCCACTGTTCTCATCTCATTTTCATTAACAAAAGTAAGTAGGCAATAGAAACCTGAAAGCAAGTTAGCTTCCATATTAAAATGTACACAATGTGCAATGTCAGATTTCTACTTTGGAATCTGCTAAAAGCAGCGCCCGATGAAGTTAGGTTATTTAAATACATGACGAAATAACAGATTTATTAATATGACTCCTATACCTAATGCTATCTTCATACTGCAAACACAGCAGTAGCTGTGGGCGCTATGTTTGCCCAAGAGCAGTAACCCATAGCAAGCATTAAGAGGTAACCAATAAATGCTTCCTGCTGATTGGTTGCTATGGGTTACTGCTTCTGGGCAAACTTAGTACTTTTTATTACATAAGCCCTTGTGTGTTTTTGCAGAGGCAATTCTCAGTATTGTCTAGGCAGGGTGTTTTTTTTTCATTTTGTATCCACAGTCAGTAGCTGCTACTAGGAGCTCCGCGCGTCTGCACTCTACGTGTCACATGTACCCTAGTTACTTGTCAGTCATTAATTGGCTTTAATCCCACTGCTGCAGGTAAAATGCTAAAAGCAAAACTTGCTGTGGGTTATTGCACCAAAACAAATTGGCTCATTGTTAAGAAAAGTGCTTTACTGACGGACACATGCTCCCCAACTTTATATTTTTTACCTGTACAACCAAACTCCTGTGGAACTTAAAAATCATAATGCACAATGTAACTTTTGTTCCGTTTAGCCTGAAAAAAGAGAATTTCATCCACCACTGAAACTCTGATTATATCATATCACAAAGTGAGAGATTAACCCACAGACACATAATTCAGCTGCAATCCATGTGTTAACATGCTACCTATACAGTACCGTCATTCATAATAATCACCACTGGTATGAATAAGGACTGGTCTCTGTTTAGGACTGGTCTGGTTTCCTATGAGTGATTGGATCAGCCCAAGTTGGCCAAACATGTAGGTGGCCAAACATGTAGGTGGCCAAACATGTAGGTGGCCAAACATGTAGGTGGCCAAACATGTAGGTGGCCAAACATGTAGGTGGCCAAACATGTAAGTAGGTGGCCAAACTGAACAAAGATCCACTTGTTTCGCAACCTCGATCTTAATGTGTATAGTCAACTTTAGAATGATACTATCCCAACTTAATGCTATGGACACGCCCAAAACATTATCAGGCGTTCATTGCCAGTGTAATTTTATACAATTAATCCTAAAATGTACACACACATAGGAGGTTAACCGTTGTTTTTTTTTAAATACATTTGCTATTATCATGTCACCACACTAGGGATGTACCAAATCCAGAATCCAGCTGAATCCCAGCCTCTCTCAGCAGGATTCGACCGAATTCAAGTGGCCAAAGCAAATCTGAACCCTTAAAATAGCAAAGACATTGCAGGGTACACCCTCTGTCTGCTGCAAACACAGTTCTCTAGACGGTCGCCGGCTGCTGAGCAGAGAAACAATCACATTTTTTACTAAGTTATTTCAGGTTTTATTTATCTAACCTGTCTAACCTTTGTGTGGAACAACCATACCCATACATACAGCTTTTTAATAAAAACGGTACAATTTTTTAAACAAATGTAAATTAGAGATATCTTTCTTTGCAACTAGGGAACAGTATTAAGGGGTTTTAATTTTTCCTTTACCTTCCCTTAAACTGAAATAGCATCGGAGAATTACGTAAAAATCCTGAAACATTTCAAGAAATCAACCACAAAACTGAAGCTTGGTCACAAACCTTTGTCTTACAGCATGAGAATAATCCAAATCATACCTCTATAGCTAGGGTCTATTTATAAAAACTGAGCAAATTTTTAGAAAGCTGCATGTAGTACAATTAAAGTAAACATCTAATTATTTACCATGGGTTACTGGCAAGGGCCTAGGCTAAGGCCAGACGGGGAGGTTCGGGGGAGATCTGTCGCCTGGCGACTTCTCGCGGCGACGAATCTCCCCTGAATAGCTAGATAGCGCTGCGCTGGCCAGGCATTTTTGAGCGACTTTTAAAATCGCGCCACTCCGTCTGAACAAGCGCAGGCGACTTTAAGCCTAGTGGGCGCACAGCGCTATCTAGCTATTCGGGGAGATTCGGGGGAGATTTGTCGCCGCGAGAAGTCGCCAGGCGACGGATCTCCCCCGAATCTCCCCGTCTGGCCTTAGCCTTATACTTTACTCCAATTGTGAAGGCCCCTTCCAGCAGGACATCTAATCTCTACAGACAATGAAGTAGCCAGAAGCACCTGCCTGTTTACATTTTTTTTAAATCCCAGCAAGTAAAACACATTGCATGCAGAAATCCTGGGTACACAAGTAAATCCTGATGGTGGACTTTGAGTCATTAACCATGATCGCTACATGTTATATGTTTTACATGCAGCCGTTCCAACGAATATGAAGTGGGTGGTATAGTCGGATGCTTCATTGCCCGCTAGAGAGGTCATTTCCCAACAGACAATGTAGCATCCTGTGTGATAGCACTCTTCATTTTTGATTCAACTTTGATTTGATTCTGGCCACATCAGAAAAGATATCAACATGTAAAACTTTGACCCACAGGAAAGCAAATATGAATGCAAGTTATACACTAAATGGCAGTGTGTTGGGAGTTTCCTTAAGGATCTTGGGGTTTTTATAGAAAACAAGTTGTCTAATTCTAGGCAGTGTCATTCTGTAGCTACTAAATAAAATAGGGTTGTGTCCTGCATAAAAAAGGGCATAAACTCAAGGGATGAAAACATAATAATACCTCTTTATAGATCCCTAGTAAGGCCTCATCTGGAGTATGCAGTGCAGTTTTGGACTTCAGTCCTTAGGAGGGATGTAAATGAGCTGGAGAGAGTGCAGAGACGGGCAACTAAACTGGTTAGATGAATGGAAGACTTAAATTATGAGGGGAGACTGTCCAGGTTGGGGTTGTTTTCTCTGGGAAAAAAGGCGCTTTCAAGAGGACATGATTACACTTTACAAATACATTATAGGACATTATAGACAAATATCAGGGGACCCTTTTACCCATAAAGAGGATCAACGCACCAGAGGCCACCCCCTCAGACTAGATAAGAAGAAAAGGACTTTCATTTGAAGCAGTGTAGGTGGTTCTTCACAGTGAGGACAGTGATGTTGTGATGGCTCATTCTGTTGATGCTTTTAAGAGGGGCTTGGATGATTTTTTGGACAGACATAATATCAAAGGCTATTTTGATACTAAACTCTACAGTTAGTATAGCTATGTGCATATATGGTTTGTGTGAAAGTGTGGCGGGGGTGTGGGTGTGTGTGTGTGTGTGTGCGTGTGTGCGTGCGTGCTGGGTTTTAACTTGGAGGGGTTAATGGACTTTGCCTTTTTTCAACCCAATTTAACTATGTAACTATGATAAATAAAAGCTGAAATAAATTGCCCTCTAAGACTTTACTTTGAAAAGACCTCATAAATAAAGTAGAAAGCCTGTTTGTCTTAACACAGGCACTACTTGGTAACATGATAGAGTGAAATTATAGAAAATTTAGTTTGAAATCAATTTCGCATATACATTATAAACCATTTGCACATCATCTCCATGTAGACTCCTTACCAAGCATCTTTTCATCTGGAAAGACTGAACCTTCACAGCCTGAACGGCTTCATCCAGGAGCTTCTCCTGCTCATCCTGGGGGGATTGCTGGGTCGTCGGCTGTAAGAGATGAAATAAATTAATTTTTAATTCAGTAATTTTTTTTTTTAACAATACTATTGTATTATTGTAATCTAAAAATGTTTCCTCAATCTAATTGCAGCAGCAGTTACTGTGCACTGTTTTTGTACAGAATATTGTACCCATATTATCGGTGCATCTATGGCCACCTTTACAAGAAAAGAAAGTACAGCAAATATGCATTCATCTCATGCTAACTTGGATTTAAGCTTGGACAGGGATGCGCAAATAGACAATGGCGATAAGGGATCAAGAAAGTCTGTGGTAGTTTGCAGGCCACAAATAGGCTGAGATGATTAGAAACGACTGCTTTGTTACTTTAAGATCAGAATTTTAAAATCTATCTTGGAAAAAATGGTGCAGAGACTGGTTGCAGCATTAATTAAATGAGAACAGATACAAAAAAAACAGATTGAAACGCTCCAGGTTAAGGTCATTTAAGAATGTTAAAAAGAATGTATTTGTATTTGAGACAGTGTGGAAGGGGAAAAAATGAAACTCAGGTTTGTGGTGTGGAAGTGATGGTAGAATGGCTTATACAACCAGACTAAAATGAGAATCCCTGCCCTAAAATTTTGAGTTTCAGAGAGACTAAGGGGCAAATTCACCAAAGCGCTAAGCATCTAACACTATCGCTAATTCACCAGCGTGACGTCAATTTGTAACTTCGCAAATTCACTAACACCGACTCTGGCGAAGTAGTAAGACTAGCGCAACTTCGCACCCTAATGCCAGGCGAAGTTGCGCACTGACGAAGGATCATAATTACGCAAATTACTAAGATGACCATTTTACTGAACGTTACCACTTAGGCTATAGACATTATTTCACCAGGTCAGACCTGGCGAAGTTCAATACAATAGATAGGAGTTTGAAAAAGAAAATGGAAATTTTTTTCTAAGTCCCAAAAAAACGCTGGCATATTTTATCTTTTGTAGGGTGAGAGCAAAGAGCAAAATTTTTTTGGGTGTTTACCCTCCTTCCCCCCCTACATTTCCTAACATATGGCAACTCAACTATACAGGGGGCACATGTGTAGGGCAACAGGACAACTTTATTTTATTTATTAAAGGTTTCCTGGGCTTGTGTAGTGTAATGCAGTGGCTGTAACATATACTTCTATTACACTTTGGAATTTGCGCCGTATGCAAATTTGGCATCGCTAGCGTAAATGCGCTTTGCCTGGCGAAGTAACACTAGTACAACTACGCTAACGTTCGCCGACCTGAGCGTAACTTTGCACTTTAGTAAATTTGCGCAGTGCTGGTGAAAATTCGCCTGGCAAAGGGTGGCTACTTTCCAAAGTGGCCAGGAGTTTCTTCACTACAAAACTGCAGGCAACTTTGCACTGGGTACTTTTCCCCAGAGGTGATTTGCATGTTAGCCGCTGGAGAATAAACAAGGGGTGTTTTGTTGCCCTCTAACCTGAGAAAAAAAAGAGTGACAAAGTGCATGAGAAACAAAGGTTGAAGCTGGAAATGAAAATTCCAGAATAGTTGCATGATGGATTAGGGATGCCGTGGGCACATGGGCTGAAGGCTCAGCTACTCGGCCTGCTTATTTTTGATGGCTAAGAGATGTGTATCTACTCCCTGTCCCAATTATTTCAATCCAATCAACCTGTGCGCACACATAGCAGAGGTCAGACCAAAGAGACCTCATTCTGAGTATTTGGGCTAACCTCCACTGCGTGTGTGCATGCACAGGCTGAACGGATTCAAATAAATGGAGCAGGGTCAGGGAGCAGATCAGCTATGTACTTATGCAGGCTGCGAGCAGCAGAAGCTTTCAGACTGTGTGCCCAATGCCTAAGTAGTTGGGAAGAGAAGAATTGTGAAGAAGAAGCAGCAAAATTACGGGCCCTAGCAGTCAAGGAGGTTTTTTTGTAGTGATCTGAAGGCTAGGCATTTTTGGGAGATTTCTGTGGTTTCTTGTGGAGGTGCAGAACTACTCCTGGCAACAAATCTCCCTGTGTGCCAGTACCCCTAGGAATGAGGGGGCAGAGAATAAAAGAAGGACATACAAAACATTTCATTAATTTTGCATCTGTAGCTAGCTGCTCACTGGAGTCGGCTACATAAGGTTTTATTATTAAGGCTAGAGTCAGGTGATTGCTGACCTCTACAGGCCAAGAATCCACTTCCCCTCTACTCCTGACATATTGTCAGTTTGCAAGGTGCAAGGTCATGTTACTTGGGCTCAGATAAACTCTCTCTACTAACATCACTTCCCTTCTCCCTTCAACCCCCCCCCCCCCCAATCATCACCACTACCACCAGAAGCCCATCAGCAGAACAATGGGAAAGTAAACAGATAACAGCTCCCTGGTAACTATAAGAACAGCACTAAATAGTAATTCTGAGAGCACATGACCAGGCAAAATTACCAGAGATTGCTGCCTACACACCAAAATTATAGCTAAAAAAAAATACACTTGTTAGGAATTATATTTTACATGGGATTTATGCAGGATTTATAGATAGCCCCATGTACTGAATCCATTTGTATGCTGATCAATTGATTACCAAACAGGCCAGCCGCCTTACATTTACATCCAATCAGAACTTTGCTTTGGCATAACTGAAGTCAACTGATTAAAAGCTGATAAAAGCTATAATGTATGTTTTTATGTGATAAGTTAGGTAAAAACCTGTTACAACTGCCATTCAGAAACAGATTTAAGCTGGACACAATCAGTTTGGCCAATTTTAATCATGCTGCCTAACCAAATGGTACTTTTAGACAAGTAATAATGCAATCCTGTTGGATAAAGGATGATCAATTCTGACAGGGAAGTGAAGAGGAACCACAGCCCTGTCCCTGCCATTCTGATAGATCAAGAAAATTAAGGAAGGTTTAAAATTTCTGTAATGAAATGTTTCTCTGCATCTCTTTCTCTTTATTCTCTCTTCATTCAGGAGTTGGGCGTCAGATATTCATTGACAGTTAGATCCAATTAGGGGAATGTTATATACGTCGGTAACGCAAAAACTATTCGCAATGCGAAAAATTAAGCCTTTGCGTGAACAAATTTAGCTTTGCACGAATGCAATATACCTTTTGCGAACCCGGAAACTGTTTAGCGCCACCTTCTGCCAGTGGAAGGCCATTTGCGAATTTTATAGTTTGCGCTAATGTGCTGTCAATGGAATAAAACTTCTTACTGAAAAAGTCGCAATGTTTGCTCCAAAAGATTACGACACATTCAAGCACTTCTTAAAGAGTGCACAATTATAATTCGCAATACAATAACCGTTTAAGGAACAATATTACATTGTGAGATGTGGATTTTAACTCTTATTGGTGCACATTCTCTTTGTGGCTTTAATTACCTTCCCCCCAATATATCTTATAGGGGGGCTGCTTTTGTCTAGAAGATGGATGTATTACAGTTCACTCTATTAAAATCACCAGGCATCATGCATACCTCCCAACATTTTGGAAGTAAAAAGAGGGACAAAAATGTTTTTCGCATGTAGCGTGGCTAATTTTTTTATCACGCCTATTTTGTGGCCACACCCCCTAATTACTATGTTCTTTTGGCAGATTATTAAAAAATTTTAAATATTTATTCTGTTACAATTACTTATTTTCTTATCTCAAAAGCGTTACAGAGTATGTTATTTTGCACATGTTAGCTGTTCTGGGCTCTCTGCCAAAAGCCAATGAAGTTAGAAACTGTGTTTCTTTTTCGGGCTGTTCAGTGCAGAGAAAAGAGGGACTTTTCAGTACAAATGAGGGACTGTCACTCCAAAAAAGGGACAGTAGGGAGGTATGGTACATGCAGAATTGTTTGATTTTGTTTGTACTGTTATCAGTTATTTGAATGAGCTCTAATTCAGCTGCTGGGAAAGGAAACCCCCAGTATAAGATATATTGGATCATTCATCTGACACCCAACTCCTGCATGAAGAAAGAATGAAGGGAAACAGATTCTGAGAGAGGAATAGAGAAGAAAAACAATGCAGATTTTTTTTGTTTAATTGATTGTATTTATAAAGTTTCTTACTTCAGTATGAGGTACCTTATATTACATTTTCTGGATAGTTCCCCATTAAATGAGCAATATATATATACATGCAGTAGTGTAACACTACCCAGGGTCAGACTATTCCAGCTGGTTACTCTAATTAGATAAGGAACTAGGTGACTGTGAGCCAGTATTATGAATGTCCATTGTGTTAGATAAGGAATATGTCCCAGTGAAATCCAGCAGGGAGACAGAGGGAAAGGAGCAGCTTCCCCATCTTACTGCAGCTGATCCAGTGACCAGGCCAGGCTGGGCCTGAACACTCCCTGCAGCAGCAGCACAGACCTGGTATACAATTCTACCCAACACTGGATCATGAATCCCGTCAGCATTTTAACACCGACTCTGCTATGGGGTTATCTTTTCAGTCACCTGTCCTGCTGCACAAGAGGGTTAAACACACCAGGACTCACCATAATTACTCTGCTTCCAGCTCTACAACGGAGCGACTTTGAGGAAGTGATGTTGCCAAGACCATGTGACCAAGATGTGGGCGGGAGGGAAAAGTCACATGATGGGGAAGCGTCTATAGTTCTTGCCGCTGCTTAGCAATTCCCATCACCTTCACGGAAGCATGTGACAGCCTTGGAAATATGCCGCCTCGGCGCCTGCTGGGGAGAAGAATGTAGAGTTCCAGTGGGGCCAGGTGAGGAAGGTGCACCGCTACACATGGACGGGTTTGCTCAGGGCCGCCATAAGAAATCATGGGGCGCCGCGCAACCCTGCACCCAAGCCCCCACCCCTGATCCCGCCCACTACATATAAAAGTTAAAAGACCACACAGATAGCGCTAAAAAAGTAACCCCCGACACACATATTGATGGTCAGGGCTCCCTTATAAGTAAAAAAAATTGGGGCCCCAAAAAATAATTAAAAAAGAAAAAACATTTTTGGCACCAGGGCCCCCCTTACAAATTAAAAAAAATTTGGGCCCCAAAAATATTTTAAAAAAAAAACCTTGGCCTGAAAAAATAATTAAAAAAAAAACATTGGCGCCAGGGCCCCCCCCTTACAGGTTGAAAAAAAACCAGGCCCCAAAATATATTTTTTTTAAAAAATTGTTGCAGGGGCCTATAGAATATAGAGTATTAAAATAAAGCATTGGTGGCCAGGATTGGGAAAAAAAACCCACATTGGTGTCCGTAGAATTGAACTACGCAACAAGTTGGCGCTATAGAAATACATGTTAATAATTGAACTTGTGGCTTCAGGACTTCACTTTTTGTGACTTCGGGTCTTTTTGCAGCTCCAGGACTTCAATATCGGCTCTTTTCATGACTTCGGGTGTTTTCGCCGCTTTCAGGCAGCATGGCTTCGGCGCTTGCAAGGGGGACCCGGCTTTTCGAAAAGTGCAGCACTGCCGGACCCCCCTTCAGCCCTGGGACATTTGTCCACCCGTCCCCCCCTGATGGCGACCCTGGATTTGCTTAAGCCTTACAGTAAGGATTGCAATGAGGGGCACAAATACAAGGCTAGTGTAAGGGGCCGTTCAAGGCAGGTAGGAAGCTGCTGCATAACACTCAACATTTTGGAAATCAATAGAGGGACAAAAAATGTGAATTTTTTTCTTGACCACGTCTGTTTTTGTGGCACACCCCCTACTTACCATATTAATTTTACAAAATTTGGCAGGTTATGAAAGTTTGAAAATATTTCTGTGTTTTTATTGGTTCACAGTTATAACAGTTACTTACCTAAGGGTCACATGGGTAGATTTAGTCGCCTGATTTGGTCGCAACTGCCTTCCCCCCCCCGCCTTCCACCTTGTGAGGCAACTTTTGGGTGACTTCGGAAATCGAAGCAGCGCAGGTACATTTTTCATTTTAGCAGGAGGAAGGCAGTTCGTGGGAGATTGTCGCCCTGAAGAAGAGGCGATTAGTCGCCAGGCGACTAAATCTCCCCGAATCTGCCTGTGTAGGTCTAAAGGTGGCCATAGATGCTCGTCGGGCAATGTCGTCAAACAAGCGGCTCTCTCCTCAATATGCCCACATAGAAGTGGCCGATATCAGGCTGATCATAATGCATCCGAAATGGGCTATAGGATCGCGGAACCGCATACACGCACGGATTCAGCTGCAATCCGATGGTATTTTTTAACCTGCCCGGTCGAGATCTGGCTGACTTTAGGCCAAATATCGATTGGGGAAGCCCGTCGGATGGCCCCACACACAGACCAATAACTTGGTCTGTCGGCTGCTTTTATCAGCCTGTATATGGGGGGCTTAAATTTTCCCTGTTATCTTATCTTATTACGATTACTTATTTGCTTATCTCAAAATTATTATAAATATATCTAATCTGCTGCCGTGGCTGTTCTGGGCTCTTTTCCAAATGCCATTTACATTAGAAACTTTGTTTCTTCCTCTCTCGCTGTTCAGTGCAGAGAAAAACTGGACTTTCCAGTACAAATGAGGGACTGCAGGTTGAGCTGTCAAAAGAGGGACTGTCCCTCTAAAAATGGGACAGTTGGGAGTTATGCTGCTGAGGAATATGTTGTCACTATATTAAAGGGGAACGATCACAGAAAATGAAAATTTATTATAGCCTTCACTATACTAAAATAAGAAACTTTCTAAATACAATCAATGAAATATTCTGCATTGTTTCTGAAATAATCAAGTTTATGTCCACTATTCCTCTCTCAGCTTCTCCTTCTCTTCATTCTGTCTTCTTGCAGCAGTTGGGTGTCGGATATTTATTGACAGTTAGATCCAATATATCTTATAGGGAGGGCTTTCCCAGCAGACGAATTAGAACTCATTCAAATAACTGATTCCAGTACAAACAAAATAACTGCCTTTTGCACAAATCCTGCATGTCGAGAGCCATGACGTCTGGTGATTTTTATAGAATGAGCTCTAATACATCTTCTAGGCAAAAGTAGCCCCCCTATAAAATATATTGGATTATTCATCTGACACCCAACTGCTGCTGACAGAATGAGGAGAAAAAGATGCTGAGAGAGGAATAGTGAAGATAAACTTGATTATTTCAGAAACAGTACAGAATTTTTAATTGGTTATATTTAGAAAGTTTCTTATTTCAGTATGCTGGAGCTTATATTAAATTTTCATTCTTACAATTGTTCCCCTTTACTAAAGAATAATATGTTCCAGCTTGTATGGCAATGCAGGAAAATGGGGTATGCACATTAGGGTTTAGATTGGGTTTGGGTTTTGGATGACAAGTATTTTTGGGGCATTATCATCACTAGTGCCTTGAGCTGTACTAGTGCTTTATCTGCCCCCCAATAAAGGCCCTTGTGTAGCAAGCAGAATTTATTTTCATTGCACATGACTGCAAAATTACATAGTTTATGTTGGGTAGAAAAAAAGACAAAGGTCTTTTTATCTCGGATAAAGATGCTATGTTCCCATTCGACTGTCATGTCGTGCCAGGTGGAGAAATTTTCATGTGGTTTACACATCTGATTTTTTAAATCAGTGCCATTATATTTTGACCCATGCAACTGCACCTGATTTGTAGGATAGTTTTTGTTGATCTGACACCATCCTACAAAATCTCCCATGGAGTTTAGCTCATGAAATACATAGGAAATGGGTGGATAATAAGCACACTGGGGTGCAAAATGGGTGGAAGTCAGCTAGGACACCCTTCCATCTCCTTCAGCCTACAATAAGTAATTGGGTAACTACACAATCACTTGCATATGTTTGTCCACATGGAGGTGGGCAGTCTTATTAATTAAGCTAAGGCTGGTGTTTTAGTTTAACTGTATAACAATCTGTTTACCTCGGATCCCGAAGGAAGGTAGCTGATCCAGGAGAACTGATGGTAACAGGAACCTCTCTACGGCTCTAGTATTCACCGACGCCCTTTTGGGGCCCGGGCTTTCTGCTGCGGAGGTAGTAGAGAAGTCGGGCGAGTTACCAGGAGCGAGGTATCAAGGAATCAGGCATGGCGTAGTCAAGTGCAGGCAAAGGTCGGTTCCAGAAGACGGGTTACAGAGAAGTGAAATACCAAGAGGTCAGGCTAAGGTGTAGTCAAATGCAGGCAGAGGTCGGTTTCAGGCAGCGAAGGTTCGGAAGTCAGGAAAACAGGCAGAGGGTCAAAACCAGGAAACTCGGACAAACATATCAGTCGATAATAACTTAATATGATTGATCCCTTAATTACAATTGTTTAAAAACAAGACAACATAGCAAACTCACATATATCTATATTATAACCTTTCTAAACATTAATGCTAGTTAGTCATTCTCTGAGTAGTTGTTCCTTAATTTACAAAGCTCAGCCGTTCAGTGGAGTTTCTGCTGTGTCCCGCCCAACATACAGATTTAAGGCATTGTTGATGTGACACTTTGAGAAAGGCCGTGGGTCGGCCGAAACGTCAGTCCATGTTTAAAAATAA
>CM044438.1:37492526-37525629 GCA_024363595.1 Xenopus borealis
CCTCTGCACTCAACCCATTATCAATATATTTAAGACATTGTGCATACAGCTACTAAAAAAATGCCAAAATTTACAAATTCAAACTTGTAAACTTGTATCTGTTTTGGAAGTAAATGTGGCCACTTGAAAAGGAAACAAACTTTTCTTCATTATTGTGTGTTTGTCAATTATATCTGTAAAAGCATAATGATTAAAATTTGAATAAAATCTAGATCAATTAAAAAATAGTATGTAGATCTGTTCTGGTCATTTGGGATTAGGGTTTCCAGGTGGATCTAAAAGGCTTCCTCTTCACTATGTCTCCTCCCTGCAGTGAAAGAGGGACAAGATCAACCACATGGAATTTGAGTTACTGCACTCCATGCCCCATCTCCACAAAATGTCTGATTAGTCTTCTTAGTTTTTATTGCAGACGTATGTTCCCTAATTCTGTCCTTGACATGGTGAGTGGTCTGAACCACATACAGTAATCCACAATATTAATATAACCATTAATATTAATAGGGGTTCCTTTGCTGGGATGATGGACATGGGGGCCTTAGGAACAATTTATACAGCAATTACAATTCAGGCATGGAAATGTCCCCCCCGCCTTCTCGGATTTAACAATTGTTGTGTATCCTTTAGTACCCATGTCAGATTGAACCAGCATAGACCCTATGGTTCTCAAAGTGGGTGATTTAAAGCTAGGGACATTTGGAATCCCATCACTTAGCACACCCCAATATTTGCACAAGATACTTGCAACTTATGGTCTAATATTACTTTGTGTCACGACAAATGGTAAACAGTCAAAATTCTTTTTTGGACGTCTCGGTAACGTCTTCTCCCAGTTATATACAAAAAACACAATCCAAGCTTGCTAAAAATGTGTTTGTACTCCAAAAGGAACAACAATGCAAGCAAAAAAAATCACAAAAATCGAATACAATTAGGTAAATCAATAACAAATAACTGATCCAACAGCATTGTCAGAATGCTAGATCCAATAGTGACTCTGGGAAAATCAACAGTTTTTAGGGGAATAACAAGAGGGAAACTGATAAAATGAAGAACTAAAAAAAAAGTAAAAAAGAACCTATAAGTTTGTTTTGTGTGTACGTGTGAAAAGCTCTAACAAGTGTATATGTGTGTATGTAATTCTTTAACATACAAAAAAAGTCAGAAAATGTAAAAAAAATATACTTTTAGTTATTTGTGTACTGTGTATGTGTAAATGCGTGTATGTGTGTAATTGCATGTGTGTGAGTATAATTGTGTAAAAAGAAGGATTGCAGAGATCAGCAGCAGGAAGTGCATGGGTGGAGCTCACACAAAGGGGCAAATTCATTAAAGAGCGGAAATGCAATAGCGTCAGCTAGCTGAATTTTTGCAAGCGCTAGGCAAATTCACTAAGATGCGAATTTTTGCTCGAGGGCAGCGAAGTAGCGCTACCATTACTTCGCCAAACAATGCAAATTTATGCTAGCGATGCCTAATTTGTTTACAGCGCAAACTTAAACCACTGCATTACACTACACAAGCCCAGGAAACCTTTAATAAATAAAATAAAGTTGTCCTATTGCTCTAAACAAGTACAGTTGAGTTGCCATATGTTAGGAAATGTAGGGGGGAAGAAGAGTAACCCCAAAAAATTTTTCAGACTATAACCCTACAAAAGGTAAGACGCCAGCGTTTTTTGGGACTTAGAAAAAATGTCAAGTTTTTTTTTTCAAACTCCTATCTATTGTATTGAACTTCGCCAGGTCTGACCTGGCGAAGTAACATCTAGCATAAGAGGTAACGTTCAGAAAATGTTAGTGAATTAGTGTAGTTACGTCCCTTCATCAGTGCGCCTGGCATTAGGGTGCGAAGTTGCGCAAGTCTATCTACTTCGCTAGTGAATTTTCGCCAGGGACACTGTTAGTGAATCGGCGAAGTTGCGAATTGATGTCACGCTGGCGAATTAGCGTTACATTCTTGGCACAGCCTTTTTAAGCAGGAACGTAGGAGCTATGTTCTTGGCGTTTAAAGGGTTAAAACACAAGATAACCAATCAGCTACATAGATACTGAACAAATTTGAGACAACATGAAGCATCACTATTGGTTACTCACAGTGTGAACTCACTATAGATAAACCAACCCCTAACTTCAGATAGAGAACCAAGATGGTGTCTAGCCAACCCATTAGGGGTTGGTTTATCTATAGCGATGTGAGTTGCCAATAGTGATGTTTCATGTGTAACTCCAGTATCTAAGGATGTTTACCCACACCTGATACATAGAATAGTAATGCTTCAGCAATGTAATATGTTTTGCTAATCTGTAATTATGGGTGATCCCTTTCTGCTTTGAGATGATGCCTTCTCTACAGTGACCTCTATTATTTATTTGCATGTTGCTATGATCTTTTAAAGTCTTCTGCTTATTGTGTTCCAAATATTGTGAATTATATTTATAATATCTGTAAAGTTGTATTATTTTAGATCTTGGATATCTACAAAATCCCCTTTACACTGGGTAGTTGTGCTGGAATTCAGACATTGTCCCCGTATATCATTTACTGTGGAGATGTAGAATGTGAATAATACCATAGTTTATCTTGAGATGCAATAATGAACGTTACCAAGATGTGAAGACATTTTGGTATTGCTTCTTTGAGAACATTGGGGTACTTTCCAATAATTTTCCAAATCATTCTCAAGGTTGTCCCAGGTACACTTTTGGATGAAAAACATATAATCCAAGCAGAGAATTAATATTAGAAATAAAATGCTATTCCATGTAACAAAAAAAAGTACCAGTGGATTTTTTATTTTTGTTGTGGCTACTTCATTTTAACAGAAAAATAAATTTGTACTATAATGTATAATATCTTATTCTATGACTAATTAGGAATTGATTAAAAATACATAAAAAATAACTATAAAGCCTCAAGATTATTCTGTGTTCTGGTATAAAGTTAAAACAAAGATTCCCTGCTATTTACGAGCATTGAAAACACACCCAAGTATTCCAGACTAGATTTCAGAAATAGGCAGCGTATGGCAGGGTTATGGTTGTGACATAATAGAGTGTTCCGAGTTACACCTGAAATCAAAAACAGGCATCTTTGTATTCCATAGTAAGTACATTTTAGTGTTAACAGCTCCTCTAAGCCAATTAGGCTTTGTCAGTTGTAAAGACAGCAACTGCATAAAATATTTAAACTTAAACCATGACTTTATTTGCTGTTATACATTTTGTATCTGTATTTTTTGTACTAAGGAGACTATCCAAAAAGTTGAATGCGTGCTCTCACTTCAGTCAAAATGGTTTTCATGGATCACAAAGCAATAACAAAATAACAGAAGAGGTATAAAGTAAAGCTGACTGTAACATTCTCAAACGATACTCATTATAACATGTTTTTATTTGGTATTATCAGTAGCCATATTGGGTATCTGTCTTCATAATTAATGACCATCAATGTTCTATATTTGATCTGTTTGGGGTTTGTTTGAGAATGACCAATCCTAATTTTATTGTTTGATGCATACCAACCATATACACTATGGAAAGTATTTTCTGATCCTAGTATTTATTTATAAGCATTTTAGATAAATAAAATATTATATATATGAATATGGCTTAATTTTACCAATCTTTTTAATAGAAATGGTGAACATAGCCAGGATGGGTTTGGGGGGCTGGAATTTGCACTTTAAATGACACTTGGTTTGTGAAACAATGCACAGTTTAGCTGTTTGTGAACATTGTCATTATACTTATTGTACACTGTGCATTTTTACTGTGAAGTCAAAACACAGGTAATTGTTGTAGATAACTTCCTATTGTATTCAAGTGAAATTATTGTGACCAAGTGATTATCAATTTACCCCAATAGATTTATTAGGGATGCACTGAATCCATAATTTTTGGATAATGTGGTCTTCTTCACAAATGTTTCTCTCACAAACCGGATCACTGGATCTAAACGCCTTGCCTTCAGATGTCCAGGTAAAGTCACAAGATTTAGGGCTAAACTCCACAAGCGTTTTTGTCAGATGGTGTTGGATCAACAAAACGCATCTGACAAGTCTCGTTGGTCAAAATATAATCAATTTCCATTTCACACGACTGTATATTTCAAAGCTGAAATGCAACCCTGGGTTAATGGGAGCAGAATTGAATCTGCCAAGCATGCAACAGAGTCCCTTTATATCTGGGCAGCTCTGCTACACGTGCTTAAAATGCATTAACGGTAAAACTAGATTCTAATCTGGTGTTTCATGTGGCCAGCAGCAATTGCCTAAGTAAAACAAAACAATACATTTTGTGATTGCAACACAGGCCCCTGCTATGATGTATAGTTATTATAATGTGCAGCTTTTCTATTGAATTTCTTGCTATTCTATAAGCAATGGCTGTAAAATGTGTCTATTAGTATCACCAGCACAAGCCCCATAGGACGCCGAAATGTCACTTTATCAATCTTTACTAAAAGCAAAAAGATTTCTGTACAGAACCGCTTCCTGCTGCTCCCTTTGGATTGTGAATATAAAGTAACTGCTTTGTAGTGAGAAGGATAATAATAGAATTCTATGAAGTGTCAGTTAGATTGCACAGGCCTCAGTAATGTAACACCCACGCGGTATTCCTATGGCACCCCGGTAACATCATTTGGCAAGAATATCACTGTAACTCCTTCATTAGCAGAAGTGCCAATTCTTCTACTAAAATAGGCCGTTGTCAACAATGTGATTGAAATGCTGTCTCTGGCCCATAATGCCCATTTTTGCAGCTGCTTCAAATGGAGGTAAGTATGTATTATATATCAATATACTGCATGCATACTGTGTGTGTGTATATATATATATATATTTTTTTTTTAAACAGTATATTGGACAAGGGTTATCAGTTAACTAGACAAGGTCTGAGGTTATAAAAATTACAAGAGGAGTGAAAGTGCTTTTCTATCATGTGCTGATTTGTACAGTTTCACTCTGAAGGCACAATTCTATATATCTATAACTATAAACAGATACAGGTTCTGTACTGGGTGGGTAACAGTCTCTGCTATACAGTGCAGGTCCAACAGTGTCCATTTCATACAACAGTGCTGCTTTGCCACTTAGGTAGTTATCAGCGCAGGATTGAACTGAGGTATGCACCACAGTAACTTCCTAGCATGGACTGACCCCTACGCAGGCTTCAGTGAAATTGCCTGAAACTTCTTGAGGCGATTAGCTGCAGCAACCACGTGGAAGTGTTTCTAAGAAAGAAGAAAATTTTGACATTAAGGTCACGGGTCAAATTTTAGAGTAAAATGTATTTATTAAAACTCTGATTTAATTCAATTTTATTCACAATTCAAATGGTAATCTATTTATGAAAATTTAAATGTCTAAAATACAATGGGGCATCATTTTTAAAGTGAAACTTGGCAAAAATTGGCTCATCACTACAATAGTTCAGGAGACCTCTGCAATTGACTTGTACATGAACTCAGCAGGTTTTAGGTGGAGAATAGTTGTATTAGAACTGTTTGCAGGGTCAAGGTGTGATAAATCTCTCACTCAAATTTGAGCTGGTAGTTGAATTGCTTTATTTTTACCAAAAAAAAAAATTAGAAAAAGTTACCATTCAAACCTTAGTAAATCTGCATCTAAAAATAGCGTGGCTAGGGGCTGCAGTATTTTATGTAACTAATAAAAGTGAACAAATAATATAACTGTAAGACAAGAAGATTTAGTATCCATATACATCTGAAAACTTACATCGATGTCCTTATATATGGGAAAAATTATAAAAAACTTACTTTCCATTTCTTTTGTGCCATGTATTTCTGAAGGAGGATCTGAGACTTCAAGCGGACTTTGTATTTCTTGGCTTTTATTGGCAGGTTGACTAGCCATTCATGTTTAAGACACTGCCCTGCGCTAAGTCTACAGCTGCAATGAAAAAAAAATAACTCATTATACTTCTGGGAAGCACATGTGTATGACTAATGTGGAAAAAATGCCAGACAAAACATGTTTGCTGGCCTGTTGTGTATGTTTTACCTCTTTTCCTTAATTAGGAGTTTGGAAATAAAGTCTTTGGCCTCCTCTGACACCTGGTCAAATGTTTCAGAGTCAAAGTCCCAGTTGCAGTTTACAATGTAATTCATTGTCTCAGCATCACTTTCTCCCAGGAAGGGGGACAAACCACTCAGTCTAGAAATAAACATAAATAGATGTGTTAGATAATGTACCCCCAGCCTACATAAATAACACCAGCATTCTGTGTACAGGTATTTGCTTTGTCAGCTTTTTTAAATATTTTTAATTAAAAAAAATGAGTACAAAAAATATAAATATGTTTTTCCAACAGTATATAAAAGACACACAAAAGTATAGAAAAAAGGGTTCAATAAAATGTAGAAATATTTTGCCCATGTGGCCCCTTATACAAATGGAAAAATTGGGACTATTATAAATAACCCCCAGAGTTAATAGGTTGACCTTGATGGACATGTCTTTTTTCAACCTAACTTATTATGTTATTACAAATATTAGATGGCAGTTGAGATTTTGTTAGGCTTGGTTTGGTTATGACTTGATCCAGGAAGCGATAGTTAGTTGGCAGGCAGAGATCGTGATCTGAATCAAGATAGATATTATCTACATGCAAATGGTATGTAAAGCCAAATTCATGGAAGAGGTCTCCCAATGAGATTGTATAGAGGAAAGAACAGAACTATATGCAAAACCTTAATGCATCCACACACCTAGTTGAATCAGAGTAGCCCATTTGTAAGCACAAGGAACAATATGATTTCTTAGAAGAAGAGAACCAGGATGCAGATTGTCTGCAGCTACCAAGGGAATGTTTGGCAGAAAATATATCAAAAGGATGACATTAGACAAGAGTCATTTGGCCTTGGAAATGAGAATAGGATTTAAAACTTTACATAGCAGAGTGAGCAGTTCAAAAACCAGATTGCATAGAGTCTAGTGCATCATGATTCTGAAGAATGTGACTAATGTAATGTTTACGGTATATACTCGAGTATAAACCGACCCGAGTATAAGCCGAGGTACCTAATTTTAATTACAAAAACTGGGAAAACTTATTGACTCGAGTATAAGCCTAGAGTGAGAAATGCAGCAGCTACTGGTAAGTTTCAGTAAACAAAAATTGAGGCATGTGTGGGTTAAATGTTTTTGAATAAGGTATTTATTTCAAATAATAGCCCCCTACCTGGGCCAGACCAGCTCTGATGCAGGTGCAGGTCAGAAGCGCAGGCGGAGATCAGAAGCGCAGTCATCTTCAGGGAACAGTGTTGGACTGGAGACCTGAGGCTTCCGCCACAGGGCCCCTGCTCCCTCATTTCTAGCCCCCTACCTGGCCCAGACAGGTGCAAGTCAGAATCGCAGGTGCCAAGTGGGGGGCCCAATTGGAACCATTTTGGTGGGGCCCCCCTAGAAGGAACTTTGCTGTCTGTTGCAGGGTCACAGATCTGGATGGGCAAATAGTGCCTGCTTTCTCCTCTGTCCAAGTAACGGCTGCCAGTTGGGGATGGGGCAGGCTGGGCAACTGGGAGAAAATGTTCCTTTACTTTGTTTAATCTATGTGCACAAATTTTGGTTACCACTGGTAACTGTGTGTGTGCAGCACCATGGATTATATATACAACATTAATGCATTTCACTTGTTATTTTGGCCAGTTGGGTTTGGGGCAGGCTGGTTGAATTGGGTTTGGGGGTGGGCTGGGCCAATCAAGTTCAGCTGTGGCCTGGGCCATTCGGGTCTCAGCGGGCTGGGACAATCTGGATTAGGGGTAGGCTGGGCTACTGGGAAATTAAGTGAATAGCTAACACTGAAGCGGGGCCCCCATAAGTGCAGGGCCCAATTGGGCCAAATTGGTCCAATGTGCTTAAGACCGGCACTGCGCAGGTGCTCACTTCTAGCCCCCTACCTGACTCAAACCTGCTCTGGTGCAGGTTAGAAGTGCAGGTGCATTTACATTGCATCTTCTGAGAGAGCATGGTTCATTCGTGGATCCTGGCAGGGGGCCCCGGGGAGTGCTGGGAGGAGGGCCCTGTGAAAGTCCGACCCTGCACCACCCCCTAGAGGCCCCCCAGCCACAGTGCACTGACTCGAGTATAAGCTGATGTAGACTTTTTCAGCATATTTTGGGTGCTGAAAAACTCTGCTTATATTCGAGTATTACGGTAGTATAATGTTTAGAGAACATTGTCAGGGGTTGGATTGTTAGCATAAGTGCTGTCATTGTAAGGGGGCCTGTGATTCATAATAGTAGAGTATAGAACAATGTTATGAATATTAAAAAGCAAATCAGAACCAGAGAAAAAATGAAGCAGGGAGAGATTTGAGTTGAGATTGTATGCAGCTCAGTACAACCCTTTTTAATATTCAGGTCTGTCAGTAACACTGAAACATTTATGTTGTGTGATTGCAGAATACCCTTGGTTTATACTTTTTTCTTACCTGCATTAAAACATTCATAACATTATTTTGTAATGATAAAAGTTGAGTGTAGTGACTCCAGATGCCCTGATATGAGATGAGACCTCTCCCTATACTCAGGATTTAAGTTAGGGGATAGCTGGGGTATGCAATGTGTCTGTTTCAGACTTAAATAGAAATAAAGGTTGTACTGTATCCCACTCTGTGACTCACAGCATGTAAGTAATAACTCCCACGCTCCACATGTCCGTTGGAAAAGACACAAAATCATAATTCACTACTTCTGGGGCCAGAAATTCCGGAGTGCCAAAATTCACCTTCAGCTTCTCACGGGGTTTGTACCTTGGAAAAAAAAAGGACAATGCATGAAGTACTGACTTGACAGATAAGCCACTATTTGTTAGTCTGAAAATAAACCAACATTAATGCCCAAAACATACCTTCTTGCTAATCCAAAGTCAATAATTTTAATTTGGTTACCAGTTTGATTGACACATAAAATATTTTCTGGCTGTAATAAAAAAAAAAAAGTGGGGGAATTATTAATTCAATATATATTATCTTCTGCTGTATATGTAAATGCCATGCTTCCCAGAGTGTTCAGCCTTATATTTATCAACCAACCTTTAGATCTAGATGCAGAATATACTGCTGATGTACATAGTATATTCCTTCACAGATCTGTTTGGTAAACATTATTGCATCCAGTTCTGTCAGACTGTAGTTTTCATCAGTGATTCGGTCAAATAGTTCTCCACCATCCAAACTAAAATACAAGAAGCCAAATTTAGTACTTGTACAGTTATGAGACCTGTTATCCAGAATGCTCGGGGCCTGGGGCTTTACTGATAACAAATCTTTTATAATGTGAATCGTCATGCCTTACGTCCACTAGAAAATCATGTACACTTTAAAACAACTCAATAGGCTAATTCTGCTTTTAAGAAGGATTCATTTTCTTAGTATGGATCAAGTACAAGGTACTGTTTTATGATTACAAAGAAAAAGGAAATCATTTTTCGAAATTTGGATTAGGCTAAAATATAGTCTATGGGAGGAAGCCTTTTCGTAAACTGGCGCATTCCAGATAACATGTTTACAGATACTGGATCCCATATAAACTGCTAATATTATATTATATAGTAGTTTAATATATTAATAGTCTACTATAATAGACTTGGCTAAGGAATCTGTTTTGGCCACTAACTAGCAATACCACAAAAGTTTCAGCAGAGGAGCGAAGGCAGCAATATGGCACCTGCCGCACAACACGTATACATGTGACTATGCAGAAGCTAAGCTATAGAGCCATTCATCTTTTAAAGGCAAAATAACATGTTCATGTAGAAAAGAGTTTGAAGGTGTGGCTCTTTATTATATCAATTAGCTAATATAACATCTTGTTCCTGATGTGCACATTGAAAGGCATTAGTGCTGAGCCAAGTAGTATTGGCACCCAAGACTGGTGCCCCATCATCCCAACAGCCACATGCTGCAGACACTTGCAAGGCATACATACACACACACACCCACTTCTGATGCTGGTCACTCCTTGTTTGTATCCTCCGTCACAGGCTGCTCTCATTGGTTGTGCCCCCACCTAGTTGTGTCCTAGGCAGCTGCCTACGCATAGTTCTAGCCTTGAGATTTTTTTTAAGTGTGTAAAAAGGTTTCTGTGCTGGTTTTTACACAGTCCCTCACTATGTACAGTATATCAAGGCATAGTCTACAAGCATGAAGCAAAATAAAAAAGGTTTACAGATATACTCCTTACAATGTAGCATATTGGTGCTGCAAAAACTTTTAGCCCCAGTTTGAGCTGAAGAATGGAGTTTATAGTGTACAGGAATCCTGATAGAAAATAACATAATTTATTGCTTTTCTTTTTAGAGCCACTATCTATTGTACCAGCAGGCTGTACTGGATGCACCAACCTCATAGGTGGAAAAACATTTTTTGAGAACTGTTAGACTGCCCGAAAAGAGACCAACTATTATATATATATTCATATGGAATTATAAATTCTCTAATGGAATACCTTCTATTGGTTGTCTCCCTTATAAGTCACACACTTTTTTTCTGAACAGCCTGCTAATATATTCATGTAACTGCAGCATCAGAAGGAACTGTTTGTTTATGGGGGTTATTTATTCTAGAATAATGGGAATTTTTTAAACTCTAATAAATTAAATTGTATTAAAAATTCAAATGGTTTATTATTTATGAAAGAATTTGAACGGCTAAAATTTTATCGAATAGTCCCGACCCAAAAACCCAAATCAAATTCGAATTGAGTTTTCCTCCAAAAAAAAAAATTTGTTTTCTCCCATTGGAGTATATGGGGCGTCGTTTTTGAAGCAAAAATTGGCTCATATGTACTATTAAAATCTTCAAATAGTCCAAGAGACCTCTGCCATGAACATGAACTCGGCAGGGAAAATAGTCGAATTAGAACTTTTTTTTAGAACTTTCGAATTCAAACTCTGAAATAAACCCTTGAATATTGCACATCAAATTTTTTTTGCTCCTATTGGAGTCATTTTTGCGGAAAAACTTGGAGAAAATTTTGCTCATCGCTACTATTAACAATAGTTCAAGGGACGGCTGCCATTGACTTTTGCTCTTAGGTGGTGAATATGCTAATTCCAATTTTTGAAGGGTCTAACTAATAAATCTCACATTCAAATTCGAGTCGGTGGTTTTAAATTCTGTGTTGACCAAAAAATTATTTTAAAAATTTTACATTTGAACCCTATTAAATCTGCCCCTAAGTGTCAATTTGTGCCACTCCTTTTTCGTATATGAGTTAGAGTCTCCATTCCTCCTTATAACATCCAGCCACTAAAAGTGTATTAGATAAGGAGTGACATATATCAGTGTGAAGCCAATGTTAATGTTTAACCACTTGAGCAGATATATGTTTGAGCATCCAGGGAATGCCAATAGGATGTGTTCCCATTTCAACATGAAAATCAGACAGTACTATATGTATTGAATGTAATGTTCCCAACCCCAATGCACCAAGTACAGCAAACAAAAAGTATCTTCAGACTTACTATTCCATTATCAAGGTCAGGTCATTCTTGCACTCAAATGCATCATAGAGCTGTATCAGGTTGACATGATTTAGCTGGTTCATGACATTGATTTCATTTTTAACTTCATCCTGTTAAAACATTACATGATTCACTCATCTACATGAAATCGAAACTGGCAGCTAGTGTTTCAGCTTTTAATGCGGTCATTAGTATAAGTGGAAAATAAAATCAAGCCTTGGCTGACAGTTTAGAAACACCTGGAGGCAGACAGAGCTATAGTATATAGAATAGACTTGTGTATAAGTATCGGCATTATGCATTTTGAATGAATATAAAAGGGAAAGAAAATCTAAGCTCTTATAATAACAAGCAACTTCAAAAGGTTTCCAAGGAACTAAATGGTTGATGGTGTTATACTGAAAAATGTACATATAAATGTAACATGCAGTGATTACCCTATCCTTTGCTCCTTTGACTTTGATTATTTTTGCTGCTAGCTGAAGCCCAGTTGCTTTTTCTACACATCTGTGAACTTGGCCAAAGCGCCCCCTGCTGAAAAAAATTGTGTCAGTAAAAAAAGTCACAATAAAATATAAACTAAATTTAGGTTCAGAAATGTAGACAAAAAAAAAAAGAAAAGATGTGTTGTCAGATTCCATGGGGGAAGAGGACATAGCAACAGTATACAGCTATATTTACTATGCTTTGGTGTAGGTCTTGTGTACTAATTCCTTGAAGTGTTGTTGTTACCACTGATTAAAAATAGCATGGCACACAGCAAATTATTTTGAAAGGCCAATGGCATAAATTAAGAGCAACCTTCTATACAGCTGTCTTACAAAGGCAAACATGCTATGCATCTTTTGTTCACTTAGATTTCATAATCAAACACTGGTAAACTAAATAGGAATTCCAGTGCTGTGTGTGTCGCCTTGTGTTTCTCTTCAAGCAGTGCTGTTCCTCATAGTGCTGTGCCTTTATATGTATATACTCCTTTTTGAAAGAAATTTGAGTCATTATAAGGAATATAGATGTTATTTGTCACCCCAATGAAACAGTAAAAACATCCAATGGATTCAGCAGCGTGGTTTCCAAATAACTCAAACTATTCACAATGCGTAGAGGGTCTACAAACATCCTAGTATGACCATTTTGGCTAGACTGCTGTTTATTACAGATGACATTGACATGGCTGTTGAGTACATAATGGTAGATAATAAATCTAGAGCCGTCGCTATGGCACTCTGGTTTCTGGTTACCTCAGCAATTTGACAGTGGATTATTCTTGTCCATCAGTTGAGTTAAGGCAGGAACTCCATTATAATTCTGGTAGATGAGTGATGAACGTTTGGAATGTACTCTTTTGAACCAAGGCACAGTCATATAATAAGGGTATACATTCCACAGAGGTGCCAAACTTCAGTGAAGTTCCATAGAGAGGGCAGTCCAGTAATATGGATTTGATTGGTGTCTCCACCAGACTTGATGGTTTAGAGTTTTTAGGATACATTCCTAAGCATTTCCAGGACTGAGCAAAGAATTTCACTGTATCAATCAACTGCTATGATGTATAGCAGGCAGGTAAATATTATTCCAGTCAAGTAACTGGATATTAACATATTTATATATATTTTTATTGACAACTTAAAACTTTTTTTGATGAATATTTTGACCCTTAGAGAGAACGGTTAAGGTCCTCCAAGAAGGCAATCAAGAACACAATTCAATAACCAAAATTAGAGCCAAAGGAGAACTTCATGAGACTGTTCTGAAAACAACCATTATATAGTCACAGCTGTCCTTTATTTTCCTGCAGTATCCATACCATGCAAGTATAGGTATGGGATCTGTTATCCAGAAAGCTACAAATTACAGAAAGGATATCTCACACAGAATACATTTTAATCAAAGATTTAAGATAGGGAGAGCCAAATTGCATTCAGGTAACAGGTCCCATACCTGTAACTTGATTTTATTATTCATGTAAAAACTAGCTGCTGATTTACTACTACTTTACTTTTACTCATAAACTATTTTTGAGCATCCAGAAACAACTATTAATTGATCTAGAGAGTCATGTTTATTCTGAGCTTATAAATAGAAAAATACCAAAGTGTTACAAAGTTCTCCCAATGGGTCAGCCAGACAGCAGTTGGTGTAAGAGTTGGGGCAAATGCTTATTTGCTGTCCTGGATACTCATTGGAATGATATTTATTATAATATTTTTGAAGCATCTGTCACATTTTTAGAAGCTATAGGGTACCTGAAGAAATATTTAAACCTAAATGTGAAAAATCTTTGCCTTAAATGAATGGTACCTTTGAAGTAAATGACATGTCCTAAACATGGTTGATCAAGAAAAGCATTTGTACATATACTAGCTGCATTATTATCCAACTCAATCGCAGATGATACTAACTGCATAGGATTTCAGGGAAAGAAAAGGAAAAATAAGCTGTAATTGATTCTCTTGGCAGGCATTAATATTTGGCACATTTTAAACTTACCCTCCTAAGACCTCATTTTGGCTGACAGAATAACATGACGACAAGATTGCTTGTTTAATGCTCACTATCCGATGGTTGAATGGTGCAGGAGGAGGAGGGCAGTCATCTAAATGAAGATATAAATTAGATAAGCAACTTCACTTTATGCTTTATTTGTTGTTGTTTTTATGAAAACATGAGTATATCATCATCTGATAAAGAACAAATATTTTAGGAAATTTATGTTACATGGATTTGGCAGAAACACAGAATTTGTACAGTGCTTAGTGCTATAATTGATTTGGCGCTTATTAAAACAAAAACAAAAAACTACCTGCATTTAAAGCTACTCCAGAAAGGGTTAAATAGGACTCTTGCCACTCAAATAAGGGCACAAATGTTTATGAAAGAAGGAATTGTTACAGCTTCACACACACTCAATGATCTGGGTCTCTTAAACAATATATTGGATGAAACTTAGTGGCAAGGGGGTCATTCAGCAGATTTCTTCATACAGACTAATGTAGTACTTACTCTGAGATACCATCAACAGTATACAAGGTGCCCAAGGTTAACGCCTACACTTCCCTCAGCCTCCACATTTGCACCCTACAAAACAATGAGGCTGACACTCTACCCAAATCATTGGTGCTTACAGGAACCGTAACTTCAAAAAATAAGTGTTTTAAAGTAAAAGAAAATAATGCAGTGTTGCCCTGCACTGGTAAAACCGCTGTGATTGCTTCAGAACCATCACTACTGTTTATATAAATATGTTGCTGTATAGCAATGGGGGCAGCCATTTAAAGAAGAAAGGGCTCAAGTTACACAGCAGATAGCAGATAAGCTCTGTAGCACATAATAGTGCTCCACTAATTAGTTATCCACTAATTAACCTGTGCAATTTATCCTTTTTCAGTTTCCACAATTTCTACTCAGCAGCTTGTTTATATGAACTATAGTAGTGTTTCTGAAGCAAACAGGTCTGCTTTACCAGTGCAGGGCAACACTACACTTTAATTTTTGGTGTTACTGTTCCTTTAAGATTAATCTTCTAGACAGAGCAACTAATCATATTACTCTGCAAAATAATCATAGCCTACCACCATGACACAAAGGCTTCACCTGGGTTTCCTGCATCATTTCTGATCCAACCTCTTGGATTTCCATATCTGTTGCTGTTCCTTGTTTCACCTCCTGCTTGTTCACTGACTTTGCTTCACTGCTGCTGGTCTCTGGCTTTGGTCTATTCTAGTTCCTGATTTTGCCTCTGCGTGAGGCTGATACATTTCTAAAGAAGCAATGTGGCCAGTCCTGTTATCACTTTCAGGCGCTGTTCTGGTAGGTGCAACATAGGTGTTTTCACATCTTGATTTAAAAAATGGAGTATCCTGGGCTTTTATTTAATTACCCTCAATCATGGTGGTCCTACTTCAATTGTGGTGCTCTCTAACCCATTGGCTCTTGTTTTTCTGGCATATACTTCACCCCTGGTTCATAGCACCATCCACCATCTTTTATGAGTGGAGTCCAACAGACCTACCATAGCTTCTACCTACCTATTAAACCAATATGGGGACACCAGCTACGTCCCGGTACCACTGGGAACCTCCACACTACCAAAAGCTTTGCCTACAACCCCCCCACTCATTTATTAAATGAATAGAAGAACATCTACCTATTTGACAAAAATAAGAGCTCTTTGCAGGTTTTGTGTTTTGCCATCCGTAGACTCCATTGCAAAATATAATTTAGTAGGATACTCACCGATTATATGTAAAAAAGATGCCTCAGAATCAAGTGACTTCTTTCTAGCTATAGCTCCTATGTAATATTCTTCTGCTCCTTTACCATGGTCTTCTGTTAGTTGGGCATGGTCTATATCACTAGTCCTTTGCTGTCCGACAGACTTTTTATCACAGCTCTCCTGCCTCTTCAAGCACTTTGTGTTTTTGTTACACGATGGCTGAACCTTTCCAAGTTTTACACTTAGAGAGGTTTGTATGTCCTCTGCTATAACTTTCTGGGAAATATCAATCCCATGAAAGGCTGACGTTTGTTTTACAGTGTCCCTTCCTGCAGTCAATATTTCAGTTTTTTTCACTTTAAGTTCCTCCGCAGTATCTGTCCTGGAAAAAAATAACCATAATATTTAATTCCATAGTAGAATATTAGATTATAAGTATGTTTTATATGAAATGGTGACAAAAATATTGAGTCCCTTAACCTCCTACCTAAATGCGGAGCTGCACAGTGTGGGTTGGCAGCATCCATTCAGGAGTAAAAAACAATAGATCATAGTAAATTAAATTGCACAGCTTTACAGGGGTCTGTAAAGAATCAAGGAGTGCAAAAAGTTGCAAAATCTAGTAAAATCCTGCATTTAATTGATAAGTACAGGTAGTTAGACAAAGCAGACAGTTCCTGATAAATCATGTGTTGGTTTCAAATGTACAGATTTGGCTTGAGTATATTGTTCTGCATGAACATAGCCAAGTTCTGACTAGGTCACTATGAAGAGACCTCTTTATTTTTAGGAACATGCATGTGCCAATTGGACAGTCCCTGTGCATGATTTGTGGAATCTAAGGAAGTCCTCGACTATGGCATTTATAATATTTAATTAAGAAGAATCTCAGAATAGAGTTACTAAAAGTGCTGCCCCGTTTATATGCACAGTGTATTCTTACATGTTGGCATAACACTCAGAAGACCTCCGCTGCTGGTCTGTACAAGTGTAGTTAAAAGCATGCACCTATACCAACAGCAACAGGGCTTTGTCCTAATAAAGAGAACATATTTTATTGCTGTATTTGTCTTGTTCTGAAGCATGATTAGTTTCTAGCTCATTACAAAGCATCTAAATAGACTTATGAGCTGCACAGGGACAACATAGTACAGGTATGGGATCCCTTATGCAGAAACCCGTTATGCACAAAGCTCTGAATTACGAAACTTGATCCAAACTAAGGTATATTTTATTCTTATTGGAGGCAAACCCAGCCTATTGGGTTTATTTAATGTTTCAGTTATTTTCTTGCATACTTCCAAATTATGGAAATATCCTTTAACCAGAAAATCCCAGGTCTGGATAGCAGGTCCCACACCCGTTGATATAATATATTTTGTTGCAATATTTATAAATCCCACAATATAAAGTCATGTTTTGGTACCTGATAACTTGTTCTTTACTAGGTTTGAGTTTTAACAGCGAACCAGATTTGTTGATGGTTGGAGAACTATGATTTTCCTCCTTAGATCCTGAATAATGGACCTTCTGCCTGGTGCTCTGCTCGGTTAGTTGAGTGGTCGCAACCTGGTCCTTTTGCCTGGTATTCTGCTCTATGACTTGATTGGTCGCAGTCTGGTTGTGCTGGGATGCCACCCCAAATTGTTCCTTCTCCATCTTCTGCATACATGTTTTGGAGCCTTGTGCATTTTCACAATATTTAGAGGCATCTTGCAGTGATACTGTGGAATCTAATTTGATGGTTGTACTCTGTGCAGCTTTTTGGCTCAGATCTTCAAGTGCACTGCTTTTTTTGCTATCTGGAACATTAAAATATATTACATATAGTAGAAGAAAAAGCAAACTTTAAACTAAGTAATACAGAATACAAGCTTATTTATACTACAGATGGGCAATTTATATTCAGGAAGAATCACTGTTTCCTGGCCACCACCCCGCCCATAGACCAGAACATCCCTCCCTCAAAATCTTTAATACCAACCCCCGGAGCCCACCTACCTCGTCTTTTTTTCTTTCCTTGTAGTTGGTTATATCCGCTGGGCAAGTAAAAACTTCCTGAGGTGGATTGGGCATGAGTGCTTTCTTTTTCCTCCCTATCTTGTTAATACAGGGATAGACAGGTGGAAGCAGGGACCACCTCCATATGAGGCCGTGTCATGGAGTTGACCCTTTTAGGTAGCCTGCGACACTAGGAGTCCAGTTTTTCCATGCCATCAGTGGTTTCTCTGTCAGTTGGAGTTGGGTCCTGCTTTCATTCTGGTGTCCCCAGTGCCCCCCCCCCCTCCATCCCCATTGCCTGCCTCTGTTGGATCCAAGGGCACCCCTCCGACTCCCCTCTCTGCTGCCTGTTGTTGCGCCATCGCGGTTTGCCTAGCAACGGAAGGAGAGAAGTGCGGCTCTGTTCCGGTGCCGGCTCACCCCTTTGGTGCTGCGGCCATTTTGCCTTAAGGCTGGCAGCATCTGGGAGGGTTTCAAGCTCTGGTGGCCATTTTGTGTGTGGGCAAAAAATCTGCCTGACGTCTCTCTTCCAGTTCAAGTCTTGTAGGCTTTTTAAACTGACTGTCCCTGGGTGTTTTGCTGCCAGTTCCTCTCTCCTGTGGGTCTCCCAAGGTTTGAGTCTCTCTCTCTCTCTCTCTCTCTCTCTCTCTCTCTCTCTCTCTGTGCCTCAGCTTGGTAATATGGTGGGGGGTTTTTTGTGTCAGTTATGGTCATGACTTCTTAGATTTTCCTATAACCTTATGTCTGGTTTGTTCTATGGATTCCTCAGCCTCAGGTGCCTCTGTCCTCCAAGCTAGGTAGGTCCCTCCTTCTATCTATCTTCATCTTTTATTTCTATGTCTCTCCTTCTTCTCATCAGGGTTTTTTCTCCCACAGCTTGCCTGAAGATGCATCTTCAAAAACACACAAAGCCAAAACTCCCCACGTGGGCCCCCTGGAGTGCATGGGTTGCTTTGGCCCTCCACTAGAAGGCAAAAAATTTTGCAGATCTTGCTGGAGGGATTTCGGTAGTTCGGCTACTACCTTTCCTACCGTGGCCCCTGAAAATGTGGAGGAATATCAAAGGTTAGCTTCCCAGTCTGGCAATGCTTGGGGGACAGCTGAAAATTCCTCAGAGGATGATTTCCTGTCACCTGAACATCTTTCAGATACCTTGCTGGATTCTGAGGAGGAAACAGATAGTTCCCAAGATACCTTTGGCCTCTCTTTGGTTGCTCTGCTCATAAAAGCAGTAAAGCAAACCTTGGGAGTAGAAGTGGAGGTGCCAGGTTCTACTACTGGAAAAGTTCTACCTTCTCCTTCTTCAAACCGGCATGTTTTTCCTCTCTTCCAAGAAGACTCTGACCTCATTAGAGCCGAGTGGCAGAAGGCTGCTAAAAAGGTTTCTTTTGTGTCTCAGGAGACCAGATTCTCCAAACAGTACCCTTTTAAAGACTCAGAGGTAAAAGAGTGGGTTTCAGGCCCCTGCAGTGGATCCAGCAGTCATACACCTGGCAAAGAAAACCACCTTACCTTGATGACAGTTCTGCTTTGAGGGACCCCATGGACAGGCATGCAGACTCAGATCTTAGAAAAGGATTTTTAGTAGAGGTAGCTGCCTGCAAACCAATGATAGCTCCGATTTCTGTAGCTGTGGCCATATCCTTTTGGATAGCGCTAATCTATAGAGCCTTGTCTGAGGGAGTAGACAGGAAATAAATTTCCTCTAGCCCAACAGAACTAAAACTAGCCACTGGATTCATTTCAGAAGGAGCAGTGGATCTCACTAGATTGGCAGCCAGATCCATGGCCATGTCTGTGGCTGCTCAGATCCTGGGCAGCAGATGTCTCCTCCAAGATGAGCCTATGTAACTTGCCCTTTGAAGGATTGTGTCTTTTTGGGTCCAGACTGGATGATGTGATTGCAAAAGTGTCTGGAGGAAAAGGTCTATTTTTGCTTCAGGAAAAGAAAGAGCAGAGGTCTTCTCACTTCAGATCCTCCATTTTTCGTGGTTTAGGATGAACCAGATCAGGCTGGCAGGTTTCCAGGTCAGGCGCTGAGGGTTTCAAACCTTTTTCATGGAAAAATGGACAGGTCTAAGATCTCTCAGTCCACCAAGAAACCCTCCAGACTATCCTTCCCCCATAGGGAAGGTAGGGGCCAGGTTAGCGGATTTCCTCAAGGTTTGGCTTCCCGCCATTTCAGATCAGTGGGTACTAAATACTGTATCTTACGAAGAGGCTATTTTCTGGAATTTGTCTCTATACCAACCAAAGACCATTTGTCATTTCTTCTTACCCCAGCAAAGATTAAAAAAGAAAAGCATTGGATCATCATTTACAATGGTTAGTGGAAGAGAATGTTATCACTCCAGTTCCACAGGCAGAAAGGTAAAAGGGATTCTACTCAGTGCTGTTTCTGGTAAAAAAGAATTCAGGGTGATGGAGACCTATATTGGATCTAAAACTAATCAACAAGCACATGAACATTCAAAAGTTCAAAATGGAATCCATTTTCTCCATCATTGCAGCAATCCTTCCAGGGGATTGGCTTCTGTCCATCTGTCTATCTACATATTCCAGTGGCAGCCTCAAATCAACGCTTCATTTGCTTTGCCATTGGAAAAAGACAATTCCAATTTTGATGCCTACCCTTTGGTCTAGCCACCACTCCCAGGGTTTTCTCAAAGATTTTAGTCACCTTAATCACAGCAATCAGGCTGGAAGGAATTTTGATTTGGCATTATCTGGACAACATTCTCTTGTCCACAAGGGACCAAGAAACACTGTTAAAACATCGAGATTGAGTCCTGAACTTCCTTATCTCTCATGGGTGGCTAATCAATGCAAAGAAGAATCAATTATCTCCATCCAAGTCCCTGGTTTATCTAGGAGCTTGGTTCAACACACGGGAGAAATTTGTATATCTGCCTCCTTAGAAGATTGCAGCAATCATCGGTCTAGTCTTATATTTCATGACACTAAGTCAGGTCCCAGGCAGGGATCTGATGTCAGTGCTAGTTTCAATGGCCTCAACTATTCCTGTCACCAAATGGGCATGATGGCATATTAGACCAGCTCAATACCTGTTCCTGGACCAATGGGAGTTTCTGCAGTGAAATTGGCCATGTTCTCCTTTGCCAAAGTTCTAAGGGGCTCCTCAATCAAGATCATAATAGACAACACTACAGCAGTTGCTTATGTCAAGAGACAAGGGGGCACCAGGAGCAGACCACTACTTCAGGAAGTCCAGCCCATCATCCAGTGGGAAGAGAAGAATCTGATCTTGTTGACTGCGGAGCATCTCCCAGGGAAGAACAATCCAGAGGAGGATTTTCTAAGTCGCAATTGCATGTCAAGTCACAAGTGGTTCTTGAATCAGGAGGTCTTTCAGACTCTGGTAGAAAAATGGGGTCTTCCAAAAGCCGATCCCATGGCATCCCATCTTAATGCAAAACTTCCAGTTTTCTTTTCAAGCCCAGGGTTCCGATGCCCTTCTTCAGAACTGGTCCTTCAGTCTGGCATATGCCTTTCCACCATTTCCTCTCATCCTGAAGACCCTTCAGAAGGTAGTACAGGACAGGATCTAATTGAACTTGATTGCACCAAACACAGGCCATGGTACAGTTGCTTCTAAAGCTGTTAGTGGCTCCTTCTTGGTCCCTTCCGGGGAGGAGAGATCTGTTGAACCAGGGACCTATACTTCACCCAAATCCAGCAGCTTTATCCCTTCAGGCCTGGAGGTGTAGCGCAAGAGACTGGAAAGTCTAGATTTTTTAAGGGGAGTTATGGATACTCTTTTAAAGGCAAGAAGGCAAGATATTATAGGATCTGGAAAAGATTCCAGCTTTGGTGCATCCAAAATGGCCTTTCATGGGAGGAGATCGCTCTTCTGCAAGTCCTAGGCTTCCTCCAATCTGGTCTAGAAAAGGGTCTACAGTATAGAAGCTTAAGGATGAAAAGTATTTACCTTCAGTTACTCTCTGTTCCTCAGCCTGCCCCACTCCTCTGTTAGGTCCATGCTTTGTTTTAACTTCTTTCTCTTCAGATATGTCTTTGGCCTATCAAAGTGATAGAGAAAACAGTAATGGCTAATCATACCCAAAACACCCCTTTCTGATATATTTGCATTTGGTTTTAAAAATAATTCATATAATATATATATAGAAAATGGTTATGCTGTTGTTTGCATTGTCTTGCAAGGCTTCCTAGTTTATTAGACCTGAATGACAAACATATTAATTGCTTAATCCTGAAGTGTTGTAAAAATGTGAATAAGATTGGATTGTGGACCACTGGGGTCAAAATGTTTAGTTAAAAAGATATTTATCAGAAATGCCAACCAAAATGACAAAACTGCTGTTTTGAGAGAGGAGAAGACATAGGCACTTGATTACATGGCCCCTGAAAGCATAAAAATGACTGTAAAGTTTTCAGACTTTATTTTCTCCCCTTTCCCAAACACTTGACAATTTTATAAAACACAAACATACACATATTTTATTTTCTTACTACATCTGAAGTGAAGAATAAAGCTTAGTTATTATACCTTAATGCTCAATAGCATACAATATTTACATTATATACATTATTTATTTTTATGTTACTGCTGGCTGTATGATTCCATGTAATCTTATTTAAAAGCAAGACTTTTAGAACATTAAAAGTGCATGTATCAAAGAGAAAGTATGGGCACAAGAACCTTTGTGAATAGCATTTGGATTGGCACATCCATCTTTTATACTTTTCACTGCACCATGTGATGGTAAATTACCCTATAGAGCTTGAGAATATGCTTTTTACCAACATCCATGCCTATACTAATATATGCATATCTTTGTAGATGTCTTTGCAACAACAGGTTTCCCCATAGCCTCTGTGAAGTGTGCTGGATGGTCTAATTTCCAGTGCAGTGCACTTGGGTCAGTTTTATTTGTTTTAGGATTTAGTTCACAATTTAACAAAATCCCAAAGTTTGGAATTCTTTGCTTCAGCTGATTCTCTACCCTAATGATCTGGACATCCGAGGTGTGGTGAGGGTAAAACGTATTTGTTGACTGATGCTGTTGGGATGATTGTGCTCTAATTTATATATGTAAATTACAGTTTGGCTTCAGTTTACATTTGCCAATCATGTGGCTAATACCAGAATTGATATATGCATACCTAATTTTTTTTCTTATTGCAGTTGTTTTGCAATTTAACATCTAATGAATTACTTAAAATATGATGGTATGAGTTTATAGGATTGATTCTTCAGAGCTGAGTGTTTTTTTTCCTTCTATTTCTATTATACAAAAACAATGAAGGCATTTGTATTGCCATTTGCACTTATTCTCTAACTAACTCTGGGGTTAGTTGAAATCTTTCACATTTTATTTCTTTAACTCAGATTTTTTTTTTTTTTTTTAAATGCTTGCTTTAAATATGGTTTAAATTTTCCTACTTATTGTTATTCTTTCTACTTGTTCATCAAAAGTGCAATTCTATGTAGTGTAATAAGCCAATATATCATGCAGGTAATTTAGAGCAGGTTTTTTTCTAGCCAGTGTTTTTCCAGCTCTCAGCATCCTCTCCAGCAGGGGACACAGTGATTGCCAGATCAATGATAGGTAGAGTTCTGCAAGTTACAAGACCCCCTGACAGAGACAGGGGTGTCCAAAGCGTGACTCAGCTTTTGGCTGATCATGAAGTACAGACGTGTAAAATGTGCAAACAAAGGGTACAGAGCACCCCTTTGATGCTCTTTGAATACTTCCCAATTTTTGTCATTACACTGCATCCATAGGGGGAGTCAAGTGTGCACCATAAATACACATCTCGGATAGATATGTATTTATGGTGTAAATACACATCTATACTCATAAATACACATCTCGGATAAACTATAACTCAAAATAATAGGAGAAATGTTTTATAATAAAATAATACAGTCTAAAAAATTAATTCTCTATTCCTATTAAGCATAAGAAACATAACTGATATAAATAAATAAATGCCTGGATTTTCAAAATTCTTCCTGAATGAAATACTTTATGTCTCTTCATTGAAGGGAAAGATGGAAAGACTCCGCATTTGACAAATAAGATATCAACTGGCAAAGACACAAGTCTCTAAATACAGAATTGTCCATGTGCTTGATAACTTGTCACAGGGCTGTCTTTTTAATGGCACCTACTTGGCAGTAAGAAAAAAGGAGTGAGCCTAGAGAAAACACCAAATACATTGACTAAAAATAACAACATGGACATTTAGTAACAAATATTTTATCCTAAGTGTATCAATGTTGACTCTAGATTTTTGAACTGCAGTTAAATGCCTACCATGCTTGTATTTAGAGAGTTTCACACAATACACCTTGATTTCATATCAGTAAAACCGTAAATATTTCATAACCAACCTCATATTTTGACTCCTTTTTCCATGGTACTGTACCCTTTAGAATAAAGTCTACAATTTTAGAGTTCCTTAGAGTACTCCCCACAAACGCCACCACCTTTTCCATCGTGGACACCATCCTTTCTAGACTGTCTAACTTCTCTCTGTTGATCACAGAATCCTCATGTATGGATTTAAGCAGTCTTATTAATTCTGAGCAAGAACTGTGTCCAGGACTATGAATACTCTCAATGTTTTCAGAAAGAATTTGTTGACTGGGCCCACGTAATGCTGCCAGCATGTCCATTCCTTTTTCCAACATGTCCATGTTGTGATGCACATTTTCCAGTTCTTCCTGAAAATGTAAAAGTTTGTCCATTTTCTCATTTAGCAGATTCAACTTTTTGTCCATACTGCTGACCCCTCCTGGAGGCCTGTTTACTGATTTTGATTGCTCAAATTTATTCTCATACATTTTAGCCAAACAAGTTGCTAACGAGTCTTCCTTACTCATTTTTCCTTCCAAGTCAATTCAGAGTGTCAGCCTTAATGCATGTAATCCTTTGTCTAATTCTTGTTCTATATCATGGCTTTAAAGTCAATCTGCAACTCTACGCTGGAAGTTATAGATGGATGGGCGTCACATTCTTGACTGCAAGCAGATTAAAGTTACACTATCAGCTTTTGCACTGCAAGAACTCTAAACAACTGGCTAAACTTGGCATATAACATTTTTTTGGGGGGGGTTCTGTTGACGTCACTGAGACATTTTAAATTCTTTCCTGAGAGGCTGTTGATTGATAAGCATGTTAAGAATTGACAATGCTAAACGCTGAAATGTTTAGAGGAACTAGTCAAAGCTCTCCAAAATCTCATCTTTAACACCCCTTGTATCCTCCCTCTCACAAACAAACAAACAAGTTAAACTGACATTAAACCATTTGCAAATTAGGCAGGCAGACTGCAGGTGGAAAAAGAATAACTTATTTTTTACTGGAAACAGCCTTATTTAAGAAAGAACAACATATGTCTCGAACTGAAAAGCTTGTCAAATTGGCTGTCACTTGTGGTTAAAAATAGATGACAATGTCAAGGGTATGAGCCATAAAATATCTGGCGCTAGGACATCTTTGTAAACTGAAACGTTTCACTGCCTTTGTGTTCTGTGCATTTTAAAATGGGATAAACAATTACACTGGCCATTCTCTTTTCAAATGACAATCTCAACCGAAAAAGAATTAAAAATAAAGTTTAGCTAGTTTACTGTGATTTAAATATTGTATATAATAATGCGGTTAGTAACAAGAGCCTAAGAGCCAGTATACATTTGTCAATAATATTCCAGTATAAATATTCCAGTATATGCCAGTATACATTTGCTTTGTGTATAGTAATACTGTCATAGAATGGTTCCTGCCTATTTTATCAAGGCTAGGTTTTAGAGAAGATGGAGTTAAAAAAAAGTTTTTCTCATGTTAAACAAAATCCAGACAATGTGATAAATTGGATAAAGCATGAGAAACAAAGATTTCTAAACTGTAGCATTTTAACCTTCAACCATTGTTTTTTTTTTTTTCCTTTTCTGGACAATAAACAATTTTCACTAACAATATCACTGACTAGTTCTACATCTTGTAGATAATTAGGATAAATATATGGAAGAAATGCAGTTATAGAGAATAACAGAGATAGAGAGAGTTGAAAGAAAGGAGAAATGCGGGACATATAGATGTTCATCGGTTTTTAGTTAGGAGACAGTATGTTGAGGCAGAGGGAAAGGGAATACCCAGCTGGAAAGGAGGCCAATATGACAGATGGTCAAGTAACAAAGGGGTACCCACCAAACTGAAACATTTCATTAAAAAAAGGAAAAACGATCCCTCTTGCCAAAGTCCAAAAAAGATGGGGCAAGTACCCAAGGGAATATTGGGACTGTATACAGATTAAAAATTATCTTACAACAGTAGGTATTGACAAATTGACTAGACCATTAACAGAATGTGGGATTTCGCTTCAACAACCAAGAATAAATCATCCCATAGCAAAATTCTACAAAAAATTGATTGAGGAACCTCAAAAAGAGGAATCAAGATACAAAAAAAACTGGGAGAAAGAAACAAATATTAGCTTTACAAATGAGTTATGGGAAAAAATAATGCGTTCAGCACACAAAGGATCAAGGTCAATTAGGATACAAGAAGCTAACTTTAAACTCTTAAGTAGATGGTATATAACACCCACATTACTAAATAAAATATATTGATAATGTCGCTGGAGATTGCTGGAGATGTAAAAAAAGAATAAAAAAAGGATCTTTCAGTCACATTTGGTTCACATGTGAGAAACTTGGGAAAGAACAAACACTGGGAAGAAGTGTTCAGAATAATAGAAAAATCAAGACCTAGGACATACACAAATAGGATAGAAGCAGTAATTTTTAATGTAAGCAAAGCTACACAAACAGTAATAAAAGATAAACTTATCCTCCATATACTACAAACTGCAAGAATGGCTATACCAAAAAAGTGGAACAAGGAGGAACCTCCCACCAAAACAGACTGGCTCCGAGAACTGGAAGAGACAAAAACAATGGAAGAACTTAATGGAAAAATGACGTAATTTGAAAAAATTTGGAGAGACTGGAAAAATGTATAAATCAGATAAACTGAAAATACAAATAGATGGTTAGAAAATGAAAGGCCAAAATAATCCAAGATGAAAACCTAAATAAAGAATGGATATACAAGAGTTAAATGAAAGGAAAACTGATGAAGAGTAGAACCAGATAGCTTCCACCTACACCCCTAGTTTCTTTTTTACCCCCCCTTTATCCACCCCACTTATATAGTAACAGTATAGTAACACAGATGTATACCTAGTCATAAGAAAAGGCTTTCATGTAGCCTCAGAAAGGAAAATAAGGTATACGTAGAAGGAATAGTTTGATTTTGAATAGTCTATACCAGGGGTCCCCAACCTTTTTTGCTCGTGAGCCACATTTAAATTTAAAAAAAGAGTTGGAGAGCAACACAAGCATGAAAAGGTCCATGGGGATGTCAAATAAGCGCTCTGATTGGCTTTTTGGTAACCCATATAAGGACTGGCAGCCTACAGGAGAGAATGTTAGGCAGGACATCTGCTTTTTATACAACCAAAACTTGCTTCTAAGCCAGTAATTCAAAAATAAGCACCTGCTTTGAGGCCACTGGGAGCAACATCCAAGGGGTTGGAGAGCAACATGTTGCTTGCGAGCTACTGGTTGGGGATCACTGCTCTATACTGTGTGCTAAATGAATCATATACCTATGTTGCAAACTTGTACCCCCCCTTCTTCTTCTTCTGTATCCCCAATAAAAAATAAAGACTTACAAAAAAAAAGTTTTTCTCTAGTATTCAATTGTGTTATGTCTGAAGGTGTTTATAGTATTTATATCAGGCATATATTGCTTCCTCTGTGGTAGGGATGCTGTGATACTGTCAAGGGAAGGGCTGCTAGTCCAATTAGTTCCAGTCTTCACTGTAGCTCTTTTGGGGCACCAGAACTTTGCCACCAGGGATTCTGCTCATTTCAGAGGTTAAAATATAAACATTGTAAAGACCAGGCAAAACATAATCATAAACAGGCAAGGCTGTGAGGAAGGTGGCAAAATTCAAGGTCAAATGGTAAGGAAAGAGCAAATACCAGCAACTCACACTAACAGGCTTGAGCATGGTCTGTAAAACCAGAATGGCACAAAGAAAATCGCTGGCACACAGGGTAATGCTGGCAGGGTTGAACCCTTGCTTTAAGTTTGTTGCAGCATGCAAAGTTTCGGGGATAAACCACTTTATTAAGCTTGATCGTTTCTCTTGGAAGAGCAGGGTGTGCGAGCACATTCAGAAACATTTCTGTAAAACCAGAAGCCAGCTTGGGAAATTGAACTATGGTCATTGTGCCTGGTCATGTGCTTTCAAAAAAAGCCAGCACTTCACAATGGAACTGCTTTCAGATAAGCTATTGTTTCTCCTAATCAATGTAAATGAAGGGGTTATGACATTTATTGTGCACTCCAAATTAACAAATGATCAGTATAATCATAATAATAGTTAGGATCACCTGTCCAGGATGCTTGGTCTTCTGCATGGATTACTGAATGATCCTCTTTATTGCAACTCATATCAAATTCAATTCAGTATAAAGGGAAAACATCTAGAAATCTTGACGTAAACTCTGGCTTTTTATTTCCAGTTAATAGAGAACCTGACCTTTTTAAGTAACCTGTTCAGACATTATTTCCAGTGAGCAACAGCACAGTACATTCAGTCCCCACGTACAGGCTGCCTACAACATGATTCATTATCTTTACCACAATCACTGGTATCTCTGTATCATTAAAGCATTTGGGCAGTTTGTGTAAAGGAAAAAATATAGTTTTTTTCATGGAGGGTCTTTCACTAATTCAGTGATCCCCAACCAGTAGCTCATGAGCAACATGTTGCTCTCCAACCACTTGTATGTTGCTCCCAGTGGCCTCAAAGCAGGGGCTTATTTTTGAATTCCATGCTTGAAGGCAGGTTTTGGTTGAATAAAAACCAGGTGCACTGCCAAACAGAGCCTCAGTGTAGGTTGACAATTCACATAGGGGCTACCAAATGGCCAATCACAGCACTTATTTGGCACCCGAAAAACATTTTTCATGCTTGTGTTGCTCCCCAACTCATTTTACTTCTGAATGATGCTAATGGGTTCAAAAGGTTGGGGATCCCATTCAACGTGTTTTTTTAAACTGTATAAATTAGGTGGCATATAATTATTTACAAATGCAAGAATATATAATAGCAAGAATCTTGCTTGCCAGAGATTAGTCATGTTGGTTAGAACTAACATACAGATAACTGTGCAAATGTTGACTTTTCAGTAGAGGCATGGGATCCATTGTCTGGAAACCTGGTGAGTATATTTATCAAAGAGTGAAGTTAAGGGGTATATTCATCAAAGAGTGAAATTAAGAGTGAAGTTCCGCCACTCTCCATTAATTTCTATGGGATTTTTAAAGATATATTTATCAAAGGGTGAAATTTCACTTTCACTCATAGATAAATACGCCTTTCTCCATAGAGATGAACTGAGAGCTGAGGAATTTCACTCTAGCGGCGGAACTTCACTCTTTGTAATAATACAACAGTTCCTTGAACTTGATCCCAGCTAAGAAATAATTAATCCTTATTAAATATAAAACATTCATATTGGGTTAAATTAAAGCTAAAATGATTCTTTAGTATACTTGAAAGGTATGGAAATCCAAATTATGGAAAGATCCCTTATCTGAAAAACCCACTATTCTGTATAACAGGTCCCATACCTATATTACATTTTGATCAAACACGAGGAAAGAAAACAGAAGACCAATTAAAGCAGACCTGTCATCAACACACAAAAAGCTGTGCAAATGAATAATTGAACCCAAATGGATTTGGATTTCCAAAGTTGCTTCACGGGGCAACTTTGGGAAACTACGGAACTCCAAAGCGATCCTGCCAGCAATAATTTACCATTCAGTGTTAAGACTAGTGATAACCTATAGCTTAGAAATCAGAACATCAAACACAGATGCACACTGCCATTGTATTCTATTACAAAGCTAATCGTTAATCTATGAAGTAGCCGGTGATTTTCTCCTTTTGCAGCTTAAGGGTCGGGACGCCTGGCGACTAATCGCCTCTTCTTCTGGGCGCAATCTCCCCGAAACTGTCTTTGCGTGTCTTCCCTTCCACTATAATGAAAAGTCACCTGTGATAAGCACCCGCAGTGATTTGTTTTTGCAGTCTATGAGAAATGTCCTTCCCATAATTTGGAACGTTCTGGATAATGGGTTTCTGGGATAACAGAAAAAACACAAAATGGGACAGCACTCATTATTGTATCAAAATTGGATTGAAAATGTAAAAGTTACATTACCATAATGTGCACAATTGTAATAGCAACGTTTCGAGTTCAAGTACACATCAAACCATATCTGTAGTATATAATAGATAAGGTATCATTGTACACATGGCTTGAGAAAGAGCCTATCTGGGCTCAAAACGTTGCTATTACAATGTGCACATTATGGTAATGTAACTTTTACATTTTCAATATAATTTTGATACAATAACGAGATTGTTTTTTGCTACATATTGTGGAGGACTGGCCGGAGACCTCAGGGGACGTGCACCGTGAAATAAGAAGCAAAGAGTGAGTGCTGTTATCAATATTTTGTGTATATATATATATATATATATATATATCGAAGTGGCCACTTATCCCACCCTCTCACTAATAATCTATTGAACCTGCTGTCCACCAAAGTTTTCTGCCTGCTGCTCTTCTGATATTGTAGAGGCAAATTCCACAAATAGATTTTTACCCAACTGTAAGGGTACTCTGTACTATTACATATTACAAATCTCCCACTTAAGTTTTTATGTAAGGCATTTGGAATTGTTTTTATTGTGAAAAAAAACATGTCTTTCACTGGATTACTAATTACAGTGCAGGTTTCAAATGGAATGGTAGTACACTGAAAGCCATGCAATTTTTATTAGCTGGGCACGCTTCCCCTATTACTTACATATTAGTCTTCTAAGTACTTCTTAATTAATATTTAAACTTATAGGTTGTACCACACATGCTGAGAATTGATTATTGAGAGGGGGAACTAAGGCTATTAGCAAAAGTGAAATTGAGTAAGGCTTCTTCTGTAAATACATTGTAAGCAACACAACAAGCATCTCAGCAAGAATGTACACCTAATCCTTTACAGACGTGAAATAAGTAAACGTCCTGTAAGCTAAATATAGAAAGAAACTGATGGGATGTCACAAAGAAGAGATTTTCCAGCAAATGGACCAGTGATGTCAAACATGTGCAGAAGACGTTTATGAAGGTGAAATAAAATCATTTCATTATATAAACAAATTGGGACACAATTTAGGAATTCAGCTGAAATGTTGTAGGAAAATAACACAAAAAGGGTTATTTACTAAAATCCAATTTAAATTAAAATCCAATCCTATTTAAATTAAAAAAGTCCAACCAAACTAGAATCTACGAGTGGTCCTTATTTAACATCGAAAAAGCTTGATTCAATTGAATCGTGAGGAAAACTTGATAAAATTGAGCAAAACCCTGAGCTTTTCCAGAATCGTACAATTTTTTGGGGCTTTTTCCCAAAAAGCACAAAGTTTTAGAATGTTAGTTTGAAAAGCATGTAATAGTTGGATTTTCAAGCTAATTCCAGAGCAGACCACAGAAACTTCCAAATAGAATAGGGACCTCTCCCATTGAGTTATATACAACCTTGGCAGGTCTGAAATGGTGGATTCTTGGATTTGGACATTTTGCAGCTTCAGACTTTAATAAATCCTGAAAATGTTGAGGTTTTTTTTTTTTTTTTTAAATCTTGTTTTGAACCAAAAAGCCTGACCGGACTTTAATAAATAACCTCCAAAGTGTCACATTTTCTTAGATTACAGATCATTTTTTTTTTTCATTTTTCTGACTTTTGGGCAAATTGTGTAAATTCTGATTCTAGAATTTCTGTTGCCAGAAATAGTTTTAGTGTAATGCCCTGAGACTGTTTTCTAATCATTACCTTTTCTAGCACCCAACTCTAAAAACTGCAGGGTCCTTATGAGCAGCATGCAGTCTTGTATCTGATTAAAAATTGTCTACATGCCAAATTTGTGCAGTCAGTTCCAACTGGTTTTCACTCACAGAAGCAAGTAGTATGAACTCGAAAACGGATAAAGCAAGAAACATATTGAAGGTAAATCTAATATCGAGTTGGACAAAGCAGAAGTTTTTTCTTTTTCATTTGTTAAGAGTTACAGTTTTTTACAAACCCTAAAGAGAAATAGTCCATAAGATAAAGTGCATCAACACAATTACTGTTATTCAGAAAATAAGTATTTTGTGGATTTCCTTATCTGAGAAGGATCTTGGGATGTTTGTAAATAACAAGTCTAATTCTGGGCAGTGTCATTCTGTAGCTACTAAAGTAAAGTTCTATCTTGAGTAAAAAAGGACATTAACTTAAGGGATGAAAACAACATTTTGCTTATTCATAGGTCCCTAGTACTATGAGGTGCAGTTTTGGACTCCAGTCCTTAAGAGGGATGTAAATGAGCTGGAGAGAGTGCAGAGACTAAGTGCAACTAAACTGGTTAGAGGGATGGAAGACTTAAATTATGAGGGTAGACTGTCCAGGTTGGGGTTGTTTTCTCTGGAAAAAAGGCACTTGCGAGGGGACATGATTATTCTTTATAAGTACAATACAGAACATTATAGACCAATAGATGGGAAGCATCACACCAGAGGCCACCCCTTTGGACTAGAGGAAAAGAGCTTTTATTTGAAGCAATGTAGGTGGTTCTTCACAGGACAGCGAGAGAGAGAAACAGAGGGGCAAATTCACTAAGTGGGGAAAAAACGCTAGCGTTGCCTTCGCTAACGTTCGCCGCACTTCGTCTTTTGAATTTTCGCCAGCACTACGCAAATTCACTAACATGCGAAGTTATGCTCAGGTCGGCGAACTGTAGCGTATTTGCACTAGTGTTTCTTCACCAGGCAAAGCACATTTACGCTAGCGATGCCTAATTTGCATACGGCGCGAAGCCACTACATTACACTACACAAGCCCAGGAAACATGGGCGTCCGCAGAGGGGGGCAAGAGGGGGCAGTGCCCCCCCCCCTGGGACTGTCCACATAAGTTTCCACCTGTTCGCATTGGCCCCAGCTTACTGTGGTTTCTGTCGCGACTCGCGATCCCTTAAAGATTTTTCTTCTGTGCAGCAGCGTGTTCTTTTCCCTCCTTCCCTAGCTGCTCGCTCCCCCCTCCCTTGTCACAGAGCTGCCGGGATCGTATTACTTGCTGTGACAGGGAGAGAGAGCAGCCAGGGTCCCAGGGAGCATCTGATTGGCCAGCAGCACAGATAGCAGCGCGGGAGAAAACGAAGCTAGGAAAGCCCTATCTATTGCAGTCTGCAGCCTTGTACTTGTGAGTTCTGGGGGTATTTA
>CM044438.1:37535070-37563297 GCA_024363595.1 Xenopus borealis
GGAGGGCAACACAAGGGAGGGGGGAGGGATTTTAGCGCTGGACGGGTTGAATTCTCCTTTAATGTCTGAGGAGCAGAAAAGTACTGGACATGTTTGATATTTCCACAAAAAAACAACCAAACTGTTTTCCCTGTATTGCTTAACATACAAGTTGCATGCAGTGTTATTTACTGAAGAGTCCATCTTCTAAGTGCTGTGCTGTCCAACCTTTTCTGTATAATGGTATAAATATTCTGAATGCCTAGTTATAGTGGGCCAGATTATATTAAAAGATGGGCAAGATGGGGCTATTCCATAAATATTATATCATTTATAACTTATGTGTAACAATCCATTGATTTAGTATACAATATAATTCCTTTAATATATGCTTATTGGTGGGGATTATTTGCCTGCTTGCTTAAAAGAACCGGAACCCTAATAGTAAGAGGGTTGAGTATATTATTAATATTATTGTAATATAAATTTACACCCAGACGACCACAGAGACCACTGGGATACCAATCCAGCAGCAGAGGATCGCATAGTGAAAGAGAGAGCTGCATGACGAGAGAATTGAGCGGACCCAGCGCATCCCCTTCCACATCTACACCACCGCCAAAGATTCGGGAAAGCCACCCGCAGGGGCAGCAGGAGGCATTCTAGCAGGGACCCATTCACAGAGACAAGACAAACTGGTAGATTTGATTATATATAGAAGGAGAACCTTCATAGTCAGGTAGATTTGATCTCAGTATACTAACCCTCTCCATCAGAAATGGCTCTGCTATGTAGAGGTCTGGGTTTTGTACCAATGGGGAGTAGTCACCCTTTTGATCGTGTTGTCAATAATTATAAATTCACCCGCCAATTAAGACTACGGGAAAAGTTTCATACTGAGAAAGGGGATGTGAGGTTGTTGAGCAGAAGAGGAGAGTGGCTGCTCCAGCAATGGATGACCATGGTGACCCACGTCAGCACTTTTTGTGTTATTCATATTCTCTGAAAAATGGTTAAGAAATCATAAATTCTGCCAGGGTATGTTAATTTATAAGCATAACCAGGGCCGCCATTAGAAATCACGGGGCCCCGCACAACAACATTTTCGGGGCCCCCTGGGTCCCACCCACGCTGACACCCAAGCCCCACCCCTGATCCCCCCTACTCCACATCAAAGACCACACAGATATCAGCACTAAAAAAGTAACCCCCACACACACACATATTTATGGTCACGGCTCCCTTATAAGTTAAAAAAAAAAAACATTGGCGCCAGGGCCCCACTAATAAGTAAAAAAAACATGGGGCCCCAAAGAATATTTAAAAAAAAAAAACATTGGTGCCAGGGCCCCCCTTAGAAGCCCCAAAGAATATTTTTTTTAATAACCATTGGTGCCAGGGCCCCCCCTCACAAATTAAAAAAAATTGGGGCCCCAAAGAATATTTTTTAAAAAAAATTGGCACCAGGGCTCCCGTTACAAATTAAAAAAAATTTTGGGCCCCAAAAAATATTTTTAAAAAAACATTGGCCCCAGGGGCCCCCTCACAAATTAAAAAAAAAATTGGGGCCCCAAAAAAATATTTTTGAAAAAAACATTGGCGCCAGGGCCCCCCTTACAAGTTAAAATTAGGCTCCAAAAAATATTTTTTAAAAATATTGGTAAATAAAACATTGGGGGCCAGGGGATTAAAAAAACTAAAACCCACAGTGGTGTCAGTAGAATTGAACTTGTGGCTTCAGGACTTCAGTTATAGCTGTTTTCATGACTTCGGTTCTTTTCGCCGCTTCAGGACATCAGTGTCGGCTCCTTTCGTGACTTTGGGTATTTTCGCCGCTTCAGGACTTCAGTGTCGGCTCCTTTCGTGACTTTGGGTCTTTCCGCCTCTTCAGGACTTCGTAATTGTTTGGCACTTCCGCATTCTGACGACTTCGTGTAGAGCGCACGCTTCTGCGCTCGTAAGGGGGGCCCGGCTCTTTTTAATATTGCAGCGCTGCCGGGCTCCCCTTCAGCCCCGGACCCGGGACACTTGTCCCCCCCTAATGGCGGGCCTGAGCATAACTGTATATAGATACACAGGTTTTGTGGTATGCAACACATTAATACTGGAAAGCGAGTTAAGACACCCAAGGACAGGTAAGAGATATGAGATAAAACACAAAATGACGTGTACAATGTCAAAGGTAGTGTATGATATTAAACGTCCTTATTTATTGTGGCACAGGCAATTGAGAGAAGGGATCGATATTCATAGAGCCAGTATCAGGGCAGCACTAGACAAAGAAAGGAAAACTGGTCCAGATATTGAACAGGATATTGCCCAGCAACCAGTAGCAAAGCACTGCATGGCATGACCCATCAATATTTAAATGTATGACCATTGACCATATACCTAGACCTCCCAGACGTGGTGACCTTGACAAATTGTTACTAAAGCGTGAGGCTTTCTACATCTATGAATTAGATTGTGTCACCCCTAGAGGGTTAAACGGACAGTTACAGCTTCATAGCAAAATTGTCATAACGCAGTAAACAATATATGCTTTGTATCTCATCTTCTTGCAGGAATATATACTTAGTATCTGAACATGATGTGACCATTTCTCAACTCTGTAAGTAACTGTTTTATTGTATCTTTATGGTTTCTGCTTTGTTGAAGCAAAGTCTCTTTTTTTGAGACACATACACTGTCAAAAGACATTTATAAAATGCACAACACTGACACCAAGCGGTGTAAAAGAGAATGGACATTTGTTACTTGATTGGAAGAAAAGAAGCGGAACTGTGTTAAGAGTAGGAAAAAAGCTAACACCAGTGTAACTTAGAAAAAAGTCTGTGCACATATATAGAAACAGTTGCAAATAAAGTAGCAAAAGGATGTAAAAGTGAAAAGTAAAAAGGATGTAGTAAAAGCATGTGTTGTTTGCAACATTGTTTTAAAATATGTATCCAATCTGCAGGATGAAACTGCTGTTAGTTCCCAAGCGTTGTTCAGCTTTAAAAACAACGTGACTGAAGAGCGCATCAGGTTATTCAGGTTTAGGGCCCTTACACACGGGCGTTTGTTACCTGCGAATGGAGTGCGTCTAGGCCTGCGCTCCCCTGTGGCTGAACGCAGCCAGACGGAACACAGGGGAGCGCAGGTCTAGACGCTCTCCATTTTTTCAATGAAGAATCCACGAGACGCGTGTAAGCGCCGGAGGTTCAGGCGCAGCATTGCATCTGAATCTGCGGTCGGCGCTTACACGCATCTCGCGAGTACATCATTTAAAAGAATGAACGCAGACTAACGGAAGCGCAGGTAAGAAACGCCATTGTGTAATGGCCCTTAAAGTAATTGTTCGGTATAAAAGTAGAAACTGGGTAAATAGATAGGCTGTGCAAAATAAAAAAAAATTTCAATATAGTTAATTAGGCAAAAATTTAGGGGCACATTTACTAAAGGGCGAATTGATTCAAAGTGAAAATTCTAATCAAATTTGAATGATAGAAATTTGAAATTCGAATTTATTTTGGGCTTATTCAACTATGGTCAAATTCGATTGTCAAAGTACTGGCCCTTTAAAAAATTTTTTTTTGATATAATAATTCGGCAGATTAAACCTACCAATTTGCTATATATCCCTATGGGAAGCTCTCATAGGATTCTTCCAAATATTTTTGATTGACTAAAAAAAAATTTGATTGAATGCTTAATTCGAACTGTGTTAAAACCTCTTGAATTTAAAGGGGTTTTAATTCGACCTAAATTCGAGGGTCGAATTCGAGGGTTATTTGACTTGTGCTGTTTATGATGATCCCTAAGAAGCCCAGATCACACTGAGCATGTGCACAGTCTTGGTCTTGCAAAGATGTTTAACTAAGTTACAAGATGACAGCCCCCTGTGGCCAAATTTGAATGCATGAATCATTTGTTTGATTAGGCTTGTGGTACAGTAAGTTCATGTTTATGTTTAGTATACAAAATACAGCATTTATAGACATACTATTTTAGACTTTCATTGTCCTTTAAATAGCAAAAAGTAAAAAAAAAAAAAGCAAAATAAAGGAATATTCCTTATTAGAACTAAATGATCTCTAAATGCGTCAGGTTCAGGAAACTTGTTCTACCAATAGCTCCAAAAATTTAGAGCTATTCATTTGTATTAGCTTAAAACAATTGAACTTTACAGGCACCAATTACAAAAATAATTAATACATAGGAAATGTAATTAAAGCTTCTGCAAACTGTTCAACAAGAATAAGGTGGGTACAGATGATTATCTGCCTATATGCTTGCTACGTTCCTGACTTGTAACCCTGGCTTGCCATAAATCTCTCTGCACTCCTGGAACTGCAACTGGGGCTTGCTATGCAAATCGGTTCTCATCAGGACTTCCAGAGAGGTATCATTTAGTGGCAACCAAGTGGCCATGCTTCTCTTCCTAAGGTGCCTGAGACCCTGCAATTCTGTGGCTGGTTCCTTCTATGTTAAAGATCCTGGAACTCTGCCATTGGCTCCACAGCCAATTCCCCTCGGGGACTTCAGGAGAGGACTTCCTGGAGAGTACCGTGTGGGCAGGCCTGCCGACTGCTTTACTTAGTTGAGGAAAAGGTCTTGATGGGGAACCACTATATACCTTGGTTGGTTAGATGGTGAGTGAAAGGACAGTGGCTAGATGGCTCCTAGATAACTTGCCTGGGCACACGCACCTGACCAAAATTAAGGGCAGAGTCGTCATGGGGAACCACCATTTACCCTGGTGGGTTAGATGGGTTGTGAAAGGACAGTGGCTAGATGGCTCCTCGATCCCTGCCCTGAGCTTCTCTCTTCAAGGTTCCTGTACTCCTGCTCTGGGTCCCCATTGCCAGTTCCTCCCCATTTGAACTTCAAAATTAGCCAAGTTATAGGCTGCATTCGCCAAGGTCAGTTCCTGTACTTGACGCCTTTCAGAGCAGCCAGGCAACTGGGTTCCCTCCCCAAGGTTCCTGGATCTTTACTATGGGCTCCGGCGGCTTATTGCTCCCTCTGGGGACTTCACGCGAGTAGTTGCTTGGCCATTGCTGTCTGTTGTTACATCATTTCAGTATCGGCAATATCTTTATCCTTTTGAAATAAATATTTCACATTTTTAAAAAAAATATATTTTGTACCTTTTTAAGAGGTTTTTTTGTTTTCCTTTAACTTGTTTTTTTTTTTTTAAACCCCTGCCCACAATGTAACTCTTTGGCATCCCCTGAAAAGCAATGTGTTTTTATAGTTTTAGTAGGGGGGCCCTGGCCATCATTTTTTTTTGTTTCCTATAATTTGTAGGAGCTACCTGTCCACAAATATATTGTTTTTAATTTCGGCCCTGTCTGCAAGTGAAGTACATGGGCCCTGGCCACAAGTGTTTTTAAAAATGTGTAGGAGGCCTGTGTGACTCTTGGCCAAATGATTTTATACACTGTTTTAGTGCTTGTGTCCGTGTGACCTTTGTACTGGTGGATGGGGGACGTGGTGAGGGAGGCATGGAGGAGGTAGTTGTGAAGAGGGAGGGGTGGGGCAAAAACTATCGTGCGGGCCCTGTGATTTCGGATGATGGCCGTGTGTGCGTGTGTGTATATATGTATGTGTATGTGTGCGTGTGTATATATGTGTTTGGGCAATCTCAATCTAGTGGCGGGGGAGGATCTAGCCCTTATACTAAACCAAGGTACTGAAAAATATCTGAAAGATCGGAGATATTGTTCAATACAAGTGACTGAAAAGGTAAAAACAGGTATTAGAGAAGGAGATATTCTAACTATGCTACGTAAATGAGAAGTATATTGGATATTGTTGGAGAGAGAGACTATGAACATGCCCCTTAATACAGACTGTCACACGTTACAGGTTTCATGATCGCCAAAATCTTACGAGAGTTACGATTCATACAAGAGTTTTGGACACTTTGGAGTGTTGTTTCATAACCCCACTTCTGTACCCACTGGGGCAAATTCACTAAAAGACGAAGCGACTAACGCTGGTGCAAATTCGCTAGTGACGTCATTTCGGGACTTCGCACATTTACTAATGGTAGTTGGCGTAATTTCGCTGGCGTAATTTCAACAAGGAAATAGACTCTGGCGCAACTTCGCACTCCAACGCCAGGCAAATTTTCGGTCTGGCGAAAGAGTGTTACTACGCAAATTCACCAAGTTTATTTTACTGACCGTTACCTCTATCGAAAGACTTGCCTTTACCACATCAGACCAGGCGAAGTGCAATATAGTAGATAGAAGTTTTTTTCCATTTTCATGGATGATAGGTTGCAAAAGGATGAAAAAATTTTTTTTGGGTATCCTGCTTCCCCCCTACTTTTCCTAAAATATGGCACATAAACTATACTCCGGGCACGTGTATGGCAATATAACAACTTTATTTGCATTTATTAAGGTTCCCTGGGCTTGTGTAATGTAATGTTTTTGTTTTGTTCCTTTGTTCCTGCCGTATGTAAATTAGCTGGCGAATTTTCGCTGGCGCAACTTCGCTACTGTTCGTCTCCCTAAGAGCAACATCGCATTTTAGTGAATTAGCGGAGCGCTGGCGAAACTACGCCTGGCAAAATGTGGCGAAGTGCGGTGAAGGCTACACTACCGAATTTCAGAACTTTAGTGAATTTGCCCCACTGTCTCCACACTGAACAAAAACTTAAGCCACTTTGAAGTTAAAGTTCATTTTGTTGACGTTTATAATGTCAGATTGAGCTGTGTGTGCACTTGTGTGTTTATGGGGGGGGGGAGGGGTGCAAGAAGCGGCCAGCCTAGGAGCCCTCATTTGGAAATCTGGCCTGGAGGATTTGGAAAACTTTTATTGCACATTTAAAGGAAAACTATACCCCCTGAACAATGTAGGTCTCTATAAACAGATATTGCCTAAAACAACTCATATGTAAAACCCTGCTTCATGTAAATAAACCATTTTCATAATAATATACTTTTTTAGTAGCATGTGCCATTGGGTATTCATAAATAGAAAATAGCCATTTTAAAAAATAAGAACAGCCTCCTGGGATCCTAGGATCCAACGGTGCACACAAACATACCAAACAAACTATAAAGTTAGGTCACATGAGCCAATGAACAGACAGAGTTGTGTCTTTTGCTTCCACACTTCTTCCTGTTACAGTTAGAGTTGAAATATTTCTGGTCAGGTGATCTCTCAGGCAGCACACAGACCATCATGAAATGGTGGTTCAAGGCAAGAGATGTAAAAGGGCAATATTTACTTAAATATATATACCAGGTAGGTAAGATTCTTTAGTATGTCACTTAATTTGATATAAACCATCTGTTGCTCAAAAATTCATTTTCGGGGTATAGTTTTCCTTTAAATCTTTAAAGGAGATGGAAAGGTCAGAACCAAGTAAACCTTATCAGAAAGGTCCACCTAAATATACCAGTAAAGCTGATCTATCAAAAGAAACACTGCATTTCTTTCCTTCTATTGTGCACACCTGGGCTTCTGTATCAGACTTCCTTGCCTTCAGCTTAAACCTACTTGCCCCGGGAGTGAGCATTGCTCCTCTCCCCCCCCCCCCTTTCTGCTGTAATCTGAGCTCAGAGCTATGCGTGAGTAGGGAGAGATTCAGGTAGGAAGTGATGTCACACCAAGCTAATATTCCAGCTGCTATTCTAAACAGAAAGCTTCTAGAGCTACTCAGGTATGGTAAAACATTCTACAGAATAAATATAGCATTCTAGCTTTCACTATTGCAACTAATCTATTGCCAATGAAATGCCTCTGGGGCTTTCCTTCTCCTTTAAGAGTCCATGTCTTTGGTTGATAGCTATAGTTCACGATTTTATCTTTGATGGAGAATGTTGGGGAGTTTATAACCCAAAAACAACTGGGTTGTTCAACATTTCAATGGAATTACATATTAAGAATCACTGCTTCTTTTCATTCTCGTGGAGATTTAAATGCAGTGTTTTATTTGCAGGAACAGAATATAATTTTCAGTGTTTAGGTTCAGAGATATTCCTAAATCTTCATGGGTACAGGCAAGACCACTATTTTGATTCACAGTCACCTTAGTAAACGGTTATAAAGCTAAAGTATTTTAAAAGCATTATGCCCCATTTGGAGGGATACCCTGCAATTATGCAAATGTGAAAATTAGCATAACGTATCAAAGGGCACATTTTAGTCTAACAAATGTTTAATATATAAAGGTTATATAAACTATACATTAATTTATCAGCAAAAAATGTAATATATAGATATACAATATATATCAATTTATCAAGCATTTAAATACACCTACACTGGCTGGCTGCCAGAATGTACTCCACTTCTGAAAGGGTTGTGTATCCTGATCATGTCCATTAAAAAAAAAAAAAAAAAAATCTCTTGACAAAAAACAGTCTTTTGCGCAGAAGACTCTGTGGGGTTCCCCAAAGATGCACAGGCCTTGATCTGTGCTGATACAGCTTGGTGGGCTTGACTTTGTATCGAACATTGAGGTTGGTTCTATGGAAACTGTCAGAGTATTAGCCTTTGATTAATAATTTTCCTGTTAATTTCAGCTAAAGCAACTGAAAACACAAATGCTTTTTCATCTGACAGGTTGGCATACATATCAACTTCTTTTTCTTGCTTTTCTAAAAAACAAGAAAGGGGGAAAAAAGTACTTTATAGAATGCATGTTATAGCAAAATGAAATATTCATCATTAACAATCATGAACAATAAATGGCAACTGTCGTTCTTGCAGGGAAGGAAACTGTCATGGGAAAACATGTTTTTTTTTTTTTAACGGTAATCAGTTCATAGTGCTGCTCCAGTAGACTTCTGCACTGAAATCCATTTCTCAAAAGAGCAAACAGATTTTTTTATATTCAGTTTTGAATTCTGACATGGGGCTAGCCATTTTGTCGATTTCCCAGCTGCCCCTGGTCATGTGACGTGTGCCAGCACTTTAGGAGGGAACTACTTTCTGGCAGGCTTTTGTTTTCCCTTCTCAATGTAACTGAATAGTACACAGTGGGACATGGGTTTTTACTATTGAGTTTTGTTCTTAGATCTACCAGGCAGCTGTTATCTTGTGTTAGGGAGCTGTTACCTTCTCATTGTTCTGTTAGGCTGCTGGGTGGGGGAAAGGGAGGGGGTGATACCACTCCAACTTGCAGTACAGCAGTAAAGAGTGACTGAAGTTTATCAGAGCACAAGTCACATGAATTGGGGCAGCTGGGAAATTGACAATATGTCTAGCCCCATGTCAGATTCAAAATGAAATATAAAAATATCTGTTTGCTCTTTTGAGAAATGGATTTCAATGCAGAATTCTTCTGGAACAGCACTACTAACTAATGCATTTAAAAAAATTTTTTTCCCATGACAGGATCCCTTTAAGAATCACAGAGGCATACAACACATAACTGGGAAGCTAAACAGTTGGTGGGCTGAGGTCACTGTTAATAAGTGTATGCACTTTAGCAGAGATAGAATGTGGGAGATTACCTCCAGTGTAGATAGGTGGTCATCAACATATGATTTTTATCCCCAGAAAAGTTTAAAAACAATTAAATTTCAAACCAATATAAACATGCGGACTCAACTTGAACATATAATACACAAAATGGTAGCAGAGTCAAGTATCCCAAGGAAAAGTCCTAGGCAGAATCCATTAACTTGCAGCACACAGTCAATTAGGATATTATTTCAGCGTTGTGCTTTTATTAGCTCATTTGGCCCTAATTTCTATCTACTTAAACAATTAAGCCAATAAACTATCATAATTGACTGCGTGCAGCAAGTTAATGGACTTCAATTTAGCACTACAACTTGTAGAATCAACGCATATATAAATGGACTCAACCTTGGGGCAGTTAAATCATTATAAATAATAATAATAAATGGAAATTCACTAAGAATAGAAAGTATTTATTCTAGATTCTGCCATTAAATAAAATAATTAAGGAAAAAAATGGCATATGTATTTTGATATAAAGTGAACATGCCCCACCCCCCATAACACAATAAAACTTTTCTCAGAGTGCTTTTCTGAAGACCTTGCTGATGACCATTTTTTAAAAATCCATATTGCAAGGTTTTTTTACTACTGCTAACATGAATATAATGAATAGTAAAGCCCTTGTATGTTCTGTCCATGTGCAGGTAGAAATGAACTCAAAGTCAAAACGTTTAATGGAAAGATCAGGCCAAACAAATTATTTGCCTAGTAAAATAAAACAGAATTCAAAGCAACTTTGCAATATATTCATTAAAATGTTTATATGGTTATTAAAGTTATTAGTATATGGATTGCAGTTGAAATCAGGGTTTGTTCCTTCTTATTCTCTGCCCTGATGCCTGACTGTTGAAACAATGTAAGATGAGGCAGTTGATTAAAGGACCAGTAACATAAAATTTTATTTTAAAGTAATAAAAATATATAATGCAGTGTTGCCCTGCACTAGTAAAACTACTGTGTTTGCTTTGGAAACACTACTATTGTTTATATAAATATGTTGCTGTGTAGCAAAGGAGGCAGCAATTCAAAGGAGAAAAAGCTCAAGTTACACAGCAGATAGTAGTTTAGCTCTATAGAACATAATGTTATCCATTATATCTATCCTGCGTCATATAGCCTTTTAATTTCCATAATTGATATTCAGCAGCTTGTTTATATCAGGGCCGGGTTAGGGTGCACAGGAGTCCCAGGCAACCGGCGGCCGCATCGCCCTCTCTGCTGCATGCACTGACCGCCAGCGCCACCCCTCGCGTAAGTGTGCATGCTTGCAAAGAAGAGAATTGCACAGGACTGCAGACTGGACTGGAGTAGGCAGCAGTTAAAGGTATGTGCCTGGCACCCCTCAAGCTTTACACCCTAGGCACGTGCCTACTTTGCCTACCCCTAGTCTGAGCCCTGGTTTATATGAACTATAGTAGTGTTTCTGAAGCAAACAGATCAGTTTTACCAGTGCAGGGCAACAGTACATGATATTGTCATTACTTCATAACACTTTCAATTTTTGTGGTTACTGTTCCTTTAACAGACCTGTATCTGCTGAGGAATTAAGACTTTTGCAACATTGTTTAAAAAGTAACAACAAGGAGGGTTGTTCACCTTGGAGATAACTTTTAGTATAATGTAGAGTGTGATATTCTGAGACAATTTGCAATTGGTTTTCATTTTTTATTGTTTGTGGTTTTACAGTTATTTAGCTTTTTATTCAGCAGCTCTCTAGTTTGCAGTGTCAGTAATTTGGTTTCTAGGGTACAAATTACCCTAGCAACCCTGCACTGATTTGAATAAGAGACAGGAATATGAATAGGACTGGATAGAATAAGTAATAAAAAGTGTCAATAACAATACATTTTTATCCTTACAGAGCATTGGTTTTTAGATGGTGTCAGTGACCCCCATTTGAAAGCTGCAAAGAAATAGAAGAAAATTGCAAATCATTAAAAAACTATGAAAAATAAATAATGAAGACCAATTGAAAAGTTTCTTAGAATTGGTCCTTCTACAATATATTAAAAGTTAACTCGAAGGTGAACCGCCCCTTTAAGCTTTCAAAAAAGTGTGTTTTTGTTTTTTTTTAACAAATAACATTTAAAACATGGACAGTTTTTAATATATGTACAGTATACTGGAAAGTTGCATAGAATTATAATTTTTTTTTTTTTATTAGCCAAATAGTTATTTTGGGGTTGACACCGAGTAATAGAAGTGAGCCAGGAAGTATCAAACAACTTTGGCCATTCACCTGGACAGAGCAGAAAATAGATCATTTTCATTATGCTAGTACTCAGCTTATGAAACCTTATAAAAAGTCTACTCCTAGTAAATCACATTACATTATATGGAATGGAAATAAAAAGGCATATAGTATATTTAAATTGTGGCAAGTGTGTGGCGGGAGCTGTATTATGGCTACTGTCCAAACTATCCACTGTGGTGGCTACTAGTTTCCTTTGAAACAGTGATCCCCAACCAGTAGCTCGTGAGCAACATGTTGCTCTCCAACCCCTTGGATGTTGCTCCCAGTGTCCTCCAAGCAGGGGCTTATTTATGAATTCCAGGCTTGGAAGAAAGTTTCGATTGCATAAAAACTAAGTATAGTGCCAAGTAGAGCCTCCTGTAGGCTGCTAGTCCACATAGGGGCTACCAAATGAATATTTCAGACTTATTTGGCTCCTCAATGGACTTTTTTATGCTTATGTTGCTCCCCAACTCTTTTTACATTTGAATGTGGCTAACGGGTAAAATTATTTGGTGTATATCATAAATGGTCTAAACAAACTTATTTCAAGCAGCTTTTGTAATAAGTGGGAATATTTTTATTTGATAAAATAATGCTAAAAACTTAAAGGGATTGTTCACCTTTGAGTTACCTTTTAGTATAATGTAGAGAGTGATATTCTGAGACAATTTGCAATTGGTTTTCATTTTTTATTGTTTGTGGTTTTATAGTTATTTAGCTTTTTATTCAGCAGCTCTCTATTTTGCAGTGTCAAAAATTTGGTTTCTATGGAACAAATTACCCTAGCAACCCTGCATTGATTTGAATAAGAGACTGGAATATGAATAGAAGATAGACTGAATAGAATGATAAGTAATAAAAAGTGGCAATAACTACATATTTGTAGCCTTGCAGAGCATTTGTTTTTAGATGGTGTCAGTGACCCCCATTTGAAAGCTGCAAATTAACAGAAGAAAATTGCAAATGAAAAATAAATAATAAAGACCAATTGAAAAGTTTCTTAGAATTGGCCCTTCTACAATATACTAAAAGTTAACTTGAAGGTGAACCACCCCTTTAATGCACTTTCCATTTATGAAAAGATACAGATTTAACATTTTAACAACTGTTGAGAAATGATCTTCTACCTTTCTCTTCTTCGTGCTTTTTTGTTGTTGCTGTTTTTGGTCGGCCTCTTCCCCGTCTTGATGCTTCAGACTGGCTGTTAGATCGTGATCTTTTCCTGTTCTCTAAATCTCTATTTACTGCAGTGTGTATTCTCTCTCTTTTGATCCGCTCAGTTCGACGTCTTTTTGGATCCGATCGATTTTCTAAATTAAAAAAAAAAAAGGATGATTAGGGAACTGCCTTTAACTTCACTGTTACCAAAACAACATAGAGACAAACTGCAGCAAAAAAATAGCAATCTGTGTGACCAGTGTGTTATTGAGCACTCAAAAGACAAAACAGGAAATATATTTTGAAGATGACAATACATGTCCCAACAATGAGCCTGCCCAAAGATCGGCAAAATACCAATTAGGCAGGTGGCTGATATCAGCTAAGACACACAATCAGATCACAACAACAGCAAATGCAGGCTGCAGGGGTGAGAAAAACATCAATGAGCCAATGCAGTTCTTGGTCTGCAGCCTTGCATTTGCTGTAATTGTGATTTGATTGTTTGGCCCAGATGATATCACCCACCTCAAGACCGGTATATGGGGGAGGGAAGTTTCATGGTATGAATTTAGTATGATGTATAAATGAATAAATAAATTATTTATAGCCACACTATAATTTAGAACTTATGGTATTTACAGTTACAACTTACAAATTCGTACACACCCTCTTCATCCCTGCTCCCAAGTATCCTGTGTGCCACCCTCAGTGCAGTCCTTTTCAGGCTTAACTATACTGTGCATGTGCTCAGTAGGGATTGTGTGGCTACATACAGAGAGAATAGGAACACCCTGATGAAAAGTCCTTTGGACCTGTGAGTTTCTTTAAAGAAGAATAATGGTGGCCCCGGGAAAACAAATTTGAATTCCTGGAGGGTGCTGAAAAGCCGAACTTTAGTGAAAAAGTCGGCTTTTTCATTCTACTGTGCATGTGTCTGCCCTGGGAAATTTGAAGAAAGAAGAAGCCAGAAGAGGAGTACTCCATGGTGCTTGTTGGAATAACCCCAGGCATTGGTGGGGGTTTCAGGTAAGTAAATACATTCACTTGGGGTGCCTAACATTTTGGCACGACTTTCCTTCTCCTTTAAGGGGGTTATTTATCAAACTCTGTAATGTTCTCACTTTTTATGAAAACTACTCCAACCAAATTCGCATGTACTTTCCCTCCCTATTTATTAATAGATTTTCACAAATTTTTCTTGTGTGGAAAAAGTCCCAATAAAATCGTAAAATAAAATCAGAATCCTACAACTTTTTCAGACTTTGCGCTCGAAAGCCAAGATTTTTTTCGTAAAATTCCCAAAACAAATATTTTTTTTCAGAAACCCTTTTAACACCATCGGACTTTAATCTTTTTTCCAAAAAAAATTGTATTTTGCCCTTTAAAATTCCCACTAGAAAACTTTAATAAATAACCCCCTAAATGTTATCGGCGTGGTTTAGACATCAACAAAGATGTGGTAACCTGATGTAGGAGGTAATCTCTGCGACTGCTTTGCATGTAGAAGTTTTCGGCTTATAAATATATATCCACAAGGGCAGGATTTGCAGGCAACGGGAACCTGAAGAGGAAAAAGTACATTTAGCACAAGGCTTGCCAAACTGAAATATTAAAAATGTTTTGTTTTTTTCCATTTGCTTTATTTATCCAAAGTTTTTGTAAATGGATTAGTTGCTCTTCCTCCAGTATTAGTCTTGCTGAACAGTCATTGCTCCTGAATACCTTCTAGAGGGCTACTATTGTGTTTATCCCATTACAACAAACCCAAAGAATGTGTGGCATGCCAGGCAAGGGGGTTTGCCCAATCGAAGGGGCCTTAATGGCACAAGGGACATATTTATGGTAATATAGGTATTCGTTTGTACTTTGTCAACGTGACTAAGGAAGAGGGCTACAACCCATGACATGCACCTGTGGTCACTGGGATTGTATTTTAGAGGCAGACAAGAGTGTTGGAAGTAATGACTTAGGGAAGGGTACTGTAAGTAATGTATCAGTGTTTGCTAAATTAAAAGGGGCATAGATTCGTGGAAGGCAGGGGTCATTCTTCCACTTTACAGAGCACTGGTAAGGCCCTAGAATATGCCTTACAGCAGGAGGGCCCATACTTTACTAATATGGGGTCTACTTCTGGTGATGTTGTCCCATTATAATCTACAGTACATCCATAAAAGCATTGTTAGCATTCTGTTCCATGGAAAATATTACTTAAATATTATATTGATTTGAGAAATGTTATATTGGTATATTTAATAAACATCTATTTCTTCTGTGAGCTTAACATAATAAATATCTAAATTTAAAGCTTGAAACTGGAGGGTGATTTAGTTACTACAGTATTGACAGTGTCCTGAGATCTTCTAATCACCAGCTAAAGGTCTACTGGTAGATCCCGATCTGCCTTTTGGGCACCCCTGCCTTACAGTTTTGGTCTCCAGCACTCAAACAGCACATTATTAGAGAAGCCTACCCTCACTCTTAACTACCCAATGCAATACCACATCTCTCACCCACTTAACTCTGATTTTGCCCACTGCCACACCTAGTGTATCATTCCCCTCCCTTTAGATTATAAGCTCTTTCTGCACAGGGCCTTCCTCACCTTTTGTACCGACATTGATTGTGATGTATGTAACTCCACTGGGGGAATGTAATTAAAGACGCCAATACCAAAACACTGGGCACCAATAAGATTAAAAATCCACATCTCGCAATGTAATATTGTTCCTTAAACAGTTATTGCATTGCATTGCACTCATAAGAAGTGCTTGAAGGGGTCGTAATCTTTTGTAGCAAACATTGCGACTTTTTCAGTAAGAAGCTTTATTACATTGACAGCGCATTAGACCAAAGTATAACGGCCTTCTGCTGGGGAAGTGGTCGCTAAACAGTTTCTGGGTTTGCAAAAGATATATTGCATTCGCGCAAAGGCTTAACTTTTCGCATTGCGAATAGTTTTTTGTGTTACCGAAGTATATTACATTCCCCTACATATGTTCTATGTATGTAATTCATGTGATTTTGTTGTATAATCACATTTATTTTACAGTGCTACAAAATATGGTGGCACTATAGAAATACATGTTAATAATAAATAAAATAATAAATAGTACAAAGTCAAGTATACTATTTATACCATGTGACATTTGTGAACAACCAGTCACCACACATGACTATACATGTGTAATAGTGATGTGTGTTAACAATCATCACATGGTATAAATAGTATGCTTGACTTTGTATTACTTAACCTTGAAAAAGGCCCCAAGCAGGAGCCGAAACTTTGGAGTAACTTATGGATATTCAGAAATACAGATATTTGGAGCACAGCCCACCTTCATTGTATGCAAAAAATATTTTTGTTTCTAGGCACCCAGCTTTAAGGGAGTGCAGCCACACTCCAAGTCAGATTTTCTGTATTATTGTAGGTGCCGGTTTTTAGTGAATTATATCAACTTTATGGCATGAATCTATAATTTACAAGTTAAGACGTGTGAGTGCGACCACTTTTCATCATTTGATACGACTATTTGTTGTGGGCTCCAGGCACCTGTGAAGATTTTCTCGTGAGTGCGGGTTCTATCTTTGTATCTGTATGTATATATATATATATATATATATATATATATATATATATATATTTATTTATTTTATACTTATTTGCACCAACCCATCTGACGTTCCCTTGATACAAAAGGATAATTGATAGTCAGCACTCCATTAAGATCATATAAATTAGAGCAAGAGCATGAGCAGTGAGGGACATTGTATTTGTCATAGTGGAATTAATATCATGCATGCTTCCTTTGTTCAGGGCCAAGCAGGGGTCAAGTAAGCAAGTAAGACAGCACTGCTATTTATTTCCTGGCATTGCCTACCTACCAATACCATTTCCATGAAAACACAAAGAGAACTAAACAAGTCAAATATTTTTTATTAACAACTACGGATTTGTTCCTAATTTCCCTTTTATGCAGTGTTTTGATAATAGCACTGGACTATAAAAGGCCAGATCCAATTGTTAGAGAAAGTAAATAGAATAATGAAAGGAAACCAGGACTGCAGTTGTGTATTCTGACGTCAATACCTGACCAGGAAATAAATGTTTCCCATCTGTTTCGTTGCTCATAAGATTTTGGAATGCTTTACACAGGTCCAAAGGCAAGTTCAATTTGTTAATAAAAGAATTATAAAGTTTACCTGTACATCACAATTCAGTATACAGGTATTGGATTCATCATCTGGAAACCTATTATCCAGAAAGCTTCAAATTACTGAAGGACCGTCAGCCATAGATTCCATCTTATGAAAATAATACAGGTTTTTTTTTTTTTTAAAAAAAGGATTTAATTTTTCTCTAACAAACTTGATCCAAACTAAGATATCATTATCTTCTAGCTTCCTGGTTTCTTCCATCAAGTGCTATTTATCTTATTTTCAGATTTAGAAACAAAACCTCCCAACACAATAGAAGGGTAAGTTACACCATCTGCTCACCCTCAACTTTTAGATTCTTTCCATGTGGTCTACCTACTCTATGACATGGAGATATGGGGAGATGCATCAAAACCTAGACTGTGGGGGGTCCTCGGGAAAAGAATAGGTAAGAAATATTGTACAGCAACATAATTCTGCCACATGTTCTACAAATGGCAGCTCAGAAAGTCCCTATACGAATGCAAAGAATTTCTTAGTTGCTTGTGTGAAATGAAAATGAAGAAGTGCTATGGTGAGTAAACCACAAGGTATATTGCTGACTTTATTTATTGCTCTACAAATACACACAGCTGAACAAACAACAAATCAGCCATTTGCCACATCCATTTCAGGGAGAGCAGAAACATTGCCCCACTATTCTCCGAAAAATTAAAGTCTAGCACATTTTGTTTTTTATTTTCACATGACAGAAACCAATACAACAAAAATGAACCATAATACCTGTGGGTTAAAAATGGCATACAATAAAAACCTACAGAAAGGGATTAGCACTGCATATACAGAAGCATATTAATGCAACATCCAACCAGTACTAAAACACTACTCCCACAAGGAACAAAACAGGAGATAAAAATATAAGCTGCTAATAGTAATATAATTCATTTCTGCTTTAAAATTAAAAAAAAATTGGCTTCAACTAATAAAGTTAAAGGGATATCAGTTAATAGTGCTGCTCCTGCAGACGTCTGCACTGAAATCCATTTTTCAAAAGAGGAAATCTTTCCCCAATCTGCCACAAATGGCAGGGCTCTATCGGGGGAAATCTGATCATTCGTCCCTATGGCCAAACGATCGGATTACGACGAGGGCAATGGGCTCAATCGGGTCAGTCGGAAGAAAATCAAACCTGGCCAGATATCGATCGGGAAGACCTGTTGAAAGCCCCCCATACACTGGCAGATAAGCTGTCAAATTGATCTACACAATATCGGCAGCTTTATCTGCCTATGTATACAAGATAACATCTGCCTGGTAGATCTAAGAACAGCACTCAATAGTAAAATCCAGGTCCCACTAGGACACATTCAGTTTCATTAAAGGGATACGGTCATGGAAAAAAATACATCGGTTAATAGTGCTGCTCCAGCAGAATTCTGCTCTTTACTGCAAGTTAGAGTGATATCACCCACCTCCCTTTCCCCCCCAGCAGCCTAACAGAACAATGGGAAGGTAACCAGATAACAGCTCCCTAACACAAGATAACAGCTGCCTGGTAGATCTAAGAACAGCACTCGGTAGTAAAAACCCATGTCCCACAAATACTCCTTCAGTTACACTGAGAAGAAAAAACAACAGCCTGCCAGAAAGCAGTTCCCTCCTAAGGGTCAGTCTACATGAGCAGATTCAGTGACTAATTGCCTCTTCTTCAGGGCGACAATCTCCCCGAACTGCCTTCAGCCTGCCCTCCGCTAAACTGAAACTGAAAATCGCCTGCGGCAATTCACACGTGGGCGTTCATTTTCCGAAAGTCTCCTGAAGTTTCCTTGTGAGGCAACTTCGAAAAATGAACAGCCGCATGTGAATTGCCGCAGTCGATTTCAGGCCTGGATTTGAGGAAAGGCCACCTAGGCCTGGGCCTAGGGTGGCAGGATTTTAGGGGGTAGCATTCTGCCCAGACATACCCACATTGGTTCAGAAACACTGGAGATACGCAGGAGATACAATAGTTTTTCAAATTTCCCATGCACCAATCCTCATTGCTCCTGTCCTGATGATGAAAATAAAAGGCAGAGTAAGGGGTGTAACGAATGGCAGTGGGCCAAGGGGCGCCCGTTATGTAAATCCAGACCTGGGTGATTTTCAGTTTAGAGGGCGATGAGCAGGGAGAAGGCAGTTCAGGGAGATTGCCGACCCCGAAGAATAGGCGGCTTCTGGGGCGGCTAATCTCCCTGAATCTGCTTGTGTAGACTGACCAAAGTGCTGGCACAAGTCACATGACCAGGGGTAGCTGGTAAATTGACAAAATGTCTAGGCCCATGTCAGATTTCAAAATTGAATATTAAAAAAAAAATGTTTTTTTGAGAAATGGATTTCAATGGAGTAACACTGTTAACGGATGTGTTTTGAAACAAATTAAGCAATCTAAATACATGGTCATGGCAAAACAATCTTGTTTTTTTTTTAATTATTATAACCAAATAGTATTTGTAGTAGGCTTAATCTGCACATCCTATACGTGAATGGCAATTGGTTAGAAATGACAGGACAGAGTTGCCCTGGCCCAATGACAAGCCATGCCTTACAAGGAGAGCATTGTCAGTGCAGCCATGTGCTGACACTCATTCACACACTGTCACTGTCACACTCACAGCACAAACCATGAACAGAAGCCGTCTGACTGATCAAGCTCACACTGAAGGGGAAGCCAACTATGGTTACAGCAAGATCATGCTTAGGATTAGTGACAATATTGCAGATCAGTGTTATACTAACAAACGGGAAAGCAAACCTACATTTTATATAAACAAAAGACCATTTTTTTATTGGGCTTAGCGGATATCCCCCAACCCCCACACTGCACAGCAAGGCTTCCCAATAGCTAGTACCATTTCTCACCTGTTGGTCACACTGCGGACACGACTTGGTGGCCATTTTTTACTTTCTTGGCTCAGGTTAAGGACAGGCGCCTCCCTCTCTGCGCGTCTCCGGCGTTCGCTCGCTCCCGCCCCCACCTACATATTTCGACGGCAGGCGCCTACCCAGCAGAAGCGTGCCCTCGCTTGAAAGATGACGTTTCAAGTTCTTGACTTGATGTAAGCCACACCCTCCAGTTAATTTAAGCCTTTCCACTGCGTCATAGCGGGTGTTGCAATGGGCGGATATTGGCTCAGCGAATGAAAAAGAATCTGTTGGGTGGGCGTGCGCAAGGTCATGGCCAAATTCTTGCAATTCTCGCATTGTAACTGTATTACAATAATAGCAGAGCCGGGCAGGAACCGGAAAAACACGCGATGTAATTGTATTATCATAATACCAGCAGAGAAGGACTGGGCAGAGGCGGGAAACAGGAAAAATGAGCGCCTGGGATGCAGGGTCCGTAATTAAAGAGATACTGTCATGGGAAAACCTGTTCTTTTCAAAATACATCAGTTAATAGTGCTGCTCCAGCAGACTCCTGCACTGAAATCCATTTTCAAAAGAGCAAACAGATTTTGTTATATTCAATTTTGAAATCTGACTTGTGGCTACGCTTAGGGGCAGATTTACTAAATTCGTGTGACTGACTGGAAATTCGATCAAATTTTTAATAGAATTTGAATTTTTGAATAGTTTTTGTGGCAACTTCGACCATCGAATTTGAACAATTCGTTCGAACCGAATGATTTGAATAGATAGAATTAGAATCTATTCGAATCATTCTGTGGTTATATTTACTTACCCTTTAAATTTTTTTTCAATTGCCTAGTTGGCCAGATTAAACCTACCGAATTGCTGTATAACCCTGTGGGAAGCTCCCATAGGGTTTTTCCAGCTTTTTTAGATTGCATTAAAAAAATTATTCGATTGAATTGTTAAAATCGTTTAAATTGTTAGATTCGAACGATTTTATCGATCGATCTAATTTTTTTTGGTCGAATTCGAAGGGTTAAGATTCTGTAAAAATTTGATGGTTGAATTTGAGGGTTTTTTAAACTTTGAATTTGACCCTTAGTAAATCTGCCCCATATTGTCAGTTTCCAGCTGCCCCCAGTCATGTGACTTGTGCTCTGATAAACTTCAGTCACTCTTTACTCCTGTACAGCAAGTTGGAGTGATATCTCCCTCCTCCCTTCCCCCCCAGCAGCCTAAAAACAGAACAATGGGAAGATAACCAGATAGCAGCTCCCTAAAGCTTCCAATAGACGTAAAGATCTTTCACTGCCGAACGACTGATCTTTAGGTGGCCATACACTGGCCGATAAAAGCTACCGACAGACCAAGACGGCAGCTTATTGGCCCGTGTACTGGGCCCTCCGACGGGCTTTACCGATCGATATCTAGCCATAAGTCTGCCAGATGTCGATCGGGAGGGACTAAAAATCCAGTCGGATTGCGGCCACATCTGTTAGTTGATATGGTCCCGCGATCTGACCGCTGGTATCACCTCTATTGTGATCCGATCGTTGGGCCCTAGGGCCCACATTCGGATCACCCCGATATCACCCACCTCAAGGTGGGTGTATCGGGAAGAGATCCGCTCATTTGGCGACCGCCAAAAAGCGGATCTCTCCGTGTATGGCCCTGAAATGGTCTTTTGAGTTGATGGACACATCGGACATTTAAACAATCATCTTGAGACAATCGTGGTATCATGATAACCATGGGATCTTTTAAATATCTTTACGTCTATGGCCAGCTTAACACAAGATAACTTTAGTCACTCAGTCACCAGCTGCCTGGTAGATCTAAGAACAACACTCAATAGTAAAAGCCAAGTCCCACTGCTTTTAGTTACATTAAGTAGGAGAAACAACAGCCTGACAGAAAGTAGTTCCAAGTGCTTGCTCAAGTCACATGACTGGGGGCAGCTGGAAAACTGAGAATACGTCTATCCCCATGTCAGATTTCAAAATCTGTTTGCTCTTTTGAGAAATGGATTCCAGTGCAGCACTATTAACTGATGCTGCACTGACAGTATCCCTTTAAGTTATATGTATTGTCTCTTCATACGTTTAACAGAAAAAAGTACAGGATCAGCCTCAAGGAAAATATTTGTAAGAAATATGTATATATATTTCAAAACAGAATAAAGACCTTTTGGGAAAATATAGCACCAATACAGTAGGCATAATAGTTAAAGCTGGCAAAACTGGTGAGGAAGGGTCAGGCTGAATGAGTCATTAGAGTCAGGCAGAAGTGCTTCCATTGGAGGGCTGGGACAACTCTTAAGGTGGCCATACACAGGCCGATAAAAGTCGTCAGCTTATTGGCCTGTGTATGCGGCCCTCCGACGGGCTTTACCGATCGATATCTGGCATAAAGTCGGCCAGATGTTGATTGGGCGGGACTAAAAATCCCATTTGTTTGTTGATGCGGTCCCGCAATCCAACCACCCATATACCCTCAGTTATTATCCGATCATTGGGCCTGAGGGCCCAAGAGCGGATCAGCCCGATATCGCCCACCTCAAGGTGGGCATATCGGGGAGAGATCCGCTTGTTTCGCGACTGCCAAAGGAGTGGATCTCTCAGTGCATGGCCACCTTTACTCTAGTACTCTGGCAATTGTTTAACAGCTGCAGCCTGCTTCCAGTTTGACACCAGCAGTACAATATACCAGCTCTGCTAAGTGGAAAGCATGTACTTTGCCTATATTTGAGGAAAGGTCTATGACCAGCTTCAGTGATGTGCAGGTCAGAAAACACCCAACCTGCACCTAATCCTAACCCACCAAATATTAACCCACACCTGATGCTAACCCACAGAATGTTGACATTGTATTACCCACAGCCAACCCATAACCATCTTCTCACTGTATACTCTAATCAGTGGCGTAACTACCAGGGGTGCAGAGGGTGCAATTGCACCAGGGCCCCCACCCCCTTGGGGCCCATCAGAGCCACGATAATTGTTATGGCAGGGGGGAAATTTTACAGCACACATGCTATCAACACTCCAGAATGGGATTAATAGAGGTAAGGGCCCGACAGGGGGGCCCAGGTGCCCATCAGGCCCGGACTGGCCATTTGTGGGTTAGGGCAAATGCCAGAGGGGCTGCTATAAGGTCCCATAGAAAGTCAGTGTTTAGTGGGCTGGTGGGGGCTGTTTGGGCCTCTATGTGGGCTGATGGGCCTCTTGTGTACCTGAAATGCCAGGGCCTATTTTAATTCTCAGTCCAGTCCTGGTGCCCATCCTGTACTGGGTCCCACCTGGGAGTAGTTACGCCACTGACTCTAATTCTGTGTGTGATTGTGGTTCCAAGACAGGGAATGTTCAAGAGCACCCAGCCCTTACACGCAATGTTTGGCAACATTTCAACACAAAATTACTTGTTGGCCCAGCTCCTCATGATTCTTTTTTCTGGATACAAGGAATTTGCAGCACTCCCAATGGTGATATACAACCGCCTTTATTGTTTCACATATGGCATGGCAGCAACGTTTCAGACCAGAACTGGTCCTTTTTCAAGCTAATAAAGCATTTCAACACAAACCCACCCAATCAGTAGTTAAATGGGTTTTCGGTCAACTCACGCATCACTAGTGCATACATCTGCATTGCCTACCCAGTCTGACTGTTGGGGTAAAGCAGGTTTTCCAGGTTGGTGGTTTTCCAGCCAAATTGGGCTACTAATTTAAAGCCCAGATGGGTTTTGAAAGTACAAACAAGCCAACGGATTTGGGCCAAAAGTTTTTTCTTGCCCAGATGTGCCACACCTGCATCTCCCAATGCATGTTTGACAATATAGTTTCTGTTTAACAATTTGCCAACAGCCACGTTTAATGTAAGACTACAATACCCAGCATGCAATGGGATTGACTAGTTTTTCCCAGTGACTTTTCCTCAATTTCAGACAATTTTTGGGCAAAAATCTGCTGGCCACCAAAAAGAGGTTGATCTATTTTACCACTATTTATTAAAATTGTATATAAATGGGGCCCAGGCCCGGACTGGCAATCTGTGGGTTAGGGCAAATGCCAGATGGGCTGCTATAAGGTGCCATAGAAAGTCAGTGTTTAGTGGGCTGGTGGGGGCTGTTTGGGCCTCTATGTGGGCTGATTGGGCCTCTGTGTACTTGAAATGCCAGGGCCTATTTTGATTCTCAGTCCAGTCCTGATGGGGCCCTTATACCTCCTGGGCCTGTGTAGTTACATGCCTGATGATGATGAATCTGTCCCATTTTGCTTCTTGAAAAAAATAGCAAAACAATGAAAATTTGAAAAAAAGCATATTTTCACATATATTCATTTATTTTTATACTTTTTTCACCACATATTGTGCTATTTTCGGGCTACTTTTAAAGTGCCTCTTGGTTGGTTTTGTAGCTGACTTTGTCTGGTTGGCGCAGCGAATTGGCAATACATTCCAGAAGTACTTACTAATGTGCAGTTTTCACACAGAGCCACAAAGAAATTAGAGGGAGCAGGTGTTGCTTGGTCTTGGGATAATATTGGAAGACTGCATCCACTGCCTTATGAGGTGCTTGCCATCCAGATCAACATCTGACTAATCCTCAAACAAATATCAGTCAGGGAGGATGCCTATTCAGTTAGTTTAAATTTAAAACGTAATATTATTAAATAAAGGGCAATAATTTGTTTGCATACATAAACAGTGAAATATACTCTACGCAGGGCCGCCATCAGGGGGGTATGTGGGGACAAGTGTCCCTGGCCTGGCGCTAAAGGGGGGCCCGCAGGACAGCTTTCGTTTTTTCACCCCTGTCCCCTAACTTTTATTTTCTCGAATTTTCATCATCGGGATGGAGCAATGGGAATTGGCACACATGAAATTTAAATTTCTGAACCAATGTGGGTGTGGTTGGGCAGCATGCCACCCCCCTAAAATCCTGCCGCCCACAAATCCAGGCCCAGTGCTGTCTTTTTTCAAGAGCCGGGCCCCCCTTACGAGCGCGGAGCCTGTGCGGCTCCTTCCAATGTTCTGAACGCTGAATGCGGAAGTGCCGAACAGACGTGAAGTCCTGAAGTGGCGGAAAGACACGAAGTCACGAAGGAGCCGACACCGAAGTCCTGAAGTGATGGAAAGACCCGAAGTTACGAAGAAGCCAACAGTGAAGTCCTGAAGCGACGAAAATACCCGATGTCATGAAAAGAGCTGATGCTGAAGCTATGAGTTCAATTCTACTGACACCAATGTGAGTTTTTTAGGTTTTTTTTTAATCCCCTGGCCACCAATGTTTTCTTTTAATACTCTATAGGCCCCTGCCACAAATTTAAAAAAATATATATTTTATGGGGCTCCAAATTTTTTTTTAAGTTGAAAGGGGGCCCTGACCATCAATAGCATTTTATAACTTGTGTGTGTTAGCACTGATGTCTGTATGGTCTTTTAACTGTGATGTGGAGTGGGCAGGATCAGGGGTGGGGCTTGGGCGCCAGGGTGGGGCTTGGGTGCCAGGGTGGGCCGGGCCCAGGGAAATTTTGTTGTACAGGGCCCCATGATTTCTAATGGCAGCCCTGACTCTACGTGTCATGTGGTTAAGTGAGCAATATATAATATGGAATATTGCTGAGGCCTGGACTGGCAATCTGTAATATGCCCTAGATAGTCACTAATAACTGGGCATGTAGGGGTTGTCTGTGCCTCTGTCTACATATAATGCATGATTTGATAAGGATATTAGAAATTATAGAGGAATTCCATGCCATAAGATAGAGTGTTTGTATTCAGCATTGTGGAGCTATAAGGTGACTTTTAATATCTTCTTTATAGCCATGGGACTCCTCTGTGACCTCTAATATTCTTATATTTTTACAAGACAATCATCCTCGCTGAAGAAAGCTAAACAATGCCAATGTTTGGGATATATTTAGTAATAATTTGCATGCCTTTGACGGGCTGCAGAGTGGAAAGCAGTAGAACGTTATAGCATTACAAGCCACAATAGATGAATACAGAATTGAACTAGGGTGTCCAGAGCCCACAGGGGTACAACCTCAAGTATTGACAAAGATGCCACCTCTCCTGTAACAGGGAGCAGACCCGAGTTAGTGGGGTCATTGGATTTTTCCCCCAGGGGTTCTGAAGCCCAGTTTGACACTGGACTAATGCATAGGCAGTTCTGCCAAGAGACCCATTATCCAGACCCAAAAGCAAAGCATACTATTAAAATTGGGTATTTCACTATATAAATGATGTGATTGTATAGTCCTTATCCATCACTATAATTTTAGAATTCAATTAAAATTTACAGTTTCCTTAAAGGGATATTGTGCAGAATTCTGCACTGAAATCCATTTCTCAAAAGAGGAAACAGAATTTGTATATTTCATTTTGAAATCTGGCATGGGGCTAGACATATTGTCAATTCCCCAGCTGCCCCAAATCATGTGGCTTGTGCTCTGATTAGGGTTGCCACCTGTCCGGTTTTGACCCGGACAGCCCGGTATTTTGAAGATCGGCCAATCGGCAATCGTGGTGTCATAGCTCCGCCACGGGCCCGCCCACTGATGTCACGGGCCCGCCCACTGATGTCACAGGCCCGCCCACTGATGTCACAGGCCCGCCCACTGATGTCATGGGCCCGCCCGCTGACATCACGGGTCCACCCCCCTGTCCGGCTACAGCCACAGGGAAAGGTGGCAACCCTAGCTCTGATAAACGGTGGCCATACACGGAGAGATCCGCTCGTTTGATGATGTTGCTAACCGAGTGGATCTCTCCCCGATACGCCCACCTTGAGGTGGGCAATATCAGGCTGATCTGATCATTGGGTCCTAGGGCCCAATGATTGGATCACAACAGTGGAGATAGGGGCGGTCGGATCGCTGGACTGCATCAACGTACAGATGCGGCCACGATCTGATGGGATTTTTAATCCCATCCAATTGAAATTTGTCCAACTTTCAGCCAGATATCGATCAGGAAAGCCTGTCAGAGGACCCCATACACAGACTTGGTCAGTCTGCAGCTTTTATCGGCCTGTGAATGGCCACCTTAACTCAAGATAACAGCTGCCCAGTACATCTAAAAAAGCACTCAATAGTAAACTAATGTCCCACTGTGACTCCTTCAGTTACATTGAGATGGAAAAACAACAGCCTGCCAGAAAGCAGTTCCCTCCTAAAGTGCTGGCACAAGTCACATGACTGGGGCAGCTGGGAAACTGACGATATGTCAAGCCCCATGTCAGATTTCAAAATTGAAAAGAATCTGTTTGCTCTTTTGAGAAATGGATTTCAGTGCAGAAGTCTACTGGAGCAGCACTATTAACTGATGCATTTTGAAAAAAATCATGTTTTATTGACAGTATCCCTTTAATGAATTCTTATTACTAAAATTGTTAAGGTTCTTATTTGTTTCGTGCTATGGAAATGTAACTGAAGCTGCTATTGTAACCGAAGCTGAACATTGCTGCGGCAGCCAACTATATACAGGGGCGTGAACACAGCACTGTCTCTATAGAATAAAGGCACGGTCCTTTGCGGCCCTCCCAGCACAGTGACAGGCCAGCTAATAGCGATTTTGGATTCTTCCTCCCAGTGAGAGGTAAACCCGCCAAACCTTCTTTCCCCGAGGTGCATACTGGGTTTTGTAGTTCGAACCACGCAGTCCTTTTGGTACCTCGTATTCATTTTAACTACAACTCATTCAGCGCCTTGCGGATTCAGCTTGTCTCCAGGTTCTGTAGCGATTCAGTTGAGGTGATTGGAATATCTCTCGGAAACACTGAGCTTTCATCTGTGTAAGTGGGTCATAGCACTAAAGGGGATCCTCTGTTTCGTCTATACAGCTGCCAGCGGTCAGTTTCTACACGGAACTAAAGTTCCCCGAATCCCCCCCACCACGTCAGCTAATAGTTCATTCTTACATCCTATACAACAACGTGGCATCTCGTGATTCAATAGAGCAGCATACGAGAGACTTTGTGATTGTGGGAGGAAGAGGGCACATTAGGAATGACGGGCGTGAGTGTGATCCAGATGCTCGGCAGGCGGGTGGCCTTGCGAAAGGGGTGTGAGTGGCACAATCGTCCTCGTAATGGGCAAGGGAGGATGGCATTCTCGGGGCAGTCCCCTTATTGCAGCGCGGTGGAGACTCCTGCAGTGCACCCTGCCGGGACCGGGAGAACCCGCCGGAAGATTCTCACCCTGCAGTCCATGAACCCTCAAGTTCGGGCGGTGGAGTACGCGGTACGCGGTCCCATTGTACTGAAAGCCGGAGAAATCGAGAGAGAGCTGCAAAATGTGAGTATCATCTCCTCCGTGCCACCTCCACAGT
>CM044438.1:37572027-37584989 GCA_024363595.1 Xenopus borealis
AGCTGCCCCTAACTCTTACTAACCCCTCCATGCAGAGTCTGTCCAGCGGAGATCACGGTAGCCATTTTCTTCTCTTCGGCAATTGTCTGAATGAAACCAGCGTATCGGCGCATGTGCAATTGGAGCGAGTTTCTGTTTTGCGACAACTGTGCATGAGCCGAAACACACGAAAATTGCTAAAGCTCTGGTCTTGTTCCGTAGTTGACCTAAATGGCTGAAGATGGCGACCATGAACTCCACTAGACAGAATCTGCACGGAGGGTAAATAAAGAGTTGGGGGCATCTAGGCTGGAGGGAGGGGGGTCTATGTAGGGTAGGGGGTATGGGTTAATTTATTATGGATTCTCCTTTAACAATCCAACTTCCATGGAAAATTAACTTCCCCCATTGGACTGCTTAGTTTAGACTATGTCACCGGTGACTGCAAAATCAAACAATACAATAAAAATTGATTTCGAGTTGTGTAACTTAGTGAATCTCCGACTGTTTGCAGAGCATCCTGAAGATCCTTGTGTCAGGAGAGGGGCAATCAAGAACTGGAGTTATGATTCCAATCCCACAATACCCCTTGTACTCTGCGGCTATCTCTGAGCTGAATGCCATCCAGGTTAATTACTATCTTGATGAAGAAAATTGTTGGGCACTGGATGTTAATGAGCTACGAAGAGCTTTTTACCACGCCAAGGAATACTGCAATCCTAAGGTGCTTTGTATCATCAATCCTGGAAACCCAACTGGTACATATGACTTCATCATAAAACATACTAACTTAGACCAACTTTTCAAAATCACACCGATGGGGTTTTTTCTCTAAAAAAGCAAACTGAAGTGTTCAAATCCTCCTGTAAGGGAAGGAGGGAGTTGCCAGTAAAGTCAGTGGTAGTCAATGGTAGTCAACTACTTGTTTTTTAGGAAATAGGGCTCGTTTAGGTGTCAATGTCAAAACATGATTAACCAAAAGTAACAACCAAATTCATTAAATATAAGCAGGCTTCAGTTTTTTTTGTATTTTTATAGAAATTATTCTTAACTATACACCTTGCCATAATTTAAAATGTATACATACAATGATTACTGCTTGTACTTAAAATGAGTACACTATATGCAATTCTGATGACATCAGAGGTCCAGGTGATACCAGGGGATTGAAGTATTGTATACTGGTTCACTATATTCAAGGCAGAAGTTTTGCAAGATGCCATTCACATGTGGTGGTAATAATTCATTACACGCAGTGTATGGTTTCTTGGGGAGTCTTTTGTTGGATGATACTTTAATCTCTATATTTATGGCAAGAACTGTAATTAGATGCATTTGCACTTCACTTTAGATAAAATGTTTGCTCTATGACACATATCTGAAACTGATGTATATGGCACCTGCATTGCTTGAGAATCTCAGTTCTTTTATAGTTGCAGGTTGTTTGCATGGTCCAAGTCTCATAACCATCCTTTTCTTTCTTATTTAGGTCAAGTGCAGAATAAACATTGCATTGAAGAGGTGATCAATTTTTCCTTGGAGGAGGGGCTGTTTCTTCTTGCAGATGAGGTATGTGTGAAAATTAGGGATGCATATAAACCTTCGCAATTTTTGCAGGATTTTATAAATCCTTTGTGTTCATTTGAACTTGACAACATGTTCCACGTAAAAAGAAAATGTTATTCAGAGATAGCCATTCTTTAAAGTTTTTCTCAGTTTATAATTTGCAAATTAGGTTTTGAGGTTATTTTAATATTTGGATTTAGTGCGTGGCCCAAATATGTTTGACTGTAAGTCTGCATGCTGGTGACAGAATTTCCTTTATTACATATGGCTTTTGTCTTTCAGGTCTATCAAGATAATATATACTCCAAAAGTTGCCAATTTCACTCTTTCAAGAAAGTTCTGTATGAAATGGGACCAGAATATTTTAACAATGTGGAGCTTGCCTCTTTCCACTCAACCTCAAAGGGATATATGGGAGAGTAAGTCATGAATATATCCTGTCCTGAGAACACTTGTATAGATATTAGGCACTACTGTCAGGGCCCGAGGGCTCCGAAGGGGGATTACGGACCAAGGAAGAAGGCAGCGCCAACACAGTTCGTGGTAACAAAAGGGTATGGCAGAAGAGTGGTTAAAGTCCAGGCAAAGGGTCAATCCAGCAAGGTCCAATACAAACGAGGTATCCGAAGGGTTAAGCAAGAGAGTGGTCAAGTCCAGGCAAAAGGGTCAATCCAGGCAGAGAAGGTTCGTAGTCGAGAGTTCAGGCAAGGGTCAAAACAGGAATCAATAGCAGGAATCAATAGCAGGAATCACACCCAGGAACTTTGTAACAAAGACCTATACTTGGGCATAGGTTGTAGTGCAGTGAGGGTTTAAATAGGCCAGAATGGCGCCAAACTCGACGCCGTGACGTCATTGCGTAGCCGCGCTTTCATTCCGTCGCCGGCGCCGAAGTTGACGCCGACGCCCATACGCCGGCGTCAAAGTCGACGCGCGCGACTCGTTTCGTCGCGGGCGTGCTGACGTCGGCTCAGAAACAGGCAGGGAGACCGGCAGGGCGCCGCCATCTTGCGACGCAGGGTGAGTTCTCCTCACAACTACGATGATAACATTTTTGTAACCATGTCTGATAAAATGAAACATTTAGTACATTAGAACTACAAAAGGGAAATTATAATAATCATTTGTATTTAGGAACAACTTCCTTAGGTGTTTCATGCTGGAAGTGATTCTTGCTAAATATTTCAACAACCAAACTGCCACCCCTGAGCTTCACAGTAGCATCTAATAAACTACTTAATGAGGCTAATATAACCAAGTTCTGACTTGGTGGCATAAATGAGTTCAATAGCTAATGCCCGACAAATGCTAACCAAAAGTACACTGTTCTTTTGCGATAAACTACTAGCCATAAAAATGAATATGGCTAAAAATGCCATTTTATATACTGAACTTATTATTGCATCAACCTACAGTTTCAGCTTGTCAATAGCAGCAATGATCCAGGACTTCAAACTTGTCACAGGGAGTCACCATCTTGGAAAGTGTCTGTGACACCCAAATTCTCAATGGACTGGGCGGCTTTTTAGAAACCAAAGTTAGGGGTTGTCACAAATTATCAAGCAAGAAATGTTTTGCCTGTCATATAAGCTGATTTTACAAGTTGAACTGGTTTCTGTGATGTAATATACTAATTATCTGTATTCATTACTAATTAGCCCTATGTTGTGACATTTCTATGTGTATTTTTGAGTCTGTTTCTAAGCTCAGTAAGTGACCGCAGCAGAGAACATGGGGAGAAACTGGGACATCTTTGGAGGCACAGTCCTTCACCACTAAAGGGGCTGGGGGGCTTTGGGCTGGTAGAAGCCCAAAACAGAATGTACACAATTTCTAGCCTCCTTTTTTATTTAAGCTTTATTTCTCCTTTAAATAATAAATAAATAATAAATATGGATATGTAATCTACAAAGTTATGGTCTACCCCTTACTGTCTGATTCATCCTTTTTAGAATAATGTTATATTTAAGCTTTGAGAGGTTTTTGCCAGGGTATTGGTTCTTCCATTTTCTTTACATTTCTTACATAGTGCCTGCATGCAGTGCATCTTGCTTTTCAACTTGAATCAGGTAAAAGGTTTCTATAGGTTGTGGCTTAGTCATTTGTTGAATTCTTTTAGTTATTTAAAAATATTTTGTATTATTGCTGTTCCTAGGTGTGGCTACAGAGGTGGCTATATGGAGGTTGTGAACCTGCACCCAGATATTACAGCACAGCTAGTGAAATTGCTTTCTGTTCGCCTGTGTCCTCCAGTGTCAGGCCAGGCAGCTATGGATGTTGTCGTGAACCCACCACAACCTGGGGAAGAATCATATGAACAGTTCATAAAAGTAAGTGCTAGTCTACATTATTCTGGAGCTCAAGAACCTTTGCAAGATTAGCAGCATCCACTCCAATACCCCCCCTTGATCAGGAGTATTTTGTTCATTTACAATTAATGGCCACAGTCCTTTCTCATATTGAAGAAAAGTTAGCATACAGCACACAATCACCCTTTTATCAAGCTTGATAAAAGGTCAATTTTGGCCTCAAACAGCTGTTATCCAGGTTCTTCCATGTGTATCAAATAATGGCATTTTATTGTATGACCATTATGTGCTGTACATTAAATTTTCTTCAAGCTAAAGACTGTTTAGTCAAAGGTTTTTTAAAAAAAAGCAAGAACTAAATATTCACGGAAACAAATGTTATAGCTACTGTTCACCACAGACCCAAATAGTACTCAACTATTTTAAGAAGTTAAAATGTGTTCTATTGATGATAAATATTGAAATGGCAAATGAAACCGCACTTAAATTATTTTATACGGCCTATGTAATTTTCATGATTTCCATGAGCTGTTTGCAAAAAGTGTAAGTAGAAAAAATTATCATTAAAATGTTGTTTGAAAAGTCTAATTCCAGTATGCAATTAGTATGATGCCACTGTAGTAGCCTAACGAAATCCTAGTATGATGAAGACGTTGATATTCTGGGACAATCTCTATTTTCTGTGTTGTATTATTGTTATTATTACATTTATATGTAAAGTACCCAAATTTTCTGCATTAAGGTACATAATAACTGATATACAGACAAACTGATTGGCAGTTGGCATTTAGACTCCATTCTAGAAGGACCTACAATCTAAAAGGACGTGGATAAGTAAGACACAAAGTATAAATATCTAGTTTTATGTTGAAATTTCTTTTGGAGAATTATTTAGTTAATTACTGTGAATGAGTAGACAAAGACTTTTAATTTTAACAAAGGTAGTTTCAACCTGTCATTTTGCCAATCTAAATTCCAGCTGGTTGCTGTTGTAAGTAGGAGCCAAGCAACCAGAAAAACGTTAAAATTCCAAGTTGAATAATTCAAAAAATACAAAGAATAATGTCCAATTGCGATTTTTATTTTACAATACCCAAGTCTGTATCACCCATAAACAACAAATATGTAATTCTTAATACCAAAATATTATGAGAATGAATTCCAACGTTAGACATTTATTTTTCCCCTTTGTTTTCACAGGAAAAAGAAGTTATTCTGAGTAATCTTACAGAGAAGGCTAAACTGACAGAAGAATTGTTTAACCAAGTGCCAGGCATTCAATGCAATCCACTGCAGGGGGCCATGTATGCCTTTCCAAGAATCTTCATTCCAGATAAAGCAATTGAAAAGGCTAAGGTCAGTGGAGCCCTAAAGGACACCTGAAACATTATTAAAGGAATTGTTCAGTATAAAAATAAAAACTGGGTAAAATAGGCTGTGCAAAATAAAAAAAAATGTTTCTAATATAGTTAATTAGCCAAAAATGTAAAGACTGGAGTGACTGGATGTCTAACATAATAGCCAGAATCCAACTTCCTGCTTTTCAGCTCTCTTTTCCACTGACTGGTTACCAGGCAGTAACCAATCAGTGACTTGAGGGGGGGGGGGCACACAGGCCATAACTGATGCTTTTGATTCTGAGCTTAATGCTGAGGATCAATTGGCAACTCACTGAACATTTATGTCCCATGTGGGCCCCCTTCAAGTCCCTGACTTGACTGACTCAAAGTTAAAGAGATGAAAAAGAAGGAAGTTGGATTCTGGCTATTATGTTAGACATCCACTCACTCCAGCCTTTATACATTACATTTTTGGCTGACTAACTATATAAAAAAACGTTTTTTTATTTTGCACAGTCTATCTTTTTATCCAGTTTTTATTTTTACACTGAACTGTTCCTTTAATACAAAGTAACCAGTCAGACTGGCTGACTGTGACCTGACTAATGGCATGTGTCCATTCCATAGCCCATGCCTTTCACCGGATTATCATTCTGGCCACTGGACCCAGACTGGAATGTGATTGTGTAGAAAAAAATACTTTGTTTCTAGTAGAAAATCAGTTGTCCTGTTCTTAAAGGAACACAAAAAAGTGTTTTAAATGAATGACCATATAATATAATGATGCCATGTGTTGGTAAACTGGTGAGTTTGTTTATGAAGCATTACTATAGTTTATAAACCAGCTGCTGTGAAGCCATTCAAGCACAGGATACACAGATAGTATATATACAATGGTATTCTTCAGAACATATCTGTTTTCTGCTGTATATTCTGCATTATATTTTCATTTTTTTTTCTTTTCATTTTTTGGTGATACTGTTGTCACATTCATTATGTATTATCGAATGCCCTTTTCCTGCAAAAGCAGAATCAGTGACAGGCCAATTATCAGGAAAACACAGCTAGACTTATAATAAAAATATACTGATAAAATGTTTTTTTTTTCTCAATAAACTAGAAAATGAGGGAGGTCAAGACTGGTGTTGTCCTAAATAGAAAAAGTATGTTTTTTGTAATTGGGAATTTAAATGGTTAAATCTGGAAAAAAACAGATTGAAAGTTATCTCATTGCCTCTGTCATGCGACAAGGTGCTTCTCTAGTACAGATAGTTCAATTGTGCTCTCTATGCTATTAATGCACCCCACCCAGACCCCCACCAGATATTGAAAGGTAAATGTGGGAGATAAGACAGAGGGTAGCATTGTGAACTTCTGAAGCAGGGTGCCATTAATTTCATGATAGGGTACCAACTAGAAGGGAAACCAAATACAAGAACAATCCTATATTTTTATTAGATATGTTATTCAATTCAGATTTTTCTATATCACTAAGGAATAATCAATACGTCTTACTAACTCATTTTGTATCGTAACATTTCTAATTGAAAATAATTATCACCCCTCTGCAGGAACAGAAAATGGCTCCAGACATGTATTACTGTATGCGCCTATTGGAAGAAACTGGCATTTGTGTTGTTCCAGGCAGTGGATTTGGCCAGAAAGAAGGGACCCATCATTTTAGGTAAGTCAAGATATCAAAAAATTATTTTCAGTCATGGGGAGGGGGGGCTTATGTATTTCGATAGACTGCTAATATATTTTCACTCTTTTATTTCTAGAATGACCATACTTCCTCCTGTAGATAAACTGAAGATTCTGTTGCAAAAAGTCAAAGACTTCCATATGCAGTTCCTTGAAGACTATGCATGAGGTGCTGCGGTGACATTGAACTAACAAATGTGAATTAGACCGATAACATTGACAGTCTGGTGCTACAACAAAACATAGAACTGCAGGTTGTGGGCTTTTTTAACAACAGAAGACTTAATATTAGTACTGTGCCGGCTGGCCTGCAATATATGTTCTGAGACAGAAATATTTGGCAGCAGAAGAAATGTACTTGGTATACTTGTGCCATAAACCAAAACTCAACATTTGACACTTTGGTGAAAAAAAACATGCTCGCCTGCCTTCTCATTTAAATCAATACTGTTCTAAAAATGCTCATTTCAGGAGTGCTGAAAGCTGCGACTGCGGAGTCCATACATAAATCTTTGACTCCACGACTCCTCAGTTTATGGTACCTCCAACTCAGGCTTTGTTTTTTAAAAAAACAGTAGCATCAAAGTAATTAACATATATTGCACTGTTGCTCTGCACAGTTAAAACTGGTGTGTCTGCTTCAGAAAAATTATAATAGTTTTTATAAACTTCCTGGGTAGCCATGGGGGCAGCCATTCAAGCCAGGGGGGAAAAAAAAGAGAAAAGGTGCGTTACATGCAGTAGCAGAACGTATAAAACACCATTGTATTGGACAAGGCTTAACTGTTATGTAACCTGTGCCTTTTCTCTTTTTCTTTTTTTCCTGGGCTGGAATGGCTGCCCCCATGACTACATAGCAACTTATTTATGTAAACTATAGTTGTGTTTCTGAAGCAAACACACTTCTTTTACCACTGCATGATAACAGTATATTATGCATTGATTACTTTAAAATGCTTACATTTTTTGATCTTAATCAAGGTTTTTGATCTAAATCAGGGTTGTCCAACCTTTTGGCTTCCCTGGGCCACATTGGAAAAAGAAAAATCGTCTGGGGCCACACATGAAATACACAAACACTTTTAATTTGTAAAAGTAAAGAAAATTCACAGAAAAGTACTACAATACCAGTTGGATAACCAGATAGAGCTATACACTGGAATATGGGACACCTGTATAATAAATAGACATTATTATTATTATTATTATTACTACTAAGTGGGCAATGGGCAGAATACACTGCTTGCCTAGTCCTATATCCTTTGCAACATGACGTTTCTTCGGGAACCAAGCATTTCCAGCCGGGCCACATTCATATCCATCCTGGGCTGCATGCGGCCCTCGGGCCACAGGTTGGACACCCCTGGTCTAAAAGGCAAATAATTAAAAAAAAACTAAAAAAATATATAATGAATACCAAATGAAAAGTTTCTTAAAATTAGCCATTCTGTGAACCACCCCTTTAAATACAATCTAAAATTATCCAAAGTATTCTTCCTCGAAACATTAGAATTGCTTCTGCCAGATCATCCTTCATTGAAGCTCTTAAATCTGATTTGATTATTTTTAGTGATTGTATACTCCTGATAAAATGATGTGTGAATGTCGGGTTATATAATACTTCAGCTGGACTTCACACTAGTGAAACCACAGAGAAGTACTTTATTATGACTATTATGTGTGAAATAGGATATTGCATTTTTTATTGCAAATTTAAAGCTATTAGGAGTCTGTACATTTTTGGCGACTCCCTATTCCTCAGTTCTGCATTGAAGGGTCATTTTGGGAGAAACATTCTTAATCTTAGTATTTCTTAAAGGGATGCCGTCATGGAAAAACATTATTTTTTCAAAACGCATCCGTTAATAGTGCTGCTCCCTTAGACTTCTGCACTGAAATCCATTTCTCAAAAGAGCAAACATATTTTTTCATATTCAGTTTTGAAATCTGACATGGGGCTAGCCATTTTGTCAATTTCACAGCTGATCCTGTGACTTGTGCCAGAACTTTAGGAGGGAACTGCTTTCTGGCAGGCTGTTGTTTTTCCTTCATAATGTAACTGAATAGTACGCAGTTGGACATGGGTTTTTACTATTGAGTGCTGTTCTTAGATCTACTAGGCAGCTGTTATCTTGTGTTTGGAAGCTGTTATCTGGTTACCTTCTCATTGTTCTTTTGTTGGGCTGCTGGGTGGGGGAAAGGGAGGGGGTGATATCACTCCAACTTGCAGTACAGTAGTAAAGACTGATTGAAGTTTATCTGAGCACAAGTCACATGACTTGGGGCAGCTGGGAAATTGACAATATGTCTAGCTCCATGTCAGATTTCAAAATGAAATATAAAAAAAATCTGTTTGTTCTTTTGAGAAATGGGTTACAATGCAGAATTCTACTGGAGCAGCACTATTAACTGATGCATTTTGAAAAAAACATTTTTCCCATGACAGTATCCCTTTAAATGTAACTTTTTTGTATTATATAAATGGAAATACTGGAGTGGTTGAGCACACTGAAGTACACGTAGCTCTTCAATGTAGTTTATAGAGCCACATTTCTATGCCAAAGAGAATGGCTTTAAGTGTTTTTTACACTTTCACATACATCATGCAATACTAGCCTAATGGTACACCAGAAAAGTATTCTTAAGTGAAATCCAATCTGAAAATTGCATAGGCGGATGAGGAAGAAGATTTGAGCTGTTTGCCCTGCCAATTTTCTATGTAAATGTAATTTTTATGGAGACGACTTGGAATGGGTAGGACATGTGGCTGCTGTAGTATTCTGCAATTTTTCAGTTAATGGGCCATTTAATGTATTTTTATAGTTGATTTTACTTTATCAGCTGGATGATGATATTTTAGAGGATTTTTTTTTTCAACTCTTTTAATAACTTCATTTAATTTCCTTTAGTAACATTAATCCTCCCACAAACCTCTTTTTTTTAGTGCAGTGATCCCCAACCAGTAGCTCGTGAGCAACATGTTGCTCTCCAACCCCTTGGATGTTACTCCCAGTGGCCTCAAATCAGGTGCTTATTTTTTAATTACTGGCTTAGAGGCAAGTTTTGGTTGTATTAAAACCAAGTGTACTGCCAAACATTCTCTCCTGTAGGCTGCCAGTCCATATACGGGTTACCAAAAAGCCAATCAGAGCTCTTATTTGACATCCACTTGGACCTTTTCATGCTTGTGTTGCTCTCCAACTCTTTTTTAAATTTAAATGTGGCTCACGAGCACAAAAAGGTTGGGGACCCCTGTTTAGTGCATAAAATCTTGTGTATTCTGTTCGGTGTCCGGTGTGTGCCTTTAGCACAAACTTTGTGGGGAATTTTTTTTTATGCTCTGCAGTCCATTTTGACAGCAAGTTCACTGGCAAAATTTGTATGAATATATAGGCAACAGCAAGATGGTAAAAATATGGCAAGGAGTGTTCAAATAACCCTGCTGGAAATTGGGAGGATTTGTATTAGCTGGACAATCAAAAGTCAAATTTGAATTCACGTGAAATTTTTTCGATTTCTTATTTAAGAAAAAAATGGAACGTCTAGAACTCGAACGAATGTTAGCGACCTGAACACTTGAATCCACTTTTTTTCTCCTTAAAAGAAACTTGAATGTCAGGAAGGATATTCACATCTTCAAATGGGTCACTGGACCTCTGCCATTGACTTTCACATGAACTATGCAGGTTTTAAGTGGCGAACAGTCAAATTTGAATTGTTCCCAGGGTCCAGCTATGATAAATCTCGCATGCAAGTTTGGATTATTCTCTAATTTGTGAGATTTGACCAAAAATCCAGCTGGAAAATTCAAATTTCCATTTGAACATTAATACATTTGCCCCTAGATGTTCTTGAAATGCTAAAGTGCATTGAACTTAGATTCTAGCTGCTGGGTTTACTAACTTCCTATGCCTTACATGTATATATTACAAACTATAGTAGTTATCCTGGCTTTAACTTTTTTTTTCCTTCAAAGTGTAGTCCAATGTATTACATACTTTTTTGTCTATAGAATCCTTCAGACTCCTGTCTGTTCCTTAAAGGAGAAGTCCACCCTCCCTTTGCAAAACCCCCTCCCCCCGGCCTAACCCCCCCCCCCTGGCAAATGCCCCTAAGTTGCGACTTACCCCCTCAGAGCAGGTCCTGTCCATGGAGTTTGCAGGCGCCATCTTCTCTCGTGCAGTCTTCTCCCTGGATCCATTGGCATTTGGCAGCGCATGCGCAGTAGGAGCATTTGCCGGTTTAGCTCTACTGCCCATGTGCCGAAAGTCACAAAGTTTTCCAACTGAAACTTCGTGACTTTCGACACATGCGCAGTAGAGCTGAACCAGTAAATGCTCCTACTGCGCATGCGCTGCCAAGTGCCGAAGAATCCAGGAAAAAGATGGCTGGGGAGAAGATGGCGCCTGCAAACTCCATGGACAGGACCTGCGCGGAGGGGTAAGTAGCAACTTAGGGGCTTATGCCGGGGGGGGGTGGATTTTGCGCAGGGAGGGTAGAATTCTCCTTTAAAACTGTTCCCTCTGTTACATGGAGTTAGCGTTACACTTTTACACTCATTTTGAGCACCTAAGTGCATTACGAAAAATGGTTATGGACCTAATATAACTAATATTTTAGTGGTGTTCGTATTGAAACACAATCTTTCTTGCCTTTTCTAAGTATAATAGTGAGCACAGCAAAGGTATAATTTCAGACTTTGGTGTGACTGCCTTTACTTTCATGCTGAAGTGATTTATAGATTATGTCTATAATTTATTGCCAAAGAAAATGTATAACACTGAATATGATCTCAAAAATATAGGGGAGAAAATGCAAGCAAACTGCAGGTGCAAAAAGAGCCAATGGCAATGTCTGTGAAGATTCTCATTCATCCAGGTCATGGTATATCTGTAGTAATAAGTCAAATCAACTGGATTTGCTGTGTTTTTCTTGAAGGTGTTTCACCAGGCATCCAACTGGCTTCCACAATTCTGAATTGAGAAAGCCAGTCTTCAGACATCTTCAAGAAAAACACAAGTCCAGTTGATTTGACTTATTACTAGGGATGCACCGAATTCACTATTTTGGATTCCGCTAATTTGCAAATGCAAATTATGGATGGGAAGGGGAAAACAATTTTATTTGTTGTGTGACAAAAAGTCATGTGATTTACCTCCTTACCCCTAATTTGCATATGCTTATTACTACTTAGTACTACTTAGTACTACTTGGTACTACAGGCAGACCAATGATAATTTCTGCCTTAATTCCAAGCACTAGTTACCCATTGTAGTTTGCTGACTGCTTAGTTTGTGCTAACTGAACACCAGAAAAGTATATAATAGTATACTTGCATAGAAATCATTCTATTTTGTCTAGAGTCTTGGAATGTACATTACAGATGGATTTGTTACAGAGATGCCCACATTGAAAGACTCTATAACTAGGTCCAGTTTAAACTGTTGGTGTTTAAAGATAAAACTATTCTAAACAATGCTTTAATTGATCTTTTTTTGCCGTTCCCATTCCTGTGTTGCCTATTTTAAGTCTGCAACTGACCATGGTATAAGTTTGGAGTCACCGGCCCTGCCAACAAAATACCAGATGTTTGCTTTTAATTGCAACCAGGGTGCAGCGAAAATTCCAAGTCCACCTCTTACCTGCATGATTTAATGTCCAGAGTAATTCAGGCTGATGGTTGACGCATGAAGCAGTAAGTTTGAGGTAGCTGATGTTCCTACATAAGGGAAGGTTCAAGTGCACCAAAACACAACAGCTTATTGATCCCATTGTATTGTGACTGTTTGGTTGTGCTCAAGATTTACATTTTATCTATTTTTTTAGGTGCAAGGTGCTACATTCTTGAGCAAGACGTATTCTAAAGGCATTGGAATAAAAAAGTTGCATGTATTCTAAGTTCTGGTAGCATCAGTTACTGGTAGTGATGGCCGAATTTGACCCCTTTTGCTTAGCCAGCGACAAATTCACAAAGTCTATGGGTGACCAATTTTTTTTTTTACCCATTGGAGTCTATGGGCATCTTTTTCATGACAAAACCTGGCTGGAAAAAAAAAAAAAAAAA
>CM044438.1:37585041-37598445 GCA_024363595.1 Xenopus borealis
GGAAAAAAAAAAAAAAAACAATTGTTCATCGCTAGTTACTAGAAGTTTATGATTTAAATGGTGGCCAAAATATTTGATTCCATGTATGTCAAGCTCCATAATTGTATTTTCTGTAGACATTTTAGTCCAACATTTTGGTTAGAACGCTGGCCTCTGACATCACTCCAGCTCCAAAACAAATTCTTAAGCTGAACATATTGGGAATATATCACATAAAATCCCAACCCATATCTTTGTACTTTTGACATCAGGTAATCTAATAGATTACGCAGGTTGGAAGATTCTTCAGTCAGCTGCACCATGTTGGCCGATGCTTGGTGTATCAGCACATCAGGAAGAGACGATGAAGTTCCTATAAGCTTCAGATCATTTGTGGAGTTGACCCAAACAACCATAACAATAAAGGTGGACCTGCCATGTAGAGACACTCATACAGTTCTTTCCAGTTGGTATTGACTTGGTTGAAGTGTTGACCAGTGTATGACCATCTTAAAGGAAAACTATACCCCCTGGACAATGTAGGTCTCTATAACCAGATATTGCATAAAACAACTAATATGTAAAACCCTGCTTCATGTAAATAAACCATTTTCATAATAATATACTTTTTCAGTAGCATGTGCCATGGGGTAATCATAAATAGAAAATTGCCATTTTAAAAAATAAGGACAGCCTCCTGGGATCGTATGATTCAATGGTGCACACAAACATACCAAACAAACTATAAAGTTAGGTCACATGAGCCAATTAACAGACAGAGTTGTGTGTTTTGCGTCCACACTTCTTCCTGTTACAGTTAGAGTTGAAATATTTCTGGTCAGGTGATCTCTAAGGCAGCACACAGACCATCACCAAATGGTGGTTCAAGGCAAGAGATGTAAAAGGGCAATATTTACTTAAATATATATTCCAGTTTGATAAGATTCTTTAATATGTCACTTAATATGATATAAACTATCTGTTGCTCAAGCAGGCCCGTCATCAGGGGGGACAAGTGTCCCGGGCCCGGTGCTGAAGGGGGGCCCAGTAGTGCTGCACTTTCCCCAAGGGCCGGGCCCCCCTTCCGAGTGCCTCCTTCCGATGTCTTCATTACTGTATGCGTAAGTGCCGAAGAGACGCGAAGTCCTGAAGCAGGGGAAAGACCCGAAGTCACGAAGAAGCCGACACTGAAGTCCTGAAGCGGCAAAAATTCCCGAAGTCATTAAAACAGCTATAATTGAAGTCCTAAAGTCACAAGTTCAATTCTACTGACACCAATGTGGGTTTTTTTTTTTTAATCCCCTGGTCCCCAATGTTTTATTTTAATACTCTATAGGCCCCTGCCACCAATGTTTTTTTTAAAATATTTTTTGGGGCCCCAATTTTTTTTTAACTTGTAAGGGGGGCCCTGTCACCAATGTTTTTAAAAAATATATTTTTTGGGGCTCCAATTTTTTTTTTTAATTTGTTAGGGGGGCCCTATCGCCAATGTTTTTTTTTTTTAAATACTTTTTGGGGCCCAAATGTTTTTAACTTTTAAGGGGGGCCCTGTCGCCAAGGTTTTTTTTTTTTTAAATATTTCTTGGGGCCCCAATTTTTTTTCAACCTGTAAGGGGGGCCCTGAACATTAATAGCTTTTTATAACTTGTGTGTGTGTGGGGGGTTACTTTTTTTAGCACTGATGTCTGTGTGGTCTTTTAACTATGATGTGGAGTGGGCGGGATCAGGGGTGGCGGGGCCCAGAAAATTTTGTTGTACTGGGCCCCGTTATTTCTAATGGCGGCCTTGTGCTCAAGTATTCATTTTGGGGTATAGTTTTCCTTTAACTGTACGATTAGTTTTCCAGTCAACCAGAGTTGCCTCGTGAATTCACTAATGCGATTATGCCACACAAAACTACATTAATAAAAAAAAAAGCACCACCATTTTAAGTTGTTATGGCAAATTTGTGTGATTCATAAATGGTACTCCAAATCTAAAACACTGGGGCATAAAACAAATATTTAGAGTCAAGGTGTAAAACTTTTAATTGCATGTGATGCTTTGGCAGTTATAAAGCTGTGTATTTCATTGCACATGGACCTGTTATCCAGAATGCTCAAGACCTTGGGCTTTCTGCAATTTGGATCTTCATGCTATATCTGCTAGAAAATCATGTAAATATTAAATAAACCAGATAGGCTGGTTCTGTTTCCAATAAGTATTAATTATATTCTAATTGGTATTAAGTACAAGGAATTGTTTTATTATTACAGAGAAAAAGGAGATTGTTTTTTAAAATTTGGATAAAATGGATAACAGATCCCATACCTGTACCCTGAATTTTTTTTAGGTAACATATAATAGCCAAGCCCAACGTTTATCAGGGTTTCCATATATAAATAAAATATTTGAAATAAATAAAAAATAACTAGAAAGGGAAGTTTGAGAACAAACTTCATGTTGGCTTAAAAAAGGGGACTTGTTGAATGAAATTTGACTGGCTGTTGTTGGCTCTGCCCACTTTTTGTATCTTTTAAAATTAGGCCCCCAGTGAACAACTGCAAATGGTTTGGGGGACACTGGCATGAAACATGAGAATGGCAGTAGTTTACATTTTCCTATTACAGTCAATGAGATAACTCTGATTGGATGTTTGTGGCTCCACCCACTTTTTCAAACCTAAAACTGCAGTCCACTAGTGACCAACTGTGAAGAGTTTGGGGGCCCTCGTGCTAATACTGTAAGAATGGCAGCAGGTTCAATTCCCCATTGAAATTTAATGGGTAAAATCTGGTTGGCTGTTGGTAGCTCCACCCACATTGGGGTATCCAAGAAATATCTTTTCTGGCATGGTGCCGACAGACTGGTTCAGAAACACTACTGTAGTTCATATAAACAAGCTGCTAAGTAGCAATGGCGGAAATTGAAAAACGTCAATATGGCACAGGTTAAGTAATGGATAACAGATAACATTATGTTCTACAGAGCTTATCTGCTGTGTAATTTGAGCCTTTTCTTCTTTGACTAGTTGCCCCCATGGCTACACAACAGTGTATTTATATAAACAATAGTAGAGTTTCTGAAGCAAACACTGCCGTTTTAGCACTGCAGGACAACACTGCATTATATTTTTATTACTTTTAATCAATTTAATTTTTTGATGTTATTGGTCCTTTAAATTAAGGAATGTTGGCCTGGAACATAGTATCTGTACCTGGATAGAGAACTGGCTAAAAGATAGACTACAAAGAGTGGTGGTAAATGGAACATTTTCTAATTGGACCAGTGTTGTTAGTGGGGTACCGCAGGGCTCTGTACTGGGTCCCTTGCTTTTCAACTTGTTTATTAATGACCTGGATGTGGGCATTGAAAGTACGGTTTCTATTTTTACGGATGATACTAAATTGTGCAGAGCTATAGGTTCCTTGCAGGATGCTGCCACTTTGCAGAGTGATTTGTCTAAGTTGGGAAACTGGGCAGCAATCTTGAAAATGAGGTTCAATGTTGATAAATGCAAGGTTGTGCACTTTGGCAAAAATAATATAAATGCAAGTTATACACTAAATGGCAGTGTGTTGGGAGTTTCCTTAAGTGAGAAGGATCTTTTTATAGATAACAAGTTGTCTGATTCTGGGCAGTGTCATTCTGTAGGTACTAAAGCAAATAGGGTTCTGTCTTGCATAAAAAAGGGCATAAACTCAAGGGATGAAAACATAATTATGCCTCTTTATAGATCCCAAGTAAGGCCTCATCTGGAGTATGCAGTGCAGTTTTGGACTCCAGTCCTTAGGAGGGATGTAAATGAGCTGGAGAGAGTGCAGAGACCTGCAACTAAACTGGTTAGAGGGATGGAAGACTTAAATTATGAGGGGAGACTGTCCAGGTTGGGGTTGTTTTCTCTGGAATAAAAGGCGCTTGCAATGGGACATGATTACACTTTACAAATATATTAGAGGAAATTATAGACAAATATCAGGGGACCTTTTAACCCATAAAGAGGATCACTGCACCAGAGGCCACCCCTTCAGACTAGAAGAAAAGGACTTTCATTTGAAGCAGCGTAGGTGGTTCTTCACAGTCAGGACGGTGAGGTTGTGGAATGCACTGCCGGGTGATGTTGTGGTGGCTGATTCTGTTAATGCTTTCAAAAGGGGCTTGTATGATTCTTTGGACAGACGTAATATCAAAGGCTATTTTGATACTAAACTCTATAGTTAGTATAGCTATGGGCATATATGGTTTGTGTGAAAGAGTGTAGGGGTGTGTGTGCCTGTGTGTATGCTGGGTTTTAATCTTTCAGGAAGGATTCGGGGCTTCGGCCGAATCCAGAATAGTGGATTCGGTGCATCCCTACAAAGCTGTAAGAGTGGCTACAATTAAAATTTCCCCATTCACAGGCAATGCTGTTGTCGGCTCCTCTCACTTTTGGACGAACAACAGATATCACTGTTTAATTCAGGTTGACCCCATAACTGTGATTCAAGTGTGGTGAGTGTGGACTCAAAGCTCTAACATTGGCAGCAGTTTCAATTTTCCCTTTGAAAGTCAATCGGTAAATTCTGACTGGCTGTTATTGGCTCCTCCCACTTGTGGGCATCTAACAACGTTGTTTCATTCAGTGTTACCCCAATTTGAAAATCTTCCCTGTCAAAGTCAAAGGAAAATTTGGGGTGTTCAGAGTGCCCCCCCAAAAAGACAGACGGTGGGATCACTTAGAAAAGTACAAGCAACCTGCACTGCTATAGGACAAAGATGTTGTTGTATCCCTAAAACTGTAGGAGGGGTAGCTCTTAGAAAATTGGGGGTGCTAAGAAGAAGAAGCTGAAGAACAATATGTTATTTTTTTCAATACAATAGTGTTACAATAATATATTCCCACTTTGATGTCCCATTCCTTATTGAAATAATGAGTGCAGGGAATTGTGGGGTCTGGAGAATGCAGGCTAAGGATACATTGCTGCTGATACAAATTAACAGTAGTCAGCCAGCTCAACAAAGTAGTGAGACAGATCAGCAGAAGAGCAAGGGGCTTGGATTAGGGAACTGTTCCAAACCATTAAAAACCATGAAAAGTCTGCATATTTTTCAATAGTATATCAAAGTTGCTTGAAATTATGTTTACTTTTCAAAAGGCTTAAGTTATGTTTCTGTGGAGTTCCCCTTTAATTATATTTTTGTTGAGCACCTCTTCAGTTTGATATTTTAGCTGCTAACTGGTTGCTAGTGTCCAGTATAACCTTGCAACCACGCAGTAGAGGGAATAAAGGCTTAAAGTTGAATAGGATTTGGCCTGAATAGACTGATAAGTAATACAAAGTGTTAATAACAATTTAACTGTAGATTCACAGGGCAATAGATTTTTAGTTGCCAGGGTCAGTGACCCCCTTCTGAAAGCTGTAGAGCCAGAACAAGGAGACAGTTCAAAAACTATTAAAAATGAAGACCAGTGGAAAAGTTGCTAAGAATTGGTCATTGTATAACATACTTTGTCAACCCCTTTAAAGGGGAATTCAACCCCGACGGTGCTAAACCCCTCCCCCCCGACCTACCTCCCCCTCCCTGGGCTATTGCCCCTACCTTGTATATTACCCCTTGATGGCAGATGCACAGTAGGACACATTTTCCGGTTTGTACTACTGCGCATGCACACGAAGTTCGTCAATTGAACCTTAAGTTGCTACTTACCCCTCAGCGCAGGTCCTGTCCATGGAGTTTGCAAGCATCGTCTTCTTCCTTGATTCTTCGGCATTTGGCAGCGCATGCGCAGTAGGAGCCATTTGCCGGTTCAGCTCTACTGCGTATGCGCCAAAAGTCATAAAGGTTCAATCGGAGAACTTTGTGACTTTCGACGCATGCACAGTAGAGCTGAACCGGCAAATGCCTCCTACTGCGCATGCGCCTGCTAAAAGTCTTTTGGATCCAGGAAGACTGCACGAGAGAAGATGGCGCCTGCAAACTCCATGGACAGGACCTGTGCTGAGGGGTAAGTAGCAACTTAGGGGCATTTGCCCAGGGGAGTGAGGTAGGCTGGGGGGAGGGGGTTAGCGCAGGGAGGGTAGACTTCTTCTTTAAGGTGAGACTTGGAAAGCTAAATTGGAGTGAACTGTGAGCTGTGACTGAATGACTGATATAACTGCTTTACCCTTGTAACACACTAAAAGGGTTGCACAGATGTATTGTTGTACCTAAAGGTGGCCATACACGGAGAGATCCACTCGTTTGTCGATGTTGCTAAATGAGTGTATCTCTCCCCAATATGTACACCTTGAGGTGGGCAATATCGGGCTGTTCCGATTGTGGGCCCTAGGGCCCAATGATCAGATCAGAATGGAGCAGATACGGGCGGTCAGTTTGCAGGATCTGATGGGATTTTTAGTGCCGTCCAATTGACATCTGGACAACTTTTGACCAGATATCGATTGGGGAAGCCTATTGGAGGGGCCAATAAGCTCTGACTTGGTCTGTGGGCGTCTGAACCTGCATTCTGCGTCTCGTGGGTACAACGTCATTGAAAACAATGGAGTGCATCTAGACCTGCGCTCCACTGTGGCTGAATGCAGCCAAATGGAAAGCAGTGGACCGTAGGTAACAAAAGCTTGTGTGTAAGGGGCCTAAGGCACTATGTACACTTGCATTGCTTTATGACTAAATAAACATAATGCAATATAATGGATACTATGGGTTAACAGATTGTGCATAACTGCACCGGTAATCACAAATGTTCTGCTGAGGTCAAAATGAGCCAATGGGAAGCTCCTCCCCACAACCTGGTAGTGGATCTATTTGGGGGAGTGTCCTACTGCCTATCCCTTAGTTGCCTTAATAAAACCCACATGGACATGTTTTGAGGTTTGCCCTTGCCTGTAAGGAAATTATGCCACTCAAGAGGAACAGAAAGCACTTAGGAACTCGGGGTGAGGGAAGTGTAGACTCTGGGGTTGGGATGTTTGAAAGGAATGATGCAGTTCAGGAGCAGAAGAAAGAGAAGATCAGACTGTTCATGCAGGACTTTGTGCAACAAGGTATGTTTAAAGAACTAAAATGTCTTGCTATCTAGTAAAGTGACAAACTATAGTAAATCTAGTCTGTCTAGTTGCATTAAGCAATGAGTTGATCCCTATACCTTCCTTTTCAAGCCCAGAACTGTTAACTCTTCACGGGCAGGTGTGCTGTTTGCACATGTTTCAGCAATTAACGAGGTATAGAACAGTGGAGATTGTGTTGTGCCACAATATAATCCTTTTTACTAGTTTTACAATCCTCTCTGTGGTTAGCATGTCTTTAAGTGTTTGTGTATTGATCGTTTTGCTTTTATCAACTTCCAGGGCTAACTACCACTTCCAGTGACTTCTACCCTCAAACCATTAATGACTGCCATTCATGTGTATTCCATGTGTTATTGCTGTGTGTTTTTTTTTTTTTTTAATATAGGTTCACTATACACTTGGGTGTGGGGAGGGGATGTGGTCTACCTTAAAGGTCCCTTGTTATAAAGCAAAAAGTTTCTCTAAATATTACTACTGCCATGAAAAGAAATACCTATAAAATAAACCAGGTGCATGGCTGATTAATAGCCAGATGCAGTCTGAGCTGCTTTATCGGTCCTATGCTATTGAACTTGTCCAATAATCCATGCAGGGGTGTAACTAGATGTTACTGGGCACCATAGTAAACTCATTTACCAAAAAATCCAAAGGTTGTCCTGTTTTACCATTATATAGTGAAATATTAATTCTATATATTGAATCATTAATTAGGACACCAATACTTCCTAGGCCCCGCCTGCAGCCGCAGGTTCTGCTTCCTCTGCAGTTACGCACGTGACCTGAATCCATGTAACACATGTATTTAAACTTGTGCTTGGTTATAAAGGCAGGACTCTGTCCTGATTGATGCCCTGAAGAGGTAGCCTCATTAAAACCTTTGGGAGAGGTTGATATTTGTGTAGCAATAAGGATAGAAGTCTCATTTTCACTATAATTGAAAAATAGCAGTTATAATGTTTGCATATTACAGGGATGATTACTGATGACCCAGGGGTATGGTATCTTGGGCCATTGCTAAATTTTGAGATAAAGCATAAATTGGTTGTTTTATGATAATGTGTACAGGGCTGTGGCTGGTGCTCGAATGCTACAATGTTTCTTATGCACAGTCTCGTATTCCCAGTGTATTGATCACTACATGTTTTTTTTTTTTTTTTTTTTACAAAAGGGATGCACTGCTGTAGTCAGCAACTTGAAGGGGGGCCACATGGGACATAACTGTTCAGTGAGTTTGCAATTGATCCTCCTCATTCAGCTCAGATTCAAAAGAAACCATTATGACCAATCTGGCCCTCCCTCAATTCACTGATTGGTTACTGCCTGGTAACCAGCCTATTTACCCAGACTTTACTTTTAAACCAAACAATACCTTTAAAGTCTTGGTCTGTCCTAATAGTATATACTTGGTTTATACAGTGCATTACATTAAAATAGACAAGACAACCCTTTATTTTATATTGATTTTTCTATATTTATCTGAAACTATAAATGAATATTTTGGTGACCGTAAACTGCCATTCACATTTTTTCATAATAAAATTTTATAGCCCATCTTGTACTTAAAGCAATACAGACTCATTCCTATAAAAATGTCCATATCAAGGGGCTGGGCTGGGGTGGAGCGATCCTTCCATTGGCTGAAGTACTGTTTTTATTTGTAATTAGTCTATGGAAGGTTCGCACCAGCCCAGTGTCACTGAAACAACGCAGAAGATCCATTAGAAGTGTCGGCAGTATCTGACATGCAGTACCTCCTTGATATGGACACATTCCTATGATTTTTATAGGGACATGGTATCCCATTAATCATTTCGTTCCTTGTTTACTTTGGTCCACATCACACCTTATCTTGGGATATAAAGTGAGCCAGTATGACACCACTTGTTAACTTTGGGATTACACCTTGCATTAACCACACAATGGTCTTATAATTTAGGAAAAGTATCCATGCCACTACCTTCAAAACCTTTCAGTTCCTGAGTCATTTGGCATCTGCCAGTAAACGTGAAATAAAAGTCCACTCACCCAAAAACATATCGGCTATTCATTCTCTGCTCTTGTTCAACAATGAAACATTAATGCTGTAAGCAACCACTTCTGTATAATTTTTTTAAGTGCTCCCTGATTGGTTGTCATGCTTGGTAAGGCTTGGGTGGGAGGAGGTTCCTATAGACTCCAAAACACAAGATGGACTGCTCTGTAGTATAAAAGGAGAAGATTGAATTTAAATTTCTGTGGTAGATCTTGCAGAAGTCCTAGTTTTGTAGGAAGTTTGGTAGCTAAGCAGTTCTTACAATACCTACAATAGGTATAGTAAGGTTAGGTCCTTGCAAAAACAGGATGTGATTAAGCCAGCCTTTTTAAACCAATTTGACCAGAGCTGGTGCAAGTAATGTCTAGACAAACCAGACACCTGTAACTGGAGTACTGACTGTGGTGGCTGAAGCTGGGCACCTGTAGAAAGGATATGAACAAGTGGAATACTGTTCACTTATGGATTGTGTTGGGAAAGAGTAAGTCACGGTAGGCCAACGTTTATGTAAGTATTCTGTTTTGAAGAACCACGTTTAACCATTACAAGGAACTACTGAATGGATATCTGCAATAAATGTGTTTAAGTGGACATTCCAGTCCATGTGGGGCATAGTTTGCCATATACTTTAACTTGTGAACTCATTTGTTGAGTCGGTAAATTACAGTTACAGTTATACCTATGGAATGTTAACTAGTATATGCTGAAATCTATTGAAGCACATGGACATAACTAACCCAGGTGAACACAGATTAAACAGGTTATTCGATTTAATATAGCTCTGGCCACAACTGCATTAAACGTATGCCACAAGCTACCTGCCACTGTGTAGGCTGCAAAATTGCCTAACTCCTTTAATACTTGCGCTCTGTAGCCATGCCCACAGGGCTTGAAAAAAGACCAATGTCTGTCTAAAACGTTGTGTTTTTTTTTTTTCTGGGTCAGTGCCCATGTCTAAATAAATTTTAAGAATGTTTCATTGTGAATGGTGCTGTCCATCATTGAAAGACAAAGATTAAGGTGGAAACTCTGAGACGTGCACCTTCAAGGAATCCTAAGTTATGAGTGCTGACCTAAAACGCTTGCTGTGCCCACAGTCGCACCCACAAAAAATTTCATTACGTGCAACATAATTGCCTGATATTTGCAACAAGTGCATAAACAATAACTTTGCAAAAATAATCTTATAGTCAATGTAACACAAATGTATTGTGTGCGCACAAAATGCTCATACTATTCCTTGAGACCCAGTGACAGTCCCTTCTGCCCACAACTATACTTCAAAAACATAGTAGCTTGCAGCCTTGAACATTAATGACATATTCTAATTCTATTTGGATATTTCCTTCCCAATTTTATGGCACCCTAGGAAAAGACAGACTGGCAGAACTAAAGAAAGATCTGGAGTCTTTGAGCACTACAGCAGATAAATCTTTGGAAGTGGAGCTCTTGAAGATGCCCCTGGCTATCCGACACATGAAAGTCCAAGACTACCTTAGTAAGTGCTATGTGAAGTCGGCCTCCTAGAATTAGCTTTGGTGATTCATTCACATAAGTTTTGATTCATCCACATCATGATGAACAATATCTGATAGTGGTAAGTTGTTGCTTTAGACTTGCCACTGCCTGGCTGTATTAGAAGTTTTCTCCTCATTTCCTTTCTTTTGCATTTTTTTGTTTTTATGCCGACGCCTCATGAGGTGGTTTAGCAATTTCTCCTCTTGATAAAATGTTGCTTTTATATTATTGTTCCCTTTTTAATTATAGGCTTAATGGGAGGTGACAAGACTGCTGTTGCTGCAGCTGCTGTGAAGGTATCAGTTCTAATCACCCAAGTATCAAAAAAAAAAGCTGTAAAGGTAGAAGGCAAGAATTAGCATAGATAATGTAACCTGCATGCCAAAATTTATCGCATAAAATTTAGAGGAAGCCTTTTCTACAAAATTTAATTCTTTCTGATAAAAAAAAAAAATTTCAACTCTATACTGCCTGTGTATATATTGGGAGGGCTGTAATAACATTCGCAATAAAAGATCTGCTTGAAACTCGACAGCATGTTAGCAAGAAAACACGTATTCCGTTTGTACACACTTATCACCCCTATGTAAGGAAGATCCATCGTGTGATTCATAAGCATTGGCCAATACTGGCTAGGGCATATCCCAACATTCCTGAGTTTCAGGAGCCCCCACTTTTGTCTTACAGACGTCCCCGTAATCTGCGAGATAGATTAGTGAGGGCAGACTTGGGTACGGTAGTGGAAGCCCCACAAAGATTACTTGCACCACTTAAGAATGGCATGTACCCGTGTGGAAGATGCAATCAATGTTCCAGTGCTATTCGCACCAATATATTCACACACCCTCATACAGGGAAAAAGTTTGAATTACGAGGTCACTATACATGTGACACAGAGTACGTAGTGTACATGCTTAAATGTCCTTGCGGACTTGCTTACATTGGGGAAACGATACAACCTATCAAAGATCGGATTAGCCAACATAAGTCCACAATTAGGAAAGAAATATTAAAGTTGCCAGTACCTTTCCATTTCCATGAGGCAAGACACCCGGTGGCCACCCTCAGATTTCTTGTTTTGGAGTCTGTTGCCCCCCCACGTCGGGGGGGCAACAGACTCCTGCAGCTCCAAAAGAGGGAGAAGTTTTGGATACACACGTTAGAAACACTTCAGCCGAGAGGTCTCAACAGAGAATATGATCTATATAATTTTATTTAACCGAATGGTTAACTAATTGAGCCAGTTTTGATACTGTTAGTGGTAGTTTGGGACTTAAGAATATACACACCCCTTAACTGTAATTGTAAACGTAACTTTATGCTGAATTATATGCCTATACTTGTGCCATGTGTGTTATATTACCATATGATTGTATTGTATTTCTATATGACTATTAATGTACACTTCCACTTTGTTGGATATGAAGGGTTAACTTTTCTAAATGGGTGTGTTACTACCTATGCCTTTAAATAGGATGTGATGTCATACCATGCATTGATGCTTGATAAAGAAGCGGGAGCTTCGAAACGTTGCAGCAAATCTTTCTTTGTTTGGTAAAAACCTTTTTTTCTTCATTTTATTTGTCTGGACTTTTTTGTTCTAATATATTTTTTGTCCATATTTTGGACTAAGTCAAGGACTTGGTGTAAGCTCAACTCCATTTTGTACACGCATATATATATATATATATATAACACACGAATGTTACGCACACCAAAAGAAAAGGAAAACCTGGGTGCTAATCCAAAAATAGTATGGATAAAAATGCAGAGAATGGCAGCACATCCAAGGATTTGACAATAGATCAAAAAGTTCAATGAAAATGGGTTTATTAGTATCCGACATTTCAGTTCCACACAGGAACTTTCTTCAGGGAAAACACAGATCAAAAGTGCAGAGAGAGACATTTAAATGTGATAAAATGGCGCCAAAACAGGAAGTGAGGTAGACGGTACCTATTGTTAAAGTGTACATCAAAATAACATATAAGTTTGCACCCGTGTGAATTGTAGACAGGAAATCTTAAAGCAAAAAGACCTACCCCGTGTCTGCAGCAAAATTCGCCAAATAGAACCCTAAAAATCAAAAATGATTAAGCCCGCAAGAAAGGGGGCGTGTCAATGACGCGAGTAGCGATCCTGCAGAGGTGGGTGCTGTGGAACAGCCTGAACATCAGGGAGGCAGAGCCGAGCAGCTGTCATTAATAGGACCGCCCATTGGTTACCTTGCTATGGTACCATAGTAACAGATACTTACATGTATCCTAATGCACCCATAGGTAGCGTCGTCCAATAAAGCTGCTATGGAAGACACGGCCGGAAAATATAAGGGACGATCCGGAGTACCATCCGTACTCGGAGAAGCCCCTAGGTTAACTCAGTGACAAGGGATGCATATTAAGTTAATGCGCTTAGTGGTGTGCTGAAAGGACCCCGAACCTGGCGGCCAACCCGCATCTCCATGTGAGTCCGCTCGCCACGCTATAGGGATCGCATGCCAAAATTGAGAGAAATGGAGTGTATAATTATTCCAACCATATTAGCCACCCCTATTGTTCATAAACCCATATGCTAGGATCAGAGGAAATCGAAATTATTGTATAGGGTACAGCGAGCGAACAGTTAAGCTGCAGACATTAGGGGACAGGACTAAGGAAGGTTAAAAAGAAACATTATGGAAACATAGTCCTGTAACAATAAACAAATCAGATAAGACTAGACATAAAGAGACAACGTATGTAGAAAATAGGAAGCATGGGATAATTAATTAAAGCAACTAAGTGGCAAATGTTCATTTAGTCCTCGAGGAACTACAGTGTCCAATTTGTGGATCCATCTGGACTCTCT
>CM044438.1:37600239-37619879 GCA_024363595.1 Xenopus borealis
GACACCTGGGCCCACCGGGACTTTTCCTGGTATCCTGGTGGGCCAGTCCGACACTGGTTCTAGGCACAAAAAATAGAATGTATATATTTAAAGAGATACTGACATCACAAAATAACCTTTTTTTTTTTTTATATTGATCATAACATTATCATTGAATACTATTTAGAATTGTGCCACAAAAGTATTTGCTTGATGCAGTTACATTACTTTTCTTACCCCCATGTTCCTCTATGAAGGGCCTGCCATATTTGTGCAGCTGTAGTCCATTAGAACTCGTTACTGGCAGAACAGTCGGGTTGGCAAAACAATCAGGTTCTTCAAGTAACAATCGCTTATAAACGCTGATCTATTGGAAAAAACATGACCTATAAAAATGTGCTACATCTTTTTTTGTTTTTTTTCCATAAACAGCTTGACTGTTCAGTTGATGAACTATCCGAGCCAAAACTAGTCCGAAAAAACAGTAAGAAGGGTATGTATGAATAAAAGGTTTAGAAAATCTGCATATGCCGAGAGATTGAAAACCTTTGTTTTCCCTATGCCAGTTAAGGTCACCACAAACGTAGAATATCAGGATGACGTGAGAACAAAAGTGATGACCACCACTGCAAAGAACAGGACTGTACAAAAGGTATCTACTGTTGCTGTGCTAACGGCTATGCACATGTACAAATGATCTGACTGCACCAAGGTACAAGGTGTAATAACATCCAAAACACAAGTAGTATGCAACATTAACAAAGCTGTGATACGCCATACATCAAAACGCTATTCTAGTCAAGTTACTCCTGCCACAGAAGCCAGACAGTTCTAGCTTTTCTCCAGCTAAACCTTCTAGTCGCCTAAAATGATTGGAAGGCACCTTTCACTGGAAGCAAGGCCCTTGATATCTGATAGATTCATACAGAGTTGCTCTGAGGGAATATCCAAATAGAGCTGCTGTTTTATTGTAGTTGCCTAAATTCATTCATTGTAAAAAAAAAAAAAAATATATATATATCTACCACTACATTATACTCCTTTAGATATAGACTATTTGTTCTTAGAAAAGTAGTGTTCCAGGCTGATTTATTGAATATTTCTTCAAAAACCATAATGATCCCTCCCTCCTGCTCCCTGAATTCCCAGGCTGTTCAGAGAAGACAGCGGCTCACTGCACTATAGGACAGGAACCAATCAGCAGCTAGTAGGACCTGATGGGGAACAGAGTCTCTTTACTTGTGTGACTGGCACCCTCCTCCTACTGTGCTTCTAGTAGGGATTGTTGGGACACGCCCACCCCTCATTTGAAATGGGGACCAGAAAACATCTATAGTGAGCTCAAGTCAAAGGGCTAATATTGTCAAAGACAATATTAATTTTTAGCACCATGTAAAAGCAACACCATATATTGCTAATAATTGCCTACGAGTTTTTTACTTCTATGTCACCTTTCCTAATTTGCGTGCTAAGATTCCAGTCAAAATCTTAGTATACTGGTAGAGAGCAAAAAAAAGTCTCCTATCTGATCTTAAAGGAATTGTTCAGTATAAAAGTAAAAACTGGGTAAACAGGCTGTGTAAAATAAAACATGTTTTCAATATAGTTAGTTAGGCAAAAATGTAATGTATAAAGGCTGGAGTGACTGTAAGTCTAACCTAACAGAACAGAACACTACTTCTTGGTTTTCAGCTCTCTTTTGTTTACACTGACTGGTTACCAGGCAGTAACCAATAAATGACTTGAGGGAGGGCCACATGGGTCATAACTGTTGCTTTTGAATCTGAGCTGAATGCTGAGGATCAATTGTAAACTCATTGAACAGTTATGTCCCATGTGCCCCCCCCCCTCAAGTCGCTGACTTACTCAGATTTAGAGAGCTGAAAAGCAGGATGTTGTGCTGTATTCTGTTATGTGAGACATCCACTCACTCCAGCTTTTATATTTTACATTTTTGGCTAACTAACTATATTAGAAACTATTTTTATTTTGCACAGCTTATCTATTTACCCAGTTTTTATTTTTACTCTGAACTGTTCCTTTAAGATCCTGGCCCAGCCTCATATTATGGCTTTTGGTTACTGAGGTATAACTTTTGACTTCTGTACCCCTGACAGTGTCTTCTGTTACATATCATACTGTTTGGAAGTGGGGACCATATAAACAAATGGTACAGTTGTGCTCATAAGTTTACATACCCTGGCAGAATTTGATTTCTTAACCATTTTTCAGAGAATATGAATGACGACGCAAAAACTTTTCTTTCACTAGTGGTTGGCTGAAGCCATTTATTTTTAAATCATAATCACTACACAAACTACCCAAATGATCCTGATCAAATGTTTACATACCCCAGTTCTTAAAGGACTAGAAACCTCAAAAAATTAAATTGTTTTAAAGTAATACAAATATAATGCAGTTTTGCCCTGCACTAGTAAAACTGCTGTTTGCTTCAGAAACACTACTATTGTTTATATAAATATTCTGCTGTGTAGCCATGGGGGCAACTATTCAAAGAGAAAAAGCTCAAGATAGCAGATAAGCTCTGTAGAACATTGTTATCCATGACTTTTCTGAAGCAGACACATCTGTTTTACTAGTGCAGAGCAACACTACATAATAATTTCATTACTGTAAAACACTAACTTTTGGTGTCTTGTCTCTGTGCTGTTTGGCATATTGTAAGCAGGACACTTTGTGGCATTTGTGTAGTAATGGCTTTCTTCTGGCAATTCAGCCATGCAGCCCATATTTCTTAAAGTGCCTCCTTATTGTGCATCTTGAAACAGCCACACCACATTTTTTTCAGTCCTTTATTTCACCTGAAGTGTTGTGGGTTTTTCCTTACATCCTGAACACTTTTTCTGTCAGTTGTGGCTGAAATTTGTTTTGTTTGGTTTCAACAGAACCGTAATATTTTGCTTTCCCCATGACTTAGAATCCAAAAAACATCAGTGCAGCACTGGATGAAACATGCAATGGTCTGTCAGGAGTCCAGAAAGTCATTGACCTTTTATACACACCCACTAATTACAAGCAAACCGATTACAGGGGAAGATGGTTACCTTTTATAGCCATTCTAATCCTTCTGTGTCAAGTTGTGTGCATGTTATCAGGCCAAATCACTCTGGTATGTAAACGTTTGATCAGGATCATTTGGGTAGTTTGTGTAGTGATTATGATTTAAAGAGTAAACAGTTGTTTGACAATAAATGGCTTCAGCCAACCACTAACTAGGAGTGAAAAAAGTTTGTTTTATCATTCATATTCTCTGAAATATGGTTAAGAAATCATAAATTCTGCCAGGGGATGTACACTTATGAGCACAACTGTATTTCATCTGTGAATAGTTATCCCATGTCTACTAAAATGGTATAGTAGTCTGCAAATTTAACTTGATGGAAAAGGACCCTGATTCTGATGCATTTTGGCTTCTACCAGTTGGTTCAGTTTTTGTTGAGTGGGCGTAGTAGCATAACCTCTTCGTTTTCTTACCCCACTGTTATTGTTGCTTTAATATCTGTCATTTCTATTTGCAAATATTATTTTGAAACCCTCGCTTGCAATTCTTAAATAGTTCAGCTTCCCTAGGTCACCCCTAGCACAGCCTACATGCATATCTTCCCAACTGTCTCGTTTTTTGCTGGACAGTCCTGATTTTAACCGTAAAGTCCACAGTCCCGGGTTTGTTACTGAAATATCCTGACTTTCTCTTTGATCCGCTGCACTGAACAGCTGGTAAAAGATACTACGTTTCCAACTTAATTGGCTTTTGGCATAGAGCCCATAATGGATACTTAAAAACTGTTTAATATAAGGAGGTCTCTTGGGAGAACTTGGACTCGCACCTTAAAGGGCAACTCTCATACATTAGCAAAACTGTAAACACAAAAAAACTGGCAAATTTGTAAAATGAATATGGTAATTGGGTGTAGCCACAAAATGGGCGTGGTCTCTCCACGCACAAAATCTTTCTGTTTTTAAAATGTTGGGAGGTATGTACATGGGAGACTATCCCCCATATGCAATAAAAGGCACCAAGTTTGCCCAAGAGCAGTAACCCATAGCAACCAATAGGATCTTTGCTTTTAAACAGGTGACTGCTACATTCTAGCTTCTGATTGGTTACTATGAGTTACTGCTCCTGGGCAAACTTAATGCCTTTTATTACATAACCCCATATATCTATAAAAATATTTTGATCTGGTTGCCAAGGGTTGTATACAACAAGGGTGGAATTCTATGGTGACTTATGTTTATACAGAAAGGCTGTGTATCGTCTGTAAAACTGATACCAGTTCTCTGCAATTGCTGAATGGGTTTAAGTTCTATTTATTAGCAATGTCTTAAAGTGCACCATTTTTCCAAACCTAGTTATATACTATGAATTTATTTTAGGTGCCAAAAAGCAAATCTATGCTTTCGCTTACTGGTAAAAATGGCAAGAAAACAACCGCTCTAACCAGGTATTTATTACTTGCATGAAGCATCCTTTACATATACTAGCAATAGTGTTTAATGTCTGTAACTATACCTCTAGCACAGTTGTGATATTGCCTCCAAATCTTCTGCCTACCTTTTTTGGCTTTGATATGGCTGCTTAAAGGGATCCTGTCATGGGGAAAAAAAAATTTCAAAATGCATCTGTTCCAGAAGAATTCTGCACTGAAATCCATTTCTCAAAAGAGCAAACAGGTTTTTTTTATGTTTCATTTTGAAATCTGACATGTGGCAAGACATATTGTCAATTTCCCAGCTGCCCCAAGTCATTTGACTTGTGCTGTGATAAACTTCAATCACTCTTTACTGCTGTACTGCAAGTTGGAGTCCTATCGCCCCCCTCCCTTTCCCCCCCCCCAGCAGCCTAACACAAGATAACAGCTGCCTGGTAGATCTAAGAACAGCACTCAGTAGTAAAAACCCATGTCCCACTGCGTACTATTCAGTTACATTGAGAAGAAAAAACAACAGCCTGCCAGAAAGCAGTTCCCTCCTAAAGTGCTGGCACAAGTCACATGACCAGGGGCAGCTGGGAAATTGACAAAATGTCTAGCCCCATGTCAGATTTCAGAACTGAATATAAAAAAAAATAGCTTTTTTGAGAAATGGATTTCAGTGCAGAATTGTACTGGAGCAGCACTATTAACTGCATTTTGAGAAAAATTTTTTTCCCTTGACCGTATGTATCCCTTTAACAACTATATTGTAATAGTATAGATCTGATCCTGCAAGAGTGGCTCAATCTCAATCCTGTCCTAGTCTTCTACACTATATAAACCAAATGCTGTGACTAACAATAATAATGCATTTATTGTGCTTCTAGGTCTGTATCTGCCACACCTATAGACAAAGCTTCTAAAAGGCTATTGGTAACCAATTCATCCATCAGACCAGCCCAGCGGTCATCAAGGTATACACCATCAAAAGTGGATTGTGTATTGCATGCCTCTGATTATTGCACCATCATAAACCTGTACTATGTAAAGCAAGCACTCTTATAGTTGCACCCTACTTCTGCATTTATTGACCAGCTGCAACTAGATTAAAAGGTTTTTCATCTTTCCTTATTCTACCCTAGTTGTTGGGTAATTCAATGAGCAGAAGGCAGTGAATGGAATTGTGGAGGAGCAAGATGTCACGCACAAATGAATTCCTTATTTTACCTGGCTCCCTATAAGCGAACTTTCTCTTCCCTTTGATGGTGGCTGTTCTTTTGGGAAATACAACCATAGTCCAGAACAATAGGTGTATGTACGTCATTTGGTGGGAGGCATGGAGTTAATTACTTTTGTGCATTAAGTAAAGGAATAAGTTTATATATTAATGGCTTATAAGTCTGTTAGAAAAAATGCTGCTGTGGCCAAGTGGTCCATCAGCACAAAAGTGGCTGATACAGGAAGAACATTTTTAAAACCAAGCCCTTAAGGTGATATATTTTGGGAGCATTAAGGAGGGGGTACTAGGCCTCTTTTTAGGTCGTTGACTCTCCCTGCTTTTTATGACTGTATATTTCAGTACTTGTGGCCTGCTAGACCAGGGGTCCCCAACCTTTTTCCCCCATGAGCAACATTCAGATGTAAAAGAGTTGGGGGGGGGGGGGGAACACAAGCATGACAAATGTTCCTGGAAGGTGCTGTAATTGGCTATTGGTAGTCCCTATGTGGACTGACGGCCTACAGGAGACTCTGTTTGGCAGTGCATCTGGTTTTTATGCAGCCAAAACTTGCCTCCAAGTCTGGAATTCAAAAGCCTGCTTTGAGGCCACTGGGAGCAACATGTTGCTCCCAAGCTACTGGTTGGGGATCACTGTGCTAGACCCTTTTCTGAAGTTACTTTATCTTACATGTCTTTCCCAGAACAGCGATGACTCAACTATCTCGTTCTGCCCGGAGTGATGCAATTTTCACCTTTGGAGGTGATGCTTTTTTGGATGAAGGTGTCCCTTTTGTCAAGATACCACTGGCTGATGGAAAGGTAAAACCTACACATTACACTGTGGTATGTTCCCTTCAAGAATGGGAGTAGCCTTAATCTTGCATTGTTAACAAATCTATTGTAAAATGTTATAAAACAGTCTATTGGAACCATAACAATCTTTGGAGGGTCCTGTCTGTCTCATGGACATTGAGCTGGATAGTTATGGGCAAGTTTGCTGGAGTTGGCTTGGTAGATAAACTATAGAGAATTGTAGAACCCACCATTTTTCTCAGTACATTTCTGTTCAAGCAATTAAAACTTATTGGCAAGAGTGTACACAATCACAAGGGGGGCCCTTTAACTACAAATCCAATAATTGGGTTTGCTTTGTTCCTGGGGGGCACCTTCTTCATGATTCTGGCAGAGATACCTAAATCTAGGTCAGCAAACGGTTGTCAATCCCAGGGCACACAGGAGGCCCAGCCTTGGCCCTACAGGATAAAGCAAATGCAGATTCCATTCAGTCGCATGGGAGTATGTAACCATGGCCTTGCTTTCCCTCTCCAAATCCCTCCAAAGGTAATACTTAGACAAAAAGAGTGACTTTAACTCACCAACCTGTTTTCCTGTCTGCGTGTGTTCAGACTGTCTTTTCAGCAGGAGATGATTTGGACTGTCTAAATGTGGAGCTACTGAGAGGAGATACAGTGCAGCACATTCACAACCTCGTGGTAAGAAATCCTTCAATTATGGTTTCCCTGTGCTTGTGATTTAGGGCTGGGACAGACCAGGAGATTCTGCCGCCTGTTAAAATGAAAAAGCGCCAGCGCTTACCCACACGCAGCGCGGCGATTTCCGGAATCGCCTGAAGTTTCCTCATGAAGTAACTTCGGGCGATTCTGGAAATCGCCGTGCTGCGTGTGGACTGGCGCTTTTTCCGTAATATATTATAAAAGAGAAGCCAGTATGAGGATAGCAAAACCTTAAGGGCAAGGCCAGATGGGGAGATCTGGCGACTTCTCGCCGCGATGAACCTCCCCTGAATAGCTAGTCAGCGGTGCAATTTTAAAAGTCGCTCAAAATTGCCTGGCGAGGGGAAACCAGCTGCTGATAACACAGAAAACAGAGCAGACTTGCAACAGGGACTAAGGTACATTAATCTGGGGGGCTGTTAAGAGGAAATTTACAGATAGAAAAAAAAAAAAAATTTTACTAAGCAGAGATGAATGCTCTCAGAATATCCAACTAAAAGTGCAGCTGTACAGAGGATGGGCACTTGCGTACAACTGTGCTGCAAAGAGTAATTCCTTTGTAAATGGTTTAACTATGTAGTAGTAGTAGTAGTACTACTCTGAGTCCACATACCCAGCTGTGTATTTCTTTTCAGGGCCAGCTAACCAGCCTATGTGCAAAAGCTTCCATTCAGCAGCACGGGAATACCCTCTGACTTTCACTTTTAACATGGAATCTCTTTAAATGTTTGTCTCCGTCCTTAAATTCTGTAAAGTAATTATTTTTTTTGGACTTTTATCTGTAATGGTTTTGTGTACTAATAAAAACACACTTTCAAAGATTTGATCTTGGTCCTTGTAATGCTAAAATACTGCAAACCATAGGAATGAGATGCCATGCTGTATCCTAATGGAAGGTGAGGATGTTGATCATAATAACCGAACTTGCACTCATCTATAGGCTGGTTTTACCGATCTCTGTAACTTGGGTGGCTTTTTGGCATTGGCTAGGCTTCACAGGAAATTCTACGCCAGACACACTGTTTACCAGTGCTGGACTGAGAATCAAAATAGGCCCTGGCATTTCAGGTACACAGAGGCCCAATCATCCCACTTAGAGGCCCAAACAGCCTCCACCAGCCCACTAAATTGTGACTTTCTATGGCAACTTATAGCAGCCCATCTGGCATTTGCCCTAACCTATAGATTGCCAGTCCGGGCCTGCTGTTTACTATGTGGCAATTTTTTTTTTTTTTTGCTTGAATAGTGTGTGTGTGTTTATATAATGTCCCATTTGAAATTTTCACTAAACCATTTGCCAATTGGGGCGAGTTACAATAATTAGGGTTATGCATGCAGTTGAAGGGTGGGGGGCAATCGTAGTTGCTTACAGAAGTAAAAGGAGAAATATTGAGGGTCCTTTATAAAGTGTGCGTAGTGCATATTTATTCGCACCTGGTTGGACTGCTCATGCTTTTTTCTGAACACTAATATATTGCTCTGCCAGTCTTTCCGTTTTTTGCGAATTTGCATTGTGAATACATTTTTTCACGAATGAGATGGGTGTCTGCAGAAGTTTACCCACTGGGCGAGGTTCTTCTGTACGAAAATAGCATCAAGAGTAACTTTAAATTTGCATTTTGAGACTGTTTTGTGAATATTTTCTCCTCCACTAAAAATTCCGAGAGCAATATTCCACTTCTCTACAGTAGTGGAATATTAGGCTGTACCACAAGTGTTTGCATTCTTCTTTACAAACTCAAACATTTCATGTATAAACTGAAATGTTTCATGACTTTGCTTTCCTTTGAAACCCTGAACTAATATTAAAGGTGGCCATAGACATTATGATGTTTGAAAGATCTTTACTGTAAGACCAAGCTTCTCTTGAAACAATACAATGTACAATTTGTCCAACTAAAAAGACCCTTTCAAGAAACAATGTCTAGTTGAAGGTAGGAAATGTGTAGCTGGCTCTGCAAACAATTGGACAACGGATATATTTCACTGTGAAAGATGGATGAAAAACCATTAGATGCATGTTAAGTGCTTCATAAACTTGATGGATTTATTGGATCTCACTAAAATCAATCCATAAGGAAAGAAACAAATCTTATGTCGATGGTAAGCTTTAGTTGTATAAGCAGGGTTTCTGAACTGCTGCACATCTGTGTTGCATGGAGTTGACCAATGTCTGGCACCTGAACAGGAATTCCAGCCCAGGAGGATTGGACTACATCCCACAATTCTTCTGCATTTCTTGGTTTTTACCAATGGGACTTACGGGGGCTTCCTGCTGATGGCTTTGGCTTCACATTGGTGTCTTCTAATTTTTAATAGTACTCACAGGTAATTTTAGATGGTCTTTGAGCTTCCTGTAGATCATTGGTTGAGCCTTTGCCATTTTGGCTATTCTATCCATGTGAATGGTAGTTTCCAGTTTCATCCACAACTTTCAGGTTTTGGTTGCCATTTAAAAGCATTTGATATTTTAGCTGAGCAGCTTATCATTCTGCACTTCTTTATAGGTTTCCCCCCAATCAACTTTTTAATCAAAGTACACTGTTCTTGTCTGGAACAACCCATTTTATCAGTTCAGAGAGATATGCACTATAACCAGCAAGCACAACATTTGCTGCCTTCCTGCCGTAATAGACACCTGTTTTTCAGAGTATGCATGCCATGACTGTTGGTGTTCTAGAACACAACTACACTTGCTAGTAAATTATTTGCCATGTAGAAATATAATTTCCACCAAAAACAGTGACTGATACAGGTTAGTGATGTTGGGCTGCTATTATTCTGAACACAACTGTGTATGAAACCTACAAATACTGACAAATGGCAGGTAGAGGATCCTGCCCAGAGACTAGATTGCTTATGAACAAAGACTAACCATAATGCTTTCTTTGCATGATTATTCACCAGGACTACGTTGTGTGCAGCAATGTACATGTTTTACAATATAAAGGGGTATTTGCCTCCTGCTTTAGCAACAACTCTTTCTAGGTAAGAAAACACCCATTTTGCCCTTAAAGGGATACTGTGATGGGAATGTTTTTTTTTTTTTCCAAAATGCATCAGTTAATAGTGCTACTCAAGCACAATTCTGCACTGAAATACTTTTCTAAAAAGAGCAAACAGATTTTTTTTATGTTTAATTTTGAAATCTGACATGGGGCTAGACAGTCATATTTCCAAGCTGGGGCATGTGCCCTGATAAACTTCAGTCACTCTTTGCTGCAAGTTGGAGTGATATCACCCCCCCAGCAGCCTAACAACAGAACAATGGGAAGGTGACCAGATAACCGCTCCCTAACACAAGATAACAGCTGCCTGGTAGATCTAAGAATACTCAGTAGTAAAACCCATGTCCCACTGAGTACTATTCAGTTACATTGAGAAGGAAAAACAGCCTGCCAGAAAGCAGTTCCCTCCTAAAGTGCTGGCACAAGTCACATGACATGGGGCAGCTGGGAAATTGACAATGTCTAGCCCCATGTCAAAACTGAAAACATTTTCCCATGACAGTATCCCTTTAGAAAAAAAATATACCCCCAAAATGAATACTGGAGCAACAGTTTATATCAAATTAAGTGACATATTAAAGAATCTTACCAAACTGGTATATATATTTAAGTAAATATTGCCCTTTTACATCTCTTGCCTTGAACAACCATTTTGTCTGTGTGCTGCCTCAGAGATCACCTGACCAGAAATATTTCAACTGTAACAGGAAGAAATGTGGAAGCAAAAGACAGAACTGTTAATTGGCTCATGTAACCTAACTTTATAGTTTGTTTGGTATGTTTGTGTGCACCGTTGAATCATATGATCCCAGGAGGCTGTCATTTTTTAAAATGCCAATTTTCGATTTATGATTATCCAATGGCACATACTACTAAAAAGGCATATTATATGTAAAGCCCTGTTTTATGCAAATAAATCATTTTCATAATGAGACCTACATTGCTCAGGGGGTATAGTTTTCCTTTAATGTCTTTTTTGCTCTGCAACTTTGGATCTAGATAGAAAAATTTTCTCTGCAGTCCTGGACCATGGCCAAACGGGCACAGGGCTCATCTTAAAGGAAAACTATACCCCAAAAATGAATTTGAGCAATGGAGAGTTTATATCAAATCAAGTGACATTTTAAAGAATCTTACCAAACTGGAATATATATTTAAGTAAATATTGCCCTTTTACATCTCTTGCCTTGATCCACCATTTCATGATGGTCTGTGTGCTGCCTCAGAGATCACCTGACCAGAAATATTTCAACTCTAACTGTAACAGGAAGAAGTGTGGAAGCAAAACATAGAACTCTTGTCTGCTAATTGGCTCATGTGACCTAACTTTATAGTTTTTTCGGTATGTTTGTGTGCACCGTTGGATCCCAGGAGTCTGTCCTTATTTAAAATGGCAATTTTCTATTTATTATTACCCAATGGCACATGCTACAAAAAAAGTGTTATGAAAATGGTTTATTTATATGAAGCAGGGTTTTACATTTGCAGGGAGTTGTTTTATGCTATATCTGTTTATAGAGACCTACATTGTTCGGGGGGTATAGTTTTCCTTTAACTACCAATGCATCAGAAATAGTGATCCAGTTCTAGTATTGGCATTGTGAATAGCTGCCAATCTGTACCAGACCTCCCCCTGTCAAAACTGAAAGGTGCTGTATACCACTGTGCTTTTTTCAGTTTACAGACATATTTGGCATGGGAAAATAGGTTAATGGGAATTCAAGAAAATTACACACCAATTTCTTTTTTTTTTTTTAATTTATTTTGTGCGAGAAACTATTGACAAGAAGTTTAAAAGAAACTGACCATATTTTTCTCTTCTCCCCACACACCCATCTCTACCCCAAGCTAACTGTGCAAGACTGACATAATTCCCGTGCATCTCAGAATGATACAGGATATGAAATTATTTATTCTATTTGTAGCAGCTTATGCAAGTGCAGCCAAATACAAATGCACCAGGACAAAATTGTACACTTTTTTTCTGTTTTACAACGTATGGATATAAAATATGAAACGTAAAATCTACATAAACAGGTAAAAAATCAAGCATGGGATACCAAGACCAAAAAATTTAAGTCTTGCGTCTTTCTTTCGAGTGTTTTATTTTGCTATGGAATAGTCAAAACTGCATGTAAGCGTAATGGTTAGTTTAAATTATACACTCTGTAAATACTATTTTACCAATTAAAAAGGTACACATACAGCAACAAAAATGTCCATTAGATATTGTTTGGGCAACTCAGCCAGGTCACAGAAACAAAACCAGGCAAAATTTGAAAGAAAATCCATTTGCATAACTCCCCCCCCCCCCCCCCCACCAAAAAAATATTTACTGGTGTGCACACTGTACTCCCGGCCCATGGTGGTTGCTCTCATCATCGGAACTATCATTATACGCTTCACGTCTCTGACCACCTGAAGATCCTCGAGTGCTATCAAAGTCTTGCAGATCTACTTCCTCGGTTTCACCAGAAATTGCAGTGGCTTCTGGTCTAGATGGCAGAAGATCCTCCAGTTCCTGTACAGAAAGTGTCACAATATAAAAAAATAACCAAATATCCAAATCATAATTTAGAAAAAAAAATATTATTCTGTTAGGAGGCTTGAAGAAACCGTGGGAGGCTATGATTTATACCTGGAGAGAGGTCAAAAACAATTTAAACGCAGGGGGGCTTCTCAACTGAATTTCACAGCAAGTATCCAGCAACAGGCAAAGGGGTTTGAAAAGGGTTGAAAAACGTATTTTTCTTCTATATGTATATCTGTGTGTTACCTCTTCAAAACTGAAGCCCTAGGCAAGTCCCCAATGGTGTCCATGTAGAAAATATGGGGCTCATGCAATAATAATAATACTACAAACTATCATTTCATATAACTGTACATGAAATGTTCTGGTTCACACATGTGGCCTTATCAAAAATCATTAAAGGTTTCTATGGTGACTTGACAAAAACATTTGTTTCTATTGGCTTGTGAGACCAATTAATTACATTACACTAGTCTGTGTCATCCACATACATGACCAAATGAAAACAATCCTACAAACAGTGGGGCAATCAAACAGGAAGAATACAAAGGAACTAAAGTTTAGCCAATAGCAGCCTAGCGCTGAAGAAATGTAACTTTCTAAAAACCTTACAGTATTAAAATAGTTATATTTGACAAATAATTACTTACAGTAAGCTTTTCAGGGTTAGTCCAGTTGTTTTCTGGAAAAACAACATCAAATTTGATGTAGAGATCCCCCTTTTCAAAAGGGTTACGGTACTGTGGCATCCCTTCACCTTTAACTACACGAACAGAGCCTGTGCATGGAAAGATAAGAGTTTACATTAACATTCAGTGTTTCAAATATAAGTAAACAAAAGTAACACACACTTGTGCAGACACAAGAAGTAACAATTTTACATAGCAAAAAAAAAAAAAAAAAAACACGCACAATTCATAACTAGGGATGAGCAAATTTTTTCGCTGCAGAAATTACGCCCATAGACTTCAATGGGAGAACAAAATGTAAAAAAAAAAAAGGCAAATTTTTGGCGAAGTGAGGCATGTCAAATTTGCCCATCCCTATTCATAACCTGAATTCAGTCAAATGCAGAACCCTTTCTACAAAAGGTCTGACTGATTAGTTAACCAAATCCATCAGCCTAATTCGCATATTAAAATCCGAGATTAATACAAACATTGCATCATCTCTCTAAAGTCAAGTCCATTCCAAAGCCTGGATCCGGTCCATCCCCAGTAAAAACTTGGGACTATTGTAAAAATAAAAAATTAATATAAGCTTCAGCATACTGAAATAAGAAACTTTCTAAATGCAATCAAGTAAAAATTCTGCATAGTTTCTAAATTGAACAAGTTTATGTTCACTATCCCTAAGGCATCTGTTTCTCTTCATGCAGCAGTTGGACGTCATATAGGCATTTGACAGTTCGATCCAATATATCTTATAGGGGGGGGCTTCCTTTCCTAACAGGTGTATTAGAACTCATTCAAAGAACGGATTCAAGTACAAACTAAATCTAACAAAATAACTGCCTTTTGCACACAGTCTGCATGTAAAGACATGATGTCTGGGGATTTTAATAGAGTGAGCTTGAATATATCTTTTATACAAGATATAAGATAAATTGAATCAAACTGACAATGATTATCCATACCCAACTCCTGCATGAAGAGAAACAGATGCTAAGAGAGGAATAGTACATCATTTTAATGGATTGTATTTAGAAAGTTTCTTATTTCAGTATGCTGAAGCTTAAATTTTAATTTGGGATATTTCCCCTTTAAATTTAAGACAACTGCTCACTAACCAAAGGGAATTTTTTTTTTTTTTTTACCTGGCTCAATAATTTTGCCTGCAGGATATTTGACAACAATCTGACGAGCATCAAGATGCTTAAATGTAAACTGAAAGCCACACAAGGCTTCAACAAGTCCAATCTTGTGTGTCATGTGCAAGTCATTTCCATCCCTTTGGAAAACCTAAAAAAAAAAAAAAAAAGTTATTTTCCATAATGAGGACAATTACTTGGTGAAAAGATAGAACAGAAGCTATGAGGTTCTTAATTGTCATGATTTAAAACTGCTTGCATCTTACCTCATGATCTTTTTCCTGCAGAACTAGAACAATATCTCCTGGTTCTACTCCGGGAGCTTGGTCTGCTTCCCCACTGAATGTGATCCTCTGACCATGTTTCATGCCTTTGTCAACATGAACTTCTATAATCTTGACTTCTTTAATTACTTTATTGCCTTCACATTTTTTACAACGATCTTTTTCATTAATTACTTCTCCTAAAAAACAAATACGCACAGAAATTAGATAAGGTAGACAATACAAGAAGTCTACAATGCAGGAACCTTATAATAGGTTTCATTGGTTTCTAAAAATGAAAACATGAAATCTGATAGAGTGATAATAATCAAAATGATACGAGAACCCACATAAACACACAGATAATGTAATTCATCAACACTCAAAACTGTAAAAGAAGCTTAGAAGTTGACACAGGAGACCTACTCAAAGCAAAAAAAAAAAAAACTTTCACTGCATTGTCATACAGTGAGGCCACATTATTAGAGCTATCAATTTGGCCTCTCTTATTTGGTAACATATTCAAAGTGTACTGGTGGGTTGGCCCAAAACTCCAGACCCCCTCATCACAACAATATATTCTGGGATACAGTTCCTTGTGCACAGCAAGAACTAATAACTATAAGACACACAATCTTAAACAGCTGCTAGAAGATGCCATAAAACTACAATATTTTTCGGCATCATAGTAGTTAAAGGGGAATTCAATCCCTCAGGCGCTAACCTACTCCCCCCCCCCCGACCCTCCTCTCCGGCCTACCTCTCCCCGCGGGCAAATGCCCCTAAGGGGATATTTACCCCTCAGAGCAGGTTCCCGGGCACCATCTGCTTCAGCGACTTCTTCTTCCTGGATCAGTCTGCACTTGGCAGTGCCTGTTTGCACTACTGCAAATGCGCAGAAAGCTCATGAAGTTCACCGATTGGACTTTGTGAACTTTCGGCGCATGTGCAGTAGTACAATCGGTGAACTTCATGAGCTTTCTGCGCATGTGCATAGTACAAACAGGTAAATGCGTCCTACTGCGCATGCACTGCCAAGTGCAGACTGATCCAGGAAGAGGACATTGCTAAAGAAGATGGTGCCCAGGAACCTGCACGGAGGGGTAAGTAGCCACTTATGGGCATTTGCCCGCAGGTAGAGGTAGGCGGGGGGGGGTATGGGGGTTAGCTCCCGAGGGATTGAATTCCCATTTAAAATGCCAGGCTCTATTTTGGACATGGTTGCAAGTACAGAGCAGTGCAGCATACACCGCATTTAAAAATATTCAGTCCATCAAGATGTGTTTTTCACTGTTGCTTCACTGCTAAGTTCAGACCAGTGGAGTTGCAAAATACTTACATTTTTTTCAATATCAGTAGCACTTAAAGCAAGAGAGATACCAATACCAGAACAATGATTAAAAAAATGAACAAGGACCAAGTATTTTAGACTCTGCAAAGGGCATAATGTTAACAAAAGAATGAGATAACTTACCTTCCCCATTGCAGTCTGAGCACACAGACTGCATCTGTTGTACCATGCCTGGAGCCAGCTGTCTTATCATGACACGGACACCCCGTCCTCTACAAGCTGAGCACTTCTGAACTGCACCGGTTTTACCACCTTGCCTAAAAGAAAAGAAATACCCCATGGTAGTTTTGCCACAAAAGTGCCACCCGTAGACTCCAATGGGAGAAAAAAAATGTGTCAAAAAAATGTTGACACGATAGACAAATTTTTGCTGTTTTGCTAAATTTCGGTGAAGCTTAACGGGTAAGATTTGCCCATCACTACTTCATAGAAGATTCATCTCAATATTGAACAAAGTCCCAAACCTAATTTGAATATTATTCTGGGATTCTGTCACAGGAAAACATGTTTTTTTGAAAACACAGTGCTGCTCCAGCAGAATTCTGCACTGAAATCCGTTTCTCAAAAGAGCAAACAGACTTTCTTATATTTAATTTTGAAATCAGACATGGGGCTATACATATTGTGCATTTTCCAAGTGCCTCCAGTCATGTGATTTGTTCTCTGATAAACTTCAGTCACTCTTTACTACTGTACTGCAAGTTGGAAAGATCAACCCTCCCTCCCCCCAGCTGCCTAACAACAGAACAATGGGCAGCTAACCAGATTGACACCTCTGCTGAAGGATTTGTTGCTATTTGTAGGTCTACCACTAGATGGGGCTAGGGAATTTTAGATAGGGGCAGACCCAAGTTGTTGTATACTTCAATGGGAAGGGAAGAAACAATAGTTGTCTCAAAGCAGTTCCATCCTGTTGGCTCATTCTCAAAGCTCAAAATCAGGCAAAAAGCACAGATATGGCTGCCTCCACACCAATATTACAGCTAAAACACATTTGTTGGTTCAAGAATAACATTTTAAATAGTAGAGTTTTTTGCAATTTAAACAGTGTAATTTAGAAATAAAAAACAAGCCATCTCCAATATACTTTAATTTAAAAATGGCTACCATTTTTATAAGATACCCGACTGTATGCAGTGAAATTCCCCCTTCATTTACTGCTGTGAATAGGAATTGTCAGACTGTCTATAACTGCTGTGCAGGGAAACAATCATACTTATGAACAGCAGGGGGAGCCCCCCCTACTTCCCAGCCTTTCAGAACTTCAGCAGCTTTGTTTCCCTGTAGAGCAGTCGCGGACTGTGTACATCCCCTATACTGTTTCCAACTCCAGTTGCAGGGACAGATTTAAACAGAGTGGGAGAACATTTGTATTAAACAATACACAAACTATAAAATCCACATTAGATTACATGACAACACAGGACCCAGTGCAGTCTGTATATTCTGATTATCAATCAGTCTTGCTGTATGGTTTCAGGCAGATATTTGAATTGTGCTGTTTTGATCATTTATGGCGATCCCTAAGCAGCCCAGACCACACCGAACATGTGTGTGCCATGCTCTGCTTGCGTGTGCCATATTCTGCTTGCCCTATGCTACCTGTGGGATGTAAGTTTGTTCTGGGTGTTTGCCGACATTTGGAAATAGTTATTAGGGGTCCCTAAAGTGTTTAATCATATGTTGGGGGTTTTCTGTATTATCCACAGGGGAGGATTAGGCATATGGCTGACAAATGTTTCACATATGAGTGATGAGGGATATCTCGGCAGTGAGCAACCATTTGGTTTTTTGATGTGCTACTACTGTTAATGTGGATATGATCTTAAAAGTTCTTGTGGTAACGTGGGTGCAGTTTACAGTGGGTGTGGTTTAAAAGGGGGGAGTGGTCAACACTGAATTCCATTATAGGCCCTCCACCACATAAGCCAGAAAAAGTTCAGCCCTCAGTACCACATAAGTTGGACAGCACTGGTCTATATTGTGAAACAAAAGAAAGAAAATTTTATGACACTCTGCTTGACAATGAGTTACATTTCAATTTGCCAGATCATACCTAGTTGGATTTTCCTATGTCCAGCTAGAATGAAAACTCAGAATAATGCATCCAGTATAGAAGTTCACCTGATATTGAAATAAATCTGCCAATAAGAATGAAAAAAGGACTCTGCTAATTAAAGACTAAGTGCATTACTACTTCTTAGTGGCTGTACTTGGAAAATATACTTATAAAGACGTATATATATCGATAAAGCATAACATACCCATTACAGGAGCTACACAGAACATTCTTGCTAAGCTGAAGTTTGGTTGTCTTGCCATTGTATAAATCTTCTAAAGACACCCTGGAATAATAGAAGGGAAAAAAAAAAAGAAAAAAAGATATTCATAAGCAAACTTAATTTACTGTTGCTAAAAGCATAAAGACAATCCTGAAAGTTAAAGTTTCAGGGCTGCTAGAACTGTAGGCTAGTACACATACAGGGGACTTACACAAGTACATTAAAGGGGTGGTTCACCTTCAAGTTAACTTTTAGTATATTGTAGAAGGGCCAATTCTAAAACTTTTCAATTGGTCTTCATTATTTATTTTTCATAGTTTTTTAAATGACATGCAATTTTCTTCTGTTTCTTTGCAGCTTTCAAATGGGGGTCACTGACACCATCTAAAACAAATGCTCTGTAAGGCTACACATATTGTTATTGCCACTTTTTATTACTTAACATTCTATTCAGTCCCTCTCCTATTCATATTCCAGTCTCTTATTCAAATCAATGCAGGGTTGCTAGGGTAATTTGTACCCTGGAAACCAAATTACTGACACTGCAAAATAGAGAGCTGCTGAATAAAAAGCTAAATATCTATAAAACCACAAACAATAAAAAATGAAAACCAATTGCAAATTGTCTCAGAATATCACTCTCTACTTTATCCTAAAAGGTAAATCAAAGGTGAACAACCCCTTTAAATGGAAAGGATACCTTATAAGAGCTTTTCTTGCCCATTAAATTCAAGTCATATTTTGCTATTACTGTTCCTTTAAAACAGTGATCCTCAAAATTGGCCCTCCAGCTGTTAAGGAACTACAAGTCCCACAATGCATTTGCTTGACTGTGGCTGTCAGACTCCTTCATTGCATTGTGGGACTTGTAGTTCCTTAACAGCTGGAGGGCCAAGTTTGAGGATCACTGCTTTAAAACAAAAAATCCTTTAAAACTAAAAATACAAAATTATAGCTAAAGATACTCACTTGAGTGGATGCATCATGTCTTCTCCTCTCCTTCTCCCATTACGACTACGACTTTGACCACCCATGAAGCCAAAGAGACCACCGCCAAATATGTGTGAAAATATATCGTCCATGCCGCTCCCCCCACTGCCTTCGCGTAGACCCTGTTCTCCATATCGGTCGTATTGTTCACGTTTGTCTGGATTAGACAGAACTTCATAAGCAAAACTTATTTCTTTGAACTGCAAGATAATGAGGAGAAAAGAAGATTTTAAGGAAAGAGAAAAAAAAAAAAAAAAA
>CM044438.1:37635061-37668931 GCA_024363595.1 Xenopus borealis
TAATTGGAGTGCGAGTCCTTTTGCAAATATACCTAAGATATTGACTGACGCACCCGCATTTAATGAAGTCCGGTAAGAGTGCATACACTGGATAAAGTTTATATATATATATTTATACACAAACACACTGGGGGTCATTTATGAAGCTCGCGTAGTGAATATTTATTCGCAAATTTTGCACTGCTGTGCCTGTCTTTTCAGTTTTTGCAAATTTGCATTGTGATTATATTTTCGCACATGTCTGTGCGTTGATAGTAACAAATTCGCAATTTGCTAAACTGTTTTGCAAATATTTTATCAGCCACCAAAGTTTTGGCGTAATTCAGAGTGTGCGCATAAATATTCACAACTTGTGATTTTTTTCTATATTTAAAAAGCTCTTAAAGACATTCTCAATGTGAAAACAAATTAGCAAATCTATTTGCATACATTTCTTCAGCTTTATAAATATAACCATGCGCAGGGCAAATATATTCATTGTGCGAACCAATCTGCCCGGTGCAAAGTTTAGAAATGATTCCCACTGTATAGAATTGTAAATGCTCTGTGGTGCGCATCAGATCATTTTTGACTCAAATTTAAATGTAATCATGGAATTACAGCAATGGTAGTTTCATTTTAAATATTATTAATCTAAAACAAACATAGGTATCAAGTGGATATAGGAAGAATATCAGTTTTATCGTTTTGTGGTTATGGCTGCCAAACTATTTTATAATTCCTGGAGAAGAGCAGGTTATAATGCACGACTAAAGCCCAGGTGCTTGCCAACTGCTGCACAGACTCTAATACTGCACAAATGAAAAGATACAATAAATGGGCACAAGGTTAAGCATGTGATCTGGCCATAGACGTAAAGATTTTTGAAAGATCCAATGGTTATCGCGAGATCGTCTCAAAACGATTGTTTAAATGCCTGATGTGTCCATCAACTAAAAAGACCATTTCAGGTGATATTGCCAGCAAAACTGAAGGTCCGCTGCCTGCTTGGCCCTGCAAACCTAGATAGTTTGCATGGGGACCGATAAAGATTTTCTAACCTGGCCGATCAATTTTCAGACAGATGTCGGATGAAAAATCGTAAGATGTACGATCGTTGGTATCCCACTAACCGCACGATAATTTGACAGATTGGTTGGATTTCCCTAAGATCGGTTATTCAACAGAGAAAGATCTTTGCATCTATGGGGACCTTAGTCTGCCTATTAAATTCTCTTTACATCAGCACACAAAATCAAAAAGTCAAAAATCAACGAACTGCCTTTTTCCATAAACTCACCCTTTATCAAGCCTAAAAAAGAAGAAAAAAATTACACTCTTGGTTTTCTTAGGAAGATATTATATGGTTTTTATAATACATATGTTTTAATAGAACAAATTCCAATTTCAGTGGTTTTAAGTGTATTTAATAAAAATGTATCCAGTAGGGGCCGCTAAAGTAGCATTTATAAAAGAACAGCTGTGATCAATTTTCTGTATACCTATGATTAAGGGAGACAATTGCGAAACTTGTTAGGTGTAACATCAGCATACTGCTATAATAAATCCTTTACAGAAGTGCCGTCTAATATTTCAAGCTTGTCATCACCAAGTTTTTCCCCTCTGTAATTCTAACTAAAATATTAAGAAGTGAGAATGTAGTCAACAAAGGCAGTCATATAAAACACTTCCTCACTCAGCAAAGTTAACTAAGAATGGCGCCCAATTATTGGTTCTCTTTTGTGACATTCCTGGGTGCTCTATATTATTGATCTTGGATTTCTGACCCCTGCCTGGACTTTGTTCTTGCATATTTCTGCCTGACCTTTGACCTTTGCCTGGACTTTGACCACGAGATTGTCTTACATAGTTACATAGTTACATAGTTAAATTGGGTTGAAAAAAGACAAAGTCCATCAAGTTCAACCCCTCCAAATTAAAACCCAGCATACACACACACACACACACACCTACACGCTTTCACACAAACCATATATGCCCATAGTTATACTAACTGTAGAGTTTAGTATCAAAATAGCCTTCGATATTATGTCTGTCCAAAAAATCATCCAAGCCCCTTTTGAAAGCATCAACAGAATCAGCCAGTGGTGAAGAACCACCTACGCTGCTTCAAATGAAAGTCCTTTTCTTCTAGTCTGAAGGGGTGGCCTCTGGTGCAGTGATCCTCCTTATGGGTAAAAAGGTCCCCTGATATTTGTCTATAATGTCCTCTAATGTATTTATAAAGTGTAATCATGTCCCCTCGCAAGCGCCTTTTTTCCAGAGAAAACAACCCCAACCTGGACAGTCTTCCATCCCTCTAACCAGTTTAGTTGCACTTAGTCTCTGCACTCTCTCCAGCTCATTTACACCCCTCCTAAGGACTGGAGTCCAAAACTGCACTGCATACTCCAGATGAGGCCTTACTAGGGATCTATAAAGAGGTATAATTATGTTTTCATCCCTTGAGTTTATGCCCTTTTTTATGCAGGACAGAACTTTATTTGCTTTAGTAGCTACAGAATGACACTGCCCAGAATTAGAAAACTTGTTATCTATAAAAACCCCAAGATCCTTCTCACTTAAGGAAACTCCCAAAACACTGCCATTTAGTGTATAACTTGCATTTATATTATTTTTGCCAAAGTGCATAACCTTGCATTTATCAACATTGAACCTAATTTTCCAGTTTGCTGCCCAGTTTCCCAACTTAGACAAATCACTCTGCACAGTGGCAGCATCCTGCATGGAACCTATAGCTCTGCACAATTTAGTATCATCTGCAAAAATAGAAACTGTACTTTCACGTACGTCTTAACCCCTGCCTGTGCCTTGTTTTGGACTTTAACCCCTTAGCTTCCTCCTTGGTCCTTACTACTCTCCCTTGGGAGCTGATACTGATCCCACTTAAAGGGATCCTGCCATGGTAAAAATTTTTTTCCCAAAAAGCATCAGTTAATAGTGCTGTTCCAGCAGAATTCTGCACTGAAATCCATTTCTCAAGAGAGCAAACAGATTTTTTTAATATTTCATTTTGAAATCTGACATGGGGCTAGACCTTTTGTCAATTTCCCAGCTGCCCCAAGTCATGTGACTTGTGCGCTGATAAACTTCAATCACTCTTTACTGCTGTACTGCAATTTGGAGTGATATCACCTTTCTCCCTTTCCCCCACCCAGCAGCCTAACAAAAGAACAATGGGAAGGTAACCAGATAACAGCTCTCTAACGCAAGATAAATGCTGCCTGGTAGATCTAAGAACAGCATTCAATAGTAAAACCCATGTCCCACTACGTGCTATTCAGTTACATTGAGAAGGAAAAACAACAGCCTGCCAGAAAGCAGCTCCCTCCTAAAGTGCTGGCACAAGTCACATGACATGGGGCAGCTGGGAAATTGACAAAATGGCTAGCCCCATGTCAGATTTCAAAACTGAATATAAAAAAACCTGTTTGCTCTTTTGAGAAATGGATTTCATTGCAGAATTCTGCTGGAGCAGCACTATTAACTGATGCGTTTTAAAAAAACAAAACAAAACATGTTTTTCCATGACAGTTTCCCTTTAATGCACGTTTAAACACAGGTTTCAGCGCAAATAAATATATTTGCTTATTGATTATATTTTATTGCTGCCTGGTTGTACTCATGTTTTATCCCATTTATGTTTCAGTGCATTTATTTCTTGCGTTTGATGCATGTTCAGCTATCAATAGAAGAGAGGGTTGTGCTTGGAATGGGAACAAAATGCACTTGTATAAAAAACGTGTACAACTCAATATATGCATTTTTTGCACTTAGCGTGTATTTGAAAAATGCTGACAAAAATATCCGTAATTGCTTATTAGCTGCTACATGTACAAATGTACCTGTATATAGGCATGGAGTCTCGTATCTACAAAGCTCCATAAACCATTACCTTGCACTTGACCCTAAATAATCTCCTGAATCCATATTTGTGGCAAAACGATCCTGTTGAGTTTATTTAATTTTGTTTAATAAGTTTGTTTGATTGATTTTCTTACAAGACATAAGTGATGGGGATCCAACCATTCTGCATAAAAGATCCCACACCTGAATCTGTAAATGCACCCACCATACCCTTTGTAAACACTTAAGCATTTCTAGCTGGAGTAATATGACACATACTGTTCTCATATGTACAACAGAAAGCTGACCAGATTTTCTTATAATCAGGAACGCTAATAATCAAGTGCACACTGCAGGGAAGTGCTGATTAAAATGCATCACTGCAGCTATTATTTTATATGTGTCCTACATAGAGTGATGCTTTGCTCAGATTAAGGTACAAAATATTTATAGCAACAGAATAAGGAATAGGGTTTTATGATGCACATTAAATCCCATGGCACAACAGTTATTTGGATATTCAATTTACAGCCTCGACCATTGAGGAATTCCTAGAAATTGCAGTTTATATACAGGCAACACGAAGCTTGATCAATTTATATATATTAACTTATAGTGATGGGCGAATTTATTCGCCAGGAGCGATTTCGCGGCGAATTCCCGCGATTCGCCGCTGGCGAATAAATTCGCGAATCGCCAGCGAAATTTCACTTGGCGAAAATTCGCCCGAAAAAGGAGCCGAAAATGACGCGACGCGCGTCGGAAACGACGCGACACGCCAAAGTTGACGCGACGCGAGTCAAAAGCGCCCCGCGACTTGTTTCGCGAATTTTTCGCCAATTCGCGAATTTCTCTGGAAATTCGTGAATTTTTCTGCGAAGCGAATCTCCAGAGATTCGCCGATCACTATTAACTTATAAAAACCACCTCATTAAAAAAACATATTAAAGTGAATAATAATTTAACATATTAAAAATTTGTAGCTTATAAGCTTGTGTAAGCAGCGTGTAAGCGCCGAACACAGGTTCAGACGCAACATGCTGCGTCTGAACCTGCGTTCGGCGCTTACACGCGTCTCATGGGTACAACCTCATTGAAAAGAATGAGGTGCATCTTTGATTCATAAGTCACCAGAAGTTGCTTTTCTTTTTTTGTACAATGATTTTGGTTGACATCTAGATAGCATTTTTCAGTTGCAGGTGGATACAAGCAAAATAGAAATGCTAATAAAAAAAAAAAAAAACATTGATGATCTTATCAGTTATTAACAGTAGGGGGAGCCTAAGCATTACATATGAACTGGATCAGCATGGATTTTGCATTCTGCTAATTTTACCCAGTTGAAATAATAAATACTATAGGTAAGTAGCATATATAATTTAAAAAAAAACGGGCAGTGTGTGTCTTGTTTTGGACGCGGATATCTTGTTTATTTTTACGCCGGCGACTTTTCGCCTGTGGCGGATAGCGGGAATTCGTAGCGAATTCAACCCAGGCGAATAAATTCGCCCATCACTAGTTATATGCACGCATCTATACATTCACATATAGTAACTATATATATATACCAGTATCTATACTAACTACCTGTAGATCACCTTTAAATTAATGTTTGGTGTGATTTAGAGAGTGATATTTTGAGACAATTTGCAACTGGTTTTCATTTTTTTATAATTTTAGTTTTTTGCCTTATTAAGCAGTTTTTCAGTTTGCAGCAATATGGTTGCTAGGTTCCAGTTATCCTAGTTGCAAACAGTCAAAAGATGAAGGCATATAAATAAAAAAAACTATATAAAAAAAAAAGGCCAATTGAAAAGTTGCTTACAATTAGCTAAATGTTAATGTAAAGGTGAACCACCCCTTTAAGAACGCAATAGCCTTTGATATTATGCTTGTTCAAGAAATCATCCAAGCCACTCTTGATAATTAACATAATCAGCCATCACAACATCAAGAGAAAAGAAACAGGGCCGACAGGCACTCAACAGATTCACAGGACCAAAGGGGATTCCAATAAAAGTATACTTTATTATTACAAAGTTAAAAATACAAATGCATCTCCATCTACCCTCTGCGTTTCGCACCCAACAGGGTGCTTAGTCATGGGCTCTAACAAAACACCCAGAACATGAGCATTTATACAGGAAGCAACCAATCAAAAAAACAAAAAGAAAAAATACCAGAAAATACTTAAAGGAACAGTACCTCTCAATTCAAACTTTATAGAAGATAATTAGAGATTATTTCTCTTAATGCATATATAAATGCAGAGAGGAAGGAAAAGAAAATTCACCCATCACCCGGCAGTGCATTCCACAACCTCAATGTGAAGAACCACCTACCCTGCTTCAAATGAATCTTCTGTTCCTTTAGTCTAAAGTGGTGGGATCTAGTGCTTTGATCATTTTTATTGGAAAAAAGATCCCCGCAATCTGTCTATAATGTCCTGTCTGTAATGTCTATAATTAGCTTATAAGTACTAAGCATGTTCCCAAGCACCTTTGCTATACAAGAAAACAACCCCAACCTTGAGATCCTACCCTCATAGTTTAATCCTGTCATCTCCTTTAACAGTTTTGTTACATGCACACACTGTGCATAAGAAACAGAGTGCAAATTACCCTTGGGCACAAGTGCCTTTAGGTGAGCACATTGTGATTTGTTTTATTTTCTGGCATTTCTACCTGTCACCATTCCAGATGATATTAAAGGAAAACTATATCCCCAGAACAATGTAGGCCTCTATAAAAAATATACTGAATAAAGCAGCTCTGTTTCTTGTAAATAAACAATTTCATAATAATATATCTTTTTAGTAGTATGTGCCATTGGGTAATGATAAATAGAAATTGCCACTTTAAAAAATAAGGGCCACCCCTTGAGATCCTATGATTTACCATGCACACAAACAAACCAAACATACTATACATGATAGGTCACATGAGCCAATTAACAGACAGAGTTGTGTCTTTTGCTTCAACACTTCTTCCTGTTACAGTTAGAGTTGAAATATTTCTGGTCAGGTGATCTCTGAGGCAGCACACAGACCATCACAAATGGTGATTCCAGGCAAGAGATGTAAAAGGGCAATATTTACTTAAATACAGTATATACAGGGTCTGGGCCCCGCCAGCCCAGATCTGGACCGTGCACTTCTTAAGTTCTTACTACTCGTAAAAACACAGTATGTGGGCCCCCGACTTGCGTGGGCCCCGCCGGGCCAGATCCAGACCCTGCACTTCCGTAGTTCTTCCCAAGTGCAAAAACACAAAGCACTCACACTGCCATCGGTGCAGAGCGGAGGGGGGCCCTGAGGCAGCAGCCTCGGGCACCCCAGTCTGACCCTGAATATGTATACCAGTTTGGTAAGAGTCTTCAAAATGCCACTTAATTTTAAATAAACTTTTCGTGGTAAAGTTTTCCTTTAAATGCCAAGCACCAGAGCTGATATCACAGAAAGTGCTGATAAGTGGACCTCTGTGCGAAAGCACGCACGTCATTAAGGTGTGTCAACCATATCAGATGAACATCTATCCATGAAAAAAACAGCAAAGTTTTCGGTTTAAAGAGTTAATCATTTGGCTAGTGGAACCTAGGGTGGTATCACCACTGCTCCCCTCCCCCACAGATAACAGCAGTATTCAAAATGACCCCATACCTGTCAGCAATCTACATCTTTGTATCAGCTATATACATCTGCCATTAATCTTTGGGGTGATTGTCCACTTATTAATGTATTTTAGCAATAGTCCTCTCTCTTGTGTATTCCTTACCCAAACACATTGCTGTGTATCTTCGACAATATATTCATATTTGATGCTCTTGCATTTTATTTGCATATTGGACAGCACAAAGAAAAATGACTATTTTGTAAATAAAATCTAATGGTAATAATTCAGTAAGTCTAAAACACTGACTCATGTAGAAAATGATGAATGTGATTGCTGTAAGAGTAGCATTACTTTGGAAAGGTGCTAAAGTGTTTTCCTCCTCAGAGTATTCATCTTCATTTTGGTACTTTGTCTTCGAATGACAGTGCTGATATGTATTCAATTCAATACAATTTCCCAAATTATTGGCTACAGGTTCCTGTTTAGAAATGAGAGATTACTGCTTTTCCCAGTTCTGCAGTTTTGCTTTTCTACTTTCTTTTGAAATCTGTAGTAGGTTTAACATGTTCCAAGCTTCTTAGAGCATTATCCAACATGCACGTCCAGTGTGTAGAAACAAGGTTCATAGAATTGTGGGTTGCACTAATTCATACAGAGCAAGCTGGGTTTTTTTTTACACCTGAAGAAGGTATGAAATATAAGTGCTATTAATCAATTATTACTAGTTGTCTCATGACTAAATTTATTTTCTTCCAACTGAAGCCATATAGGCAAAATGAACAGCATTATATTTGCAGTGTAAAAACTGATAATATTTTGGAAACTAGAAATGTAAATTGCAAAAGTGTTTAGAAGAATGCTCTTAACAGTTTTATATTACCTTGTTCTGAACTCAGGGATTCCACTCAGCAGGGCCCAAGATAAGAAATGTATTAAATGAACTTCAATATAAGAGAAATTTCAATATAAGAGAAATAATTGGAAAAAAATAACACATAAATGGTGTCTTCATTTATTGTGCATTCCTCTAAGGCAGGGATGCCCAACCTTTTTTACTCGTTAGCCACATTCAAATTTAAAAAGGGTTGGGGAGCAACACAAGCATTAAAAAGTCTCTTGGGGTGCTAAATAAGTTCTGTGATTGACTATTCGGTAGCCCCTATGTGGACTAGCAGCCTACAGGAGGCTCTGCTTGGCACTATTCTTAGTTTTTATGCAATTAAAACTTGCTTCCAAACCTGAAATTCAAAAATAAGCACCTGCTTTGAGGATACTGAGAGAAACATCCAAGTGGTTGGAGAGCAACATGTTGCTCATGAGCTACTGGTTGGGGATCACTGCTCTAAGGTTTGGCCACAAAAAGGGCCCTTAGTTATTGGAGGGAGTAATTCCTCCCTTCCTGGTTAAAAGCATGACCCCTAGTTTTCCCATGAGGTGGCAGTGTGCTAAAGCAGGGATCCCCAACCTTTTTTGGCCAGGGGACCAGTGTACCGCCAAATTTATTTGCAAGGACCGGGGGGGGGGGGGGTTCGGGAGGGGTCGGCATCCAATTCTGGTGCTCTGGCGTCCAATAGTTTTTATACTTTAGCACAGAGGGGGCCTCGGGCTGTAGCCAGTCCTGAACTGGGCCGTGAGCCTAGTGCCAAATTAATGAGGCTTGCACACCGGCATCTAGTTTGCAGGCGTGCAGTTCAGGACTGGCAGTGGCCCACTTCTGGGCCGCAGCCTCGCGGTTGGGGACCCCTGTGCTAAAGTATAAAAAGGAAAAGTGCTTCCAAGAGCTTTTTTCCAGAGGCTTTTTCCAGGGATTCATCCTCCCATGGCGCCATTAGTAGTGCAGGATTTAGTAAGCTAGATCCTGACTCAGGTCTCTGTAGGAGAGATAGCCAGGTTTAGGGCTACCTATATGAGTAGCTATTGGCTCCATCTAGGAGTATAGAAGGGATGAGATTCTCAATGGCATTGTTGCCTTGTCAGAGAAATAGTGTACAGTTTATGGGGATTAAATAGATTTGGGTACCACTTCCCAGAGGAAGAAGAGCAGCTCTTGGTGGACTGTATGAAACACCTCTTTCAGTGTATGGGTAACTGTAACATAAGCCCTCCACTGAGTTTCTGTAGGCATTTATGACAATCTCAATAACTTTTTACTTGGATCTACAGAGATTTTCATTTTATTAATGTGTTCTGTCAGCCTCATATTTTTTCTTGGGGAGGGGGTTGAAATTGACTCAGTTGTACATTTTGCTGCAGAAGAGTTACAGTATGTGTTGTATAGATTTCAGGATGCAACAAAGTAAAAACCTTAAATATCTCAAAAACTATAAGGGCAAAAATACATATTAAAAATAGTGGGGTGGATTTATTTGTGACAGTGTACCCTTTCATTTAATGAAATCGCAACAGTTTTTTTAGTGTGTAGGCTAATTAACTAAGTCTGAACATGATTCAGTGACTCTTTGTATTCATTTTTAATTTCCTCCTAGTTCTGCCAGTATGTTCTAATTTATATTCACAAGTTGAATTAACAATTACTGTTAATTTGAGTTAGTGGTAATTATGGTATATTAAATAGAGATATTTTATTGATGTTAAAATTAGCATTTTCTTAATATATTATATGTTTTTAAGCATTGTAATTGAAATTATACTTTCATGTACAATATATGGTAATAATATATGCATCTTATGGCGTGCTACACTCAGATCTTCCATTTGCTGGATTATTCATTTAAAGGACCAATAATTTGTTACTATACGACAAAAAAAAACACCAAGACAAATGAAACTATAAATTAGCAATTAGCAGAAGAAGCATGAGGAGGCAGTTGAGGCTGTGGAAGCGATATCCTGGGGGCTTCCCAGACATATGCTGTCAGTAAAATAGCTAGTGAGGAGAAATCAAGTGCAGCAGCCTTTTCTGAAGAGGAGCAGAAGTGGAGTTTCTGTAAGTTATTTCTTAATAAAGGCTTTGCTAATTTAAAGTTTAATTTGTCTTGGTGTTTTTTTTCATTGTATAGTAAATTTTTTTTTTTAAATTGATGTTACTGGTCCTTTAAGTTTTATAAGAAGTGTGTTTCCTAAAAATAAAACCTATTTTATTTGTCAGTTATTTTAAGATTTACGTTGTGCTGTATTTTTCTAATATTTAAGCTTACAATACTATGGGGCAGATTTACTAAGTTTACAAAAAGGATTTGAAGTTCGATCGAATTTTCAAAAAGATTTGAATTCGAATTTTGGAATGTTTTTGAAGACCACTTCGACCAGTGAATTTTGAAAATTCGATTGAATCGAATGATTCAAATAAAATTTCATTCAGCTATTGAAGTACTTCCCCTTTAAATTTTTGTTTGACCACCTAGTTCGGCAGATCAAAGCTAACAAATTGGGTTTCATAATTTTTGATCGAATAAAAAATATTCCATTGATAAAATCGTTTGAACAGATCGATTCGAACGATTTATCAATCAAATATTTCCTATTCGATCGTTCTACCAATCGAATTGCGGTAAAATCCTTCAAATTCGATATTCGAATTAGAAGGATTTTACTTCCCTGCCTATGCACATGGTCGAATTTCAAATTTTTTTCAATTCGAAATTCGACCCTTTGTAAATCTGCCCCTATATGTACTATATTTCATTTAGTAGTTAATAAAATACTGTAATGTTTCTCTTCACATCTCTTATATTTCCTAAATTTCTTCTTGGCCATATCTGAAAATACTGTAGTTTCTTGAGACTTGGGGCCACATTGCACTGCAGCAATAAAATTGCAAGGGCTTGCCCTGCTGCTCCATATCCTGTGTGCTTGAAAGTCTGCTGTGGCTGCTGATGCTGCTGGAGAGGGAAGGGGGTGATATCACTCCAACTGCAGTGTAGCAGTTAAGAGTGACTGAAGTTTATCAGAACACAAGTCACATGACCTGAGGGCACCTGGGAAACAGACAATATATCTATCAATTCCAAATTTCAAAATTAAATATACAAACATAGGTTTGTATATTTCAGAGCAGAAATCTGTTGGATTTCTGGAGCTGGATGCATATTGAAAAAACATATTCCTGCAACAGTATCCCTTTAAGCCACAGTTCCAAGTGTATTTGGGACAGCACATACTATACATATTCAACCCAAATCTCACTGCCATTGAAGCTTATCTTTTCATGCATTTATCTAGTTAAAGCAAATAGTAGTGATGGGCGAATCTCACCCGTTTCGCCGAAAAATTCACGAAAAGTTTTCGACGCGCGTCGCGTTGTTTTCGGCGTGTCTCATCAAAAACGACACGCGACTCGTTTTTTTTTTTGCCGAATTTTCGCTGGCGTTTTGCAAATTTATTCGCCAGCGGCGAATCGCGGGAATTCGCCGCGAATTCGCCCCTGGCGAATAAATTCGCCCATCACTAGCAAATAGCAATTTCTTCCAATCCTCATCCTTAAGGAGAATGGGGGACATTAATTGAAAGACAGCAATCATATGAGAGTTATGTTTAGCAAATAGTAAAATAGCCAATTTTTAAGTACAAAATTGTACACATTTGAAAGGTGTTTGCTCCTGTGCACATCCTTGCGACCTGCACTTAGTTCCAAGCTTAGCCTGTTTTGTACTAGTCCATGTAAACAGCCAAACCCAGGTATAAGTTAGTAGTTTACCTTCCATGGGAGGTAAGTCACTCCCACTAACTAAACTTAGGCTGTTCCATTTTTAAAAGCTAGCATTACTTTTATTTTTCCTTTAAAGATCTCACGGGATGTGTTGATTAATACACTGTTGTTTATTTGGGTTTTGGTACTGGTTGCTTGTTTTGAGGATACGGTTACAGGTATCTGTAAGGATATCGCAGAATCTAATTAACTGAAGCATGAATTATAGTTTGCTTAAAGTGGACCCGTCACACCAAAAAAATATTCAAAATCCTATTTAATCACATTATTCAAGCAAAATGAACATTAATTACACTATATAAATTATTTTAATCTTGTTTTCTTCAGTCTGGGAATTCATAATTATAGCAAGCAGGCAGGAGCCATTTTGTGGACACTGTTATTAAGGCAAGCCTTGCGTTATCTCAGAATCTTGTTTGTGCACCAGAATGGGGGACCCTATGTCTTTCCCCATGTCCTGGCTACACAAATTGTTAAGAGAACTGGGGGAATGTGTGGGGAGCAGTGACAACTAGGAAGTGCTGAATGGAAAGTGAAAGTAATTTTCTGCCCCGCCTCTATGCCTAAGGCAAAGAGGAGTGGCAGACAATATTTGATTGACAGCTGAGATTTTTGAATGAGCTTAAAACAGCTATGAATGCTTTAATAAAAAATTGAAATTGGATTTCATGTTTATTTTGAAAAGGACTTTTATTATACAGATTTCTGTGTCTGGGTGACGGGTCCACTTTAATACTAATTGGTGTAAGGTTAATTTTAAATTGTGCAGGTGCGAAAAACAGGGGATAGGTAAGGGAAAGATTCTTTGTAGACCCTGGTCTTTTTAAGGGAACTGTGCTATCAAGCAAATATCACTTTAAAGCAAACAAGGGGCCAGGGTTTTTTTTACTGCTTTCTTTCTGTAAAAGATACCACAGCAGAGTGATACTGGGGAGGTTAACTGGGACACATTTGATGAACTGAGCTAGGAGATTAGTAGTTGGTCAGTGGTTTATATGTTGTTTTGACTGCTAAAGAGTTTGGTTTGTTTAGCAATAATTTCCATGGACCATCTGCCAGTTTTCTCTAGGTTTAATTACTTGGATTTGTCATCTGTTCACATTAGTTGGAGATCACATGCTAGCTCAGATGAAAATATCACTTACTTCTGTTAGAAGAATGTGTTAATGATCATGTGTAAAAATGAATAAATCACTGTATTTTTTGATCTTTATATTACTCATTTGTCTGTTTTGTTGTGACAGGATTCTGGAGTTTGTGGGGAGTGATCATAAAGAGACAGACAATGGTTGTTTCCTTTACTTCTGCTACAAAATTATATCAAATGTTTGTTCTAAATTTAGTGTTAATTTGTCTCTAAATCAACACCATTAAAAGAGTTTCACACCCCCTCACAGCCCAATATTTTTTTTAAATAACTTTTTATGAAATGTTTGAAAATGTTTTGCCTGTGCTCTGTACAATACTCTGGAAATTTTCTCCAGGTTCTAAGTAACTGACCCTTATGGTCTTATTGTTACTCTAGTAAAGCTAGATTAAAAAGGAAATCAAACACAGGTATACAATAATTTTCTTTAGAATGATGATAATTTGTAAAATATGCCAGTAAAAGTTTATATATACATAGTTATGTACATCTTTGTGCCATTTTTGTGTTATTGTGCAACAATTATTAACCCATTTTATAAATTTGTTCATGTGGCTGAATCTCATTCCCTTTGTTCTTGTAACTATTGCTGAACTATTTATGTTGAGGTGGCTCAGTTTCTTCATCTCTTGTCTCTTTAACTTGGATCATACCTTCTACTTAATGGAGAATGTCGCGAATGTTGCCCTGAGGATAAGATCAGAGATAGGGGCCACCTGGGAGAGAAAAATATAAATAAAGCAGTTTCAGATATCTCATCTGTGTCATATACATAACAAAGGGTTTATGTATTTTTACTTTATTTTATTGGTTGCTTTAGTCTGCTGATTCTCCTTAGTTCTCCCCACTCTTTTATGAGGTCTAGTCCTTTTTGATTTCATGTGTAGTTGAAAGATGTTCTTATTCTTCATTAGTCAAAATAGCATTTAAAATATAATAAAAATAATGCATGTAGATTTAAGTTGAGTTGATAGTACGCTTTTATACAAAAACTATATCAGTGCAATTTTTCTAAATTCTTCATCCTCCCCAATCCACAATCCATTGTTCCCTTAAGAGTGCAAATCCAGCCCTATTCTCTATCCCAACTTGTTATGTGTATTTAGCCTTCACACCTGGCTGGATGAAGGGCATGAACTTTGTGTGAGCTACTTATTGTCAAGAGCAATATACCCAGCTTCTGAGAGTGAATGGTGAACTTGCAGAGCAGCCTTGGAAGAGGGTCAGTATGGTTTGTGAAAGGGACAGAGGTAATACTTAAGGAAAAGCAGCAATAGGTTGTGTTTTAAATTACTACCACAATTCCTATATACAGTTGTGTGGTGTTTATACAAATGGCCTGCGGTTGTCACTGTGCACATAACTTGTACTTTCTGTACATCTTTAGAGTGATAGAGTTGGAAGTTACTGTTGTGAAATGGTTGCATGAACCTACTAATAAAGTCCGCTGTTATACTCTGCTCATCCTCGGCTATCAAAACATAACAAGTTGTGCTCATAAGTTTACATACCCTGGCAGAAATTATGATTTCTTAACCATTTTAAGAGAATATGAATGATAACACAATACTTTTCTTACACTCATGGTTAGTGGTTGGCTGAAGCAATTTATTGCCAAACAACAGTGCTTACTCTTTTAAAATCATAATCACAACACAAACCCAAATGACCCTGATCAAAAGTTTACATACCAGGGTGATTTGGCCTGATAACATGCACACAACTTGACACAAAAGGGTTAGAATGGCTATTAAAGGTAACCATTTTCACCTCTGATCAATTTACTTGTAATTAGTGGGTGTTTATAAAAGGTCAATGACTTTCTGCACTCCTGACAGACCATTGCATGTTTCATCCAGTGCTGCACTGATGTTCAGGGCCGGATTTGTGTTGGTGGCGCCCCTAGTTGAACTCTATAAAACAGGAAAGGGATATAAGAAAAGGGATATAAGAACATTTCAAAGGAATTTAATTGAGAATGCCAATCAGCAGTGTTCAAACTCTAATAAAGAATTGAAAACCTGTTGAAACCAAACCAAATAAAACTAAAATTTCAGCCACAGCTGCCAGAAAAATTGTTCGCGATGCAAGGAAAAACCCACAAATAACTTCAGGTGTGGTGTTGCTGTTTCAAGATGCACAATAAGGAGGCTCTTGAAGAAAGATGGGTTGCACATTCGAGTTGCCAGAAGAAAGCCATTACTAAGCAAAAGCCACAAAATATCCTGCTTACAATATGCAAAACAGCACATAGACAAGCCTCAAACCTTCTGGCACAAAGTCATTTGGAGTGATGAGACTAAAATTGAAATTTTTGACCACGACCATAAACGCTACATTTGGAGAGGAGTCAACAAGGCCTATGATGAAACGTACACCATTACTACTGTGAATCACAGTGGCGTAACTACCAGGGGAGCAGGGGGTGCAATTGAACCAGGGCCTGCTCCCTCTCGGGGCCCACCAGAGAGGCTAGGAGAACTCCAATGTGCAATTCATAGGGGAAGAGCCCGATAGGGGGGCCCAGGTAATTACACCACTGGTGAAACATGGTGGTGGATCACTGATGTTTTAGGGATGTGTGAGCTACAAGAGAACAGGAAATTTAGTCAGAATTGATGGCAAAATGAATGCAGTAAGTTATCAAACAATACTGGAGGAAAATTTGCACTCATCAGCCTGGAAGCTGCGCATGGGACGTACTTGCACATTCCAACATGACAATGATCCAAAACATATATAAACAGGGTTCAAACCACAGTGTAACACTTTTGTCTTCCACAACAGTAGCAACCAGGGTTCTCTTCTTCCCTCAAAAAATTCTTAAACGAAATCCCAAAAAAAGGAATGTTGCTAACCGTACCTCCAAGAAAGGGGGGGAGACAAAAAAACAAAAATGAAAATATAGTGTAGTATTCAAAGCAAATAAATTTCACCCAGTGTGTGGAGTGATTTTTACACTCTCAGTGTGCTTATTTGTGTCCCATTAGCGGTTCATTATCTTTGTGAGACAAAAATACATTTAAATTCCACCACCATCAATCAGTGTTCACGTGAATCGCACAGAAATTGCGTAGAAGAAATTGCGCAAAACTTAAGTACAAGAAATTTGCACAAAAATTAAGTACTGTTTAGAATTATACCCACACAGTTTCGGGTCTTTATCTGATTATACTCACAGACGTTAAAAATTAGAACAGCGTGTATCTATGTATCGAATTGTTCCGTCACAGACTTCCAATCTAGATGGATGACAATAAGAGCGGCATGTGCGGAAACGGTATCTAAAAGCAGTTTTAATAATAATATTGCACTCACAAGAATTCTTGTTAAAATCGCATTTAAAATCAGATCGGATTTCCTGCACGGCTGTACTTGCGGGTTTTTCTTTCAGGTCGCGGCACTGGCACAGCGGTTTTTTAAAATCCTCTGCACTTGGGTCTCTCTCCGCGAAATTGTCCCCTCTTTTGTATCGCTCCGTGCACGGCTCCGTCACCGAATCCCACAGGTTCAAACTTCTGACGCGTTTCGCCGTTTAATGGCTTCCTCATGGAAGGAAGCCATTAAACGGCGAAACGCGTCGGAAGTTTGAACCTGTGGGATTCGGTGACGGAGCCGTGTGGGTATAATTCTAAACAGTACTTAATTTTTGTGCAAATTTCTTGTACTTAAGTTTTGCGCAATTTCTTCTACGCAATTTCTGTGCGATTCACGTGAACACTGATTGATGGTGGTGGAATTTAAATGTATTTTTGTCTCACAAAGATAATGAACCGCTAATGGGACACAAATAAGCACACTGAGAGTGTAAAAATCACTCCACACACTGGGTGAAATTTATTTGCTTTGAATACTACACTATATTTTCATTTTTGTTTTTTTGTCTCCCCCCCTTTCTTGGAGGTACGGTTAGCAACATTCGTTTTTTTGGGATTTCGTTTAAGAATGATCCAAAACACAAGACCAAGTCAGCCTGTCATTGGCTACAGCAAAATAAAGTGAAGGTTCTGGAGTGGCCATCTCAGTCTCCTGACCTCAATATCATCGAGCCACTCTGGGGAGACCTCAAACATACAGTTCATGCAAGACAACCCAAGAATTTACAGGAACTGGAAACTTTTTGCCAGGAAGAATGGGCAGCTTTACCATCTGAAAAGATAAAGAGCCTCATCCACAACTACCACAAAAGACTTCAAGCTTTCAATAGGTTAAACCTATTAAAGTTAAACCTTAATTAAAACAATATCCACTAAATGTTAGTGGTAGTTTGTTTCAAAAACAAGAGCTGATTTTCAATTGCTACTATAGATGTAGTTCTGGGTGTAAGCAATGGGTGGAAAATAGCAGCCATGAACCAAATAATTTTCATTCTTGAAGGTTGGTTCTTTCTTGGTTGCTGCACTTCAAAGTTTAGCACTTAATTGACTAAATCTTATTGACTAAATCTTATATCTTATAGATATTAGATCTTAATTTCATCAGTATAAATAGATTAAGGTGATATAGAACAAATATTATATACCACGTACATTTTGTAGTTCTTTGTGTAATGTAAGTAAACATAAGTGAAAATTTTGCACGTGGAAAACCTAAGTGCACCAGTACTTTTATTACTAGCTTAAATATCAAACATTATAATCATATGCAGTTAGACAAGTGAGTTTGGTTTGCTCCTTGTTGTTAGTATGTGATGTCATGCCTAGATTTCTGGCCTTTAGAAAGAAGGTTATATATTAGCCTATGATTAAATGCCTATTGGGCACAAGTAAAACACTTAAACAACTTCATCTTCAGTCTATTAGTATAATATTTATGCTTTATAGCATCACTTTCCCAAGCTCAAAAATCCTGCATGCTTTTTAAATACATACAGTAGAAAAATATATTTAGAGATAATTATATATATGTAGTTTATACACTATATATACTGTATACGTATACTGAACATTTAGCTGGTTATAGGTGCTTGGATCCAGTCATACCACTACTAACCATACATATCATAACCTCCATCTGCCATGCTACTATTACTTGTTCTGGCTCTTGTGTCTTCAATTGTATTGGATGCCACCAGCTTATTCCAGCATGTATTCCATCTGTCACTATCATCTACTGTATCTAGCCATGTCTGTCTTATTAAGTTAATCATACCATTTACTCCATCTATTCTGGTCATATCACCTACTCCTGTCAGCTGCACACGTAAGGCCAAAATATGTATAGTAAAATATAGTATTCCTCCTTAACCATGTATACTTAATATGCCATCTTTTAACCACATAGTTTCCCATCTCTCCACAACAACTTAAATCATATTTAATCACTCCCAATCCTTCCCAGTTAATACACCAACTCTTTTCAGTTTTGATTTTTGTATTTGTATTTATTTATTTATTTATTTATATAGCAACACAGTTGTACACAGTGCTTTACAAGGTGTGAATACAAACAGGGTTATAGTAATAATTACATTATACATTAACAGTAGATAAACACATGCTTTAACAACTAAGAGCTTGCAATACACAGCTTGGATGAGGTCTCTGCCCCAAGAAGCTTATAATTTATTAGGAAGAGAGGAAAAAAACAGTAAGAACAAGGAGAAAGAACAACTGAGAGATCAACAGGTGTAGAGAGGTGACAAGATGCCAACCGTGATAAAGCTTATAACAAGTGTTTGGAGATGAAAAAAATGGTTGACTGTATTGAATTCTGTAGAGATATCCAGGAGAATATGTATGGCATAGTGTCCCTGGTCCTTAGCAACATGGCTATCATTGATGACATTCAAGGGCAGAGTCTGAAGGTTTAAGCCAGGTGGGCATTCCAGATTTGGGGAAATGTGGGATATGAACCAATCTTTTCCTCTGGTTTAAAGGTGTGGCCTCTGGTGTGGTGATCCTCTTTATGGAAAAAAAGGTCCCCTGATATTTTTCTATAATATCCTCTAATATACTTAGAGGATACGCTTATTCATGTCCCCTCACAAGTGCCTTTTTTCCAGAGAACACAACCCCCACCTTGAGATTCTACCCTCATAATTTAAGTATTCCATTGCTCTAACCAGTTTAGTTGTACACTAAACTATCTTCACTCTCTCAAGCTCATTGCTCATTTTTTTATGCAAGACAGTACTTAATTTGCTTTAGTGGCCACAGAATGACACTGCCCTGAATTAGACAACTTATTATCTATAAAATTCCCTAGATCCTTCTCAGTTAAGGAAACTCAAAACACACTGCCATTTAGTGCATTTATATTATTTCTGCCAAAGTTTAAGTTCCAAAGTACCTTACATTTATCAACATTGAACCTCGTTTTCCAGTTTTCCAATATAGTCAATCAATCTGCAAAGTGACATCATCCTGCAAGGAACTTAGAGTTCTGCACAATTTAGTATCATCAGTAAAAACAGAAACAGTACTTTCAGTTTCCACCTCCAGGTCATTAGCAAACAAGTTAAAAAGCAAAGGACCAATTACAGACCTTTGCAGTACTCCACTAACAACACCGGTCCATTTAGAAAATGTTCCATTTACCACCACTCTTTGTAATATATCCTTCAGCCAGTTCTCCAGGTACAATTACTATGTTCCAGGACAACATTCCTTAATTTATCCAGTAACCTTCTGTGTGGTCTTGTATTAAACGCTTTAGCAAAGTCTAAGTAGGTTACATCCACTGCCATCCCAGAGATCTGTTATTAATAAAACCATGCTGTCACACTTATATGCTATGAAGTAAAGTATCTTATACCTTAATACCCCTTTGAAAAGCTTTCCTACCACTGATGTCAGACTAACTGGCCTATAGTTTTGAGGCTGAGAATGAGATCCCTTTTTGAATATTGATACCATATTATCAGTTCGTCAGTTTCTCTGTGCAATGCCAGACTTCAATGTATCCTGAAAAATTAAGCAGAGATTTGGCAATCACAGAGCTAAGCTTGTTTAGTACCCTGGGATGAAAACCATCCGGTCCCTGACCTTTGTTTATCGTTAAATGTTCTATTCTCTTTTGAATATCCTTGTGCGTGATCCGTGCATCATTAGTTGTATTACTTGTGTAGACAGAAGAAAAATAACAGTATGCAGATGAAACCACTTTGGATTGTGTGTTTGACACAGAATAATTTAACTCAGAAATCCCATTTTTCCCACTTAACACCGAAAATTGTGTCACAACATCCCATCCAATTAAAGAGTACACCATTGAAAACAATGGTTCTTTGGTATGTTAATGAAAAGGTTAAATGCATTAAATGAGTTAAGATAACTTTAGATAACACAGTTTCTTCAATTAACCCTGAGTGTCAACGCATTTAACACACAAATCCAAGTGGCTGCATCTGTATACAGTAATCTCTGCTTTCTCTCTGTTCTCATCAACTCTGTTCTGTGTTTAACCCTGTGAAAAGTCTTTTCCAGTTAATATGTTGCAAAGATGCCCATATACTGGAAAAGTGTGCACATCTAAAATTTTGTGTTTTGGTAACACACTGACAGAGTTGCCTCTTCAACATATTGTCAAGAGACCATGTTTTCACTATTCCCTAAATGCTCACCCATGCAAATGCTAGAGATGAGTTTGGTATTATTAATTACAAGGTCCAAAAGAAAGTAATTCCAGTAGCTTCTTGAATGAGCATATTAACAAACCTGCTAGTTTTCCTAACTTGACAACCCCAAGTCAATGTCTGGATAATTCCAGTCACCCATAATAACTTGACCTAGTTGTGAATTGGCTTCTATTTGTAAAAGTAACTGGGCTTCATTCTCGTCACTTATACCAGGTTGTTTGTAGCATACACCAATGATAATTTTCTTTGTAACCTTTTGCCCAGTTGTTATCTCTGTCTATAGGGATTCCCTCCCTAGGACCATCTTTGGACCATGGCTTTAATTCAGTCTTTACATACAAAAACATTCATCCATACTTTTTAATGCCTCTTTAACTCCTAAAAAGGCCTTTCACAGCCGAGTACCAGGTTTCATCCGAACAGGTCTCAGTGATCCCAGTGCTCTAGGAACACAAACCCTTCCTTCCTACACTAAGACTTTAGTCAGGAATTTAGCTCCCTGAACTCTGCTGTCTTCCTAAACTTGCAGATGGCATAGGCAAAATTTCAGAAAAGACTTTACCTTAATCTTACAGCCTAGATTCCTGAACTCACTCTTTAAGGTCTTCCATCTACCATTAATTTTGTCATTAGTACCAATATGTACGAAGACAGCTGAGTCATGCCCAGTCCCACCCAATAATTTGTCTATCCAGTCAACCACATGATGAAACCTGGCACCAGGAAGACAGCAAACTAGTTGTAGTGGACAACAGATTACCCTATCCACTTTCCTAATAATTGAATCCACCACAACCATGATCTGTTTCGGTCTAGCTCTCCTCCACACCTCTACTAGAGAAACTGGTCTCCCGACTGTTAGAGAGATCATTCCCAACTAGAACTGCCAATCCAAGGTTCATGCTCCCATCATCTTCAACAATCTTTCAAATCTGTTGGGATGCACAAACTCCCTTTTCCTTATGCCCACACCACATTTTTCTAATGTCACACAGCTGACTGCCTCATAATCCTGCTACTGTTCTCCTCCCCCAAAACTATCTGACCCTGCTAGGTCCTGCTCAGTGAGCAAGAGACTCCTCTGAATATTGTCTATTTCTCGCAGTGTTGTTCTAAAACAAGCCTCTAAAGTAGGGATTTGCTCACAACCATCACAGAGGTAAGCAGTTTGGAAATCTTGCTTCAAATCTGTATACATATAGCAGACTGTGCACACCAATAATAACACACCAAACTTTGCTATTTAGCACCGAAGACTGAAAAGTGTTTAAAGAATAAAACACAGTAGTGAAATATACAAAACTTGATATAAAATGATAAAAAATACTTCTCCTTTTTTGTTGTTTGATTTCTCAATTGCTTTCACCAGTCACCAGCCTGCTAGTAAGCTACATGAATGCCTCTGAAGATGACAGATTAAAATAAGGCAGGAGTGCCCATACTTTACTAATGCGAGGTCTACTTTTAGTGATGTTCTCCCATTATGATCTACATCCCTAAAAGCATTCTTGGCATTCTGTTCCATGTAAAATAGAACAGAATGACAATTACTTAAATATTGATTTTTTTTAATGTATATTGCTATATTCAACAATCAATTATTTCTTGTTACCTTAATAAATATCTGAATGAAAAGCATGAAAAAGGAGTATGATTTAGACAGGCTGTTTGTTGACAGTGTCTTGAGATCTACTGATCACCAGCTAAAGGTCTACTGGTAGATCCCTATATACATTTTGGGCACTCCTGATATAAGGCATACCAAGAATGCTTGTTGCAGGAGTTGGCCCTGGACAACTGCTATTCTTGCTATAAGTAGGACATGTACCCTCCATAGGGAATCCAATATACTGAAGGTGGCTGCAACCCTCATAATGGCAGTGGATACAATCTGGCTTCTTTGTGATGGAAGCAACCTCTCCAGTTGCATGTTGTTATATGGATATGGCTATATCTCTTCCCATCCATGGATAGATCCTTCTACCTAAAGCTATTAAACTGAGTGGGAACTGCTAATAAAAGGGGAAAGCTAATCCCTAGACCCTCATAACTATACAATTCTAAATTATGAAAAATAATCATGAAGCAGTATATAAATAAATGTGAAAAATACAACTTTTATCCTTAGAATGAAAGAAATACAATTTCAAAATATGTTAAATTCTATTCAAAACACGCAGGCCAGTGCTCTATAAATATGTCCCTTGCCATTTATGGTAAAATATACTGGAAGATTCACAAGTTTCTTAGCAACTAATGAATATTACATGAATACTCATATGTCAGTGACTGACATGAATAACTGTCTTCATACGTTTGTCCTATTCCATTCCATAGTTCTATTTCCTTCCACTGAAAGAGTTAGAAAAGAAAAATCAGCTTCAAAAGGTAAGATACATGTCATTTCTCATACATATTTATAGAAATAAACAGCTTTTTATCCCTTTCATTGGCATACAGATGAAAAGCACAATTTCTTGCTCTTCTCTCTTGTTCATGTAGGATTATTTAGAATCCATTAAAGCTGTACATTGTTTATGTGATTGCTGCTTCTAAACATGAGAAAAGGTTGTGCGAGCAAGTTCATCTATATTATGTTGCTCTTGAAACGTATACATATACTGTATGTTTGTGAATCAAAGAATGACCATTCAACCATGAGTACGGACAGTTTGCTGCAGCTTCAGTTTGTATAAGAAAGATTTTCTAGATTAGGTCTGGTTTATGGCACAGTAGTCATGGCCAGAAATTGTTTTCAACTGACCAGGCCAAACTGATCACAAAGAAGCACCATGGGTGTAGGTGGTGGCTTCATCTGTTTTGCTGGTGCCACACTCAAATGGACTTAAGAATGTTATAATTTTTGATTCAGCAAAATGTATTTTTTGCAAAACACATTTACTGTGACCACACTTTCATCAATATTGATGTGTGCAAGTACATGTAATTAGCATGTGCTTATCTAGAAACATCTACAGACCAATGATTATTTAATCCAAATGGACTGGGCAAATTAGGCATGCACTTAATTTACAATAAACATCTTGGGCACATTGGAGTTAATTGTTTTCAACTGGACAGCACTTTAAATCTTAGGTGCTAATGCTAAGGGTAAAACTGGAAAGAAGCCTCAAATAAAAAGAGTTAGCGCAGATGTCATTTGGCCTTGGTGGAGTTATTAAAATTATTTCCATTTTTCTTTCTGCTTTCAAATGAAGGTCATTGACCCCATCTAAAAAAACAAATGCCCTACAAATGTATTATTATTTTGCTTAGTATTATTCATCTTTCTATGTGTTTCACACTAATCTTTCTATGTTTTCACACTAATATTTTCTGCATACACCAGAATTTGTTGTAAGTTCTAGCCTCAAACCTTTTTTGCTTATACATGAGTTCCACAATGGGGAATATTAGCCGTGTATATTACATATTTCCCAAATATGCCTCATGGCAACATAATGCAGCTTTCAGTGTGACCTGAATACATTGATGTATTGCTATGCAACACATCCTTACACATCTCACATATTTCTGAGGATATTTATATTTTAATACAGACAGAATGTTGCAGTGGATGGGATTTATATTGAATTGATTGTAAACAAGCTTCTGAAAACCCAGTGAATGTAATTACTAGACTGTGGCATAACAGGGGATGACAGGATCATATTTTTTATAAAATGCTAATGTACAGTACAACATTTCAGAGAAGTGTGGTGTAGGTATATACACTCGCTATAAATACATACAGTCCATTTCTCTGAAGAAGTCATACTGGACAACCATACGTATACTTACTTAAAGGGTCAGTAACACATAGAAATTTAAATACCATTGTATGCATCCACATGGAATGCACTTGTCGTAGGGCTGAAAAGTGATTAATTCAGTCATTTTGTTACAAACCAATTCAGCCTTGAGCAACCTTCTAAAATGCCACAGGCTGTAGCAAACATTTTGCAAAGAGGAGGCAATAAGGACATACCAGTGACAAGGAACATATCTGGAAATCCATTCTGTAGAACAGGAGTGTCCAAAATCCAGATCAGGATCTACCAGAAGACCTGTAGCTTGTCTAAATCACCTTCCTGTTTCATGCTTTTCCTTTAGATATTTATTATGTTACAGTTACATAATAAACAGTTGTTTGTTAAATATAGCAATATATAATGCCTCACTGGAACATACCGCTTCTTTCTTAGAAACATTGCAAAGATACGCCCCTTTCTTCTGCCCCCACTACCAAAACACTGGTACAGACTCTTATACTCTCCAGGTAGACTATTGTAACATATTACTAGCTAATCTACCTGAATCATGTCTCTACCCATTGCATTCAATCCTCACTACTGCTGCCTGCATGATCTCAGCAACATCTAAATCACTCTCCTCATCATCCTCACTACTTAAATCTGTCTCCTGGCTTCCGATCAAGTGGCTAATAAAATACAAAACTCTTATCCTGTCTTTCAATGTCGTTCATACTTTTGCTCTTCTTTATATATCCGATCTCATCACCCCATACAATCGTTCTTGGGCTCTGCGCTCAGCTAAAGGCAGTCTACTGACAGTACAGGACAGAGTCGAGCATGAACCTCTTTTCTTCTAATCGGAATGGGTGACCTCGTGTCAGCTCATATCCTCTTCTTAATTGTAAGGGGCCTTATCCAAGCTGTGTATTTAGATCTTAATTGTTGATTTATCTAGTTGTATATTTTATATTATAATTATAATTAATTATTTCTATACTCCTGTTTGTGGTCACACCTTGTAAGGCACTATGTATAAGTGTGGTGCCATATAAATAAACAAATACTTACATACATACAAAATATACATTTTCTCATAAATCAGTATTTAAATAATATTTTCTATGGAAGAGAATGTTAACAATGCTTTTATGGATGCAGATCACAATGAGAAATCAGAACTCGCATTTGTAAGGTATGGGAACTCCTGATCTAGAAAACTCTAAATTACAGAAATAATTAGTTAACAGAGTATTGGTCCACACATTGGTGCCTCAAAATTTCTGGGAAATTGAATATTTATCCGTCATGATTGTGGTGTTTATACAAATGGCCTGCAGGTGGCACTGTGATCAGTCACAATTGGTCACAAATGAAAATCCTGTTTGGGGGGGCTGCAGTAGTGTGTTGATGTTGTCCTCAAGCAATGGGTCTCTGAATCCTTGGCAACTGATCAGCTCCAAGTCTGAAACTAGTGGCAGGCAGAAGAGGCACAATAGTGGGGGAGTACTAGTCAAGTACTTCTTCTCTCTGCCAAGCTCTAGTACAGCCCTTCGTTACTTGACCCCACTGTCACCACCGTGTGTACATGTGCTCATTCATGGCAAGGGAAGGGTGGGAAAGGTGAACCAGGCAATGATCAGGTCAGGCCAATTTGGTCCAGCACTTTGGACCTTGACAAGTGTGCAGATCTTAAAGTGTACAAACAGTTTAAAGGACCAGGAAACCCCCAAAAAGAATGGAATTCATCTTAAAGGGAACATAAAATAAACATTATGTCTCACCAATCTGGTCCAGTATCCACTCAGTCCGCTCAGTCCAGATCACAAATAGAACCTGGTTTCAAAAGTTTGTTGTCAATTCTGTCAAGTCTAAGTTGCAGAGGCTCAGACTTAGGCAGGATGAAAGCAGCAGACCTTATGCTAGTGTGTCTGCAGCAGAATTGTATATAAATGTTTTCACATACCCTTGTATCTCAGTGCACAGCACTAAGGAACATTTTGGAGCTGCAAAAATACCAAAATAACCCTTCTTTTCCACACTCATGCACATATGTTGCGTGTGGCATAAGAAGAGTGGTATACATACACAAAATTTCAGCACTGTATTTATAGTGGTAAATCCTAAAAATGTTTTTTTCAAGAAAAACATACTGATAAAAGTACTATATATGGTTATCAGCTTTTGATTCTTTATATATTCTGTTCCGTTCTTAGCACAGACATATTGATGGGACAGTTGTAAACCTAAGGCATTTGCAACTGTGTTCAAGACTGCAGGAAGACAACATGAAGCCAACTGGCATCTGGATCTCACAGCTGATTCTGGCCTCCCTCTGTGATAAATAGCTCAGAAAGTCCTAAGCTAGCAGCAAGTAAAATGTCATTTCCTGTGACCTTAGTTCTAACAAGGACCAAGCTTAGAAAGGGGTAATTTGCATTTGACTAAACACCATCAATAATTAAAACAATTTCTAAATACCATATAAACAGCTTCGGCTCATAAATAAATGATGAAGACAATTTTGTCTACGGACACTCTCTCAATATGTATACACAAAAGTAAATAAATAAGTAGATGTTCTTGCACAGTAAAAGTACCACAATGATCCTGAAGCAAAGCAGAGTGGATGTTCCTAACTACAGAAGGCAAGTAGAGTAACTTCCTTTATATAGTTATGAAACAGCTAGGGCTAACATTTCTTCCACTGTTCTGTATATGTTTCACATTAATAATTGACTTCTAAAGGCACATTTATCAAGGGTCAAATTTCGAATTCATGTGAGTTTTTTAAAACTCCCATAAATTCGAAATTCAAATCCTGGCTTTGAGGGACTTGAAGAGGGGATGTGGAGACTTGAAGAAAACGTCTCTTGTTATGCAGACGATGTGATAGTCTACCTGGCCAACCCCAAGCAGGCACTATCAGAGATGTCACCTCATTTTGACGATCCTCAGGTCTTAAAGTCAACTGGGCAAAATCCCTGATATTCCCTATAGACCCTGGGACTGTCAAAGAGCCACAATACAGCCCTCAGTTGCAATGGATTTCTCACTTTACCTATCTCGGCAAGACCCACTGAAATGTTCAGAATTAAACCTGACAAAAATGGTTAAATCTCTCAAAACCACACTGCAACACTGGTCTAGCCTCCCATGCCGTATCAATATACTAAAAATGGTAATCCTGCCTAAACTACTCTATGTATTTCACAATATGGCCATCTTATTGACCAAATTGTGGTTTAAAGCACTGGGTGCCTCTTTTAGAGAATGTATGTGGGGTGGAGAACAACCACAATGCAATCTGCCAATGCTTCAGGCTCCGGTCAAAAAAGGTGGCCTAGCCCTTCCAAATTTCCTGTCCTACTTTTACACCAGCCAATTAGTGTTTGCATGGTGGTGGTTTAACCCTGACCCAAATAATCAAGCAACAGTAGCAGAGGCAGCAGTGGTCTCCTCATTTGAGGCACTGGCCAACCAATTACATAAAGGTCTCCCATCTCCATACCTTATAACACCTCCCACGAAAACGGTGAAACAAATCTTTACCTGAACGGTGAGGGCTGACTAGTAAAAAAATGACTAGCTGGTCCAAATGGACCGTGCTTTGGGGCAATAAAGCTCTCTCACATTTCAAGACCATATCTAGTGCAAGTGTGTGGGCCGCAGCAGGGATAAAAATGGTCAAATGATTTTTTATGCCCTCGTGGACTCAAACAGTTTCCATAGCTGAAAGAAGAGTTTGGTCTGCAAAATCATATGCGGTTTAATTTCTTCCAAATAAGACACGCATATAAGACCTAGTTCCCGGAGGGAGCCCATACTATTAATGAATGCACCCTTGAGTGTTACCTCCAAAGACCCGAGCTCACCTAGCCACTCAGTTGGTTTTATTCAATATTATTGCAGGGTGAATTTGATCACATTAAGCACATCAGCCACAAATGGGCCCAAGATCTCCCCCAGCTAGACCTGGTTGAACAAATCCCTGAAGCTAGCATATCTATGAGAGACAGATAAATTCAGGTTAAGTTTCTGACTAGGGTGTACCTGACTCCACATAGGCTGGCACAAATCTATCCAGGGTATCCAGATATATGTGTAAAATGTAATTTATATCAGGGTACATATATGCATGTTTTGGGACTGTCCTAAAATCCAGCAATTCTGGATTGCAATGCTTCAATTTATGAACAAATTGCTGGGGCTTCCAAACCTACGGACACCAGAATGCTGGGGCACACTGGGGACCTGACCCTACCCTCTGGAGACAGACTATGTCTATTACATTTACTACATTATGCCAAAAAAGCAATCTTTCTGAAATGGAAAGCCATGGACCCCCCATTGCTGTACTTTTGGATTAAGTTGATTGATCACACTTTTCCACAGCAGAAACTGATATACCTGGCACGAGGATGCCCTGCCAAGTTTGGGAAAATCTGGAACAGCTGGCTGGGAAACCCACAGACAAACAATGCAGCACTTTAATGCTGACTAATCTGCCCGATGATTATTAAACAGGTTTGACTGCAGTAGGCAAGAACAATAGTAAATAACCGTCTCCCTAAACTCTATATCTTCCTACCCTTTTCTTCTGCTAATTTTCTTGTTAAATTGAAAATGCTAACAAAGAAACCCTTTTAAAAAAATTTGAAATTCAACGAATCGAAATGTATTAATAAAATCTATTTTTTCCAGTTCAGACTAATTGAAATGACCTGAAAACTCGAACTGAATTTGAATCAAATTCGATCAAACTCAATTCAAGTTTTTACTCCAAAAAAAAACTTGAATATCAGGAAAGCTGCAAACATCTCCAAATTGATCCCTGGACCTCTCCCATTGACTTAAACAGCAATTTTGCAGGTTTTAGGTCGGTAATAGTCAAACTGAAACTGTCATGGGAAAACATGTTTTTTTTTTAAACGCATCAGTTAATAGTGCTGCTCCAGCAGACTTCTGCACTGAAATCCATTTCTCAAAAGAGCAAACAGATTTGTTTATATTTCATTTTTGAAATCTGACATGGGGCTAGACATTGTCAATTTCCCAGCTGCCCGGTCATGTGACTTGTGCCAGCACTTTAGGAGGGAACTGCTTTCTGGCAGGCTGTTGTTTTTCCTTCTCAATGTAACTGAATAGTACGCAGTGGAACATGGGTTTTTACTATTGAGTGCTGTTCTTAGATGAGAACCTTGCCTCAGGCGGCACGGAGCGGTCAGTTACCAGGGGTGGCAAAAAGCTGCCTTTGGTAACTTTAAGAGCCGAATTTCCATTTTTTTAAAACGAAAATTCGGCTCTTCTAGTGCAGCGAGCGCAACAGTGCTACACTGCAGTAGTGATGCAGCCCCTCCTCCCCCCACTCCGACGCTATAAGTTCAAAGCGCGGAGCAGGAGGGGGGCGGCATCGGGGCTGCTGCCTCAGGTGAAAGCAGCCCCCAAAACACCCCTGTCTACTAGGCAGCTATTATCTTGTGTTAGGGAGCTGTTATCTGATTACCTTCCCATTGTTCTGTTGTTAGGCTGCTGGGTGGGAGAAAAGGGAAGGGGGTGATATCACTCAAACTTGCAGTACAGCAGTAAAGAGTGATTGAAGTTTATCAGAACACAAGTCACATGACTTTGGGCAGCTGAGAAATTGACAATATGTCTAGCCCCATGTCAGATTTCAAAATGAAATATAAAAAAAAAAATTTCCCCCACAACAGGATCCCTTTAGTATGCTAAATCGCAAAAAATCGAATTAGAATAAAAAAAAAAAAACTCAAATTGAATTTGGGTAACTCCCTAGTTGAATTCAACAGTTTTGACTATAAAACAAATCTGACAATTGTATTAATTTGACAATCTGACAATTCTTCCTTTGACTCCAAATCGCCATATATGTGATATGTTCATCTGCTTTGGCTTCAGCCTGAGCTCCAGTTATTACATTAAAAACACTCTGCTGGGGTTAGAATTAATGGTGCACTGTCTACCGCTTTTCATCTGACAAAGAGAACAAGATGGGACTGCAGAGAAGGAACAATCCCCCCCTTACTTAAGTGGCCCAAATAAAAACTCAGAGGCTAACTTGTGGGTGAAGGTCGGTCACAGCTTTATTCATCATGTTTAATCAATAAAGATCCTTGCACCTTTATAGACACATTTTCTATAACCAACTGGAACCTTTTATTATATAATCAATATCCAGTTCAAACAAATAACCACCAAATGCCGGCCATTGCAAAGCAATGGGCATGTGTGAACAAATACTTTTCATAAAGTGCTAAGGCAAGGATCTATACTTTTCGCCGTGACAATCTCTTTGAAAACAGTAACAATGATAATAACTTAACTTGCATAAAACTTCGGCACAATTAAAGGGGAGGGAGGGTGGGCTGCTGCTGTCCCCCAGCTTCCCTACCTGCTGCTCGTTGCACAGGGGATGGGGCAGGAGTGAGCGCCTAGTTTCGCGCTCTCCTATGCTGCGGCGCCGCCTGGTGACGTCACGCGCACCACGTGACGCTGGGAGGGGGGAGGAAGGGGAAGGCTGTCTGCCTGCCTCCCCGCAGTCACAGCGCGCCTCGCTAGGCGCTGCGCCGCACTTGAGACTGCCCCTGTCACTACTGCTATACGCAGTAGCCAACAAATCCATCCCCTGAGGTTGGGTCACGTGACCTGAAATGCGTAGGGGGCAGGAATAAGTTGGCCTTACAACCCCCTAACTGCTTGCTGATAATATCAGTGAAAAATGTGATTCCCCCAACCAACAGACCTGAAGGACAGCAGGAGCTGAAAAGTATGGGTACACAGTGGAGTAGAAAGGGTTACATAATGGCTACATTTGCAGTACTCAAGATGAATGCCAATAAGTATGCTAATTAATGTCCACATGCAATGTGACCTGATCCAGCAGCTTGCTTCCTGCACACCAGGGATCACTCTTTTAAAATCACAATTGTAAGTAGTATTTTAATGAATAACATTTTTAAAATGTTTTTATAACCTACACTATTGGCGCTCAACATTTGTTAAAGGGATACTGTCATGGGAAAAAATGTTTTTTCAAAATGCATCAGTTAATTGTGCTGCTCCAGCAGAATTCTGCATTGTAACCCATTTCTCAAAAGAGCAAACAGATTTTTTTATATTTCATTTTGAAATCTGACATGGGGCTAGACATATTGTCAATTTCCCAGCTGCCCCAAGTCATGTGATTTGTGCTCTGATAAACTTCAATCACTCTTTACTGCTGTACTGCAAGTTGGAGTGATATCACCCCCTCCCCCCAGCAGCCTAACAACAGAACACTGGGAAGGTAACCAGATAACAGCTCCCTAACACAAGATAACAGCTGCCTGGTAGATCTAAGAACAGCACTCAATAGTAAAAACCCATGTCCCACTGCGTTTTATTCAGTTACATGGAGAAGGAAAAACAACAGCCTGCCAGAAAACAGTTCCCTCCTAAAGTGCTGGCACAAGTCACATGACCAGGGGCAGCTGTGAAATTGACATAATGTCTAGCCCCATTACAAAACTGAATATAAAAACATCTGTTTGCTCTTTTGGGAAATGGATTTCAGAGCAGAAGTCTGCTTGAGCAGCATTAACTGATGCATTTTGAAAAAAAACATGTTTTTCCATGACCGTATCCCTTTAATTTGTTTAGAATCCATGACTCTATATGTTAGGGCAGTTTAATGAGATAAACTAGCCCTATATGTGGCCAACCCCATATTATTTCTTGTTGATCCCCACCATTTACTACTGCTGGTGTTACAAACACCTGCAAGAGGCTTACTACCAATAAAGAAATGAATATTGCCACAAGGCCACCAATTATAACAAATCAGCCCTTTGAGACTAAGGGTCACAAATGGTTTGACAAATATTTTTCTTTGTTTAGCCTTTAATGAGCATTAAGTTGATGGGTGATCTTTTGGTAGAAGAAGATACCCCAGATTAGAAAATGATCCTATATAGGGTTTTTATTGGTACAGTCATTGAAACGCACCCTCTCTTGAATAGAGCGGCAGTGTTACATCTCGTTCTTTTTGGAGCACAGAGGCATGTGGATATTTGTGCAATGCTCCATACAGTGAGCAAAGTGCAGAAAAGGCCAATTTGGACTTTGCATAGTGGTCTCCTTGACTTGACATAAATCCTGCAGATGTCAATGACATCCCTTTGGTAATCACAGTTTCCCTCTATTTGTTCCTAGCCACTGCCTTCTTTACCTATACCATACTTTTGATGGATCAATACCTATGTCATATTGCAAATGATGTCTACGAAACAGTTATCTGTGCAATATTTACACTTTAGTTCTCCTTTAACTGGCCTGATGCAACATACAGTAGGTTTATATTGCCCATTTTATTATTGTAAGATCCCAGTAAAGGACTGGGTTTGCCATTTGGGAACTTATAAATATAAGACAAAGGGGCAAATTCACTAAGATCCGAAAATTTGCCAGAGTTGGCTTCGCTAGCGTTCACCGCACTTCGCCAAGCGAATTTTCACCAGCGCTATGCAAATTCACTAAAGTACGAAGTTACACTCAGGTAGCGTAGTTGCGCTAGTGTTACTTCGCTAGGCAGAGCGCTGTTATGCTAGCGAAGCCTAATTTGCATACGGCAGGAACTTTAACATATAATAGAAGTATATATTACAGCCACTACATTCCACTACACAAGCCCAGGAAACCTTTAATAAATTAAATACATTTGTCCTATTGCCCTACATGTGCCCACTGTATAGTTGTGTTGCCATATGTAAGAAAATGTAGGGGGGAAGGAGGGTAAACCCCCCCAAAAAAATCGATCTTTTTCAGACTATCACCCTACAATAGTAAAACACGCCAGCATTTTTTTGGGACTTAGAAAAATTTTGCCATTTTTTTTCAAACTCCTATCTATTGTATTGAACTTCCCCTAGTCTGACCAGGCGAAGTAAAGTCTAATGTAAGTGCTAACGTCCAGGAAAATGTTGATCTTAGTGAATTTGCGTAATTACGATCCTTCGTCAGTGCACAACTTCGCCTGGCATAAGGGTGTGAAGTTGCGCAAGTCTATCTATTCGCTAGTGAAAATTCGCCAGAGCCCGTGTTTTCGGAATTTCGGAAGTTACTAATTGACGAATTAGTGCTAGTGTTAGACACTTTGCGCTTTAGTGAATTTTGGGCCAAAATTTCTAATCAGAAAAGCTGCAATGTAGTTCATCATAAAAAATACACATCTAAAGGAAAACGATACCCCGAAAATACATTTTTGAGCA
>CM044438.1:37674426-37697717 GCA_024363595.1 Xenopus borealis
AATCACTTGCAGCAAAGAACTGCGTTTCCCCTTGTCTGATTCCACCTGCTTATCTACATAAACTCTAAAGCTGGCCATAATCATCGAAAGATCGGACTTCCCCATCTTTTGACCTGCCACTAACTTTCAGATCAAACAAATTTATAAAAGAACAGGTCAGCCGACGTTCTGCCCCTGACAGGGATCTTACGAAAGTTGTATGATAAAAACATAGTGACAGTCTCCCACTGAAATCGTAAAATCTGCAAAACACGCAAAGATTTGATCTCCAGTCGACAGTAATTTTCTAACCTGGCCGATCAACCAAATGACAGATCAGCATGGCAAGATAAATGTCGGGACACTCCACACACGACACGTAAATCGTACGAATCCTCAATTCGGAGGATCGGATTGTTGCGTCTATGGCCAGCTTAACTATACTTCACAATTCAAGTGGTAAACCTGTCAGGGGAGCACCATTGCAGAGTGCTCCGCTTAGTTTTAAAGATGGCAGCACCCAGCGCCACACAATGATGTAATCTTGCCATGTTGTGTGTGTGACATCATCACATTGCGAATGGAGCACAGATTTTAAATAAATAGATGCTGAGGTCATGTGTTCAATGCCCAATAATAGGAATTGCTGACTTGTATTCCTGGGTGTTCCTAAATTGATTATTAGTATTTTCCTGGACTTTTGACCCTCTCTGATCCTTTCTGCCTTTCTATTGAACTAATGCCTGAATTTGAACTATAATTACTGACAATTACTGACTACTTGATCCCTCTGGTTACTACAAACTTGAACTTTGCCCTGAAGCTTCCTCCTTGGTCTGGACTTCCCTTTGCTTGGAGCTGACAGGCCCCTGACAAAACCTAAGCTGATTAAGCATTCCATGAAATCGTAAATCTTGAGGTGAACTATAACTGAATCACATACAGCTATGCATGTGAAAGAGGTGTATTTTGTCACACAGCAGAAATGTTAATGGATAACCTGTTCTACAATGACATGCCTCAATTTAAATAAATATTCTTCACATCTCCCCCCTCCAAAAAATCTTCTTTCATTAAATCTGGGTTGCTTTGCATCTGGAATGTAGGCGGGGCTCATGTCTAATTCTCTAAAATTCCACCTGAAGATGTTGGATTTTTTCTAACCACAGCCTAGCATTAATTCATGTGAACAGTACATGCAATGTTGAGAGTTCTTGTCCTGCTTGTGCCTACTGAAGGAATTGAGTATACCCCTGGTATGAACAGCATAGATCCAAGTATGCTCAAAACATGTTGGACTTGAGGTGTAAATGTGGTACTAGAGATTATTATACAGAGCCTGACTACATATTTGTTACTAATCCTACACCATATAACATCAATGTGAGCTGATAATTTGCTCACTACAGAAATATTTAGACATGGTTATGATTGTAGCTGGTTTTCATGTTTCTTTAAGCTTTGATTCATTTTTGTATCTTTTTATATTTGCACGACAAATTATCCTCATACTATATTAAAGCTTGGATTACACCTGCATGTGCATATGCCATTTCCTTTTAAAGTTACATTAAGTAGAGCTAGCTGTGGTTGTCTGTCCAAACAACACTGGCAAGATGTATCTAATATAAGTAATTCAAAAAACAACTTGAATTGCTGAGAAATTTTAAAGAAGACCTTTCACTGCTTATCCGAGCAGCTTCTTCAGTTCAACTGACTGGTATAGGGGAGTTCTCGGCATATAGATCTTCCAACAATCCAATCACAACGGCACATTGTAACTCTTCAGAGAGGTGATATCTGAAATTCACAGAGGTGTTGATTTTGTGTAGTTACTGTAATAAGATTACCAATGTGTCATGCAACTCGTAGACACAGGTGTTACTTGTAAGAGTTGTATGAATGGATCTGTGAAGTGTTCTGAAAATGCAGGGGTACAGATGTTAGAACAGCATTGTATGTAGCAGGCATGTGGTGTTGAAGGCCCCCGCCTCTGATCAGGGATGGTTTCTCCACCTTAACATGAATCGCCTCTTTCAAACCAGTGGTCTTCTTTACTGGCAAAATGTATATTTATAAGGGTTCCTATTTAATGCACAATAAAATGTAATGGGGTTTTTTCTGCTTCAGAAATCATTCAACTTGCATTGAGAAAATCTACCAACCTATTTAAAAAAAAAAAAAAAGATTAATAATAGTAAAAATGTATATGATATGTGACATTTTACTAAACAGTGTTTGTGGGTGCTGACAAATCAAATTCTCTCAGTCTCGTTTTTCATCAGATAGTTATTCATAAATCAGCCTTAATGTGAAATAGCTAAACTGAATATTTATTTAACATCAGAATGAAGCAGGAAAAAAATCTTTTACTGTGCTGTACCCATACCTCTTGATTAATATATTTGTGAAATTAAATTGCCATCTTTTCTGTGGAGAAACCATGAATAATGTGAAACAGTTGAGTGGCATTGTAACAAGGAAACCATTTTATGCCTGATAAACCTTACCGTCTACAATTATGCAACCCCTTTGCAGTGTTATGTTTACATTTTAAGTGAAAGATATAAAATGCAAATACAGCAAAAAATATATGTTTCCTTTCTAATCCTAACCTGTTTAATATATTAAAGGATAGGTACACCTTTTGTTGTATTTTGGTAGCTGAGGAGGGTATAAGAGTGCTTTTTTAGCAGGTTCATGCAGCCATTACACAATAAAAGTAAGTCTTACTTTCACTTTCAAGCTGTACAGAAAGTCCTGTGTATACACAGTGACAACCGCAGGCCATTTGTATAAACACCACATGTTCCCCCTACAGTAGGAAAGCATTTGGGCAAATATAATAAACAGTAACAATTAAACAGTATCTTTCTTAAAGCAATAAATACATTCTTCACATGACATAGTCCTTGGTCCATGCAGGTAGTTTTCTGATTCTCTCAGTATGCCTTATAAGTTCACTTTCTTCAGGACTATTGAAGTTGGCATCAGGAGTAGGAAAATGTCCTTCATCAAATGGAACATCTGCAAAGTCATATCTAGCAGAAGAAAGGCGACTTGCATTCCATATGTGTCCATCAGACAGTTCATATGTGTATGGTCCTCGCTGGCGTCTCCTTTCATGTGGTGTAGTAAATTTAGATTGTCCTTGTTTCAGTATTCCTGACTAAATTCTGACTAAAGACCCAGGGTGAAAGTGCACTTCTCTTGTACCACGTTTTCTGTCAGTATAAGCCTTGCATTTGGCTTGGTGATGTTTGACAATGTCAGCAGTAGATGATTTTGTAGGAACATTATTTGGTGGTAGTTTGATGTCTGCAACATGTAACTTTGCTGGAGATGCTTGGGTCGTTGCATGGCATGTTACTTTGTAGTTATGTAAGAACTCTGTTGTAAATACTTTCCAAGCTTTCCCAATAAGATTTGCTGTCTGTAGTGCTTCTTTCAGACTTCTGTTGAATCGCTCGATTTCTGCATTTGCTTGCGGGTAATACGCTGAAGATTTCCTATGCACAATATTCCTCTTTCTCAGAAAGGATTCAAACTCATATGAGACAAACTGTGGTCCGTTGTCTGATATTAACTCCTTTGGATTTCCTTCTTTGCTGAAGACTGTAGACAGAAATGTTATTACTGTAGCTGATGTTACATGAAAAACAAATGCAATTTCTGACCATTTACTGTAATAGCCTATCAGAGTTATAGCAAATCTACAGTCTGTAGGAGCATCTGCAAAAGAACCCACACTATCAATAGCAAATTTTTTCCATGCCGAATCAGGGAATGGTACTGGCTGAAGTGGTTGTATGTGTGATAGCTGTTTTGTAACACATCCTTGTCACCACTTTTTTTTTATTTTGGTAGCCAAGGATGAGGAGAGTATAACAGTGCTTTATTAGCAAGTCATGCAGCCATTACATAACAGCAGTAACTCTTACTTTCACTTTCAAGCTGTACAGAAAGTCCTGTGTATGCACAGTGACACCTGCAGGCCATTTGTATAAACACCACACCTTTAAATTAAGTGAATGTAAAATTGACGAATGGATATGATGAAAGCACTTTTCCAATGTACATTCATTCATTATTTTTTTCTAATTCCAAGATATTAAGGAATACATGTACTGTTAATATGAATGGAGTTTGTTACAGCAGGGTTGGTCTGATGATCTTCTAGCTAGGAAAGATTTGAGAAAGGTTTCTAATGTTTTTCCTAAGAAGAAAGAAAGAACGTCAGAGCTGCCTCTTTTTTTTCCATGGACAACTTCTTTGAATACTTGGTAGTCAGACTGGTGACCAACAGGTGGTGCTGTTGTAATAACATTCATTTATGTTAACAGTACATGTAAAAAAAATAACAAGTACATTCACTTATTTTAAAGGTTTTCTGATCCTTTAAAGGTAATCTTCACTGTAATAAACAATAAATTGTAGTAGATGGTACTAACTTTTTTTTTATAAATATGTTTAATTATTTTAGCTATAAATGATCTTTGAGTGTGCTCTCTCAACCTAACAACACAAGCAAGCTGTTTGTCAGTAGTACATTGCAAACTGCAAAAATGCTTATTTCAGTAAAAAAGTAGGTGAAATATATCACTGATTCACAGCATGATTGTGTTGGCTGCAGCCTGAGGACAAAATAATGGATGGAGGAACTCACAAATTGTTGAATACATAAACAACTGTAAGAAAGATTGGATATTTTTCGTGTTCTGGCTATACTGGGGCATAACTCGGAAGGTTGGCCATGGATTTTTTTATTGGGACTCCAATGTACTTAATTGTCAGGGAACTTAAGTGGGCAGTGGGCCCCCTGAAGGAAGAAAGTCATGCCCCATAATTTCTAATGGAGGCCCTGAGTCTTTTAAATTAGAATACGGTTCCCCCCGACCAAATATCACAGTTTAAATATCAATGAAACCAAGCAGAAATGTAGAAATATAGAGGCATATAACCTAGTGCAAAACCCTTTTTGGAGTGCTAGGGACCTGCCCTCATAGCATTTTAAAATAGGATGCATCTAGCACCCTAAAACAGTGTAAACTGTGGTTCATATTTAAAGGGGGTGGTTCACCTTCAAGTTAACTTTTAGTATATTGTAGAAGGGCCAATTGGTCTTCATTATTTATTTTTCATAGTTTTTTAACGAATTGCAGTTTTCTTCTTTTTTTTTGCAGCTTTCAAATGGGGGTCACTGACCCCATCTAAAAACAAATGCTCTGTAAGGCTACAAATGTATTGTTATTGCCACTTTGTATTACTTATCATTCTGTTCAGTCCATCTCCTATTCATATTCCAGTCTCTTATTCAAATCAATGCAGAGTTGCTAGGGTAATTTGTACCCTAGAAACCAAAGTGCTGACACTGCAAACTAGAGAGCTGCTGAATAAAAAGCTAAATAACTATAAAACCACAAACAATAAAAACTGAAAACCAATTGCAAATTGTCTCAGAATTTCACTCTCTACATTATACTAAAAGTTAACTCAAAGGTGAACAACCCATTTAATGCTGGATTCTATTATTGAGATGACTGCAGTTCCATTTAGTTTAGCTTGACTTTCCTATCACCTTTCCTCTTAAAGAAAAAAAATCTGCTAGCAATTATGCCTCCTTTTCCTTCCAGTCGACTTATTTTCCTTATCATGTTGATTTACAGATATTTGAATTTTCTAGGCAGGCTTGATTTACAGTATTTGACTGAATGGATCACAGAATTAAACAAGCATTATTCAGAAGGTAAGATCCCATCTCTCACTTCCTGCAGCAGCTGCCATTAGACTGGAACATGCAGTGCTTCTTTAGCCTGAGCCATGATTTGCAATGCTGACATTTACGTGCACGAAAAAAGAAAACATTACAAATGTACAGACATTTCCCAAGAAATGAGTCTATATTACAATGTTATAACTTAAATACACATAATTCGAGGTGGAGGATTTTTCAGAGAATGATTGCTTCCATTACTGCCACTGGAGCTCCTATTTCAATTTTAGAGAAGGTATATTTCACAATTAGTTCTCTGCTCTGAAGAGATATGGGCTGTCCACAGTTGCTAGAACCAGAGCTTCAATGTTTTTCTGAGCTTGAATTCTGTTCATACCATAATTTTGTATAGAAGAATAATTTAGCACTTACTGCAAGTATGGGCACCAGTATGTTTTATGATTTGTATGTATGTATATTTTTTTTTATTTGTATAGTGCTCCTTGAGGGCAAAGCACCGCACAGCAACAATAAATTAGTAGTAACAGAAGAGGGTTCACTGAATTAATAAGTAACAATAAGTGCATTATTAGAAATACAATCACATAAATATAAAATATAATTACACAGTGTCAAGGAGACAAAAGGATGGAGGACCCTAACCTGCTGGGTTTACAGTAGAGTACCCTGCTGGTTACTCGTAGAATTTCTGGGTGCGGGTATAGAAGCGGGCCAGTGGTTCTGCAGGTTGGCGGGTTGAGGGTCGGGTCACGAATCCTCGCTATATCGATTTTTACTCCTTTTTCTGAGCATTTCTACTACTGATGATGTCACATCCGGTTTACAATGACAGCACTTCCTATTTTACTCCTTTTTTTCTGATCGCGGCTACTTCCGATGATGTCACTTCCAGTTTACAATGACAGCACTTCCTGATTCTTGATGGTCAGCGGGTCGCGGGTCCGGGTTGCGGATCGCGGGTACGGTTTGGGTTGCGGGTCCACGCGGGTAAGAATGCGGGTCCGGGTTTGTGGTTTGCGGGTACAGGTCGGGTACAGGTCCCAAAAAATGGACCCGCGCAGTACTCTAGCTTACAGTCTAATAGGGGAATGTAATATAAGTCGGTAAGGCAAAAACTAATTGCAATTCGGAAAGTTAAGCATTTGCGCAAACACATTTTGCTTTGCACGAACAAATTTTGCTTTGCGCGAATACAATATACCTTGTTTGGCGACCACTTTGGGCAGCGGAAGGCCGTTTGCGAATTATATACTTTGTGCTAATGTGCTGTCAATGTAATAAAACTTCTTCCTGAAAAAGTCGCAATGTTTGCTCCAAAAGATTACAACACCTTCAAGCACTTCTTAAGAGTGCGCAATTACAATCTGCAATAACGATTTTCAATCCAATAATCGTTTAAGGAACAATATTACATTGCGAGATGTGGATTTTTACTCTTATTGGTGCGCAATGATTTGCTCTTTGCGACTTTAATTACATTCCCCCCTAAATGATTTGTCTCCTGATTTGTGACGACCAGTTTTGCCCCCACATTAGTTCTTTCAACAGGGACCCAAACGTAAATATTGATTGGAATGAAACACAAACCCAAATAGTTTTTTGTCTGTTGCCTTTTGAAAAAGTAGAGCATCCTAAAAGCTCACTCTTTGCTTTTAATAATTTTGGTATCTGGTTATGATCAATCTATTGGTCTGGCAACATATTTTTTTAGCAGAAATTATCTCCTGATTCTTTTTCTTTAAGCTGTTTTCCCTCTAAGAACCATGGGGTTTACAGTTTTGTAGGTTAAATTTTGAGACCGCAGCCCTTTGGCTTCTGCTTTCTCCGGCTTTCCCAGGGATTTGCAAAATTGAGGATAGAGGCTCAAGGGAACAGCTCCACCATTCATTTGTTTTCATTTTACATTGGCACATTTGTGTGCAGGTCATTACGGCACTGTGTTTTATGAAAGCTGGTTAAAGGTCCTTGCAGAAGATGGTGAATTGCACAAACTTTAGAAGCAATTATCAAAACTTTAATAATGTTAAAGTGCAAAAGCACAATTGTTGGTCAGTGCTGAGAAAAAAATACAGAGTGCATGCAGAACAAACAGTGAACAGGGTTTGACGGCCTTATGTTTCTGACTGAAGAAATTACAAAAAATAGGTTGATAGAACAGTCAGACAAACTAATTTAATTTCTTTTTATGACAAGGTGAGTAGGGATGCCACACAGAAGGTTATTGGTTAAATTAAGGAATGTTGGCCTGGAACATAGTATTTGTAACTGGAAAGAGAACTGGCTAAAAGATAGACTACAAAGAGTGGTGGTAAATGGAACATTTTCTAATTGGACCAGTGTCGTTAGTGGGGTACCGCAGGGCTCTGTACTGGGTCCCTTGCTTTTCACCTTGTTTATTAATGACCTGGATGTGGGCATTGGTTTCTATTTTTGCAGATGATACTAAATTGTGCAGAGCTATAGGTTCCATGCAGGATGCTTCCACTTTGCAGAGTGAACTAAGTTCAAAAACTGGGCAGCAAAACTGGAAAATGCAAGGTTAAGCAATTTTTCAAAAATAATATATATGTTATACACTAAATGGCAGTGTGTTGGTAGTTTCGTTAAGAACCCAAGGGTTTTCTATCTCCTATAGAAGGCAGGGAGGAGAAATCAAGTGTCACACAATGGATCGTCGCCCTGTCGCCTTTTCTTAAGAGAGCGGAAGAAGAGTATCAGTAAGTTATTTCTTAATAAAGACTTTGCAAATTGAAAGTTAAATGTGTATTGGTGTTTTTTTTCATTAGGTACAAACTAATTTTTTTAAAGTCTACTAAAAAATAAACACGAAATAAACCTAATAGAATTGTTTTGACTCCAGTAGGGATTTGTGCAATTTAGGATCAAGTACAAGTTAGTGTTTTATTATTACAGAGAAAAAGGAAATATTTTTTGTAATTATTTGCTTAAAACTGATTCTATGTGAGATCCATATTTTTCAGCCTTTTTAAATAATGGGTTTCTGAATAAGGGATCCCATACCTGTATTAGTCAAACTGAGCAGGGCCCTATGATCCTAAATTAATACTGTAACATTTGTTTGTTAAATTATTGTAATACTCCTGTTTGTTATAAATGACTTTGTATTATTATAAGTGCTGCATAACTTTCTGGTGATGTCTATACTAGTTAAAAAAAAATTGTGAAATACAATTCAAAATTGAATAGAATTGACAATGTCAGTAGGTAATAATGTCTCCAAATCAACCTCTTTATCATCAATAACATGAAAAAGAAGAACATTGAATTTATGAGGTTAATGAACCATTACTTCTAACTGAAATTAAATACAAGAGAGTTCCAGGATTCACAGACCAATTTAAATACAGAGCAATTTAAAGAAATGGTCTGTATATTTATTACCCTGGGTACAAGTACAAGAGTACTAAGGGTACAAGACTGTTTGCCCAATCATCAGCCAATAACATAAGTAACTAGGAAACTTAAAGGGGTTGTTCACCATTGAGTTAACTTTTAGTATAACCTAGAGAGTGATATTCTGAGACAATTTGCAATTGGTTTTCATTTTTTATTTTTTGTGGTTTTTGAGTTATTTAGCTTTTTATTCATCAGCTCTATAGTTTGCAGTGTCAGCAATTTGGTTTCTAGGGTACAAATTCCCCTAGCAACCCTGCATTGATTTGAATAAGAGACTGGAATATGAATAGGAGAGGGACCGAATAGAATGATAAGTAATAAAAAGTGGCAATAAAGATACATTTGTAGCCTTACAGAGCATTTGTTTTAGATGGTGTCAGTGATCCCCATTTGAAAGCTGCAAAGAAACAGAAGAAAATTGCAAATCATTACAAAACTATGAAAAATAAATAATGAAGACCAATTGCAAAGTTTCTTAGAATTGGCCCTTCTACAATATACTAAAAGTTAACTTGAAGGTGAACCACCCCTTTAATTCACCCTGTTGTTGAATATGGTGTTTTCAAATTATGTTTCAAGAATGTATATTATTTCAAGGAGCAGCACCGGTGTTAGGGCTAGTTCACACAGTAAGATTCAGGGAGATTAGTCGCCAGGTGACTAATTGCCTCTTCTTTGAGGCGACTAATCTCCCTGAATGGCTTGCTGGTATCTGGCACCCGCTAGCACTAACGTGAGGCAATTTTGAGAGACTTTGAAAAACGTATCGCCGCGTGTGACTAGGTGCAGGCGACTTTAGCGCTAGCGGGTGTGAGATACTAGCAAGCCATTCAGGGAGATTAGACGCAGCGACTAGTCAGTGTGGCCCTAGCCTTAGTTGATCTTAGAATTGAACAAGATTGATAGCTCCAGACCAAAAGGCATATATGATTATCTCTGCATAGGGTTCATAGGCACTTCATTCATCCAGCAATAATTGTAAGGCTTTACATCAGGGAAAGATAATGACAACCAGGATTGGTCTAAGCAAACAATGTATCCCTACACCTGAACTAAGAAAATAAATACTGCTGTAAACAAGTAAAAAGGTAAGATGTTTTATATGATGCTTTTGGCTACTCCCCCTTATGATGGGTATGTACAGAGAGGGTATTCAAAAATAAAGATACACAAACAAGGTATAGTAATGCACTCACTCAACCTTCCTCTAGTAGAGTAGCCTGGTGCTCAGCATAGAGGATACAGCAACCCCCAATAGTTTCAGTAATTTAGAAGACTCTGGCACTTAATGCAATTTCAATGCAGGGTTACCCCTTGCAGTTTAATGTGAGCGAACATTTGCTCACATTTAACTGCAAGGGGTAACCCTGCATTGAAATTACCTTGAGTGCCAGAGTCTTTTAAATTACTCAAAGACAAAGATGCATCTATGAGAGAAATATTATTATTTTTTTATAGCATTGTAAATTGATAGTCTGAAAATCATACAGTCAGTCAATCTACACAAGGCCTAGCTCAACAATTCTCAAAAGGGATTGTATCAGAATCTTTTCAAAGAAAGGGGTCATCCAGACAGATTTAGAAAAGTGTACAAAAACATGGACTGTCTGGAAGATAAAATGAATCTACTAGTAGAACAAAAAACTCTTGGACTTTCCAAATGAATGGTTGGGCCCTGTCAAATAAAACTAAACCAAGTACTAAGGAAAACAATGTCAATAAGTTGCTCTCACTTTGAGAAAATCCATTACAATTAAAAATGTATATAATTTAATAATGGTTACTTGTGCCGGTATGGGAAACCTTATGTGGAAACCATTTAGCTAGTGATGGGCGAATTCGCAAAATAAATTCGCGAAACGCCAGCGAAAATTCGCCAAAAAAAACTAGTCGCGTGTCTTTTTTGAGAAAACGACGCGACAAAAACGTGCCGCGACTAGTTTCGCAAATTTTTTCGCCGAAGCAGAACTGGGTAGATTCGCCCATCACTATATTTAGCCAAATGACAGAAAGGCAATCCCATAGAATCTATTTCCTTAATCTCTGTAATAATTAAACAGTGAGTTGTACTAACTCCTAACTAAGCTGCAATAACCTATATTAGTTTCAAAACAATTCTGGTTTATATTAATGTTTAAAATAGCAATCCTTGGTGAGCCCAGGATATAAAATGTGTGTCTTATGCTCAAATCTTATATTACTCCCCCTCTCAGTTCTGTTACTTTTTAAAATATAGTGAACGCAAAGTGTAGTTACAATATAACAGGTTTAGTGGTTCCAGAAACTCCAATAAGAACTCAGATCAGTAGTGATTGGGCCCCAGGTTTCCTAGGCATAATCAAACTATATCAAACATGGCAATTAAAATAATAATCCACATTATATTATCATCTCAAAGGGTCTGTTTAGCAATAAAACAGGCACATATTGTTTTAAAAAAATATTCTTCACACATCCTTTTTCATTGGGTTGCAAAATATTTTTTTAATAATGCTGACAATGTAATTTTGCTATCAGAAAGCAGGAATGACTGAACACATATGGGCCGGATAAAGGGTCTAATGGGGGAATGTAATTAAAGGAGAAAAACTATTTGCACCAATAATAACAAAAATCTCAAATGTAATAATGTTCCTTAAACTGTTATTGCATTGTGAATTTTAATTGCGCACTGCGAATTTAAATTGCACATTCTTAAGGTGTGCTTGAAGGTGTCGTAATCTTTTGCAGCAAACATAACGACTTTTTTGGGAAGAAGTTTTATTACACTGACTGCGCACTGGCGCATACTGGAAAATTTGCAAACTTTTTTCCACTGTTGGAAGTGGTCATTAAACATTTGCCGGGTTTACAAAAGCTATATTAAAGGATATGTAAAGTTGTTTTTAATATCATTATGCCTGCATAGAGCTCCTTACCAGCATCCGAACTGCATCAGTTGCACTCCCAAAATCACCTTCAGCACTTTGCACCTCCACCTCATTCCTGGCTGTACTGAATATTTCACCCAGTGGCCATTTTCCCTGCATTACTGTCACTGACGTTCTTCCTGCTCTCAATGCGCATGTTCACATAGCTCTCCATTCATGCGGCTGCTAGTTTAATTGAAAACAGATTGCTTTCTACTCCGCATTCGCTGATCACCAAGTGCCAAGGCTTATTCCGAAGGGAGGGGAGAGAGGGGCTGGAGGAGCAGTACAGACTCAGGCAGATCAAACGCGTGAAGCAGCCTTTCTATTTACTTTTCACTGACTGGAGTACAAGGGTATTTATAGAATATAGTGAGGCATTTTAATGATTAGATTTTTGTTGTGGGGGTTGACATGTCCTTTAAATTTGTACAAAGCAAATTTGTTCACGCAGTGTCCTGGAGCTATCAATGATAATAAGCCCACTCTACCATAAAAAGTTAGAATTCATCAGTAGTGTGTGTTTTAGTCAATATATGGAGGATGCTTCTACCATGATGCAAGATAATTAACTCACCTCAGGGGGCAGCAGGCCATCAGTTACCAGAGGTGGCAAAAAGCCACTCCTTCAACTCCTTTAACTTTATAAGGTGAAATTTTTATTATTAAATCAGAATTTCGGCTTTTTTTAAGCATTAGTTTTCTAGTTTACTTTTACCCGATTTCTAGGGTCATGCTTTTTGCAGATGATCAGGAGGCAGTGTTATATGATCTAAATCATAAGATCAAAATATAGCCTCACAAAAACCTGTTTCGTGTCACCAAAAAATTCGCAAAATTGGGGAAAAATATTTGTTAAACAGCAAAATTTCGCAAAGCACATTAAAGTCAATGGGCATTTTTTCTTATGGTGACTTTTTTCTTCAGACTAGAGATGCAACGAATCCAGGATTCGGTTTGGGATTCAGCCAGGATTAGGCCTTTTTCAGCAGGATTCAGATTCGGCCGAATTCTTCTTCCCAGCCGAACTGAATCCGAACCCTAATTTGCATATGAAAATTAGGGACGGGGAGGGAAATCACATGACTTTTTGTTACAAAACAAGGAAGTAAAAAATGTTTCCCCCTTCCTATGCCTAATTTGCATATGCAAAGCATGATTGTGTTTGTTTCAGCAATAAAAGTTTGGGTTGACAAATTCACAAATATTTAATTAAACTTACAAAAATCTGTAAAAATAAAAAGACAATGTATTAAACATTTATTAAACATCAACTACAGAGTAATGGATGTTTCTACAATAGCAATTATTTCGTTAAATTAAGGTGTGATTGCAAAACTGGGGTGTATGTTGCAGAGATAATGAATGTGCAAGGGATTGGCTGAAATCTGATGGGGTGGGTTCCTACACAAAAAGAGCCACATATGGACCATATAAAATATATTGCTAATAAGCTTTTTCAGGCAGTATAAAGACATGGGCAGGACTATACTGCAAACCACTGCTTTTACATTAGTGAGGTGCCGAACAGACATTAAATTTCAACATGTAATTTGCAAGGTGCTTAATGTCTAATACAATTTTTACAATCTCATTACTATGGAAACATACTGGATTGGCATTTAAGAAATTCTGAACAAGCCCCTTTATAACAGATTACAATTACTTACTTCTACTGAATTAATGACTGCATTTCTGTCATTGCTGTGTATATTCTGACAGCATCAGACGATTTAAGCCACTTAATGTTTTTCCTGATTCTTTTTGAGGTATTTTTACTTTTGTCATCTATGTCTGTAGTGCATGATAAATCATGTATTGTTTACCCCTGTAGTGCTAGAACGCCATGGTCTGGAAAACATCACAAAAGTAAACAAAAGCAATAAAACCCAAAAATTTTTTTAATTAAGTATTTTAAAAACTTGCTGAAAAGTCCGTGATGAGAAAGGCAGCATTATTTCATCATCAACCCAACAGACATAAACATCATAATGTCATTTAATCAGGATTTTGGCAGCATTAACAACATGAAATGGAAGTAACTGAGCAAAAATAGAGACCAGTCCACCCACGTGAATAAGCAATGTGCTTATTAAATATTTGATATCTTCTCCTTCCAAAAACTCCTTCTGTTTACAGGGTCAACTTCTATATGACTGAAGGAGTGCCATCGGGATAGATGTAGTGCCTACCTAAAATGTACAGCCTCTCTGTTATTAGACTGTAAGCTCTACAGGGCAGGGACCTCCTTCCCACTATGTCTCTTACCGCATAGCACTTAACCTCTTTGTCCTATGATTCTGTATATATTTATTATGTGATTTGTCTCCCCATGTATACTTTATATATATTGTACTTTTATGCACTGTACAGTGCTGCGGCTCCTTAACAGCACTTTACAAATAAAGTTATACATACATACAAGTTATGCATTAGACCATATTAGTGTAGGAAAATGTTTCTGCTTAGTACATATGACAATAGTATAGGGTTTCTCATAAAGGCCCTCCCCCAATTAGTAACCAGGTTTGTACCAAAACATATAATATTTTTGTAATCTAGGAATGATTTTTCCAGGAGAAATTAACTTGAGGCAGGGAAGAATCTCTGTTCTCCAAGCAGTCCACTGTAGGATGTACCATGTATAATGCAAATGGAAATAAGTACTGATTGCCTGATGCAAAGTATCAGCTTGGACTGAAACCTTTGTGGATAGTATAATTTTTATTGATAAAGCTGAAGCAAATCCAGATAAGTTTTGAGCCGGCATCCACATACATATTATACAGGGAATTTAGGCTCATATTTGCTGCAAAAAACGTACATACAATATGATACATAGTTACATAGTTACATAGTTAAATTGGGTTGAAAAAAGACCGAGTCCATCAAGTTCAACCCCTCCAAATTAAAAACCCAGCATACATACACACACACACACACACACACACACACACAACACACACAAACATCTCCACTCTTTCAAACACAAACCATATACCTGTATGCCCATAGCTATACTAACTGTAGATTTTAGTATCAAAATAGCCTTTGATATTATGTCTGTCCAAAAAAACATCCAAACCCCTCTTAAAAGCATCAACAGAATGAGCCATCACAACATCACCCGGCAGTGCATTCCACAACCTCACCGTCCTGACTGTGAAGAACCACCTACGCTGCTTCAAATTAAAGTCCTTTTCTTCTAGTCTGAAGGGGTGGCCTCTGGTGCGGTGATCCTCTTTATGGGTAAAAAGGTCCCCTGATATTGGTCTATAATGTCCTCGAATATATTTGTAAAGTGTAATCATGTCCCCTCGCAAGCGCATTTTTTCCAGAGAAAACAACCCCAACCTGGACAGTCTCTCCTCATAATTTAAGTCTTCCATCCCCCTAACCAGTTTAGTTGCACGTCTCTGCACTCTCTCCAGCTCATTTACATCCCTCCTAAGGACTGGAGTCCAAAACTGCACTGCATACTCCAGATGAGGCCTTACTAGGGATCTATAAAGAGGTATAATTATGTTTTCATCCCTTGAGTTTATGCCCTTTTTTATGCAAGACAGAACTTTATTTGCTTTAGTAGCTACAGAATGACACTGCCCAGAATTAGACAACTTGTTATCTATAAAAACCCCAAGATCCTTCTCACTTAAGGAAACTCCCAACACACTGCCATTTAGTGTATAACTTGCATTTATATTATTTTTGCCAAAGTGCATAACCTTGCATTTATCAACATTAAACCTCATTTTCCAGTTTGCTGCCCAGTTTCCCAACTGAGACAAATCACTCTGCAAAGTGGCAGCATCCTGCAAGGAACCTATAGCTCTGCACAATTTAGTATCATCTGCAAAAATAGAAACCGTACTTTCAATGCCCACATCCAGGTCATTAATAAACAAGGTGAAAAGCAAGGGACCCAGTATAGAGCCCTGCGGTACCCCACTAACAACACTGGTCCAATTAGAAAATGTTCCATTTACTACCACTCTTTGTAGTCTGTCTTTTAGCCAGTTCTCTATCCAGGTGCAGATGCTATGTTCAAGGCCAACATTCCTTAATTTAACCAGTAACCTTCTGTGTGGCACTGTATCGAATGCTTTTGCAAAGTCTAAGTAAATCACATCCACTGCCATCCCAGAATCGAGGTCCCTGCTTACATTCTCATAAAAAGAAATTAAGTTAGTCTGGCAAGATCTATTACGCATAAAACCATGCTGGCACAAACTCATAGTATTGTTATTTGCTATGAAGTCCAGTATCCTATCCTTAATTAATCCTTCAAAAAGCTTTCCTACCACCGACGTCAGACTAACTGGCCTATAGTTTTGAGGCTGAGAATGGGATCCCTTTTTGAATAGCGGCACCACATTAGCAATTCGCCAGTCTCTCGGCACCATGCCAGACCTCAAAGAATCCTGAAAAATTAAGTATAGAGGTTTGGCAATAACAGAGCTAAGTTCGTTAAGTACCCTGGGATGAATCCCATCTGGGCCTGGACCTTTGTTTATCTTAACATTTTCTAGTCTCTTTTGAATTTCCTCATGTGTGAACCATACATCATTGGATGTATTAGAATTGGGGCTATTAACAAGGAAACCTTCATTAGTTGGTTCCTCATTTGTGTATACTGATGAGAAGTATTCATTCAGAATCTGAGCTTTTTGCTTGTTCTCATCAACCAACTGACCCCCCTCTGATAATAAAGGTCCTACCCATTCCTGTTTCATTTTTCTACTATTAATATATTTAAAAAATAATTTTGGATTCTTTTTACTGCTTACTGCTATATCCTTTTCCATATCGATTTTAGCTTGCCTGATTGTTTTTTTGCATGACTTATTGGCCTCCTTGTACCTTAAAAATGATTCGGCTGTCCCAGCTAACTTGAAAGCCTTAAAAGCACGTCTTTTCTTACCCACCTCAATACCAACACTCCTATTGAACCAAAAAGGTTTTGTTTTGCAACAACGTTCTTTGTTTACAAGCGGAATATGCTGACATATATATTTATTAAGCAGTATTTTAAGAGACACAGTGGGAAGGTTCCTGCCCCATAGAGCTTAAAGTTTGAGTAGGTGGGTGCAGGGGGCGTAACTATAGAGGAAGCAGACCATGCGGCAGCAGGGGGGCCCAAGAGCTACAGGGGCTCCACGAGGCCCTAATTCATATACAATTACAATAAATATTGGTAAAACAGTCAACCACTGGACATTTTGGGGGCCTGAAAAATAATTTGCTGTGGGGCCCAGTAAGATCTAGTTATGCCACTAACATACAGGCAAAATTGGAGGGGGAAAAGTGCACAAGGTAAAGACATTGTCCAATAGGTATTAGGAGTAGACTCATGAAGGTCCCCAAAGAGGGACAAGGTCGGACACCTGCCTTGGAGGGGAAACTATTAGGCTCTGAACTATAAGGCTATATCTGTGCTATCCAGTGGTTCTGGGACAGGGACATAGAGGAGTGACTAGTATGTCTTTGCACATAATGCCTAATGTGAGACTTAAAGGGATACTTGTTATAAGAAAACGTTTTTTTTTTTTTTTTAATCTATTTGCTCTTTTGAAAAATGGATTTCAGTGCAGAATTCTGCTGGAGCAGTACTATGAAAGGAAAACTATACCCTGAAAATGAATACTTGAGAAAAAGACAGTTTATATCAAATTAAGTGACATATTAAATAATCTTCCAAACTTGAATATATATTTAAGTAAATATTGCCCTTTTACATCTCTTGCCTTGAACCACCATTTGGTGATGGTCTGTGTGCTGCCTCAGAGATCACCTGACCAGAAATATTTCAACTCTAACTGTAACAGGAAGAAGTGTGGAAGCAAAAGACAGAACTCTGTCTGTTAATTGGCTCATGTGACCTAACTTTATAGTTTGTTTGGTATGTTTGTGTGCACCATTGGATCCTAGGATCCCAGGAGGCTGTCCTTATTTTTTAAAATGGCAATTTTCTATTTATGATTACCCAATGGCACATGCTACTAAAAATGTATATTATTATGAAAATGGTTTATTTACATGAAGCAGGGTTTTACATATGAGTTGTTTTATGCAATATCTTTTTATAGAGACCGACATTATATATATAATATACATATATATATATATAGTTTTCCTTTAACTGATGTGTTTGTAAGTGCTGTATGTGCTGTTTTCAGAAGGGCTTACACTGCATGTCTTGCACGTGAATGGCTTTTTGTCTCCTTTTAGCCTAACCAGGTTAGGTGCTCTGCTTCGCTACTCATAAGTTTTACCCGCTCAGAAGCCATGTTCCAATATCTTGCATTGATGAGCTCTAACAAAAATGAAACAGGCTGTCTGCAAGTATGAAAATATGGCTCTGAGCTACTAGGCTGTATCTGTGAACCATCAGTTCTGGATGCATAGTTGACTACAGGGAACGTGGAAGGTGGAGGCATCAGAGAGGGTTATAGCGAAAAGGATAGAAGAAAAAAACAGGGGAAACAAAATGTGAAAATGATGGTATTAAACAGCAGAGAGAGAGGGAATGATGTATATTAAATAATCTTGGATAATATAGAAGATGATGGGGTTATGCTGTGTTATGACACACAATACACAGAACAGGTGAAGTGTTTGCAGAAGTTGAATTGGCAGCCAATAAAAGTCATATGCACAATTTTAATTTTGGGGTCCCTACAGGTCACATATGTAAATCTAAGGATACTGGGCATTAACAGTGCATTAGATTGAAATACCAAAAAGGAAATAGCAATACGTCTTTGCTTCAAACTGGGTAAAACTAGAAAGAAGTGTTTTGAGAGGCTTTTTATAACAATGGGTGTGGCTTTTGCTTATGGGAGTGGCTTGTTTTAGCACACCGCACTACGCTCACCATACAGATAATCCCTCTACTTTTTTCACTCCAATTCAAGCACTGGTTAATGGTCAATGGTAATGGTGAAAGGAAGAGATGGGCGGAAAGACCCATGAGCTCAGTTTTGGCCAAGTTGATTTTTGTTGGTGTTGGTTTATCCAGGAGGAGATAGCTACTAGGCAGTCTGCAATCTTTGTCTGAACGTCAGCGGTTAGTGAAGGGGTGTCTAAATATATCTGGATGTCATATATCATGGATTTATTATTGTTTATGAGTGTACTACAGTACTCTTGTTTAGCCTGGGGTAAGGCAGTACCAAGGCAGGCCATGCAAAACTTATAGTGTTCAATGTCGGCTTTTCTACGGGATTTCCTCCACATGTGCTCTGTAATTCATATACAGGAATGCAGAAATCACACCTGAGAGTTCATCCAGGGATGGGGATTGCAGGCCCAACTGTGTTCTGGCTGCAGAGAGGTATGGGTATTGATAACAGCAGACAAAACTCAGAGAATTAGATAGAGAAGTCCTCAACAGTGTGGGTATTACTCACAAGAATTTTTGGTTGTAGGTTAGTAGATGGAGTAGTGTGTGAAACAGAAAATCACTGTTAAATGCAGAAAGATTTAGGTTTTTAGTAAAGGCCAGATCTAGAAAGTGACCATACTTATGGGTTGCTGTATTTGTCCACTGCTAGAGATCAAAGATGCTAGATGGCCATGACTGGGAGAGGGATCATCAATGTAAGCACACCGAACTACTGCACTCTCAAGCTGACATCCATCACTGACAGATGGAGCAATGATTAAAGCAATACCCTCAGGGCCAACCCTTCATGAGTTCAACTCCTGCCAAATTGGGTGAGGGTCAAATAGTGACACCTTTAACAGACCAAAAAGTGACCCCCCTCCCCAGTGCAAAATTAGGTGCACAGTGTGACTAGTGCTAACCCCTTTTGGCCAAGTCTTTCTGAGTTGGATTCAGATAGTTAGCTCTTGCTGTTTGTTCCCCCAAATAGTGGCACTTTTTTTGGACCAAAAAGTGATTCCTCCCACCATAGTGGAACATTTGGTGTCAGATGCTACTGTAAACAAACCTAACCACTGTACTTTTAAAACTTTGTGCTAGAATGATAGCGTGATAGACTCTAAGCAGGCTCCAGCAGATGGAGTATTGGGTAATGCCATGTATGAGATGCACACTATTCTGAGCTTGATACCTGCCCATGCCACCCAAGAGGATGAGGATACCTTGCTGACCAGAAAGTGGTTTCCCTTTCATATCATTGCTGTCTGTCTACTTAAAGAGAGTAGGAAGTATTATCTTCCCCTATTGAGGCTCCCAACACCATCTCATAAGAAAGTGGTTTCCAGCAAACTGAAGCTCCTCTGTAACGAATGGTGTTGTTGATTAATGGAACAGGAGCCGGTGCACTGTGTAACTGTAGTACACACCTCTGCAGATGAGAACAAATGGGAGCAGGCAGGAAACAAGCCCTTAAACAGGCCAACGGATCATGGGGCTGGCTGCAAGAATCAAAGTCCATGAAACAGGCGAAAGGTCAGGGCAGGCAGAAGAATTACGGAGATCAGGTAATGGGGAACACGGACGGGAGCAGGACTTGCAAATCGGATGCTGACATAGCCTCCAAATTTGCTTATTATTCATCCCCCCCCCCCCGATAAAGACTGCATGATTGTGTGGTGTAGGCCACCATGTCAAACCTTGCAAGTCCTGTTGCCCCCTTCTTAACATCCACCTGCTACCATTTTCCAAGCACTTGTGCAATATTAGCACTTAGGAAATCTTAGCAGCAGTGCAATACCCCTGACACGAGTGCTAACCTTTATACTGGCTCTTACTTTATACACAGTTGATTGGGAAAATTAGACCCTGATTAATTAATCAATTCATGAGTGATCAAAGCAAACAGACTCTGTATGAAAGGTCAGAGTTTTCCAAAAACACTACAACCAAATTTTGGGGTTGCTAAAATATTTCTTGCTCATTGAGGAATGAGACACAAATGTGAGTTTGAAATATCTATTAGAAGTATTAAATGTAAGTGGACCTAACAAAGGAGAATTTGTGGGGTGACAGATACAAGCTAAAATATAGTTACCAGGATGCTGCAGATGAGAGGTGGTTACCCTAAGCTTTGCACCATTTGCAGGACTCCCTTTAGCCTAAACCTTTTTTGCCTTTTCAAAGGTAGTGTGGCGGTTTGGTAAGTAGTATTACTTGCCCATAGTGGAGCAGTGCCTCAGTTGTGGTAGCGCACCTGATTTGGAAGTTTCGGGTTGGGAGTTCAATTGCAGTTTCTTCTTAGACATGTCTTTTAAGGATGATTTTTTTTCTAACAGTGGTTTATTTTGAGATGAAGGTTGAACATTCCAACCCAGCTTCTTCCAACGACTCTCTATTTAACATGGCTTGTCAGATGGGAGTGTGGTGGAGTGGAAGGCCCAAAGCAGATGCTGTTTGGATGGCTTAGCTTGAAACCAGTGCACCGGTGAGTGGACTCAGGCCCGGACTGGCAATCTGTGGGTTTGGGCAAATGCCCGATGGGCTGCTTACTTTAAAATGTAAATGGGCTGCTCACCTAAAAATGCAAATTAGGTCTGTCTTTAAAATGTAAATGAGCTGTCTGTAATAGCCAGCCACAGCTGGCCGATGCCTGCATTTGTTAGTGCACATGCCAGTACTGTAATATGGGTGGAACCAGGAATTCTGACCAACTTCAGTTAGTGATATTAGAGTTGCTTGCTATATACCCAATCCCTTATGCTTATGACAGGTATGTTGGCAACACGATGATCCATGCTCAGAACAGTCACTTCAGCCTGTATATGTTACACTGTGATATGTAGCATTAATTGCATGAGACAGCCTAGTCTCTTCAAGTATGCCACGCTTTGGCCCTATGACACACATGGTAATTAAAGACCTCCTGTCTGCCAGGAGACATGCAGGGTTATACTGGGGGGTACAGGGTCACTGCCTCAGGGCCCCCCTCTGGTCGCCCCTGCCACTCCGACATGTGTGCCGTGCATGCCCCACACTAGTGTGCGCAGGGAAATTTTTTTTTGCCACGACCTCCGACAAAGGGGGTTGCAGCATTACAAACCAGATGGGGTTGCGGACCTGGGCTGGTGGGGCCCACAAGAGTTGGGGGTTCACCATGTTTTTTTCCTGGTGCCCCGCTGGCCCAGTCCGACCCTGTACGCATGGTCTAGCTGCGGGGGCACACAAAGGAAAATTTTGAATATACTGTAAGTATAGGGTCACTAATCCATCTGATAGAATAGTTGTGATAGAAATTAGTCTGAGATATTTGTTGCAAGGGTCAGTTCCAGCACATAGAGTGTATAATATTGCTTTGGATTATATGGTAATGGATTCTTAAAATATTTATTAATCTATTAAAAACTAGTTCTAGTTAACCTTGGGGTTGGAAATATATATCATGCTTTGCATGTGCATGAATACATGGGGTGCTTTGATACTTTTGCCAGGGCTGCTTTTTCCTCCCAGTCCGGCCCTGAGTGGGCTAAAAAAGGGATGAGCTTGGAGAGTGGTTGGAGGAGCCAGGATATATGGCTGGAAGAGGCAGTTGGTGGGTGACATTCTGGAGAAAGGTTGGGAGATGAAGGCACATACATTCCAGTATGGTTTGATAAGGTGACATTTGATGCTTGTTCCAAAAATATAAAGGCCTCCATACTTATTATTTTGAAACATCACTACTTACTCCTTGCATTCTCTGACTTCTCCCAGTCTCTTTTGGCACCTGCTCATTCAGCACCATTCAGTGGCTTTATTGTTATTCAGAGGCACCCTTTTTGCCTTTTCGGGTATAAGGATTTGATAGTACTAAGTTTGGTATAGATGAAGCACCAGTTTGCCCCAAAACTAAACTGCCTGTGTGCAGACACATGGAATGGATTTTGGTGTGAAAATGTTTACTTGAGAGTTTCATTGCTAAAATCTGCTCCATGTGTCTCCACCCAGGTCTCCAGGTGCAGATACAGACAAGAGCTGTAGGGACTGTTTCTTGCCCTGTGCTTAATATATTATAAGAAACAATCCAGTGTGGCATGTGGTAAAAAAAAAAAAATGAGAAATACAATGGCATGAGCAAAATGAGTTATATGCTCCTACATATGCAAATGTGTTCCTAGGGTTATCGAAGGAGACAATAGAGTCTGTCTAGCAAGAATATCCTCATATCCAGTTAAAGGGATGCTGTCATGGGAAAAAATTTTTTTTTTTAAAAGGCATCATTTAATACTGCTCCTCCAGTAGACTATTGCACTGAAATTAATTTCTCAAAAGAGCAGGTTGTTGTTTTTCCTTTTCAATGTAACTGAATAGTATGCAGTGGGACATGGGTTTT
>CM044438.1:37713230-37756906 GCA_024363595.1 Xenopus borealis
TGCGTTGTTTGGAGTGCACCAGCAGTTGGACTTGTATATATATATATATATATATATATACACAAATATATATAAACAAATACATATATAAATATATATAGACAAATACAAAAGGTCCTCTGCACTCAACCCATTATCAATATATTTAAGACATTGAGACATTTTGTGCATACTGCTACTAAATATTCCCCCGCTTAATGGTTTTAAAATTAGTGGTGAGCACAACTTTTCCTTGTTAGTTATAGTTCATATAGGAGCAGTGACCAGCTCCTTGTTGTAACCCCTACCCCTCCCAACTATAGTCAGGTGATCCAACTGGTGTCTAATAAAAGGGCAACCAAGTTTGGGGGTTTTACTTTGAAAGCAGCAAGTAAGTTGCAGGTAAAATATAGTCCCTTTGTAAAATGTATAATGAAGCAATAGAATTCTTAATGAATCAGATGCAATTTGAGAGTAGGACTGGCCAGATATGGGATGACTTTGACGTAGTTGGCCAGCTTAAATATATTGCAATGGATGGACAAATGATCCCTGTTTCGTTTAAAGGGTAAGGCATTTGTTTAGTAGCTGTATTCACAAAATGTCTCAGTGTCTTAAATATATTGATAATGGGTTGAGTTCAGAGGACTTCTTGTATTTGTCCAGTGGCATAACTACTCTACTACTACTGGTGGGCCCTGGTGCAGGATTGGCATCCGGGCCACCCTATCGGGCTCTCCTCCTATGAATTACACATTGGAGTTCTCCTAGCCTCTCTGGTGGGTAGGGTTGCCACCTTTTCTTAAAAAAATACCTGCCTTCCTATATACAGATGGAGCCACTTTGGATTGTGCATTTGACACAGAAAAACTTAACTCATCTACGGTATCCCATTTATCCCACTTAGCACAGAATATTGTGTCACAGCATCCCATCCAATTAAAGAGTTCCCCATTGAAAACAATGGTGCTTTGGTATGCTAATGAAAAGGTTAAATGCATTAAATGAGTTAAGATAACTTTAGATCACACAGTTTCTTCAATTAGTCCTTAGTAGGGTTGCCACCTTTTCTTGAAAAAAAAACGGCCTTCCTATATATTTCTCTTTTTTTGCTATTAATAACTAGGGTTGCCACCCGGCCGGTATTTTACCGGCCTAGCCGGTAAAACACCCGCCAAGGCCGGGGCCGGTATTACAAATTTACCGACAATGTAGCTTCCGGTAAATTTGTTATACACTTAAAAAAGATCCATCGGCCAGCCCCCAATCCCCTGAATACTTACCTTTCCTACCCTTGTTGAACGTGCAGCGTCGTGGCCACGACCCCAAAACGTCACAGGCCCGCCCCCTTTGACATCATGCACCTCACAGGCCCTGCCCTCCATAGGCCGGTAAAATTTTTTAGAAAAGGTGGCAACCCTATTAATAACAATGGAATCAAACAGCAAAAATACCGGCCAGGCCAGTAAAATACCGGCCAGGTGGCAACCCTAGCCCTGAGTTATGACGCATTTAACTCACAAATCCAAGTGGCTGCATCTGTACTTCACTTTTTTCCTATTTATAACATTGGGATCAGCCCTCAAAAATACCGGTCAGGCCGGAAAAAAAACGGCCAGGTTGCAACCCTACTGGTGGGCTCCAAGAGGGAGCGGGCCCTGGTGCAATTGCACCCCCTGCTCCCCTAGTAGTTACGCCACTGTATTTGTCTATGTGTATTTTGTGGTCACAGCCTCATTGCACCCCCGCATAATGGTTTTTAAAATTAGTGGTGAGCACAACTTTTCCTTATTGGGACCTTGTGCTTATGTAATTCCTTGTGGTTCTTATGTTGGACACTAGATGGCACTGTGTAAAAGTATAAAGGTAATGGGAACCATGTGGTCTGGGTCTTTGGCTTCAGTCAGCCCTGCAGGCTGAAGGGAGAAGTATTATCCCTTGGGAGTTAAGCCTTAATCTAGGAGAGTTCGACCCTGTCATAGATCACTCTAGGAGTGATAGAAAGGATAGGTAGTCGAGCAGTTTAAGCTCCGCCAGGAGAAATAGAGGGATTAAGATCCCGGGTACAAATTACCCAGAATCAGGGACTAAGTGTTTAAGCTCAGGGACATATGAATACTCGATAAAGCCTGGACCCTGGTTGTACCTCTCACCTCCATTCACTGATCTGAGTCTGTGCCAGAGGGCGTTGAAATCATATTTGGTACTGTGAGTACATTGCTGTCTGTATATTATGTTCGCTGTATGCTCTCATTATGATATCTGTGAGGATATGTTCACTTTTAAACATAGTTGATTCAAGCAGTAAAGAAAACCACTGGCACCTAATTTGTTTAAAATAGCACCAAGTTACAGTTATACTACACCCTTCCTCCACCTCGCTGCGAGGGCTTACACCTGAGAAAAGAGTTTCATCTGTTGTATCACACCATGTGTAATTAGCCAAAACTGACTCCAGTATATTAAAGCGCTAAAATATATATATATTCAAAAAAATTTTCCATTTGGAACATAGGCATGTTGCCATGAGGTTCATGCACCATTAAATACATTTTTATTTTTGATACTTTTTTTTGAATACATAATCCTATTACTGTGCACCCGAGGCTAAACAAAATAAGTGGGGTGCTGCCCTTTTGGAAATATATATATATATATATATATATATATATATATATATATATATATATATAATGGTCCTGATAGTACCCTCACTCTTCCTCCAAATATCAGTGTTGTATACAATCTTTTTAAATCCGTGATAAAGGCCCCAACGTAGGCGAAAACATTGGATACAAGAGTGATGTTTAATAAAATAGTTTGACCACACAAGATTTTGGGGTGTAGGTCCATTCTGAAGAATATATATATATATATATATATATATATATATATATATATATATAAAACAACAGGATGTTATATAAATATGCTTTAAAATATATATTATATTATTTTTGGTGTTACTAATCCTTAAGCTGAAGTCCTTATAAAATAATGTTCATCCTTCACAGCAATATGGAGTTACCTGAAGATAGTATAATCTGTAACTCTGCCAAAGCCCCTCTAGCCTCTATGATTTCCACTGTGTGAGAAAGCTTGCATCATTACAGTGGGAAACTGGCAGGCTGCCTTTTGATGGAAAGATCTAAGAACTGTTGTGGAAAAGCAAAATATTTTTTTCAGGAAGGAAATGTCTGTTGCTGATGTTCTGCTTAGTGCATCTCATCCAGACACAGCAGGGTAATTGCATGTGGCACACAGGTTCTGGCTATAACGCAACAATGAAAAACAACAACAAATACATTAAAAAGCATTATTCCATTTGAAATCAGCACGGTTTTTCTTTTCCCTTTGATTAATCTAGTGCAGTGTTATAGATTCAACTCTGCAGCCAACGGACTTGATGAATTCTGCACCTGCTCTGATACAGTGAGAGGATCCCTGGATAATGCTGCCAGCCAAATCTGCAGCTTGATTAGATCTTGTCACAGCTGAAAACAGATTAAAAAGAAATTAAATGTGAAATACTTCACCCTGAAGAAAAAATTTACGCCTAGATAAATAAACAGTGGCGAACACATTTGCCAGACAATGGAATTCATGGCGATATGATGCTACATATTCATTAGGAGAATGTTTCCGGTTCTAAAATAATGACTATACATTATTTGTCATAACAGTCAAGGAAATTGCTTTTTCATCTGTGTGTAAACCCATTCATTAACTGGAAGGAAATGCTCACCGCAAGAAAAAAAAAATGCTTGGAAAAAGCCCTTTTCGAACTCCCATATAAATATAAAGCTAATATCATATGGTATGTTCTCAGAAGAATAAAGCAGTAAAAATCATGATGTTGTATAAGAACAGAAAATCCAAACAATAAAAGGAATTGTATAATACATTAAGCAGAAATAAAAGAATATAATAATAAATTGATATTGAATATAATAAACTGAAAGACATTGTTCCATTGATAAAGTAGGAGAAATCCAATTCAGGGGCCTACAGAAAGAAGTTTTTGTCAGAAGGTTTTTGTGGCATCATGACAATGGTTGGCAAAAACTGCTTATTATTAGGTTGAACCACCAGGAGTGCTTATAATGACCTTAATCTGGACAACCCGAAAGCATGGGGATTCATTTGCATCCTGTTTCCATAATGGAAACATTCAATGAAATTGTACTGACTGACTTTCATACCCTTGCCCGTGTTCAGGGAATCAAGAAAGATGGAAGTCATTTTACAGTTTTATCATATAAGAAATAATGGTGTAGGAAAGGTACCAAAGCAATTTAATGCCACAATAGTGCATGCTAAAATTATATCTTTATTTTGTATAATACTTTACCAAACCCGAGTAAACAGCTCTAGAAACTCTATCTGATTGTTAGTATAGCAGCTGCCATATTAGCTTGGTCTGACATCATTTCCTGCCTGAGTTTCTTCCTGCTCACTCATAGCTCTGGGCTCAGATTAAAGCAGGGAGGAAGGAGGGAGATGGGCGATGGACGATGGAGAGAGGAGCAAACTGAGCATGCTCAAGCCCATGCCCTAGTGAATCTGGATAAAGAAAGTCTAATACAAAGCCCATGTGTACACTATAGAAGGAAAGAAATGCAGTTTCTTTTTGGTTTCTTGCGGTTTACTTGTGTATTCATATAGACCTTTCTGATAAAACTTACTTAGTTTTAACTTTACCTTCTCCTTTAAGGTTATCTAAATATACACCAGTCAGTTGTGCATATGATACAGATATATTCCATTTAGAAAGTAAGAGTTATCTGCAAAGTTATTCAAAAGGAGAACCAGTAAAAGTTTAAACCTGGAAAAAAAATTAACATTTTCTGTTATAGGCCCAGTAATTTCCAGCTATAATTATACTTGGAATTTAAAAATATTAAACAAGTGCATTAGAAAGATGCAAAATAACTGTTAGGGGCAAATTTACTAAAGTTCCTCAAAAATCCCTCGAATTCCCTCGTGATTCGATAAGCAGTTGACTATTGAATGCTTATCGAATAGTTTTAGGCTATCATTTTGCTCGATATTCGTTTTCTCGATGAAATCGTACGATCGGATACTGATTGTTCGATTTCACGAAAAAATCATACTTTTTCCTTCGAGCCTCTGAAAAATTCAAGCAGGACTTAGCTAAAGAAGCCTATGGGGGGGGGGTTCCCATAGGCTTCTATTGGTATTTGGTAGGTTCAATCTGGCGAAGTGGACATTCGAAGGATTTTAAAATTTTAAATCCTTCGACCATCGAATGATCGAATTATCGAATATCCGATCATTCAATCTACTCGATAATTCAGTAGTCGATGATCGAAGAGGCCAAATTTGCATATTCGAATATCCGAAAAATCATATGATCGGAATTCGATTACATTTGATCGAACTTCGAATCCTTCATGTGAATTTTGTAAATTTGCCCCTTTGTTTGAGTCTATAACACTGCTAATACATGCATTGTCAGTCCTGCTGTCATCAGTTCACACTGCTGGCCAAAATGAGACCTAATAAGAACAAATAATTAATATTCTTATAATCTTCCATAGCAAGAACATGTGGTACATTGGTTAGCATTGCTTCCTTGCAGTGCTTAGGCCTTGATTTTGATTTTGACCTGGACACTATGTGTGTGGGTTTCCTCCCAGTGCTTTGTTTTCCACTCCAAAAGCATACAGACATTAGGGTCAGATTTCAACCTGAAGCACCCCTAATCCACTTGTATCTCTCATACAAAACCACTAGCACCCCCAGTCTGCTCACGCTGCTACTCGCTTACCTATTCCCTGCTGTTACAGACCTAAGCTCTGCTAGACCAGTGATAGATGTGAATTATAAACAATCTGAATTATTGTATAAAATTATTGGCCCAATACAGAAAAGAAAAGAACATGCATTCAAAGGATAAAACTTCTATTTATTTGAAAGTAATATGCAAGTTAGATGCAGATTTATACAGCTTACTCAGCAAATACAATAACATAATTAGCATGTTTGAATGCTCTACAGAGCTTTGTGATCGTTGGGGTTTTGTTGTAATGTTCCCTTTCCGGTATGTATTATTCTGAAATATACTGGTTATAACGTACATCTAAATAGAGTCTGAGCCATACAGCACTTTATATAATATACACACAGAATTCCCAAGACCAAAGTATTTTTGTTTATACATTATTTGTGGTGACATGTTAAAAAAAAACATTTCAAAATCAACACTTTTACATTAATGCAAAGATGAATTATAGAATGTTCCAGTTTAAGAGAATCTTAAAATATCAAAGTAATTGTAACTGATATAATGTCTTGTCCTGATTTGTCCTTAAAAAATGAGGTCATAGAGGAACTGATATTTCCATGTAACTTAAAAGCAGGGCCGGGCCGCTCTGCACCGGAGCCCTAGCCAAGCTGGCCTATTGTGCTGCCGACTTAGCGTTCCTTCTCATGTGCGCGGTGGCGCTCGCATACACATGTGCGAATTGGAGTGAAACAAAAAAACCTTAAAATGCAGTGCATCGGCCAGAGAGTGGCCTGGAGAGCAGGGCAGACTGGGGGTAGGCGACAGAGGAGGTACGTGCCTGGTGCCCCCCAGCTTTGCGCCCTAGGCATGTGCCTACTCTGCCTATCCCTTGGCCCGGCCCTGCTTAAAGGGCATGTAAAGGCAAAAAAAGAAAATCTAATTTTTACTTTCTTTAATGAAAAAAAAACCTATCTCCAATATACTTTAATTAAAAAATATGTACCATTTTTATAAGAAACCTGACTGTATGCAGTGAAATTTTCCTTTCATTTAGTTTTGTGGATAGGAATTGTCAGACGGTCCCTAACTGCTCTGCAGAGAAACAATCATACTTATGAACAGCAGGGGGAGCCCCCACCTTACTTCCCAGCCATGCAGAACTCCAGCAGCTTTGTTTCCCTGTAGAGCAGTCGGCGACTGTGTAGATATTTGTTTTGGATCTTATTTTTGCCTTTACATCCTTTATTGTTTCCAACTCCAGTTGCAGGGACAAAGATCATGGAGCCAGATTTAAACAATAGAAAAGCTATAAAATCTACATTAGATAACATGACAACACAGAACCCAAGCAGTCTTGCTGTATCGGCTTCTGGCAGATATTATTTGACTTGGGTTGTTGATAATTTATGACGATCCCTAAGCAGCCCAGATCATTCTGAGCATGTGCACAGTCTTGGTCTTGCAAAGATGTTTAACAAAGTTACAAGATGACAGCCCCCTGTGGGCAACTTTGAAAGCATCAATAATTTGTTTGATTAGGCTTCTGGTGCAGTAAGTTCAAGTTTATGTTTAGTATACAAAATACAGTATTTCTATTTTAGACTTTCCTAGTCCTTTAACAGAGAGAGAGAAAGACATATGGATCATCTGCTCCTTTATGTGATGTTCAGAAGGTCACTCAAATAAGCTCAACAGTCTTCTATATTGTATTTATCTCCCATTTATTTATCTCCCAACTTAATTAACTCCGCAGCAGGAAACTACTTTGCAATTAATGGCAATTAAGAAAAAATGTAATTACCACGGGCTCCCATCCGTTTCTTCATTTACTTTTTCATATAAATTTACCCTGCAGTTTTATTGTTTATTTGCCCCCCCCACAGATTTTTTTTTATTAAATTAATAACAATTAGATAGCTGTTCTCATAATGTAGATTTCTGGAAGCTACTAGGTCTACAGGGTTTCATAGAAACTGTTTTGGGATATTTTAGCACATAAATTGTTCCCATATTGCCTTTAGCTGTTAGCCGGTTCATTTTATTTTTCCATTTTATGGTCCAGTGAACTCTTAAGAAAGTAAAACGATTACTATCTGGGGAGTATATATCTAGTATAGCTGAAGGGCCTGAAATACTAACTAGATAGAACCAATGCTTTAACCTGTTTGCTTCCAGATTTTTAAAAAGACAGACAACTTTGGTAAATCTATGCTGCTGCATTCTCCTGTACTTGTAGTGTGTTATGCCTCAATTATGAACACATTCAGAACCTCTCTTGTAGCTCAGACATCTTCCAATCATTCACACAATCAACACTCTAGATCTTGTTGACTAAAATGAGAAAAGCAGAGAATGTACTCTACTGTTATTTTTTTCACACACGCAATGCCTTGTAGGACTGGAATGCTTTTTCTGTAAATGTTTTAAACATCCCATGACTGTCCTTAAGGAACCTTACATGTGTGTCTTTATTATTATTATTATTATTATTATTATTATTTTTATTATTATTATTGTTATTATTATGTACATTTGACATGAGTTTGAGATGCAGGCTTGGGTACACCGATGCACATGAACTTATTCCATTTTATTCTGTTGGGAGATCAGCTGTTTAGTGAGTTGCATTGCATTTTCATATGGCCTTTTCTCAAAGTTATTTGGATATGTTTCTGCTTTAAAAATGAAGGATAATCATACAGTATGTTAGGAGCATGCAGTAAAGTCATTGAGTGTGGAAAGGTTGGTTTAGGGATTCTGCTTAGCCTCCCCAAGTAGAAATGAATTGCTGCTGTATATAAGCATAAATAATTCTAAGTTCTCCAGTGAAAAACTAGTGTAATGCTAATGGTTATGAGCATGGGTTACACTGCAACTTACACAGCAGGGCAGGGCCTTCGCCAAGTGGAAGCTTTCCCTTTAAGAGGTAGTTTAACTACAATACACAGGCACTGTACATAAAAATGGATTAATTGGACGCCAGGAGGTTCTTATGGTGAAACAAAACAGATCTTTATTAGCACAAGGCAATAACCACAAGTTTACTCATGTATGAGGAGCATTAGCATATCACATCATGGGAGTAGATAGATGAGGCAGATACAGCAAAATGAAGACTGTTACTCCCATAAGGCATCGTAGTCAAGTGTACGTCAATTCCCAAGGCAATGCACCTTTAAGTGGTCCGGTTCCCGTCCAATGGAGTGGTTAGGGAGACAAAGCTAATCCTAACACCCTATCCGCTGTGGCCACTTCACTAAAGGCATACAGGGAAGCCTTGTGGGAAGCTACTCCCTGCTACTTGATCCTTGATGGAGCATACTGCTGCTCATGCAATATAAAGCTGACTATCTTACTCTCCTAGAGATTGCCTTGTGATAGCTAACCTGCCTTGTGATAGCTAACCTCGTTTACGGGGTTTCCTGGTCCCTGACTCAATCACTGAAGGTTCAGGTCCCTTCAAAGCAATGGCTTTACTGGGGCCCAGGCTAAATGGAACAACTAGCTACAAGGACACCAGGAGGCAAAGAGGAAGAGGCCACACCCTGTCCAACACTATAAAGACATTTGGCAGGAAGTGGTCATTACAACCTTTGGTCAATAACAAGTGGTGTAACAGTGAATTAGATACATAGGCATGTATCTAAGAAATAAAGAAGGGTAGGGCTTTAACTCTATAGGGATTTGTAAAACCTATTGGTCCCTACACTAGACACATTTTTGGGAATCAGCTCACTGAGCTGTTCAGGAGGGTGACAAGCAGAATATCCGACTTGGTTAGAATTGATGATAACGATGACTGAATTGCACCCTATCACCTTATAAATCACAGACAGAGCTTAAAGCTTTTCTTTCCTATTAAGTGACAATATAGCTATGCATTTTCAGGTGTCAACCCTGTTTTGAGAGGATTAAAATGACTAGTTGCTTTGCACAAGCTAAAAATGTAAAATATATAAATTCCTTTCACAGGATTAGAATTCCATTAACTGTAAAAGGTAGCTACAAAAATTATCAGTAAAACTGTAAATGTGATGAAAAGGAACAAAAAATAACAATCAATGCTTCACACAGAAGAGAAAGTCAGTAGTTAAATTAATGCATTAAGGAACTTCGTAAAGGGGCCCAGATGGATCTCGATAAACTGGAACTTTAATTGACAATTTAGCTGCACTGTGAGCAGTGCTTTCAGTCTAAATGAGCACAGTAAGTAAACTTTAGCTCTTTTTTTGGAAGGAGATTGTTAGTGATGTTCTCATAAATGGAATGTAAGAAATCAGAAAATACTTTGTGACCCAAATGTGCCCATTGTAAATCTCATTGCTACGAAGAAAACACTGGCTGACAAAGAATAAAGATTTTGTTACCAGTTCTGCTACATAGATTGTTGCCTAGGCTTGTATTTTTTATGATTTAACCTTAACTGAATAGGTGCTGATTTATAATACACTGAGCTGGGGAATACAAAAGGATTTGCAGCAGTTCGCTATAATTTGTGGTTAATCAAAACGTTCCTGCCTGGCAAGAACATTCATTGGCCGTCAGGAAACATTTTAACAAATTAACACATTAATAATAGCTGATACCTGTGTCAGTGTCCCAGAATGTATGTGAGTGCTTGAGTAGTAAACACCATTCAACTTGACAGTCTGGTAGTACTCAGAGCTGCTCAGAATCAGTGCTGAGCACTAAATAACACATCAAATTGTTTCTTTGATGCAGGGGAAAGGACTTAAAGGGATTCTGTCATGATTTATATGGGGTCGTTTCTATCTCTAAATGACACTGTTTACACTGCAAATAATTCACTCTACCATATAAAATTTCATTCGTGAACCAGCAAGTGTAATTTTTTTGATTTGTAATGTTGGTCTGTAGGCAGCCATCTCAGGTCATTTTGCCTGGTCATGTGATTTCAGAAAGAGCCAGCACTTTAGGATGGAACTGCTTTCTGGCAGGCTGTTGTTTGTCCTACTCAATGTAACTGAATAGTTCGAAGTGGGACATGGGACTGTTATCTGGTTACCTTCCCATTGTTCTTTTGTTAGACTGCTGGGTGGGGTAAAGGGAGGGGGTGATATCACTCCAACTTGCAGTACAGCAGTAAAGACTGATTAAAGTTTATCAGAGCACAAGTCACATGACTTGGGACAGCTGGGAAATTGACAATATGTCTAGCTCCATGTCAGATTTCAAAATGAAATATAAAAAAATCTGTTTGCTGTTTTGAGAAATGGATTTCAGTGCAGAATTCTGCTGGAACAGCATTTTTAACATAGTGCAATGCACAGTATCCTTTTAAGGTGGCCATACAGAGGCAGATAAAATCTACACATTGGGTCTTTTATGCCAGTTCAGCAGCTTATCTGTCATTCTGAGGTCCTCCAACAGGCCTCCCCAACCAATATTTGGTCAGAAATGGGCCAGACCTTGATTTCCTGATCTCTTCAGCTAGTGGATGCAGTCCTCATCTTGTCTGCTTGTATTCCCATCATTGTAATCTGATTGTTTGGCCCCAGGGCTGAATGATGAACTTTTAGCCAAATATTTGCCTGCCTTTGGTTATCTATATGAATATATATATTCTACTCTTTATATTTCCTTGTGCAGGCACAAATATTTGAGGCATTAATATAAATTCTGAATTAGTGAAGTAAACAATGTATGTCTCTCAAAATGATTCCATACATGGAACTTTCATACAGATTAACCACCGCACTCCCGCAGTTTACTTACACTGCTTATGGTGGTGCTGGATTTCCGAAGACCAGGCAGGGTCCCTTAGCAACAGCAATACAAACAGATTGGATCCTCACACACTCTATTGCGGTTGGGGAATTTCCCCTTTTATTTCACCATCAACAGGTTTAACATTTCGTGGGGGATGACCCTCCCTTCATCAGGATAACCTCACAAAGTGCTGTGAACACACCTTTATACCCAAAGCTCCTCCCTTTTACCCATAGTGCTCCAAATAAGTACAATTATGCCAATTGTGCAACAGCATACCAAACGAAATGTTGAACCTGTTGATGGTGGAATAAAAGGGGAAAACTGCAATAGAGTGTGTGCGGATCTGATCTGTTCATATTGCTGTTACACATGGAACTTTAACTGCTGCAGCTCTCAAGGATAAATGAAGCAGAGAAAATTCCTTTCCTCATCTGCATTCACTTTCCACTGAACTAAATGAATATTCCTATTCACCTGACTGCACCAGTATCTGCCATATGAATGGCTTCAGAGAGAGGGCCGCGCTCAGGACACCTGAAATGGGAGAGATGAGGGGGCAAGAGGCTCAAGCACACCAAGTACAACAGGAAGGAAGAGATAGCAACCCTATTGTAATTTACCCTATTTGCAATATACATTCATTATTTATCTTCTTTTTATTCAAAGATATTAAGGGATACATGTGTTGTTAATATGAATTAATTTTGTTACAGCAGCTCCACCTGCTGGCCATTTCCCCACCAGTCTGACCACCAAATAGTCAAGGAAACAGGCTGATACCTGATGTTCTTCTGCTTAGGAAAAAAAATAGAAACCTTTCTCAAATAATGTTTCTTTTTGGAAGTAAAAAGTGCAGGATATTGTTCAGATTTAATAATTGTTTGCACTCGATATAGACATGGGAAGATTTTTCAGAAATTTCAGACTTAAACCTTTCTACCATAAATCGGTGGTGCCACAAAATGACTATAGCCATGCAGGGGCAGGACATTCACAAGTTTTAAAATGCTAGGATTAGGCAATAGAAGTGCCTTTATCTATCCTTCTGAAAATTGTGAAGTTGTTTGTAACACCAACTCCTCTATTCTACATATAAAATCTATGGAACTGGAATTACCTATACTAGAACATATCCCTCTAACAAAACATGCACGTAGTTAGCTAAAATTGTAGGTAAGTGTGACATAATTAAGAAAAGGTGGTCATTTTCAAATATTTTCTGGATCGATTAGCTCTGGCTGAGGAGTTTAAAGCTGGCCATAGACGTAAAGATATTTAAAAGATCCCATGGTTATCGTGAGACCACAATTGTCTTAAAACAATCGTTTAAATGTCCAGTGTGTCCATCAACTAAAAAGACCATTTCAGGCGATATTGGCAGCAAAACTGAAGGGTCGCTGCCTGCTTGGCCCTGCAAACATAGATAGATTGCATGGTTTTAACCTGGCCGATCAATCTTTAGACCAATGTCGGACGAAAAATCGTAAGATGTACGATCGTTTGTATCCCACTAACCACACGATAATTTGACAGATTGGTCGGACTTTGCTAAGATCGGTCGTTTGGCAGAGAGAAGATCTTTGCGTCTATGGGGACCTTAAAAATTGAATATAGACCAATTTCGTAAGTAATTTCCTAGAGAAATGGGTTTTAAAATGTTTTAAGTAGGGTTTCAATATTTGTAGTGTTTTGCCAGAATTCAGACTGCTTTAAAGGAAAACTATACCCCCAAAGTTTATATCATATTAAGAGGCAAATTAAATAATCTTACCAAACTGGAATATATATTCAAGTAAATATTGCCCTTTTACATCTCTTGACTTGAACCACTGGTGATGGTCTGTGTGATTCCTCAGAGATCACCTGACCAGAAATATTTCAACTCTAACTGTAACAGGAAGAAATGTGGAAGCAAAAGACACAACTCTGTCTGTTAATTGGCTTGTGACCTAACTTTATAGTTTGTTTGGTATGTTTGTGTGCACCATTGAATCATACGATCCCAGGAGGCTGTCCTTATTTTTTAAAATGGCTATTTTCGATTTAGGATGACCCAATGGCACATGCTGCTAAAAAGTATATTATTATGAAAATGGTTTATTTATATGAAGCAGGGTTTGACATATTAGTTGTTTTATGCAATATCTTTTTATAGAGAGCTACATTGTCCGGGGGGTATAGTTTTTCTTTAAAAAGATTACTTAGGTGTGGATTAACTACATCCTTTCTGAGTAAAAGGTGACTGTTGGTTCTATGGGTTCTTTTGTGGTATATTGTCTCCCAGGGATAAAATTGTTGAGGTATTGTTGTACTAGGAAGGCTTGAAAAAGGACAGAATAAGACCCAAAACATTGCCTGGTCTTTGACTAAAATATATTCACTTTTTCACTTGCTGCAATATTTTTCTCATGTTGCAGAGAGGTATTGGCCTTTATTTTTACCAACATGGCTCTCCCTGATTAAAGGATAAGTACAGCTTTAAAAAAAAGTGAATGTAAAATTGATGAGAGTGCTGTTTTAAGTAAGTTTGTAATTTACATTCATTATTTATTTTCTTTTTATTCCAAGATATAAAGGGATACATGTGTTGTTAATATGAATTAATTTTGTTACAACATCACCACCTGCTGGTCATTTCCCCACCTGTCTGACCACCAAATAGTCAAGGAAATTGTCAGGAGAAAGAAAGAGGCTGCTCTGATGTTCTTCTGCTTAGGAAAAAAAATATAAACCTTTTTCGAATAAGATTTCTTTTTGTAAGCAGAAAGAGCAGGATTTGAAATGAAAGAAACAAAAACACATTACTCACAGCTTTACTCTATTTCACTCTACTTTACTTAATGTTACACAGGTTTTACAGGCACATTTTTCATGATTGTGCCACAATATGAGATATTTCCTTGTTCAATAACTTAAAAAAAAAAAAAACCTTTTGTCATTTAAAAAGTAACCAATTGTGTAGGAATTTCCCCTTATAATGGCTTATTATAAATGAGTGCAAGGGAAATACATTTTTTAAAAATATTGAAAAACCCCATGAAAATAGCACCTTAATAACCATAATATGTAATATATTTAACAAAAAATATGCAAAAAACAACAAAAAAAGACAATTTTGACAATACCAGTGAAATGTATTTAACCACCGTAAGTGCTGTATATAATTCAGAAGGATTTTTACAATATGTCATGCATGACGTAATGTTTCTGCTCAAAAATATAGAGTTTTATTTTACAATTATTGTTCAAGTCTCCATTTCTTGGCTTTAGAAAATGTAATGACTGTTGGGTATATTCTCAAAAATATAGATTTTTCTGTAAGGAACCACATCATGGGAGGCGTTTAGAAGTCAATGGACATAGAACCCTGAGCACAATCTTCTCGACCACGCACATATATTTCACAAGGAATTTCTTCCATTACCCTGTCTTCTATACCTTGCTCAGGACAATCGTGGGACTGTTTAAAAGTATAGGTACTTTTCTTGAAGGTACTATTGAATGTTTTCATTGGCTGAGGCTGTGCAAAATCATTGCGGAATGGAAGGTCCATTGAGCTTAAGTTGGTCCTGCTTTGTTTTAAAGATGCTGTTTGTGACCCACAGTGATGTTCATGGATACATCGAGAAGTTGTGGATGAGCGTCTGGTTTTTTGATAGTTTTCTAGTTCCTCAGATAAATCAGCCAGGTCTGCAGAAATTTCTTTGTCCCTTAGTGAAAATAACTCATAGTGGGGTGGATCAAATACCTCCTGAAATCCAGTTTTGTTGAATGTAGTCTTCCTTGCCATGATTTTTTTGCGAGGCTGTTTCATTTGAACAAGAATAGAAATGATTAAGAGGACTAAAACAATTCCGGATGTGATACCAATAACTGTCCCGTGGGTTTTTGTGATCTGCTCAAACAACCCAGCTTCTTTCTTTTCTGTAAAAGAAAATGTGACCATTAGGCAGAGGTGAAAGAGGCTAATGGAGGAATAATAAAAGTTGGTAACAGAAAAATATTTAATATAGCTTTTACTATTTATCTGGAAACTGTTTAGGAATCTCTTCCAACAGTGGAATGTTATTGTTTGTGCCAGTCCACAGTGAGTGTAATAAAAGTTCTTACTGAAAAAGCTGTTATGTTTGATTACAACTTCAAGCGCTTCTTAAAAGTGTGCAATTAAAAGTCACAATAACAGTTTAAGGAAGAATATTACATTGCAAAATGTGAACTTTTAGTCTTTTTTTTTTGTGCAAATTGCTTTTTCTCTACGACTTTTATTACATTCTCCCATAAATGTTCTGGAAAATTAAAATGAGAGTGTACACTTTGCTGTCAAACTTGGGGGCCCATTTAATAACAATCAAATGTAGATTTTTTTCCATGAATCTCTAAAAATTTATGGTTTTTAAAAGCTCTAAAAAATCGATATATATTTTGTGTAAAAACCAGAAAAACTTTGTCTGGTAAAGGTTGTCGAGGTCCCATAGAAAGGAATGGGAGCTGCGCTGATCCTATTCGACCACTCTAAATCAATTTGAACTTTTAGAGGTTCCCTAATTTTTTCACTAGGAATTGTCCGAAAAAAAAAGGAATTTTTATATTATCATTCAGTGTAATTTACATCCTTTTTTCAGATTTTTAAAATAAATCTTGCGACATTTGTAGTTTTGTGAATTTAGTTGTGGTGACAAAAAACTGTAAAATTCAACCTCTGATAAATAGGCCCCTGAGTAATAATATGGATGAATTCCATTATGAATATTTGTCACTACATGACATGAAAGAGAAATCAAAAGAACCTTCTGAAAAGGACTCCTGTTCCAAGGAACAAATAAGAGGTACAAGGATACCACATTAAGCTGTGTATGCAATGCAGCACAACTGAGATTACCTACTAGAGAAATAGCCACCTAAATCAGGGATACCCAAACTCAAATATCTTTTTGACCTACAGCTTTGAGCAGGCACTAGAATTTTGGGAACGGTAGTTGAACTGCTAAAGGGCAATATCCCTGGGATAAATACTAAAATATAGGACATTATTTGGTCACAGAGTTGATGCATGATTAAAATGCCAATGATAAAAATGCATTGCATTAGTAATGCTAAGGTATAATACAGTCCTTCTATAGAAGTGTAAAGCAGTATGGTATGTGCTCACACAATGAAATTTAATTATATGGATAAAATACGTATCATGCTGAGTTTAAAAGCACAGTCTTTTCCATAAAATAAAAAAACTCTGTATTATGAGATTAAATCAGCTTTTAGTACTGTAACACGGACACCCTTTATCAACCCGCCACCCCCACCCCATCCAAATCATTGTTTTGTGTTCCTGTGTGTGTGTGGATGATTCAGGAGTTCTGGGATACAAAGCAGTCTGCAGTCGAACACCCACCTTTGCAATGATTTTCATCCCAGGGGTAGGCACAGTTCTGAATACCGTTGCACACTAAAGAATTATTGATGCACATGTTGCTATGGCAAAAAAAAGTACTGCCAACACAAGGAGCTGCAGAGACATAATGGGGAAAAAATAATCCTATATTGGTGCCATCATTGCTATATTCACTTTGACACTAACTCCATTGTATTAGCACTTATGTATATATCAGATCACATTTTTAGCTTACAATACAAACGCTTCCATTGTTACACAATATCAATCGGAAATCATTTAGAATTTAATTTGTAAATTGCTTCCTGGCATGGGGGTTTTTATTTATTAAAATCCAAATATTTCTGTTTATTTTAATTAAAAAAGTCTGACTAAACTAGAATCCATGATCAGACCTTATTTATTATAAAAAGAAATCATGATTTAATTGCATCAGGGACAAACACGAAAAATCCAAATCTATTTTTTTCTGTATTGTTTCCAAAATCCCTTGATTTTTTCTTCTAGCTTTTTCCCAAAAAGCTCAACTTTTTTCTGATTTTTGCCCAAAAAAACCCCAAAATAGTCAGATTTTCTGGCTAATTCCAGCACAGTCCACAGAAACTTCCAAATAGGACAGGGACCTTTCCTGTTCCACACAAAAAATAGAGTGCTCACCTGTTACTCTGTTAACCCTTTTGGGTGTCCGGTGCTTTACAGCATATAAATCCCCCTGCTCCGGGATAAAAAATCAGTATGCACAATCCAAAGTTGCTGAAGCACACACTCAGTGTGTAAATTTTAGGCTTGATGAAGGGCCCAGAGTGGCCCGAAACGTTGCCATAATTTAGGTCTACTATGAGCCAATAAAATCACTTATTTTTTCACTACAACGAATCTGTGTGCTTCAGCAACTTTGGATTAGGGACCTTTCCTGTTGACTTATAAACAACCTCAGTAGGTCTGAGATGGCAGATTTTCCGATTCAGACTTTTTCCATTCTCAGGGTATAAAAAATCTTAAATAATTCTAGTTTGTTTTCCACAAAAAATTTGGATTTTATAGCAAAAAAACCTAGAATTCTTCAAGTATTTGGCTTTTGTACTTTAATAAATAACCAACTCAGTCTTGTGCACATAGCAGAGACATACTGGCTCACTCTGCCTTTCCAAAACATGATATATATATATATATATATATATATACACACACACACACACGTGTTTGTGACTGGAGGTAGTTTGTAGTTTCTTGTAAAGAAATACATAAAAGCTGGCCACATAAAGCTGAAAAGAGTCATCTTATTTTCATACAATTTTCCATATCTGAAGAACCAAAAGCAGTAGAAGTTATCTTCAAATATCAACATGATTTGAATCTGACCCAACGCATTTCACCACGTGGGGTCAGAATAATACTAGTAAATCTAATACAGAACTGAGCAAAATTTAGCAGGTGACTCGTATAATATGATCTCTGTTTCAGTTGTTGTGAGGAATGGATATAGGAACATCCCATGTATAAATAAAAAAAAGAATTGTTTTGCAAGCAAAACATTAGCTATCAGTATGTTGAAGATGATACCATTTTTATGACAGAATATTTACTTGCTGGCTATATACTCGTTTTTAGAATGTATAGCATAATTCACCCAAAGTCAAAGGCACAACTTGTAAATGATATACTATTATATACAAAATAATACAGCCACGATCTAGCTCAGGTATTGCTGATTTTAGCATTAAAATGTTTCTACTTAGCCCTAAGAACCCACTTTACTTACGTTCCACAAATGATGTGAAAAGCATCCGGAATCGACTTAACCGACTTCCTTCATCCGCCCACATCCGCACCACCCCGATGCCTGTCTGTAACATCACGTCATTAGCAACAGTGCTGCAGAATTTTGCCTTCAGGTTCTCAATAGAACTGCTACCATCATAGACAGCCACAAAGTTTCGCTTGCACTCATTGGAATGCTCCATCTGGTAATCTAGGAATCTCAAGTAAATCTGTGGGTAGAAGATATGAATGCCAGGTTATACAACAGCAACTATGAAAGAGTTTAGGGTGAAATGATCCAATGTTTAAAGCTATCGTCCACTTAATTAAACTGAATTTCTACACACACAGTAAGCTATTATAAATACACTGGATAGATCTGGTCCTGCACCATATAATTCATTATTTTCCTTTAGGAATCTTTGGGTCCCTTCGCCAATTCCCATGGCTTTGTCACATGTGCAGTTGTTAGGGACCGGAATAATACCAGAACTGCACATGCACCGATACTGTGCTTACTTATTGATGATTCCCAAAGCACTGGAAGATGGCCCTAGTGAGCTCTGCTGTGCTGACTCTGCATTCAGGGGTAATTAAAGACTTAGGGGCATTTACAGGTATTAACACCTGTGCAGGGGGGAACAAGGAGGAGGGACTATGGAGGGTAGGCGGTTTCATTAGTTGGGGAGTTCTCCTTTAAATCTTTCATTCATTTGATTAAACATAAAGTAATCCAACTGTTGGGGAATAATCCAAAGACCAGAGATCACTTGAGGTGAAAGGGCTAGTCCAAGTTTATTAAACACGAGCTCCATGGGTTCTGATACACAAGTAGGTCAGAACTTAGAAACAAAAGATTGACCACACATCATATACCCTCTAGTGGGGAACTTCATGGGAATGGTATGTGAAAGTAGGAAGGGAGTATAGGGAGTGATGAGGAGTACAAGTCAGTGTGATTAGCTAGTTATGTGAAAACGAAGGGAGTACCACTATGTGTGAGCTTCAAGACTATTGCACCTTGTTACTGGGAACCAAAACATAACAGAATAACGATAAGAACCTTCTCAGCAGATGTTACACATAACCTTGAACAGTTTCTAGAAGAGCCTCATGGGCACTTAGAAACTGTTCACTCCATTAAGGGGGGCCAAGCAGGGCCTGCAAGACTTTTCCTCCACAATAGCATGCTGAGGAGACCTTTCCTTGAACATGTCAACTGTTCATCTCCTGAACCTTCTCAGTTTTCTTTTATTCCTGTAAACAAAGGTTTTTTTCTTTTCAGTATAGTGTCGTAGATGATTTATTTGTGTGGTTTATATAAAATACCATAATTTTACTGAAAGGTAAAATCTTCCTCTAAGTAACAAGACTCCCATGACATACTTTATCTTCCTCTAACAGTCTAACTGATAAAACTCCCATTACATACTTTAGCTTTTGGCGTGGCTTTAATTGTCCATATACAGTCAAGTGCTTGTCCAGTTTTCAATTTCTCTTCTTGTTCCACCTGACTGGAGCGAATGATTCCATCTGCTCCTGAGAGTTCAAACTGACAGTCTATGATGAGAAGGGCACAATAAGATATTGTCAGTGGAACAAAGAGCCAAATGCAACATCCAGCAATCTAACAACATGCAAAAATACTTTACCAGGTATGGGACTTAGAATACCACCAAGGTAACTGAAGTCAGGATCTGTGACAAAATAAAAATAATTATATTATGAGTTTTAGATACCAGGACATGAGATAACAGATCCCATACCCGTATTTATTCTTTATTTCTGAATAGGCAGAGTATAATGAAAGGCTTCAAAGGGCTGTTTCTCAAATAAGAGATCAGTCTGTAAAGCAGTGTAACAAGCAAAAGCTTTTCAAACAAAGGCTTCACAGATTTAGTAAACATGAAATTTGTTTGGAAACAGTGCAGACCAGCAAATTAATTTTATTAGAAGTATCTCATCACTGACCCAGCAGATCTTCAATAGCTTTCTCTTTTGTCACTTCAAATTATTAGCCTGCTAAGTTTGCCTTTTTCTGTTCCTATATTTTTATTCAAGAGCTGTACAATTTATCTTTCATTCTGACTAATCAAGACCTAACTAATGTCTGTTAAAATCCCAAGTTTGACAGATGAACAGTTTTTCTTTAAAATAAAATTGTCTACAGTATTAAATTAAGGAGAGCTTAAAAATGAGAAAAACTCTGGTCCCTGGACCCAGACCCACTTCCCTCCTGAAACATTATGCCCTGCCCCCTGACCGTCTGCTTTGTCCAGATTGCAGCTAAGTAAACTAAATAAGATTTAATGATCTACAAACTTACATTATATATGAAATATAAAATAAAGCCAGTACATGTACAACTAATAAGTTAGATTTCAAATGTCACCATATTGACTACAGATTTTCTACCTGGTATAAAGGAGTATTTTGCTCGAAATCCTAGTCCTTCTAATTCCTCATCAGATGAAAATTTGATCCACATGAATCTCCCCGTTGATCGGATTGGTGTTGGACTTTTAAGACCGCAGTATCTATCAATAAGCGAGGAGAAGCCAAATGGACCATCTCGTACCTCCAAGTGATCAAACCGACATTCAAAGGAAGGTTCTATGTGATAAGGTTCATCAAAGGTCAGCTCAATTCTTTGGCGTGGAGCAGCTGGAGAAAATAACCAAATATTATTGTTTTACAAAAATTAACACCAGGTAAGAGATGACTGCCCAAAATGTATACTGGATGAAATGTGGCTAGCAGCTCTTGAATGTCTAAGTGCTGTTGCATTTCTGCATGGGGACTGCGTAAATGACCCCTATGGTCTCCATAAGACATTATTATGCAACTGCTCTGTAGTTGACAAGTCTCATTCTCCTGTAGATGATAAACTTTTGTGTAGCAATCAATGCCAGTTAGCAGCATCAAGGGCAAATAAGGTCTTGAGCTGTATTCCATTTATGAGAAAAGATGTTTCACCTAAATATTTGGAAGGGTTTTTTTTACGAGAGCTGTAAAGATGTGGAATTCTCTCCCTGAAACTGTTGTACAGGCTGATACACTAAATAGTTTTAAGAAGGGGTTGGATGGCTTTTAAGCAAGTGAGGGAATACAGGGTTATGCAAGATAGCTCATTATACAAGTTGATCCAGGGACTAATCCAATTCCCAGTCAGGAAGGATTTTTTCCCCCTCTGAGGCAAATTAACAGGAATCATAAATGAGAACTTTATTACACAAATTTCTTTGCTTTCCTTTACCTTTTGGCAGATATGGATATATTATTATTATTACCAAAAGTGATTTCAAGGTAAAGAGACTGGAATATGAGAGGTAATACTTGCAAGCTGAGTAGTCACTGGTCTTCAGAAAAGTAAAACTCACCAGTTACAGGAGTGGATCCAGGTGAACCTTCAGCTAAGGGAGTGGATAACTGTGTTAGAGTTGAGCAGGCACTTCAAATACCAATTTTCCAGACAGACTTAGTAAAAAGATCAGTAGTTTATTGAAACAGAAGGATACAGCCTTACGTGTTTTTAATCATGAGCCTATAATTAAGGGGCTGATTTACTAAGGGTCGACGTGGTTCGAAGTGAATTTTCAAATTCAAAAAGTTTGATTTTCGAAGTAATTTTTATTAGATAATTCGACCATCACATAGGCTACTTCAACCATTCGATTCGAACAGATGAACAGTAAAATCCTTCAACTTTGAAAATCGAAGTACTTCGATTATAATAATTCGCCAAATTGAAACTGCTGAAGTGCTATGTTAACCTATGGGGACCTTCTTGAGCAAGTTTTTTTTTATTCGAAGTCGAAGAATTTCACTTCGATGGTCGAATTTCGAAGTATTTTTTATACTTTGTAAGATACGAAACACATAAGGCTGTATCCTTGTGTTTCAATAAACTACTGATCTTTTTACGATGTCTGTCTTATTGGTCTTTGAAGTGCCTGCTCAACACTAACATGGTTATGAATAGGAGAGGGTCTGAATAAAAATATCAGTAATAAAAAGTAGTACATTTTTATCCTTATTGGGCATTTGTTTTTAGATGGGGTCAGTGGCCCACATTTTAAAGCTGTAAAGAATCAGAAGAAAAAGGCAAATAATTCAATAACTATAGTGTACAAAATAAATAATGAAGACAAATGGAAAAGTTTCTTAAAATTGGCTATTCTAAAATATGCTAAAAGTTAACTTAAAGGTGAACCTCCAGCTTAAGAAGGGAGCAGCAGTGCACTTTTTGTTTGTCAAAATATCAAAGTGTTAGACCCACGTGTACGCAAAACATCTCAGGAGGGTTATTATGGACGAAATGGGTTTTGAGATTGATAATGAGCTCTGTTGGCTCAGTTGGAATATTAATGAGCATTTACTACCTGACCTGAGCTTTCAGAGATATAGGGGCAAATTTACTATTATTCCCAGAAAAAAACCTCAACCAAATTCAAAATTCGATAAGCATTCGACCATCGAATGCTTATCGAATAGTTTTAGGCTATCATTTTGCTCGATATTCGATTTCTCGATGAATTCGTATGATCAGATACTGATCGTTTGATTTCACGAAAAAAATTGTGAAATTTCCTTTGAGCGTCTGAAAAATTAGTATGATTCGAATATCTATTCGATATTCTATGATCGAAGAGGCCAAAATTCACTTTACGATTTCACGAAAAATTAGTACGATCGTTATTCGAACGAATTCGATCGAACTTCGATCTATTCATGTGAATTTCGTAAATTGGCCCCTTACTGTATCTCCATGATTGCTTTCAACTGAAAATACTTACTCAAAAGTATGGTTACAGCTCTTTTAAGCTGGGCAGTTTTATTTCTAGATGACATTTTTACTTCATTAAAGTAATACTAAATATATATATATCTTTTTGTCAGGTAGCCAATATATCAATTTTGCATCACAAAATAATTTCATTTTGTATTTGTGTCTGTACGATTAGTTGTTTAAAGCCAAGTGCACAAAATGTGTTTGTGGTTGCAAGGCACACTATTATTTCTATGTTACTCTTTCATCTATCTATCAACAGCAAGTGCTATGCAACCATTATAAGTATACATACACATTTTACCATTTATAAAGAAATTTTAACAGGTTTTTCCCATGTGGCCGTTCTGGAGAGTTTGCCTTCTAAAACAAGATATCACCTCTGGCTTTCCATTTACTACTAATCTTTTTGCTAGCCATGTCATTATCAGAATTCTTCGGTTAATTTTCAGGGCTTTCACATCTTCAAGACTGCAGAACATAATTTAGATGTTCTTACCTGGAGGCAAGCTAAGACCTAACATCTAGCCAATCGGAAGGTCAGACTTCTTAACTAAGTCATACTCAGCCAGCAGGCGCCACAGAAATATCACTGACATTTTACCAGACACAAATCATAGCAGCAAGGACAAGGTCATTGTCCAACCCAAGCATGGCAAATCAGTGAAATCTTCTCGTAGCATTATGCTGCTCTGAATCAAATACGAGATTTTACATTTTTAAAGGTACTTCAGTTATTATTTCTGACATCATCATCATTTAAAGACATTTATATTTTAAATCTATACATACCTTCTAAAATATAGACACATTCCTTGTTAGGAGGGTAGGTGTTTGGAAAATTTGGTGAAGCAAAATGACCTCCATTAATGGTCCGCACCCATGTACCACACTGGGGTACTGGAATGTGTTTAGTTCCTATGTTGTGTCCTTCTAAAACAAAAATGAGAAAATAGATATGATTGTATTGCCTGTCGTACTGCAAATGAATACCCCCAATACAATACAAATGCCCCCAATACAAAATAACTGAAATGTTTACTTTGGCACAGAGAAATCCAGCACAAGATGTCATGTGCTGGACAATTATGAACTGGAGGATAACAGATTTACTTAATTTAATATATTTTTTTACAAGTGGGCACATGAGGATACTGTCTGCTCAGCTGGAATCAAAAGTCGTACAGAAGCACATGCTATAACAATGAACTGTTTGATCAGATTTAGAGGCCCAAAAGTAATTGTCCAGAAGCACTATGAGTAATGACTAAATAGTATACGTAGATACTCAGCCTGGGGCTTTTCTATCGCTGCATTCACAGCCAAGGACTAGAACTGCTGCTAAATGTCCAGAAATAAATAAAATACAGTTGTAGGGGGTCAGACAAGTTATTCCCCTGTTTTTTCTGTCTGGGACATCATCCAGCCCTGATCCAGGCTGGGAGCACCAATGCATCTCAGTGAGAGGAGGAGGACCCAGGGGAGTGTCTTGCTTTGGAGCGTAATGCACAGGAATACAGGAGCCCCTGCTGCAGCAAACACAGACAGATCTGTGGAGACTGAAAGTGCAGCATGAGAGTAAAGGAGCTGCAGTAAAGAATGAAATTGTGTTTGTGGTCTGCTTGGACAGCTTTGAGCTTAAGATTAAAGGGTTGCCCTGAGTCCAAATGGCTGGTGGAAGTCAGTTGCAATCCGTGTGTACCTGGTTTGAGGACAGGCGTTTCTTGTGAGCCTAATAGAAAAGGATTTGTTCGTGGGAACCTTACTATTGGTGCAAACAATTTACTTCCAGGGAGGAAGGAGGCGTGTGATACTTGGTCAAATTTGATTTCAAAAAAGAAAAAGAAGTTAAAAAAAAACCCTTACCCTCCACACCCCAACCAACCAAAGCTTGAAAAATACTTGATTAAATGAGTTAATAGTAGAAGGTCTGGCAAATACTATGACAAAACTAGGGTGAACGCCACCGTTAATTAGGTTAAATGAAAACCAATGAGTCATAAGAGGTGTATTAATTATTCCACTAAATAAGGCTTGCCATTCACATGAGTTTAAATAAATACTAAATATAGAACAGATTGACCTCCTTTAATTAAATACATATAAAGTGCTGATGCAAATAAACCAATTAAAATAAATGGAACACCTATTGACCACCTTTAAGCAGGGGCTCTTAATGTGCTAGTGCTAAATGGTTATGGGAAGTGAATCAAACCAAAACCAGCATTTGAGAAATAAAAGTAGGAAAAAAGTAGGAAAAATGAAAATAGTAGAGAGGTGGAGAAGTCCCAAGAAACTAAAGCCTGTTTTGTTTTCTGGCCCTGGGAACCCACACGGGGAGAAAGTAGGACACTGGGGACTGTGGTCTCAAGTCTACCTTGCTATCTAGGAAGAAGAGGTGACTTCCCTAAAAAACCACAAATCCTCCAGAGCCTATGAGTAAAAGAGATTGTAAAGATGCAAATGCGGTATAATATGGTTAAAAGTGTATCAAAGTTGAAAAAGAGTTAAAAGCAATAATAGGGATCCAATCCCAATATTAAAGAACTGGAAAATGCCAAAGCGCATTTTGCCTGTGGCTTTATCAAGGCAAATCTGTTTTTTGTGAGCCTGCCACATGGGAGCTACAGCCTATACAGTGATGTATGCGAATGTGTCTGCACCGGAGTGCTGGGGAGATGAGCTCCCCAGTGCTTTTCGGGAAGCTTTCTGGGCGGCATGCCGCCCTTAATATTCTGCCGCCCTACGCCCGGGCCTTTGTGGCCCCACCACAAATCCGGGCCTGAGCCTATATCCTAAAGAAGAGATACATTGGTAGAACTATTTGGGGGAAAAGGACATTTCATCTGAACTGTGTTCTCCACCCAGAGCAGAGAAAGAGACTTGTTATTAGACAGATCCACTGTTCCCCAGTGCAGGAATATTACTGAATTACACATGTAAACCTCATTTCTTTTATTCTTTATGTAAAGTAAAATTGTTTTAATGCAAACTTTCCATAGTGGAATTCCCCTAAGGTGTGCGTCCTCATTACCCACTAGGTGGAGGCACTAAATCCTAGTTCAGTTGTTAACTCCTTGAATAGCGCTTAACAGAAGTAAGTTACGGAGACCACTTCTAAATGGACAATTGGCAATGATAGAGCAAATAGACTTATTTGTTTATTTGCCTTATCATTGCCACTATTTCACTATGTATGCTTTAATAAAGCCGATTTGGAAGAGGACAATAGGTCTCTATAAGTTTTTTCGGGTTAAGATCTAATCGGGGAGTTAATTGTGCTGGAGTTAACAAGAGTTTCACACATGGAGAGCTCTCTTGAGCGCAGAAACTGGAGAGGAGACGTGTTTCACCACTGCAAGGCTTGGTGAGCTACGCTAATATAATTCCTATTTTCATTTACTTGCACTAAATCCCAGTTCTCAGTATCTTTCATATGCAAAGAGAATACTGAACCCTGAATTGCAAAGGGTTAATCGCTATTTAGGAGGGTGTACCAAAATAGGGTTGTAAAGTCTTGGCAACTTCAAAGTGCAGAGCTGTCAGGAACTTCTTTTATGGAACTATTTCCCACAAAATACCAAACACAGCATAAAACTATTCACCCCAGCTACAACTGAGCTTTTAAATGAGACAGAGATTGGTTTGATGAAAAAGTAATCATAAAACATATCAAAAGCCAAGTCGTTATTGATGTTGATGACAGTGTCTAGGGGCACACTGGGGCACCTTTATGAATATGCAAATTTAATATCAATGCTAAAATTGCAACGTGGCATAAAACAAACTGCATATTTATAAAGCTGCACCCAGAACCGTAAGAGACTGCCAAGCTTTCATTTGTACATATATTTTGAAATCACTGATGCCCTGTTTATAACACAGTTACAATGGCATTTGCACAGCTTTGCAGACACTGTTAGCAGCTTTATTTGCTATAGTGTTTAGATAATCTTCACAATAACAAGCCTTTAATGGCTGCTGATACAAGTACATGGACTCATGCTTTGTCTTTGCTCTGTATCTGTACAGACATTTAGATACAAACACCTCTTCAGATTCTCTGCTTTCTTCCACAGGCAGAGCAAAGTAGATCCTGATTCTTCACAATAATAAAAGCACCTGCAACTATAACAGTTTCTCATGTGTCCAGAATATGTTCTTTTTCAGATCAATTGTTCAATCTTCATTATAAAAGAAGAGAAGACACATGAAGGCAGTTTGGGGAGATTGTCACCCAGAAGAACAGGCGATTAGTCAGCAGGTGAATAAATCTGCCAGTGTGTCACTACGCTAACACACCACTTACCACTCAATGGGGGAAATTCACTAAAGCGCCAAGCGTCTAACGCTAACGCTAATTCACCAGCGTGACATCAATTTGTAATTTTGGAAATTTACTAACGCCGACTCTGGCGAATTTTCTCTAGCGAAGTAGATAGACTAGTGCAACTTCGCACCCTTACGCCAGGCGAAGTTGCGCACTATGAAGGATTGTAATTACGCAAATTCACTAAGATGACCATTTTACTGAACGTACCCACTTACGCTAGACATTACTTCACCAGGTCAGACCAGGCAAAGTTCAATACAATAGATAGGAGTATGAAAAAAAAATTGCAAAATAACGCTGGCGTATTTTAGCATAGGAGGGTGATAGTCTGAAAAAGAGTGAATTTTTTTGGGGGGTTACCCTCCTTCCCCCCACATTTCATAACATATGGCAACTCAACTATACAGTGGGCACATGTAGAGCAATAGGACAACTTTATTTTATTTATTAAAGGTTTCCTGGGCTTTTGTAGTGTAATGTAGTGGCTGTAACAAATACTTCTATTATACTTTTAAATTCGCACCGTATGCAAATTAGGCATCGCGAGCGTAACACTAGCGCAACTATGCTACCATTCGCCGACCTTATCGTGACTTCGCACTTTGGTGAATTTGCGTAGCACTGGCGAAAATTCGCCTGGCGAAGTGCGGCGAACATTAGCAAAGCCAGCGCTAGCGAATTTCCTCTAATGTATCTTTCTGGTACAAGACTACAGCTCTACATTTCAATCTCAAATGGCAAGTTGTTTTTCTATGCTGAAAGTATCATACTGCGTGCCAGTTTATTTACCTTTTGTACATCTTTATTACTATCACTTCTATAAGTTTTAAATTCAAAATATTTCTTTGAACTCATAAGTGAATTCTGTGATATGTTTAGTGTTTAGTGTGTCAAGATGACCATGGGGTCATTAATATTTAAGGAAAACTGAATTCCAAATGTGAGGAATGCAGGTTAGGTATCCCTAGAAGAAAATTTCTGGATGGTGGTAGGATTCCTGGTTTATGGAGAAAAGGAGAGCACAGGCTGACTACCCATTTATAAATACATTTTCTCCAAAAAATCTGATGTGGGAAAAGACTTGACAAAATCATTTGAAAAATCCGAATTGTATGATTTTTTTCACATTTGATGCTCGAAAACCATGAATTAATCAGATTATTGTATAAAACCCACCACAGATTATTATATCTTCTATTTGTAAAATGGACATCTGCCATTGACTTCTACATGACCTCAGCAAGTTTTATATGGAGACCTTTTTTATTTGGACTTTTACCAGCCTTGGAGTTAATAAATTAATTCAAGTTTTTTTTTTTCTACAAAAAAAGTTTTTTCCTTTTTAAGGCCAGAAAAAAAACCAGGCTAAATAATAAATAAATAACCCTCTAAATGCTTATTTTTGAGCAGAGTACAGAGTCTTATATATGTATTTTTGTGACAATGCAAAGTTTTTACCCCAGTATGCTAAGCATGGACCAAAGGAAACCCTGCAATCACAACAATGGCAGAGGATAGTTACAAGGCTTCCTGCTGTACTTCGAGCTCATAGTAATATCAGTAGGAAAATGTAGACCATCCTTGATTTCGCCATGCTGTTCCTATTATCTCTTCTCCTTGGGTGGGTGAGCATTATTGCCATTATTACTCCTTGTGTGGGGTTTGGCATCTACCAGATCCTCTCTCTTTTTCTTAAAGCCCTTCACAGTTATTATTATGTGCTTGACATATCACACTGAATATTATCTAAGACTGCAAATTACTGCATTAGACAAGGATCATGTTATGAAGGCAAATCAATTTAAAGACATATGGTGTTACAGGAAAATATCTTCATTATGTCAGTACCTTGTGTTCTCTGGGCCACTGCAATGCCTTCCACCACTAGTATAGTTATCAGCAACACTGCAAGAGAAAAAAGATGGTGCATGTCAATCTATGTGTAAGTATAATGATCAACATTATACCTGCAATGTATTCATATTATTGTACTTAGGACTTATAGGGTCAGCTGTATCATTGTAGGTCTAGGAAAGATGGACTGAACATATCTTTTTTAGGAGACATTTAATAAAATATCAGAAGACTTAAAATAACAATAACAAGGCATGGTAGGTCCAGATGCTGAAATAAGTTGCTCCACCAATTTATTGAAAGGCAGTATTTTTAGATCCATTTGGAGGAAAATATACAAATACAAAATACAACAGGGATCATTTACCATGTACGACTGTAAGAGAACTAGGGGGTACAAAATTGCATCTCAAGCAATTGAATTTCTTTGTGTTGCACCAGATTAAATATCTTGCACAAGGTGCAGAATGCAGATCAGTCAGATGTAGGGCAAGCAATATATAGTATAAGTCACTCTAGCACTTCAGACCCTAGCTTGAATATCTAAATGAAAAGTAAGCTAGGAGGTGTTCATGTACCTAAACTGGCAATACATGTAGCTTTAAACCTAATTTTAAGCCCAGATATTGCACTTTACATCCTGTCCCATGATATCTAAATGACATGGTATGACATATTTTAGTGCATTCATCAGGAATATCCCCTGCAATCAATTAATATGTTCCCTATCCACCACATATTCCATCCTATTGACTTAATCCCCCTATACAATATGTAACAGTGGAAAGTGGTCTGAAGTAGATTGCAATATTATGATTTCTGACACATGCTCTCTCTCCAATTAAAATTAACCAAATAATTTTATTTTTCACATACTGTACACCAGAACCCCTAATTTCCCTCAAAAAATCCATGGAATTGTAAAATCAGGGAACTTCATTATTCATTATATACTGGCGGGGGATTATAAAATGGTGAAAAATGAGGGAAAACGTGGGATGCAAAATTGAGGTTTCACTGTATTGAAAAATATAGGTAGGAGATCTGTTATCTGTAAATCCATCAACCAGAAAACCCAGAAATGTCCTATTTTAACAAACGATTTTTATTGTGATTTCCTTTTTTCAGTAGTAATAAAACAGTTACTTTTCATGCCAATTGAAAGTACTAAATACAATCAAATTAGAGTATACCCCTGATCCACCACAGACATACTCCACTTTGTCCCAGCACACTGATAATTTGTACCCAAAGCTCCACCCATTTCATGTGAATTCACCCCTTTTTCAGGTCCAGAAATTGGAACTGTCCAACAAAAAATGGATGGTTCGCATGGACTTGATGGTAACTAAGTTAACATAAATTTTTTTGGTGGTTGCAAAACTATTTTACTGAGGTTTATTAATGTTTACATTATTTTAGTAATGGTTCTCCAAGTGACATCCAGAGAGCCCAAGTATATCCAGATATAGATATCCAGAAACATCCAGTACATATACAGCAAAACAATATGCCAACCCTATAGGTTTATGCAATAAAATGCACTAAGTTTGCCCAGATACAGTAACTCATAGCAATCAATCAGCACATAGCATTTGATGATCACCTGTTTCTTATTGGTCGGTATGGGTTACTGCTACACATCTGTGACATTAATTACAAATGAATTTGATTTGGAACTTGGAGCTCATTGTTTTTGTTTCCAATGTTTGTTAAGCTCTTCCACAGACCCTTTGTTGAGGCCTTCCTTAGCAGTTTTTACATTATATATATGGCTAATGTTTTTGAGCAGATCAACAATTGATGACTCTTCTTTGCACAATAACTATTTTTAGCAGTGCAACATCATCTGTCATTCCTTTTTTGACTAACTTTATTACAGAAATGCAAAGATTAAATCAGGGGTGTCCAACCTGTGGCCCTGATATGAATGTGGCCCAGCTTGAAACACTTGTCAAAAAGAATATAGGAGTAGGTAGGAAGGAGGACTCTACCCATTGCCCAGTTAGTAGCAATAATAATATAATAATAAGGGTCAGATTTACGAAATTCACGTGAATAGATCAAAGTTCAATCAAATTCGATCGAATTCCGATCGTACGATTTAATCGGTTGATCGAATATGCAAATTTGCCCACTTCAATAATCGAATACCGAAAATTCGAATGATCGAATAGATCGAATGATCAGATATTCAATAATTTGACTATTTGATGATCGAAGGACTTTAACTGTAAAATTTTCTTCAACTGCCTACTTCGCCAGATTGAACCTACCGAATTGCAATAGAAGCCTGCTCGAATACCATTCGTACGATCGAACGCCTCGATCGTTCAAATGGTACGAATTTTTCGAGCGATCAGTGGAAATAGTAGGATTTTTTTGTGAAATCGAAGGATCGGTATTCGATCGTACAATTTCATCGAGGAATCGAGGAAAATAGTCGAATGCTTATCGAATTTCGAATGAATTCGAGGATTTTTAAGTGAATAATAGTAAATCTGCCCCTAAGTCTATTTAATATCCAGGTGTCCCATATTCCAGTGTATAGCTCCATCTGGCTAGCCAACTGGTATTGTAGTTCTTTTCTGTTTATTTTCATTACTTGTCATGTATCTCATGTGTGGCCCCAGACAATTTTTATTTTTCCAATGTGGCCCAGGGAAGCCAAAAGGTTGGACACTGTGGATTAAATGCTTGAGTGTGTTTCCTCAGTGTACTTTGGTTTTCTCCCTTACTCCAAAATATACGGGTAAATGTGTGTGTGATCGTAGGTTATAATCCATATGTGCCATATTAAAAAAAAGGAAATTATTATAAAAAAAGTAAAGGAAGCATCCCAAATCCCGTCTCACCTTAACTACAGTCTATTGCATGCTGCATGGTGCATTTCTCTGCAGCTTATTTGCTGTATGGTAGACACTAGGATATACGCACAGAGATAGAAGGCATGTCATGTTTAGCATTAGAATCAAACTTCCAGAGGATTTTCTGGCATTACGAGAAGTAAAATAAACAAGGAAGAAAGCCTCTGACTGTAAGCCAAAGAAGTGACAGTTATCAATCACAAAGCTGTTGACTGAGTGTCTTTGTCCCAGACATGGCTACTGCTTTGTGGTTATCATTACTATATAGCAGCAGACTGGGCAAAGAGACTTTAATGCAATCCGGAAAATAGTCATACTGAAAGTGATTTATTTTGTGCAGTTCTATCCAAGTTATCATCATTTTTCTACACACCAGAAGCAAAATCATTTAACCCTGAACAGCAAGCTAAAGGTAAAAATAAATCTTACAAAGAACCATTGCTGTATTCCTCATTTTAGTAAGAAAGCAACAGAAAAAAAGACAGAGGGATACATTTCGGAGAAGGGTTGTTATTTCCAACATTCCAGTAATTAACATGGACAGGACGACATGCAGCATTTGCTCAGAATAACAACAAGCATTACAGATGGCATAGAGCAGGCAGTATTTACACTTCCACACATTTAACTAAAACTGCCCCAAGATGAAGGGATAGAATGGAAGATCTTGCTGTTGACAGTTCAAAGCTTCTGGAAATCTATTGAAAATCTTCAATAAATATGACTATGGCCAACCTGTTCATTAACGTGTATCTGTCATGGCCGGCAACATCTGAAAGCTGCCTACACTGAAGCGCTTTATAAATAAAAAACAAACAATACAATACAAAGGATTTTCCAAACATAGGCGCTCATTTATTAGTAGAGTACTAGGTCTATATTGTGCTTATTCATGTTATCAACAGGCAGTAGCTTTAGGGTCTTGTGGACAACACACTCCCTACACGTGGCAATGCTATGCTGTTTATTAAATATACCTATGTTTCAGAGGTTTGGTCACATCATGTAGAAAGAAAGACTGCACAGTGATAGGCCAAATTTGAACACTACAGGGTGTATTTATTAACACTGGAGACAAACATTACGGGTAATGTTGCCCATAGCAACCAGATCTTTCCTTTTATTTTCGAAATTGTAGGTAATTACTGGTTGGCAACATAACCAGTGATGTTTGTTAATAAACATGCATCTAATCTGTTATTAAATTATTTGGGGGGCTGTGCAATTTTAGTATGTGGTTGTGAAGATGGTCATCTTCCCAGAATATTTAGGGGCACTAAAGATACATAGATTAGGTCAGGTTTAGGACAGCTTCCATGATCTTGGACCGCAGGTGAATGCAACTGAACCTTAGCTTTTAGCCCTCGAATTAGTGAATGATAGTAAATGTGCCCCCATATGTGATAACATGAACAGAGTTTAAAGTCAACAAAATTCTTGTTCTAATGCTGTCCATGGAAAGAGACTGTTACCAAACAGGTTATAATAGGTACTGCAAATGGTAAAACCTTTAAATAAATCAACTGCATCACACTTAGAGCAAAGAATTATCATGAAACAGCATATATGCTAAGGGTGAGTATATCCCACTGGTAAAGCCTTTCTACACATTATGGGGATTTTCAGATATCTTTGATTCAAGGTACAGTAAGCTACAAAATACTCAAATATAATCAACATGCACTTTAGTAACAAGTTTTTAAACGCCAGGCCCCAAGACATTTTAGCTGGGAAAGCTGACTCTGTGTAGCTCCTTTTATGTTCCGCTAACATTTGCGTCCTGATAATATGTATGAATCCCAAGTTACAGTTTTACTAGACAACTGAGACAGGCTTTGAAAAGGTTTCAAAAATATATGCAAGGTTAGCCTAAAAATATATCTCTTGAAGATTTTCAATCTAGGAAGGGTGATACAAGCTCAAGATCCTCAAATATGTGAAATGAATTGATTTTAACTGGAAGCTATTAGGATTTAGTCATTTATTTTATTAAGCACCATGAGCAAAGTAAATGTCAGCCTTCATTTCATGAACAATTTTGGAAGAGTATTTCAAACAGTGGTAAAGTGCCAAGGAAATGTCACCGACAGTTGACATTATTATTGAATTTTACAGAATTGCATGTTTAAATAAGGCTATATAAATCAGGATTGCTGTAATAAAGCCATGTATTCAGATTTTCCTTAAATAGCACTTATCATATCCAGGATCACAGACAGTAAACAAAAAGGAACAAGCATAGTTTCGTCCTTTATTTTTTCTCTCCCTGAAACCAATGCAAAAAATAGCACTGTTTTGACTGTCTTCCTTTAGAGCTTTTAATTGACTGAGTTGGTGTTATCGGCCTATGGACTGGGATTTGACCCCATCTAGAAGGGCAGGCCAGGTGTTTGGGAACCACTGCCTTAATTTGAGTATGCTGCCACTCTCTGTCTCTCTTTCTCTCTCTCTATGGTGGTAACATTATTCACTGAGGTTTGATAATGATGATTTTATTGATACTCGAACTGAAGAGCTCTCTCATCCTGACAAAGACAAGAGGTCCTCTGCAGTCACCCATTATTAATATATACAGTATATATAGGACATTAGACTAGGACCTTATGTCTGAGGCCATTTAAATAATTGCACAGTGTTTGCTTAGTCATTCGGATCTTGCACACTATAGTCAATATTCCATGTAGTATTACAATTAGGTGTCAATGCACAGTTTGTCTTATGATGTTTTAGCAAAACCTGTTATTGCAGAGCTTCCTTAATTGTGGAGGTGCTTCAATCCCATTTGCCTAAGTGCTAAAGGGAGTGATGCCCAAAGACCAATTAGAGGGAGATTTGGGAGGGGATACTTATCTGTAATCTTGGGCATTACTGGTGTCTGCTACACTAATGTTTTTATGTAAATTATGATATACTAATGGGGCCTGAAAATGGGCTGCACCCCAAAAAGTCTGGAAATAAGTCCGTATTGTTTATTTGCAGTAAATGTTAGTTGGGAGCAAGAGAACACATCCATAGATACATGCAGCTATTAACCCATGTCCATTAATATTTAGCAATTTCATTGTAGCTACACAAAGGGGCAGATTTACTAAATTTGTGTGAAGGATTCGAATATCCGCTCGAATATTCATGCGACTATTAAAATATGCAAATTAAGTATTTTCGACCATCGAATATAGAATATTCGGGCGCATCGAATAGATTGAATAGATCAAATAAATATATATTCAAGTGCTCGACTATTCGCCAGTCGAAGAACTTGCCCTTTAAATTTTTATTCGACTGCCTACTTTGCCAGATTGAACCTACCGAATTGCAATAGAAGCCTATGGGAAGCCCCATAGGCTTTCTTTTCTAAGTCTTTTGCCGAATTTCAATCGTACGTTCGAACGCTTCTAAGGTTAGATTCGTACGATTTTGCTGAATATTCTAACATATTTTCTGCGACTTTTCATAGAATCGTTTGATCGTGAATACCGGTGAATATTTTATTCGATTTTGGCGATTATTTATTAGCCAAATATTTGCCAGTCGAATTTGAGGGCTATAAACCCCTCGACAATTCGACCCTTAGTAAATCTACCCCAATCTTAGTAAATCTGTTATATGTGACCTCTAAATTGTTTTGTTGCTATGGCAACATATACAGAGAAGTACCCTGTGAACACAATACATAAGAATTCAAACATTACTGTCTAAATAAATGAACTTAAAGAGAAGAAAAGTTGTAGAAATAGGCTATGTTTTGTTTTTAATTACATTTTACCAGATTCAAGTAAGATTTAATGTTCCCATGCATATGGGATTTTGCTGAAATGTTTTGGGCAGATATTCAGATACTAGGAACAGTAATTCAGGCACGCCTGTAGGTTATAGAGTAGTATTAGCTTCCTGAGACCTTTGGAAAGAATTTCTGTTCTGATTGCTGCAGGGCTGGGACACTCCGTGGCTTACAAATCACATGTACAAGGCCAAAATTCTAACAATAAAGGTAAATGCTATGTGCTATAGAATTCACAATGGAACAGATACAACTTTTCAAGAATCATTCAATAAAATGCACCATGGAAACCTTAAAGGGACAAAAAGTGGAGCTGTGTTATACCAACTTGGGGCCATTAAATCCCTACAGTCTGACAAACTAATGATGACTCACATATAACAGAGATAAATAAAGCTCTTTAAGTTACATAGCCTGTGCAGTATGAGTGACCAACAATATTAACAAGAGTTTAAAAAGGATGATGTATAGAAAAACTTTCTCCAAAGATAACCATAAGGCAGTAAAGTGTTTTTAAGCAATAGTGTACAGGGCCCACTTCATCTCCTGTACCCAAATGTATTTGCATGTAATCTTTATATTTTCACTGTTTTGTTGTACAGTAGTCACCCTGGCGCATTGAATAATAATATGTAAAGTTTCATCTAATTCTGGACAACTGACATGACTCAGCCCAGAGTTACATAGTTACTTTATTTGGGTTTATAAAGACAAAAATCTGTCTAACTCTAAGGGGAAGATTTACTAAGGGCCGAATTTTAGAAGTAAAAAACGTTGAAATTCGACCCTCGAAGTATTTTTAAAGGGCTTTTTCGATCGAAAATGGACCTGTTTTGATCGAAGCATGTGCTGGATTTGCTCACAAGATTTTTTATTTATATTATTTAAAAAAAATATTTGTTGTATAAGCACCCTATACAACAAATTAGGAAAACAAAGCAGGCAATGTTCTAGCTACTACTGTAAGTTAGACATCCAGTCACTCTGGCCTTTATACATAAAATTTTTGGCTAACTAACAGTATTAGAATTTTTTTTTTTTATTTACCCAGCTTATTTTTACACTGAACTGTTCCTTTAAAGGAGAACCTTCTCACCCCACCTGGCCTACTTACTACCAGGCATATGGCCCTAATGTTTTACTCACCCCCAGGTGTCGGAGTTCAAAGCAGCCATCGTCTTCTTCTTCAGTAATCTTTGTGTATTGAACAACGTTTTGGCACATGCACAGTTGGAGCAAATTCCTGGTGCTGGAAAACTGTGCATGCTCCAAAACTCATTGGAATTGCCAAAGAGCCAAAAAAAGACACAACGATTACCAAAGAAGAAGATGGCTGCTGTGAACTACGACGCCTGAATCTGCCGAGAGGGGTGAGTAAAAAGTTAATGGCATTTGCCCATAGTAGCAAGTAGGCTGGGGGGAGCGGGGTCTATGGGGGGAGTTTTTTTTTAAAGTATGGGTTTGATTCTCCTTTAAGCGGCCACTCTAGGCACAGGCGCTCAGGTTTCTATTTATAACTATGTCTTTTACCAATGCCAAGAGGGAAAAGAACACCTGGCAGGTAATTGGTAGATGGGATTTCAACCAGTGATTGTTGTGAAGTGAGTTGATGCTTTATGGCACTGCATGGTTTCAACAAAGTAAAATCATCCATAAAGCAAATAAACAGCTTGTGTAAGGCCTTCCAATAAATCTGTCTATTAAAAATATATTGTTCTACTTCTGCTATATTCATATTTTCATATCATATACTTACAATGAGACTAATTAGCCAGTCTCTACACGCATTCTATTGAGAGGGATTTACAGTCTGACTCAGAAGAGTTTCTAATTCAAAAGCACGTTAAACTTTGTGCCAAGTCATTTTGTTACTGACGTCCAAATAGATTGCAGATTGATTACTTGCCTCTACTGGAGCTTCCTACTGTGCAACAACGAGTAATATTCAACTTGCCTTTTGTTATTAATAAAAGTCCTTTGTTCTTGTACAAGCCTGTTTGGTATGAGTGTTTAATAATCATTTAAAACAATTACTGTAGGGTAAATTAAATTTAATGATGCCTTTCCAGTTCTCTGTGGTTAATTAAGTCCTACCTTTCAGTCACTGAAAAAAATGCATTAAAAAATGCAAACAATAGATACAAGCTTCATTTGCTACATGTGTTTACCTTAAAGTTCAATTTAGGCTCCACACTGCCTCTAATTAACCCATGATTTTCAAGAAAGGACATCAGTTATGCAGTTTAAAGTCATGAATTGGATGAGGTCAATTACAGTCCAGACTAAAAGTGAACGCCTTGCAAATTATACCATGGGCACTGGTTCCACGAAATTTCACTAAAGTTAGCACTACAAAAGTCAGCCTTTGATGGTTGAAGATGAAGGAAATACAGTAGGTCTTTCCAAATGGCCTGCAAGATCCACTTGATTACATGCTGAGAAGTATTCCCCACAATGAACATGCGAATGATCAATAATTAGAGGAGCAATATACCCCATGAATGAAGTGAACAGGGCTTGCATACTTTTTTGCCTATGATTGTTTGGTTTTTGTTATTTCTTGAGCTGAACATGTCAACAGCAAATATTAGAGCTACTACTTGTTTGGTCCTTGGGAGGTAGATAATTAGATTCCCAGTGCACAGACAATTCCCTACATAACTTATTATTGTTTAGACAACAGTCACAACAAAGAGTGAAGAGAGGGAGTTCTGTACTAGTAATCTACTGTATAGTTTGTTACATCACATAGAGGAGCTTGTGTTTCCCTGTTTAGCTCCAGAAATAATGTTCAAGCAAAGCAGAGCAATACAAAAGGAATAATTATTGGAGTATATAGGATTCTGGAGGTGGAAATAAAAACACAATATTTGGGTACAAGTGTTTAGTGAGAGTGTTTCAGTTGCACAGCATGCACATTGTTGTGTACTCAGTACATTGTGGTTTAGCTGTACAGCTGCACTAATGGAAAAATTATAGCGCTAGAGGCAGTAGGAAATAAATATAGAGCTAAAAAGCATGGGTTGCTGAACAAATCAATATTATGGAACCTAACGGAAATCTAAAGTTTGGCAGTCAACCTCTAAGTATTTTAAAATAATTATAAAAGGTCTGCAGGTGATTGCAGAAGAAACTGACAGAAGAAAAAGAGCATATCATTTTTTTATCCATCATATGTGATATTAGATGTATACATCTATTTCTGTACATATCACACATACCCATGTGTCTAAACTGTGAACATTTGAGCGCTTGTTTTAAAGTGGATTCTGAAAGGAACAGGGGTCGCCTAATAATGGGCACATCTTCCAGACAATAATGGATAGAGTAATATAATAAACCATAGATTGCCTGGTTGATCATCATACCTGCTGACTGTGTCAAATGTGTCTGCTGGCCGTTAAAATGGCAGAAGCATTGGCCTTTGCCCAGTTCCAAGTAGGGTTTGGTATATATCAGGGCACTTTTCCATCATGGAGATGTTTAAAGAAAGAAAAAAAAAACCTATTGATCGGTGGCATAACTACTCACTGGTGGGCCCTGGTGCAGGATTGGCACATTGGGATTCTCCACCTAGACTCTCCAGGTGCAAATGCACCCCCTGCTCCCCTGGTAGTTATGCCACTGCTATTGATCTTAGTTTAGTTATTATACCACAAATGAGCAGTTATTAAAACAGTTTGCTAAATAATCTCAATTTTACTGCACAGTACCACCTTTAAATTGATTAATATTTTTAAGTTTCTTCTTCTTCTTGAAAAAACCCTACACAGCCACTGCCACCAAGACAGGACTAATCCAACCAAACTGCCCAAACTGCATCAGAGCCTACTTTGCACCACACTCAAACTATTGTTTTTTCAAGTGGTGTTGGATAATATATTAGTAACAAACTCCACAGCAGGCGGATCTTGCCTACTGTAGATCATTTGGTCCAACAGAGCTGAAACCTATGTTTATGGTTATGGGGTACAGTCTATTGTTACTGTGAAAATTTCTCCCCATATCTTGAATAGGCTTTATACTTTGCTAATAGGGTGATTTGCCCGACAATCCGACCTCCATTGCTCATAGTAAAGATATCCGATTTAAAAAATAAGGTAAATATAGTAATAATGATTCCTATTTTCCACACCAAATATGCATTGTTTGCAGCTTAATTCTCTAGCAGCTAATTAAACTGGCTTTCAGACAAAAACAAAGGAACTACATTTTCCCCCCTAAAAGTAGAAGTGTGGGTGTGTGACTTAGACAATGAGTATATTTAGATTGCTACTAAAATATCTTAGACTCTATAGTTGCTATTTTTTGTTAAAAAAAAAACATAACTTGGGTTTATACACAGTCCACTAAATGAATGCTTTACATAGTCCTTGCATTGACACAACTTTGTTTGTCTTGAGGGTTATGTGTGAGTGGGCTCCCTAACAAGACATCCTTTGACCCGCCGTGTCATTTCAATACATCAACAGGAAAATAAATGCAGAGGATTTTTGCATATGAATTCGAGGTCTCCATGGAGATTCCCAAGAATGTGGAAGTTAAGTGAAATGCTTATATCACTACTCTCCAAAATCATTTAATTGCTTCTGGAAGTTCTCAGCTGCAGAGTGAATGGGGAAGATTGTATCTCTGGGAATTGAATGTGTTGAAATGTAAAAAATGTTTACAAAAAATAAAAAGCTTAAGAGGAAGAAAAACATATTTGGAGAGTGGCAAAAACTAGTGGAATTTAGTGGAAAAAATGTATTTCAGGATAGTCTGGTATTTCCATCATCTTATTGCAACTTCTCTACATGCCACCTTTAAACCATTGCTGGTTGGCATATCTAACTTTCTTGAGTCAATGTCCTACTTACAAATTGCCTTCTAGAAATAAGAAAGGGTGATCTAAAGCATGGATAAGGGTGTCTGTTTTATGTTAACATGAATTATATGCAGTGTCCTGTATCTGCGTGAAAATGCCCTGAGACCAAAGCCAAAAACCAGCAAAGCATCAACAGGCTGGAATACCAATGAGACCAATTACACAAGCCCTTCGGACAGGAACCTACAACACCACCCTCATGCCAATTACACTTATTTCCAAAATCACTTCCTAATCATCTGCCTGGTACCAGGCTGCCGATTCCCAAGGGGTTAATTCCTAAGAAGGATCATTTTGTGTTATAAAGCCCTATCCAGCTACGGGGATTACGATGAGCATTAGTTCACCCTTCATACTTATGTAATATGGATGGATGATGGTGTAAGAGCCAGCGGGGGGGTCTCAGCAGTATGGTGCCAATACTACAGTTTAATCTGCAAGCTCTCAGAAGCTTTAAAAGAGAGTTAATATGTAGCCATAGGGTGAGGATAGCAAGCACTGAGCTGATCAGTCTACATGTACCATAGGATCAATGTACTTTGCTTTTGCTTTGGCTTAAGTCATATATCATTGCACAAAGTGGACAAAAATCTGCCCAGCAGAGGGCCATATAAGACCGCATAGCAATGTTATGTTGAACTAGACAAATGGGGGGAACCTCTGAGCTGCTGGATCACAATGGTTATCCCTCACAACCCACTCACCTTACACACATCATTACACATACGCACATAAACATTTGCTGCTTGCTTATAAAAGGGTAAGTACGCGCAATCATGTGCTGTTATAACCAGCAGATATCATCTCCAGCGATATTGGCATATTTGTTTCTATTGTAACAATGAGGTGCCTATCCCTAGCCACAGGCATGTTATCAAAACAGGATTTTATATTCAATATACATGAACTTCCCCCCCACCTAAACTTAGCAATAAAAAGGGCAATGGTAAAAAAGGAACAAAGACATATTTCCACATGGACCCTGAGCTGCTAAGGTTAAAACGCTGAAATCTTACCTTCCAGTATAAAGTAGACTTTTTCCAACACCATTTTGCTGCAGATTTGGTTTCTTTTCCAAAAGAACTAACCAAATAAAAAAATCCTCCCTTTAGACTGGAATCTTTTGTTGAGGTGGGTACATGGCCAGTGAGGCTGATCAGTGAGACATCCAGCGCAAACTGTACAGTAGAATATTCTCTTTTTGGCTTTCAGTAGGCTTCATTTCCCAGCTGCAAGTTGTTGTCCCCGGCTCTGCTCACAGCACTTGGCCACATCAACAAAGTTGTCCCGCTGAGGCAGCTTGAGGTTAATGTCGAACCATGGGGTGGGGGAGGAGAGGTTTCAGCAGAAACAGCCCCACTTCTGCAATAATGGCACCTCTTCACTCGTCTGCTCAGCACTAAGCACATCCATCAGGAGTAACCAGCTCTTTCCCTCTCAGCCAAAACTCCCCACTTTCCATGAGACTCAGTTGTGCCCCGGGAGCTGTTAGCAGCCATCCATCCCTATAACAGGCTCATTGCTTAAAGGTGAAGAGCCCTTCCCAAGACGCCAGGAGCTGGAGGCAGCGACTCAATGCCATGGGCTTCCAGCTGAAATGAAGTGAAGCTCATTTAGGATGAGAGACTCCGAGACTGTATGAGCAGCTTGAACGCATGTCTCCTCCCCTCTCTCTGCCAACTATGGGGGGAACCAACAGCAATCCTGAGCAGCAGCCACAGTGCGATAGTGAGCGATTGTCTGCTGCTGTGTGACTGATGCCTCCCTGACACGTACAATAAAGTAGAAATACACGCAGCGAGCAGAAGCTGCACAGGACAGGAATTTGCACATGAAGCTTCCCCATACGCTTTAATGAAGTGAATTAGGAAATGGCAATGTTACTCAGCATTATCCCTTTGGGAGTACGGAGATTCCTATATACCTGCAAATAACATTACTAGGAATGGGCAGATGGAAAGCAGCTGTTCATCATTTGCATGGAGACAGTGTTATCAAATCACACATACATACAATACCATTGTAATGACAAACATACAGAGGCAACTACCACACTGTACTACTGGCAGCATAGAAACTGGCAGGCTTCCCATCGGAAATCTATTAGCGCTGGCATTGTTTTCAGCTGAAAACTGCTCTAAATTCATTACAGACTCCAGCGGTACGTTAGATAGAGAAGAGACAGCTTATCTCTCCGATTATAGCACCAGTCTCACTCCCTCCTCCCCCTCCTCCTGCCTAGCAGTCACACTCATTACTACTCACTTCGGTGTGGTCTGTAATCTTCCCTGCTCAAAAGTCACACTCCCTACTCCTCTCATCCCCTCCATATGGTGCCTAGTTATCTTGCCCAGCAGCCATACCCTCTCCCTCTCAGCTCTATATGATGCCTAGCTATCAGCCACACTCTCTGTCTCTCTGATCCTCTATATAGTGCTAAACTCACCCTGAAAGCAGCCACATTCCCTCCTTTGTATGGTGCCTAAATCACCCTGCCCAGCACCCACATTTCCCCCTGATCACCTCTATAATGGTGCCTAAATCACCCTGCCCAGCACCCACATTTCCTCCTGA
>CM044438.1:37758618-37771356 GCA_024363595.1 Xenopus borealis
CAGCACCCACATTTCCTCCTGATCACCTCTATAATGGTGCCTAAATCACCCTGCCCAGCAAGCACATTCCCCTTCTCACCACTACTCAATAACATTCCAGTAATTGAACTGAGACTGAAGATTTCCACGCTGTCCTTTCAGCACCACTAACCCTGATGTTGCACTCCAGCCTCCAATGTGTCCAATGTGCATTATAGAGAGAAATGCATTATAGAAAGGGTTCTTTATAGAATTATATTCAACAAAAGCTAGTCTATTGTCCTGCCTGCAATGGTCATACATAATAATAGGAAATCCTTACATAATCACATTCAGCCCCTGCATCCCACCCATGTGTTCATGCATTAAAGAGAGACACACAGGCATCTTTATTGAACCCTATTCAGTCACACTGAGCTACACTGTTTGCCCCTTCATCCAATGATCTTAAAATAAACTCCTTAGAAAATCCCATACAGCACCATTGCTTCACTTAGTTTCCTCCCATGTTCATTGCAACAGAGAAGAGAATTAGAATTATGTGCAGCAACACCAAGCTATTAAATTGTCCCTGCCTCCAATGTTTGAACATTGTAGTGAGAAACTGAAGCACAATATATATAGTTACATTCATACTTCCCATGTTCATTTTATGGGAAAAGCATGGTTCTTTTTACAATTCTGTTCCGTCACACAGAGATCACTTTGTCCCTGCCTACAATGTTCATACATTGTCCATCATAGACTTGCTTGCTATTATTAAAATATAAATTTCTATAATTTTATAGAGATTACTGTACATTACAATCTATTGTTACACATTAGACATGACCATTGAATTCCAAGCTCTCCTTAAAACCATTTAGCAAGTAGCCTCAAACATGGTACCAACAACAGACCCAATGGCTGTGAAGAGTCTGGGTGGTTAGAAGGTCTTGTGGGAGTCCTAACATGCAGAATTTCAGTATATGTGTGCATGTGCAAAGCAGATTACATATCCTAGGAAAACAATTGCATTACCAAGTCCTGTATCTTCTGAACACCATCCTCACGCCTTTATATAGACTCAGGGTTCATCGCTGACTCTGCTCTGCTGTTGCTGATCCGCTGCTTGAGTATCCCTCACAGTCTGAACCCAAGGTTCTCATACCAGACCCCATGGTTTTTGCAACCTTCTTTGTCAACAGCTGAAATCTTACACTTATTCAGCAGAGCAAGTCACAGTTGAGGGTTATACTTTTTTTCTTTCAGGGGCAACCTCAAACTAATAGGCTGTTTGAATAGAGTGGTTCACTAGAAGCCAATTCTAACAACTTCAGTTTGAATGATAGATATGTTAGAAAAATGCAGGCTATCCAGTTCTTCACCTGCATGGCGGCTTTCCAAGGCACCTCCTTGTGTCAATTTTACCTCACCCTCTGAACTTAACTCATGCAAATCATGGTTGTCTGGAGAACTTTGTCCACTGCGAAAAGGCTTTGACACGAACATCTTAAACTGTGTGTATATTGTAGTTAAGTTGACCATATGCTCAAGAACTGTCCTATATGCCTAGATGGTAATTTAATTACGGATATATTGCCTGCTGACCCCTCTGTATCTCAGGTACATGCTTATGGCTCTATACCAATTATACTACAGTGGTGCACAAAGACAATTTCCATTGGATCGCTCATAGACTCAAATCAGAGGGCATTTCATGAATCATTGCTCATTACAACTGAATCCAGTGGCATAACTAGATGTGACTAGCCCCCACAGCAAATTCATTTTAGGTCCCCCAATAAAGCCAGAGGTTGTTCTTTTTAACCAATACATGCCAAAATTGCTCATTAATTAGGACCTCATGGGGCCCCCTATAACTCCTCCCCCCCTGCAGCCACAGGGTCTGCTTCCTCTATTGTTAGACACCTGACTGAATCTCCTTGTTCCCAAGGAACACCGCAGATTAGCTGGTGGTACCCTCATTTGCTCTGGGTACATTTTGTTTAACATTTCTTTCCATATTACCACTTCTCAAAGACATACTGAATTAAAACAAGTTTAATATTACTGAATCCTTGATTTTCTGTTATAACTGACATCCCTAGTTAAAAGTGGATAACCATGTTACTGAGTTTCTGGCAGTTTAGACTATGGGCATTCCAATATATGGTTATACCCTATGGACTTTGTAATTCTAATTCTACAGTCCAGTGTTTTGTCAATGACATCTTTTGTTAGTTGCAGGATCATCTCATTCTCATCATTATTTAGAGTAAGGGTGAAGACACACAGAGCTAAATGTAGCTGCTTCTTGTCACAGCAACAAAACGGCAGAAAATACCCTGCAATAGACAATACTGAGAATTGCCTCTGCTAAAACACATATAGAGACAATTATCAGTAAATTATCAGCATTGATTTTTTTTTTTAGCTGTGACAAGTAATCTGCCTTGTGGAAGACTGGAAAGATTACAGCACATAATTAAATATCAGAAGTGTCATTTCCACTTTCCAATCAGCACCAGGAAGTGACTCCGCATACAGCAAGGTAAAGACATGGTGTACAACAGTCTCAACTGAAAACGTTACATACACAAATAACATTTAAATAAGGCTCAATTGACCATATCAACTGGTTTTATTATATCACCAACACCAACATTTTCAAAGCTGGGGTGCAGATTGCTTGATTATCATAGGGACTTCCATAGGGCTGTGTGTGTATTGACGCTTTTCATTAAGCAGTTAAGTTCACCCATTAAAATGTTAAAGTGGACCCGTCACCCAGACACAACAATCTGTATAATAAAAGTCCTTTTCAAATTAAACATGAAATCCAAATTCAAATTTTTATTAAAGCATTCATAGCTGTTTTAAGCTCATTTAAAAATCTCAGCTATCAATCAAATATTGTCTGCCACTCCTCTGTGCCTTAGGCATAGAGGCGGGGCAGACAATTACTTTCACTTTCCATTCAGCACTTCCTAGATGTCACTGCTCTCCACACATTCTCCCATTCTCTTCACTGTTTAATTGTGTAGCCAGGATATGGAGATGGACATTGGGTCCCCCATTCTGGTGCATAAACAAGATTCTGAGATGATACAAGGCTTGCCTTAATAACAGTGTCCACAAAATGGCTCCTGCCTGCCTGCTATAATTATGAATTCCCAGACTGAAGGAAACAAGATTAAAATAATTTATATAGTGTAATTAATGTTCATTTTGCTTGACTAATGTGATGAAATAGGATTTTGAATATTTTTTTGGGCTAATCGCTTCCCGCCCAAATATGGCAGTAATTCCCAGATTACAACAGTTACAGGAATTTCCCAGATAGACTCCTGCTTCAGTGTTGCCCAGTTGCACTAAGTCACTTAAAGGGGAACTATGGTGAAAATGAAAATTTAATACAAGCTTCAGCACACTGAAATAAGAAACTTTCTAAGTATAATGAATTAAATATTCTTCATTGTTTCTGAAACTATCAAGTTTATCTTCACTATCCCTCTCTCAGCATCTGTTTCTCTTCATTCTGTCTTCATGCAGCAGTTGTGTGTCAGATATTAATTTACAGTTAGATCCAATATATCTTATAGGGGCTCCTTTTGCCTAGAAGATGTATTAAGAGCTTTTAAAATCACCATAAATCCCGTCTTTCTACATGCAGGATTTGTGCAAAAAGTCAGTTATTTTCTTAGATAATAATAATTGTACTGGAATCAGTTATTTGAATGAGCTCTAATTCATCGGCTAGGAAAGGAAGACCTCTATAAAATATATTGGATCTGTATATCCACATTTTCTATAAGAAGGTTTTTGTTAAACAAAACGTGCCATTGTTTTTATTACATGATATATTGCATTCTAGATAGTTTTTTCAGTTGTTCCATAGATATCGGTAACCTGTACAGAATGCAGATACTAAAAGCCCCCATAAAGTTAGCAGCCATTAAGAAAACTGGACAGATACAATTACTTTTTATCCTGACGCAGCTATTAATCCCACTGTGTGACATGGGCCTAATGAATGCAAATATATCTGCTTAATTACTGTGGAGCAAGCTACTACAATGTTTCCTTTGTATGCAAGGAAAAGTTATAGGCCTGCAGACAACATCAGACTATTCAATGAACAGAGTCCTAGATTGTTGACTGCCACTTCCATCAGTGGTTGTCAGTTCAAGCCCTCCTTGGTGGTCCAACTTTTGGTCAGTGCCCCCTTGCAGGCCCAGACTATGGGGCAAATTCACTAAAGCATGAAGCGTCTAACGCTAGCACTAATTCGCCAGCGTGACGTCATTTCGCAACTTTGTAAATTCACTAACACTCTGGCGAATTTTAGCTAGCGAAGTAGATAGACTTGTGCAACTTCGCAGCCTTACGCCAGGCGAAGTTGCGCATCGACGAAGGATCGTAATTACGCAAATTCACTAAGATGTACATTTTCCTGAAAGTTAGCACGTACGCTAGACTTTACTTCGCCAGGTCAGACCTGGCTAAAAAAAAAAATGGAAATTTTTTCTAAGTCCCAAAAAAATGCTGGCGTGTTTTACCATTGTAGGGTGATAGTCTGAAAAAGATCGGATTTTTTTGGGGGGGGTTACCCTCCTTCCCCCCTACATTTCCTAACATATGGCAACACAACTATACAGTGGGCACATGTAGGGCAATAGGACAACTTTATTTAATTTATTAAAGGTTTCCTGGGCTTGTGTAGTGGAATGTAGTGGCTGTAACATGTACTTTTATTATACGCTTAAGTTTGTGCCGTATGCAAATTAGGCATTGCTAGCGTAACTGCGCTTTGCCTGGCGAACTAACGGTAGCGCTACTTCGCTAACGTTCACCGCCCTGAGTGCAAATTCACATCTTAGTGAATTTGCGTAGTGCTGGCGAAAATTCGCTTGGCGAAGTGTGGTGGACGTTAGCGAAGCCAACGCTAGCAAATTTTCGCTGCTTAGTGAATTTGCCCCTATGGGTTCTGACAAATGACAAAGGGGCTGCTGTAAGATGCCATAGAAAGTCACTATTTTTGGGCCTATGAGGGGCTGTTTGGGTCTCTGAGTGCTGCCAGACAGTACAAGGCCTAGCCTACCCAGCCCTGATGTAAGAGATGACCATCCAGGCCTGTCCCCTTGGATACAAATATATTAATGCATAAAATAAATCACATATACTCGGAGCAAAGGACATTTTCAGAAGGCTTATGTCCCCTTCTATACATTGCAGTGGCCAAAGGTGGTCTTAAAGGGGGAACTTGTCACACACAAAAATAGTCAAACTCTTAGTTTACAGTGTTTGTCAGGGATAATAAAATGTATTTATACTATATAAAATATTTCAGTCTTGCTTCCCTTACCACAATCACAGTAAGCAGGCAGTAAGCCATTTTGTGGAAGCTGTTATCAAGGCAATCTTTGCAACATTCCATAATAATATGTATGCATCAGAAAAGGGACCTGGTACCCATGCACTGGCTACACAATTATAGAGCGTTAGGAGGGAAGGTGAATGTGAGGAGTGCAGTGACATCTAGGAAGTGTAGAATGGAGAGACAGTAAGTGACTTCCTCGCCTTTATGACTGAGGCATATAGGTGGGTAAGGCTTAATGGGGGTCATTTATCAACACTGGGCAAATTTGCCCATGGGCAGTAACCAGTAGCAACCAATCAAATTGCTGCTTTCATTGTTCTACTTGCATCTGGCTTTAAAAAGCTAATCACTGATTGGTTGCTATAGGTAACTGCCCATGGGTAAATTTGCCCAGTGTTAATAAATGAGTCCCAATATGTCTGGCAGTGGATGTAGATGGTGTGAAGAGAAGGTGGCTCTGAGAAGAGCAGAGAAGACTCCCAGGAACGTATAGTGAGACAAGAGAAGAAATGTAGGGAAAAGCAGAGGAGTGAAGGGCTTTGAATGTTTGTAGAAGGTTTTTATATGCTATTCTTTGCTTGACAGGCAGCCGTGCTAAGGATTTTAGTTGGAGTTGAGCAGATTCTCTTTTAGGACAGAGTAGAAGAATCCTGGTAGCAGAGTTTAAGATTTATAAAAGGTTTTAATAAAAAAAAGGTTTGGTTTTCATGTTTCATTTGAAAAGGATTTCTATTATACAGTTTTTTATGTCTCAATGAAAGGTCCCCTTTAATGTCATACCAAATGGTGCAATGCTTGGAACTTACAGACCAAGGGGCCTAGTTACCCGTATTATGCTCCCTGTATGTAAAAAGAAAAACAATGTAAAAAGCTGTATAAACTAAATGGTGAACTTATCACCATGTGTGATATTTCCTGCCAGGCAAATGCCAGATTTTCTGACGTTATTTTACACTGCTTCAGACCTTGGGATGTAAGCTCTGGTTGAAGTTGCTCAAAGAAAAAGCACCTAAAATTACCCATTTTTATGCTTTTTTTAACATGGCAATGTGTAGGAAATTAGTATAGTGTGCACACCTCCCCCTAAGAAATATGGGTCAGCCATTGTTCTCCACAGAAAACATCAAAGTATAGTGCACTACCTGGTATGAGCAGCCTTATACAGTATGTTGAGCATAAAGGAGACATGTTATTGAGAACAAACAAGGAGAAATTGTGCTCACCACTAATTTTTAAAACCATTAGGCGGGGTGCAATGAGGCTGTGACCACAAAATACAAATAGACAAATACAAGATCCTCTGCACTCGGCCCATTATCAATATATTTAAGACATTGAGACATTCTGTGCATACAGCTACTAAAAATGCCTTACCCTTTAAACAACAGGGATTGTTTTTCCATATATTGCAATATATTTAAGCTGGCCAACTACGTCAAAGTCATCCCAAATCAGGCCAGTCCTACGCTGAATTTCATCTGATTCATCAAGAATTCTATTGCTTTGTTATGCATTTTACAAAGGGACTAAGTTTTACCTGCAATTTACTCTGTGCTTTCAAAGTAAAACTCCCAATCATGGTTGCCCTTTTATTAGACACCAGTGGGATTACCTGACTATAGCTGGGAAAGGTGGGGGCTACAACAGAGAGCTGGTCACTGCTCCTGTATAACTGCAACAAACAAGGAGAAGTTGTGCTCACCACTCATTGCACCCCCGCCTAATGGTTTTAAAAATTAATGGTGAGCACAACTTCTCCTTGTTTGTTATAGTTATACTGGAGCAGTGACCAGCTCCTTGTTGTAGCCCCCACCTTTCCCAGCTATAGTCAGGTGATCCCACTGGTGTCTAATAAAAGGGCAACCAAGTTTGGGAGTTTTACTTTGAAAGCAGCGAGTAAGTTGCAGGTAAAACTTAGTCCCTTTGTAAAATGTATAATGAAGTAATGGAATTCTTAATGAATCAGATGAAAATTGAGAGTAGGACTGGCCAGATATGGGATGACTTTGACGTAGTTGGCCAGCTTAAATATATTGCAATATATGGACAAACAATCCCTGTTGTTTAAAGGGTAAGGCATTTTTTAGTAGCTGTATGCACAGAATGTCTCAATGTCTTAAATATATTGATAATGGGTCGAGTGCAGAGGATCTTGTATTTGTCTAGGTTATTGAGAACCTCAGAGTTCTGTATACTGTATACTAATACCACATAAGGATTGGTTACTATGCTTGTCATCAGGTTCGGACTGAGAATTAAAATAGGCCCTGGCATTTCAGGTACACAGAGGCCCAATCAGCCCACATAGAGGCCCAAACAGCCCCCACCAGCCCACTAAATACTGACTTTCTATGGGACCTTATAGCAGCCCCTCTGGCATTTGCCCTAACCCACATATTGCCATTCCGGGCCTGCTTGTAATAGGGGTTTATAGGGGTTTTTCAGGAGACTGTTTAGCTGAAAAGAAGAATTGGTGTGAAGTGCTGCAAACAAAAAATAGAGAAACATGATTAATTAATGTGCAATTTTTTTGTTTCCCTTGTTTCTGTAGTCCTGAATAAATAAGAATCTTTTAGCAGCATTATTGTTGCATGAAGTTCTGCTTTACATCCTCAGGAAATCAATCTATCTCTTTCACTAGTTGCCAGATTTTCCTGTAGCTCTGGAATATATTTTCTATTTAAATAAATTCCCATGTCCCGGTGAGCATTTTCATACCAGGATTTCTCCACTGCTCTGCAGGCCTCACAAGCTTGTGTACTATGCAGAGTTTATAGTTCCAGTGTTAGTGTTCATCAAACAACATAAAAATGTAACACTGCTGGTGGTGAAGCCTGTCGTCCTCCATTCTCAATAGGTGAACCACATAAGTAAACCTTTTTTTTTTCTATCTGTAAATTTGCTCTAAACAGCTCCCCAGATTAATGTACCTTAGTCCCTGCTGCAAGTCTGCTCTGGTTTCTGTGTTATCAGCAGCTTGTTTCCTCTTCTTCCTGGTGCAGAGTGAAGCCCCGCCCCTTAGCTTTCTGAGCTGACCTTATCTCTCAGACTAGTCTTGGAGATCATTTGCATAATGTGACATAGCAGAGAGCAGTGTATTTAGCACCTTTTGCTTGGGGAAACTAGCTTACTAATGCACACACTGGCTCCCTCTTCCTCTCTATTGTGGAACAGCAGCAAAATGCACTGCTCAGTAAACTAAGGGGCTGGGCTTCACTCTGCACCAGGAAGAAGGGGAAACAAGCTGCTGATAACACAGAAACCAGAGCAGACTTGCAGCAGGGACTAAGGTACATTAATCTGGGGGGCTGTTTAGAGCAAATTTACAGAGAGATAAAGAAAAACATTTACTTTTCCTTTAAGGAAAGAAGGTTTTATCACATTTAGAAAAGGTTATTTTACAAAATGTGATGGTTTGTGAGTTGGCGGTATGAAGGAAAAACACAAGTATTACATTCAATAATTTGTGATTGCAAGGGCTGAAATCAGTGTTTTTAAGTCTCACTCATTGAGTAACCAAGTAACTAAATCCAAATTAACAAAAAAAATGTTGTTGCTGATTCAAAGTCTCAAAAACTCTTTTCTTGGTAACGTAGACAATAATAAAACAATGTCAGTACATATATAATGGCATCAGGAGGTGCAGATGCAATGGAGTCTGGTTCCCCAGGGCAATTATCAATAGTGATTGGCGAATCTGGGGCGATTCGCTTTGGTAAATGTTTTGCAAATATCCTGAGAAATTCGCAAAATGGCGAAAAATTGGTGAAAATAGCGATATTGGAAAGTTCACGAAGAATTTGTGAAATTTCTAACTACTTCACTATAAATTAGTGAATTTCAAGCAATTTCACTATAAATTCTTGAATTTTGATCTATTTCACTAAATTCATGGAATTCAAACGTTTTCACTGAATTTCAAACGTTTTCACTAAAAATTCGTGAATTTCAAATGTTTTCACTATAAATTCACGACTTTCGAAAGTTTTCACGAAAAATTAGTTAAATTCGAACTACTTCACTATAAATTAGGGAATTTCAAGCAATTTCACTATAAATTTGTGAATTTTTAACTATTTCACAAAATTTGTGAAATTTGAACGTTTTCACTATAAATTCATGAATTTCAAACGTTTTCATTATAAATTCGTGAATTTCAAACGTTTTCACTATAAATTTGGGAAATTCTAAAGTTTTCACTATAAATTCATGAATTTCGAACGTTTTCAAGAAACATTTGTGACAATCGGAAATTGATGCCAGCGAATTTTCTCTGGTGAATTTTCATGGACATTTTGCAAATTTATTCACTGGCGGTGAATCATGGGAATTTGCAGCAAATTCGAGCTAGGCGAAAAAATTCGCCCATCACTAGTTATCAATATATAGAACTTGCATTATCACAAGGTCACATTATACTCACAAAGGGGGCAGATAAACTTCTTTGGGCCCATATTTTTGTCAGGATCGAGCCGCCCGGAGGCTTACCTTAGCTCCGGGCGGCGCGTCCTCTCTGTCCGGCGTCCAATCCACAATGGCGGCGCCCATAGCCGCCACATGGATAGCGGTGCCGGGTAGTGACGTCATCGCATCGCGCCTGATTATAGGACCATATTGCCTTGATCCTGGGTTTGTTTAGATCCTGTTCTAAGTACTTCTGATCCTGTTTTCCTGTATGTTTGACCATTGCCTGGACTTTGTTTATTTTACTTATCAATACAACCTTTTGCCTGGACTTTGATCTGTTTCCTGCTTGATCCTTGCCTGTGCTGTGTTATTGGACCCTTTAACCCCTAAGCTTCCTCCTTGGTCCACTACTTCCCCATGGCGCCTATACGGCCTACCCGTGACCATTTTACTGCTAATTAGTTTTTGCATGCTTTACAAAACCATGGAGTTTTAGTCACAAATGTATGATTATAAAATTGCTAAGCCATCATAAAATTGCCCCACATGTTAACCCTTGATTCTGGTGCCAGAAACACCATAGGAATATCAAGGACCACACAGGCATACAATTTTGAATACATATGCAATCTAACACTCACTCAGGTCAACTTACAGACACATCCACATGAAATAGATTAATTGCATTCAGCTTACTAAGACAATCAGACAATGCAGCATCAAACACACTCAAAGTCATCAATATATTGACAAAGGGCAAAAGATTTAGTAGAGTTGAAAAGCTGAGAGATATATATCAGTGCTTTTTTTTTTTTTTTACATTTTTTTCAACATTTCTTTATCAACTACCTCCCCCTCATTAATTTTATGGCCTTCTCTGAGTTAAAAAAAATGACCACATTTATTTAGAAAAATACATTTACCAATGGGACCTTTAATATTAGGGCTATTTTAAAGGGGACCTGTCATCCTTAAGAAATAATTCCAAATCTCTCTTTTTGTTGTAATTAAGCAAAATGTATTTCATTTAACTATAAAAAATGTTTTTATATGCTCTTGGTTTCCTCAGATTGGTTACCAGACAGTAACCAATCAATCACTTGTGGGGGGGGGGCACATGGGAAATAATTGTTGCTTTTGAATCTGAGCTGAATGCTGAGGATCAATTGCAAACTCACTGAATAGTTATGTCCCAGGTGGCCCCCCTTCAAGTCGCTGACTAACTCAGTTAGAAAGCTGAACAGGAAGTAGTGTTCTGGCTATTATGTTAGACATCCACTCACTCCAGCCTTTATACATTACATTTTTGGCTAACTAACTATATGAGAAACATTTTTTATTTTGCACAGCCTATCTATTTACCCAGTTTTTATTTTTACACTGAACCTTTCCTTTAAGGCTATCAGAAAATTTTTCTTTTATTTATTCAGCTCGTATGATATGTCTCAGACTGGAATATGAATGTATACCAATTTAAGAGGTTATAGAAAGTTGCTAGGAATCTAAGATGGACCCCCAACAGTTGTGCTCATAAGTTTACATACCTTGGCAGAATTAATAGGGTAGATTCATCAAAGAGTAAAGTTCCGCCACTAGAGGGAAATTCCGCAGCTCTCAATTAATTTCTATGGGATTTTGCAAGGCATATTCATCTATGGGTGAAGTGAAAGTGAGAATATGAATGATAACACACAAACTAACTCATGGTTAGTGGTTGGCTGCAGCCATTTATTGTCAAACAACTGTGTTTATTCTTTTTAAATCATAATCACTACACAAAGTACCCAAATGACCCTGATCAAAAGTTTACATAGACCAGTTTTAAATACAGTGTATTGCCTTCTGACTTGTCTTGACGTCTTTTGTGGTAGTTGTGAATGAGGCTCTTCATCTTCTCAGATGGTAAAGCTGCCCATTCTTCCTGGCAAAAAGCCTCCAGTTCCCATAAATTCTTGGGTTGTCTTGCATGAACTGCATGTTTGAGGTCTCCCCAGAGTGGCTCAATGATGAGGTCAGGAGACTGAGATGGCCACTCCAAAACCTTCACTTTATTTTGCTGTAGCCAATGACAGGTCGACTTGGCCTTGTGCTTTGGATCATTGTCATGTTGGAATGTCCAAGTACGTCCCATGCGCAGCTTCTGGGCAGATGAGTTAAAATTTTCCTCCAGTGTTTTTTGTTTACCTGAAGTTATTTGTGGGTTTTTCCTTGCGTCCCAAACAATTTTTCTGGCAGTTGTGACTGAAAGTTTAGTTGGTCTACCTGACTACATTCAACAGAACCCCTAATTTTCCAATTCTTTATTAGAGTTTGAACACTGCTGATTGGCATTCTCAATTCCTTTGATATTTTCTTATATCCCTTTCCTGTTTTATAGAGTTAAACTACCTTTTAGTGCAGATCCTTTGATCCTTAGATCCATTTGCTTTCCCCATGACTTAGAATCCAAAAAACATCAGTGCAGCACTGGATGAAAGATGTAAGGGTCTGTCAGGAGTCCAGAACGTCATTGACCTTTTATAAACACCCACTAATTACAAGCAAACAGATCAGAGGTGAAGATGGTTACCTTTTATAGCCATTCTAAACCTTCTGTGTCAAGTTGTGTGCATGTTATCAGGCCAAATCACCAGGGTATGTAAACTTTTGATCAGGTTCAGTTGGTTAGTTTTTGTAGTGATTAGGATTTAAAAAGCGTAAACACAGTTGTTTGACAATAAATGGCTTCAGCCAACCACTAACCATGAGTGAAAGAAACGTTTGTGTTATCATTCATATTCTCTCAAATTCTGCCAGGGTATGTAAACTTATGAGCACAACTGTATATAAATACAAATATCTATATCTATACATATACAGTATATATATATATATACATATACAGTATATATATCTATACATATACAGTATATATATCTATACATATACAGTATATATATATATATACATATACAGTATATATATATATACATATACAGTATATATATATA
>CM044438.1:37772939-37793118 GCA_024363595.1 Xenopus borealis
ATATATACTTGATATTCATTTAATGACATATTTATATAGTACAATTAGGCATATACTGTGTATATACTGCTGAATGAGGCTGGCAGCCTTACAGCATTATGCCTACAGTACAACTTCTACTATATTAAAAAAAACATATCTTTGTAATACGTATATTATTTGTTATTGGGTTACTCAAAACCAAAGCAATAATGTACCTGCAAATCAGCAAAAATTCCTAATGTGCAATATATTTTATGGTGTAATCATTTGAGTAACAGTGCAATAATGAGATCAGTATAAGGAAACACTTGCTGGACAATGGATCTGCTTCTCTGGAGTATGGCAGTAATCCCTCTGCATTGCTCATTACACATGAATGAACAACATGAGTTTTTGGCAGACAGAAAGCACTGAAGCAGCAGTATGGCCAGATGCTTGCAGCTATTACCTTGGCAGGTGTTTTGTTGTTTTAAATCTCCAGTCAACAGAAAACAGAAGTTCCAGTCTGCAACTGCGCATTCCAAAGCTCTGCAGTGCAATTCCATGAGCCTGTCTGATTATTAGATGTGTGCAACGAAGCTGGACCTCCTGCTGCTTGCCATTTGCTGTACCTCCTCCATATATCTCAGAGGGTATAAATAAGTGAGGTCCAATGCACTGGCTTTTGTTGAATGACAGTTCCTATAATCTTGACAAGCACATGCAATAAGTTACATTTTAATAACAGCAGGTGGACAGTAGCTTGAGCCTTCTGATGTAACCCTTGTATATTACAGCATTGACCACTGAGCCCTGTTTGAGTAATAACTGACTATGCATTAAATGTGTATGATGGGACACAGCCGTACCTCAAATATACCGCACGTGAAACAAGGAACCCTGTGAATAGAATAATAATATTACTTGTTACATGCTGCTTTGAATACATTTTCGACATTTTATCAGCTTCTTGGTATGCTCTACATGTCATTTGTACACTACTGACCCCAGCACAGTTAGTGATATTTGTTGGCTCTGAACTATTTATTCTGCCCATTTTCTGTTTGTACAATGATATTATGGGAAATGTATCACTCATGGCACCCATGCCTTATTATTTCAGCTATGCTTTTATTCTCTGTTACCAGTGATGGATGTTCATGATTTCTCTCATGCTGTAGTATTGGCTTATCAAGGTGCCTCATCCTAGAGCAACCAATCAGTGTTTTGTTTTCTTCAAGCAGCTGCATGTAGTTCAATAAAAGCAAAATTTGGATTGGTTCCCCAGGTGCAAATGTGCCCAGTGGTAGGAAATGAGCATATTTTCTCATTCTAGACAGAATCTGGCTGTAAATATTTCCAATGGTAGCCAGTAGTTGCTGTAAAAGGAGTGTAGGAAAGCCTGGATATTAAGAAGTGACACGTTGTAACATCTGTCATTTAATATTTGTAGACCACAAAGAAGGATCAAGCCAGTCTCATCTATGCAGGGCCACCATAAGAAATCACAGGAACCTGTACAACAACATTTTCTGGCCCCCCTGGTCCATGCTCACCCCATTCTGGCCCCAAACCCCCGCCCAGATCCTGCCCACTTCACATCACAGTAAAAGGCCACAAAAACATCAGAGCTAAAACAGAAAACACCACAAAAACATTGGCGTTCAGTGGAATGTATCTTTGAAGGTCTTCTTTGACTGCATTGGTCAAGATTAGTAGATTTTGCGACTCAAGGGGGACTGACTAATCAGGCCTGGTACAGCTGTACCCACTGTGCCCCCCCGGTGGTGCCCCTGCATCTATTTAATATTTTTTTTTAAATGTTGCAGCTGTCTTTTATCTGACGTTGATGATTTCAGTGGGGATATTCTGGCCAGTTGCTAAGGCAAAGCAAATGGAAAACGTTTTTTTTTCAAAATGCATCAGTTAATAGTACTGCTCCAGCAGAATTCTGCACTGAAATCCATTTCTCAAAAGAGCAAACAGATATTTCTTTTGTTCAATTTTGAAATCTGAAATGGGGCTAGACGTATTGTCAGTTTCCCAGCTGCCACAGTCATGTGATTTGTGCTCTGATACACTTCAGTCACTCTTTACTGCTGTACTGCAAGTTGGAGTGATATCAATCTCTCCCTCTTCCCCAGCAGCCTAACAACAGAACAATGGGAAGGTAACCAGATAACAGCTCCCTAACACAAGATAACAGCTGCCTGGTAGATCTAAGAACAGCACTCAATAGTAAAACCGATGTCCCACTGTGATGGATTCAGTTACATTAAGTAGGAGAAACAACAGCCTGCCAGAAAGTAGTTCCATCCTCAAGTGCTGGCACAAGTCACATGACTGGGGGCAGCTGGGAAACTGACAGTTTGTCTAGCCCCATGTCAGATTTCAAAATTGAATATAAAAAACTGTTTTCTCTTTAGAGAAATGGATTTCAGTGAAAAAGTGCACTGTACAGTGGGCAGCTCATGCAATATGTACAGTATATTTCACACTTACATACATTTATAACCCTGCTTGTTTACCTTGCAATTCCTGAATGACAGAATATTGTATTAAAGAGCACCAAGCTCCAACCAATATTGCTTCCAGGTTAAATGTAATGTTATTGCATTATAGGGGAGAAAAACGAAGTAAACCTTCATGTACTATAAGGCAGGGTATGAGGGGGGTATTGGGTGAATCATTGACTCTTCACCTCTTCAATACTCAAAGGGACTTTTTTGCAGCATGTGTAATTACAAACAAAGCTGGATTTACAGCTCAGTGCCATCACCTTTTAACTTAACATAACCCTCTGTCTCTTTTCCTATTAAGCTAAATGATTTTTTTCTGCACAGAAGCACATTAACAATGTCCATTTATATTAAAACCATCCAAAACCTCTTGTATTTTAGAAAATAACGATTTATGAGAGGACTACCTAACAGCATAGACAAACCTGGGTTAAAAAGGCAAGTTACATTAGCAGAAAAAAAACACTTAAAGGAGAAGGAAACCCTAAAAATGAATAGGACTACAAATGCCAAATTTTATATAATTAACTTATTGCGCCGGCCTAAAGTTTCAGCTTGTCAATAGCAGCAACGATTCAGGACTTCAAACTTGTCACAGGGGGTCACCATCTTGGAAAGTGTCTGTGACACTCACATACTCTGAGCTCTGGGGGCTCTGAGCAGCTGTTGAGAAGCTAAGCTTAGGGGTTGTCACTAATTATCCAGCAGAATTGTAGGTTGGTCTGTAATATAAGCTGATGCTACAGGGCTGATTATTAAAGTCTGATGCAAATTGCACTGGTTTCTGTGCTGCCATGTAGTAATTATCCATATGCTGTACATATTAACCAGTGCTAGACTTACAATTAATAGGGAGATTAGAAAATCTTTTAAATTCTTCCCCTGCTTTTTGCTGTAGCAATCATGTACTGTAAATACAACAGTTTGCAATCTTGAAACCGAAACTGATTTTACCCTTAAGATCATGTCTAATAGTTTTTTATTAATGACTAATCAGCCTTATATTGTGACTATATTTCTATTCTGTATATTGTGTGTCGGTCCCTAAGCTCAGTAAGTGACAACAGCACAGAGCATGTGAATCAGTGAATCAGCAGAAAAGAAGATGGGGAGCTACTGGGGCATCTTTGGAGACACAGATCTCTCAACTAATCACTGTGCTACAGTGGTATTGTCTTCTATCTGCTTTCACTTCTTTCACTTTCCTCTTGTTCTCCATATGTATAATACCAGTTATTCATTTTCATCTTTATAACCATATATAGAAACTATATTTGAAAGATATTACATACCTCCCAACTGTCCCGTTTTTTGCAGAAAAGTCCTAGTTTCTTGACAAAATGTCCAGGGTTTCTCTTTGATCAAAAACGTTTCTAAAACATAATTAAATAAGAGGCTTTTTGGCAATGGGTCAAGAATATTCAGCCACTGCATACTCAATTGTAACTATTTAAGATAAGCTGGTTTCTTGGGAGAAAACGAGATGTGCAGCTTAAATGAAAATTCACCTTTATTAAGAAAACTCTAATAAAGAATGACCCTAAAACCCACATAAATGTGTTCAGACTTTCCATAACCAGCCAGGGGCTAGAGTCCTGTGCGGGTCCATTTTTTGTGACCCGTACCCGCAACCTGCAAACCACAACCCGGACTCACGACACGCATTCTTACCAGCCTGGACCCACTACCAGACCCCGACCCACAAGTACCTTATCTGCAACCCGGACCCGCTGACCATCAAGAATCAGGAAGTGTTGTCATGTTGCCAATCAAGAATCAGGAAGTGCTGTCATTGTAACCGGAAGTGACATCATCGGAAGTAGGCATGATCAGAAAAAAATTGTAAAAATCACTATTGAGAAGACCCGCAGCCCAACCTGTCTATACGTCTATACCTGCACCTATAACTTCTGCCCGCAACCCACAAGCTACCGCAGGTTTTTGTGGGTAATCCTGGTTAGTATTTAGGGGGTGTGGCCACAAAATAAGCATGTTCAAAATATTTTCACTGCGTTACATGCCACACAACTTTTTGTATGATTTTTATTTATTGTCACTTAGTGGCAAATCACCCAGTGTGTTCGTTAATCAGATAAATGGGCATGTTGTCTTTTTTGCACTTTTTCAATATGGAATTTGCATTTCGCACCATTCAAAATGTGCAAGCCATGAGTGTTGGTGGAGTCCTGCTTTTTGCTTTCTTTTTCTCCTGCCCTTGCACCTACTCCATCATCAGTTACCTATAGCTTCCAAACTTACTTGTTTTTATGGTAAATGGGAACCTGAGTATTTTGCCCATGGCTGGAAAGGTGAATCTCTATGATCTTCAGGTAATAGTTGCTTGTGTGTGCCAAAAACATCATGTTCCATTAATGGAAACTGAGAAAGAGAAAACTCCCAGTCATTACCAAAGCCATTTGATACAAAAGAGATTAGATTTTTAAAAAACAAACATAACACAAAATAATAATAGTCCCCCTTTTATTAAAGCACATTTAGTAGAATATACCAACAGTTGAACATAAACAGTGACACCATTTTTCTTCATGCCAACATTCAAAAAGCAACCCAGGATAAAAGAACATGGTGCAATAATCATATGCAGAAGAAGGATAACTGATCTACAGATGCAGTCACTTGGATTTGTAAGTTAAATGCGTCGTGACACAGGGCTAATTGAAGAAACTGTGTTATCCCAAGTTATCTTAACTCATTTAATGCATTTAACCTTTTCATTAGCATACCAAAGCCCCATTGTTTTCAATGGTGAACTCTTTAACTGGATGGGATGCTGTGACACAATATTCTGTGCTAAGTGGGATAAATGAGATAGATGAGTTAAGTCACGACGCATTTAATACACAATCCAAAGTGACTGCATCTGTATCATACTAGATGAAGCAAGGTTTTGTCTTACGTTGTAATCCCCATTACACAACAAATCTGTAGTGTTTAACTATTTGCCAGTTTATCTGGGCAAAGGGTAAAAAAAGACAGCAGCTGAGGCACTGGGAAAGGCATAATGTAAACTCATTATTGATAAAAATAACGTGCCTTTAAAACAAATCTCTCAATTATAATGTAAATATAACCGCACAGAGCTTTTGCTTGATCTGTGCCGAGCGTGGGACTAGGAAAGCTGGTGCTGTGTCATACAAAGTGCACTTTTTGTCACTAATCATAAACACAGAGCTGTAACATGATCAAGTATTATTCACTCTCAGCAGTACATTATTTATAGTTTTGTTACAAACATCAGACATACATCTGCTAAATGGAGCCCGTTGGAGTGTGTTTTAAAACAAGCTTGCCTTATATTACAGGGTGCATATTAATAATAATTGCAAGAACATATGCATTTCCCGGCCTCTAACATTTGTGTGCTAGCAGAATCAAAGTGGCACAGAATCAATGAAGACTCCCACACTAAATTACCAAGCACCCAAACAGATCGTTGTTATGGTGCTTGGAAAATTAAATAAACACAATTTTAATTGATCATACAAATGTAAAAAAAAGGGGGGGGGAAATAACCTTTTAAGTAAGTTGTTCTAAAGAAATGTGTGATTAATAATTTTAATGAACAGTGCTAATATCACCCTGAATAATTTCTGTACTCTCTGTTGCTGTTTCATTCATCTGTTTCATTGCATGGAAGATTCTCCAATTAGGATAGTATATTTTCACTGCAAATTCACTAAAGCGGTGAAAAAACGCTAGCGTTGCTTTCGCTAACGTTCTCCGCACTTCGACAGGCGAATTTTCACCAGGGCTACGCTAATTCACTGCGAAGTTACACTCAGTTTTTTTTCAAACTCCTATCTATTGTATTGAACTTCGCCAGGTCTGACCTGTCGAATTAACGTCTAGCGTAAGTGGTAACGTTCAGTAAAATGGTCATCTTAGTGAATTTGCGTAATACGATCCTTCATCAGTGCGCAACTTCGCCTGGCGTTAGGGTGCAAAGTTGCGTTAGTCTATCTACTTCGCTAGTGAAAATTCGCCAGAGTCAGTGTTAGTGAGTTTGCGAAGTTACGAAATGACGTCACGCTGGCGAATTTTCGCTAGCGCTAGCCACTTTGCCATTTAGTGAATTTACCCTTTGTGTGTGAGCATCACAAGGATCCTATATACAGTAGACCTCAAATAAGAAATATCCAGGGGAAAAAGAATGGTCACTGTTGGCACCAATGATTGATATCTACACATACCTAAGGAGCACCCCCTTTAAAAACCATTGATTTACATATCAAAACAGACTACAGTAGAAAATGTGATACCATCAGATCTAACAACGTTTTGAGATGATTTGGGGTATTCATTAGGTGAGTCCTTCATTATTCATGGTGAGTTTTTTGTGCATTATGCCCAATGTCTCCAATACCAGTTAACATTTGTATACATTGGACACATCTTTTTGACTGCACTAATATATACATTGGACATTTACACAGATATTACGAGTATAATGCTTTCATCTCACCTCAGAAATGCTGTTTTCTAGTGGAAACATGATAAAAAGAAAACATTTAGACAGAATGAAGTACTCTAAAATGGAGAAACGGAGGGCTTGTCAGTTACAGCCATGATGCTTTAGTTCAGGCACTGGAAACTCTTACAACAGACCAACATTTAACCCTTAGCTGATGCCTTCAAGGAAAATATAAATCAAACTCCCCAGACCCCAAATTTGGCCATGTCTGTTACAGAGAGGCTGGCATTGATTCCAAGGCTCTCATTTTTAATGTCCACCAAAAAATTATTATATAACACAAAATATACAAACAGAGCCCCCCCCCACCCAGTGACCATGGCTTGACCTTTTCTCCATTGCTTAGAATAGTGCGTTTTGCCCTTCCACTGCTGGAGATGACTGCAATGCACTGAAAGCACAGAAGAAGGGTTAATGTGTCACACATCACATTGCATCAAAGTGGAATCGATGAGCTTCTTGTCTTTTCTCCCTGTCATCTGCTTTCTGAAATATTCAAACACACATGATTTCATTAAATTACATTCAACATAATAAAGACATTTAAGATTTCAAACCAAGGGTTCTTTTAAGTCAAACATCCGAGAACTGCTAATAGTCCAAGGTGATAATGATAATAATTTCACTGGAAGTATTAATGAGCCTTGACGTTCCATTTTTAATGGTTGAACAAGCCACTCCACACTAAGGAGGCAAGGAAACTACATCAAATGCAGCTTAGACTGTTGAATGGTACAGTTTGCATATGTCGGAAAACCACTGCTCTTCTTGTAGCACCTCGCCCTCCATTCTACATTATTGTATTATCTAATTTCGCATGTAAAGAATAGGCTCTAACAAGTTGAACTTTATCCAGATTTGACCTTCATGATTGCGAAACAGAAACCCACAAACACATCAGAAAAAGGAATGCCTTTTTTTGCATCTTGAGAGATCAAAGCAGCGGCTTACAGAAATGTAAGTTGGAAATTTGATCTTCCCATGTTTGTGAAGGCCAACAGATGGAAATCCACGTGTATGTGTAAAATCTTTAAATTCAATAAATACTGTATATTACCCTAAAGAGAAAATGATTATTTTCAAAAGATTTTGTAATTCCTATAGAGGAGTAATCATCTAGATGCCTAATAGATGAGTATGGAGTTCGGGTATGCACACTGTCAAGTCTGGTGGAAGAAAAATAATGGCCTGGGGTTTTTTATGTACTATTTAGGGCAGAAGTTTTTGTTCAGATAAAAGCAAATCTGCTACATGATACAATGATATTCTAGATACTACTTCCTACTCTGGTAATAGTTGGAGGAAACCATACATATCGGTATGCACACTCTAATAATTAAGACATTAACCAAAGGGTATATGCATAAAAAAATCTTTACTGAATATATTCAAAATACAATACAATGTCACATAAACAGTGTATATGCAGTTCAATATACAACCATTTTAAATAAGAGTATACATACCCTCAAGGAGAACAAATGAATATGTGGCAAATAGGTTAACCTACAAGCAGCGGGAAGCAGGGGAATCCCCTTGATAAAGGCCTTGGGCCAAAACGTTGGGGCTTTCTCACTAGTGGCTTGTGTATCCGCTGCTTGTAGGTTAACCTATTTGCCACATATTCATTTGTTCTCCTTGAGGGTATGTATACTCTTATTTAAAACGGTTGTATATTGAACTGCATATACACTGTTTATGTGATATTGTATTGTATTTTGAATATATTCAGTAAAGATTTTTTTATGCATATACCCTTTGGTTAATGTCTTAATTATTAGAGTGTGCATACCCATATGTATGGATTGTATGGTTTGGGGGATTGTAGTAGGTACACCCCTGGGTTTTGGCACCTCTATAAAATTTATAGTATTATATTTAATTGCAATTTAGTAGTGTGACTAGGAGTGCCCTCCATTTATGTATATTTCAATAGTTGGAGGAAAGCCTTTTCACAAAGGGCGGATTGTATAAACCGGCTTTCTGAGATGGATTGGAGGAACTTGATGGTACCAAAGGCTTAAAGGGAAACTGTCATGGGAAAAAAATCTTTTTTTTCAAAACACATCAGTTAATAGTGCTGCTCCAGTAGACTTCTGCACTGAAATCCATTTCTCAAAAGATTTTTTTATATTCAGTTTTGAAATCTGACATGGGGCTAGACATATTGTCAATTTCCCAGCTGCTCCCGATCATGTGACTTGTGCCAGTACTTTAGGAGGGATCTACTTCTGGCAGGCTGTTGTTTTTCCTTCTCAATGTAATTGAATAGTACGCAGTGGGGACAAGGGTTTTTACTATTGAGTGCTGTACTTAGATCTTCCAGGCAGCTGTTATCTTGTGTTAAGGAGCTGTTATCAGGTTACCTTCCCATTGTTCTGTTGTTAGGCTTCTGGTGGGAAAAGGGAGGGGGTGATATCACTCCAACTTGCAGTACAGCAGTAAAGAGTGACTGAAGTTTATCAGAACACAAGTCACATGACTTGGGGCAGCTGGAAAATTAACAAAATGTCTAGCCCCATGTCAGATTTCAAAATTAAATATAAAAAATCTGTTTGCTCTTTTGGGAAATGGATTTCAATTCAGAATTCTGCTGGAGCAGCACTATTAACTGATGCATTTTTTCCCATGACAGTATCCCTTTAATGGAAAATCTCTCACAGAAGCCTTTGAATACTTAAATAGCAATTGTTAACTACAACATACTTTTAAAATATCCAGTGCGTTGCCTATTATTCAAAAGTAAATCTATAACTTAAAATCAATTGGTGTCTTGGAGTAATCTGATGTTATTGTTGGAGTCAGTGTTTACTAGTTGTAGAGAACCAAGCACAGGCACATGTTCTCCAAAAAGAAGGTTTTTCTTCATGTAATGTAAAGTTATAACTAAATAAAAACAGTCAGGGTGCAGTGGGTTTCATCAGCTCCAGGATAAAGTCAATGCCTTCTATAAATTTCTGAAGCACAGAGTGGCAGGAGCATTTTTGAGGCTTCACCTTGCCTCATGCAAAGTATATATCCACATCATCATCATCATCATCATCATCATTTATTTGTATAGCGCCGACAAGATACGCAGTGCTTTCCTTAGTTATAACAAACAGGGAATAAAAGTGGATAACAATCAAGGATTTACAAATACAATAGGATTAGAGGGCCCTACACATTAGAGTTTACAACTAAAGGTTAGGGTACAATTGAGACATTAGGGTTTCAGACACAATTTGTGATTTATGCTACAGCAGTGATTATTTAAGGTACATTGAATAAGCTTCTCTAAACAGGAGGGTCTTTAAGGAGCGTTTGAAAGTTTGGAAAGAAGGAGAAAGTCTGACAGCTCGAGGCAGAGAGTTCCAGAGAAAAGCAGAAGCCCGAGAGAAGTCTTGTAGACGAGAATGGGCAGAAGTGATTAGAGGAGAAGCGAGGCGAAGGTCAGAAGCAGAGCGAAGGTTGCGTGTAGGAGTGTATTTGGAGATCAGAGATGAAATATAGGGAGGGGCTTCATTGTTAAGGGCCTTGAATGTGAGGGTTAGTAATTTGAATTTGATTCTGAAGGAGTATATCCACATTCCTATTGCTCAAAGAACTAGTTCAATATCCCACATTGTTCACTCATACAACCACAATACAAAAAAAGATTGTTCTGTTCTGGAGGCAAAAGAGTGCCCCTCTTAAAATAACAATTAGGCTGAAACTTTAAATGATGCATGTGTGTATAAACCAACATAAATGTTGTTCATCACAGAACTTATCATTGGAAAAAGCAATACATTTTATTCTTCTCTGCTTTTTGCCAATAATAAGATCAATATTTTCACTTAATCCTTAAATCTGGACGGGCTATAACGATACACTTCGTCAGGCACATGACGTTCTATACATAGCAGTTGTAAATGTCAAGCATTTTTCCCAAATTATGTCAGAACCTGAGCTTAATAACTTGCGTATGGGTACATAATTATTTACCTATAATACATTTATTCAAAGGGAAACAAGTCGTTCCCTAAACTGCACAGGGTTGATAACATGCATTTACTGCTATCAAGCTCTACATCTACTTATGGAAAATTGTACATTTGCAAGAAATACAATATACTACTACTGTGGAAAAAAGATATGCCTGTGCATTTCATCAAATCTTCATTATCACATTTAGCTATTATCAGTACTTGTACGCATTTGATTGAATTTTGAGAAAGCCAAGTGCTAGGAAAATTGCAGCATAAGGAGCTGCATTCAAGTTGGGTGAAAATGAGCTGCCTTATAGATGACTGTGATGCCTGGAGCAGAGAGAATAAAGAACAATCAGCATGCTGAGAGTACAAACCAGGTTGCCGGAGAGGAAAAAAGCCAATCAATGAAGTAATTTGCAGGTGGAGTTTATTTTGCTGCTATAGAAATGAGAGCTGTGATGGGGCACTTGGAGGATAACTACTTGTAGTTTGACTATTGTTTGACTATACAGCTAAGTTTTTCTCAACACACACAGGAATAAAGGTATGTAATATTCAAACTATTGCAGAGATTCAGGAAGGAAAGTCACAAGTGAGCGATCCTCTTATTAAACTTCTCCTTTCTTTGCACAATAGTTAAAAAAGTCATCTTTTATATTGTGGTACAGCTTTTCCCTCTACAGGTATAGAACCCGTTATCCAGAAAGTTGTGAATTATGGAAAGGTTTTTTTAATCCAAATTTTTTAAAGAGATTTCTTTCTTCTTTGTAATAATAATAAAACAGCAGTGTGTACTTGATCCAAACTAAGATATAATTAATCCTTATTTGAAACAAAACCATCCTATTGGGATTATTTAAGGTTTAAATGATTTTCTAGTAGACATAAGGTATGAAGATCCAAATTAAAGAAACACATTATATGGAAAACACCAGGTCCCAAACATTCTGGAAGTAATATAACTAGATATTATTGGGCAACAAAGCAAATTATTTTCAAGGCCCCCAAAATGTCTAGAGGTTTACTTGTTTTAGCAACATGTACTGAAATTATATACGAATTAGGGCCTCATGGGGCCCCTATACGCCTCTGAATTCTGGATTACAGGTCCATACATGTACTGGGCATGTGTTTGAATTGTAAGAAAGCAGAAGAGGATGGCCCAGTTGCGTTTCGCTAAAAAGAACTCCAGGTCTGTGCAGTTTTCTGCTGATAGGAGATGTGTCTCGGGTATCAGGTAAGTGAATACAAGTAATGGGAGGGGGGGTTCCTCACTTTTGATTTTTGTTGACATTTATTCTCCTTTAAAATTAATCTTAGCAGGAATGAGCTTCTTTACTAATAAATTAAATAATTGACAAAGAGAAAAATAATTCTGTCAAAAAGCAACATTTCTTACTGAGAATAAATAAATAAAATGGACTTCTGATAAATCATCTCCTAAATCTCATGTGTGTAGTGACTGAAATGAATACAAACGGTCACTTCGCATTTTCTTGCCAAGGGAGGGTTTGTCCCCTTTGAAACATGGAATTCACTGCACAAGTCAGTCTGTGGCTTAAATGAAAGGCAAAGTGCCAGAAACTTCAGTTGTGCTGTTACTATAACAAAACTGTCAGATGGTGATGTATATGGGGTGCCGTTTGTCCCAAATACATTCTGTATACAAAACTATCCCTGATACACAGAACGAATGACTCTCATGGTATATTACTATTTCTGACCATATACACAGATAAAAAATATACAAAAGACTTATTTCTATTAAAGAATGAAAACAAAATATTATTAGTGCACAAAAGGATGTCATTATATTACAAACTCCATTATGTACATTTTAACAATGAATCTGTCTCACAAATATATAACCTCCATGTAACAGACACACTTATATGCAAAGTTACTTACAGAATGAATTATGTAAAAAAAAACTTGTACAGAATATATAATAGTGTAAGTAACTAGTGCATGCCAAGCTAGATTTGAATGACAAAATAGATATTTGTCACAGAAAGCAAGATTTTATAGTACAGGATTCATTCTTTCGACAAAATTAAAGTTTTGTTTCACAAAACAGATAAAATAACCATTCTGTGAAGCGATACTGTTAGTTACTTTCCTGAACCAATAAGAACAAAGCTTACTGGCCTGCTTGTGTGGCCATTTTGGTTAAGGGCATTCCTGCTGCTTTGCCATTGTCTTATGATTCATATTCCTGTTCCTGTTTCTCTCTTCCTGTCTAAACTAAGAGGAAAAATGAAGCAGCCACACCCAGCTGTCATTTTGTAATAAATATAGTGTGCTTGTGTGAGTGCTTTACCTGAACTAGCACACACAATCATTGAATCCACTAGCAGCCAGTTTGTCTGACAGTTTATTATCTTGCAGCCTAACTGTAACATCATTATAATAGGCCTAATATCCCTTCAATGAGTCACTTATACATTGTGTATATGATGTTAGGCTCTAGTGTCTCCTCCTAGCTCTAATCTTGCACCACTTAGCTTTTAGCTCTCTCTTAATAATCTGCTTAGTTATAGTTCTACTACTACATAATAGGTTTAGCCAAAATGTGGGACTGATCACATACCTCCTAACTGTCCTGTTTTTAGAGGGACAGTCCCTCTTTTAATAGCTCAACCCCCAGTCCCGCATTTGTACTCTCTCTGCACTGAACAGCCAGAAAAAGAAACAAAGTTTGTAACTTCATTGGCTTTTGGCAGAAAGCCCAGAACAGCTACCAGGTGCAACTTTTTTTTTACTTTTTATAATTTTGAGATAATCAGATCTCTCTTGGGAGAAGTTAGACTTACAGCTTAAAGGGCAATTCACCTGTATAAAGGACCCCTTTAGTTTGCACACAGTACTCAGGAGTGGCTGCACATAAGTCCTATACACATGATCACTCCCACATTTTGGCTAAACCTATTATGTAGTAGTTGCACTACAGCTAACTATGAGACTATGCACATCACTCCCATGTCTGTGGCTAATAGGGATGGGTGAATTTGACCCATTTCGTCAAACATTTGCCACTGGCAAAATTTTGGCAACTCTCATTAAAGTCTTTTTTTTTTGGCATGCAACGCTATTCAACTCTATGGGCATCATTTCCGTGGTAAAACAAGGCGAAAAGATTCACCCATCCCTAGTGGCTAAAACTTATAATGTAGTAGTTGAACTACAGCTATGAAAGTACTCATAAGACCAACTAATCATACTATACAGAATGTGTGTGCCCATGATCAGTCCTATATCTCTGGCTAAATCTATTATGTAGTAGTAGAACTATAGCTAAACAGATTATTAAGAGAGAGCTAAAAGCTAATTAGTGCAAGATTAGAGCTAGGAGGAGACACTAGAGCCTAACATCATGTACACAAAGTGACTCATTGAAGGGATATTAGGCCTATTATAATGATGTTACAGTTAGGCTGCAAGATAATAGTGAGCATGTTTACTAACATTGGACATAAATATCTGGAGAGATTTCTGGAGATGTTGCCCATAGAAACCAATACGTTTTCTAACTTAAAGTGGCTGTTTAAATGTAATTGTTGATTGGTTGCCACCCAGCCGGTATTTTACCGGCCTAGCCGGTAAAATACCTGCAAGGTTCGGGGCCGGTATTACAAATTTACCGTCAATGTAGTTGCCGGTAATTTGTAATACCCTTACAAAAAGCCCTCGGCCCTTCACTTTAAACGTGTTTGTTCCCCGACGCTGCAGTGGCTCTGCCCCTTAAGCGTCACAGCCCGCCCCTTTTGCATGTCATTTCCATGACTCCGCCTCCTTTGCGTCACTCCCTGTGCCTTTTATGTCGCTCCCCGCCCCTTTTTTTCCACCCCCCAGCACTAGCCGGTATTTTTTTTTTTTTTAAAAGGTGGCAACCCTATGGGCAACAGCTCCATAAATGTCTCCAGTTATTTATCATTGTTAGTAAACATACCCCCAGCATGCTAGTGGATTAAATGATTGTGCTGTGTTAGTTCAGGTAAAGCACACTACATGTATTATTACATGGCAGGTGAGTGTTGATGCTTCATGTTCCCTCTCAGCTTAGACAGGAAGAGGGAAACAGGAACAGGAAGAGGAATCATAAGACAATGGTAAAACAGCAGGAATGCCCTTAACCAAAATGGCCACACAAGCAGCCCAATAAGCTTTGTTCTTATTGGTTCAGTAAAGTAACTGACAGTATTGCTTCACAGAATGGTTATTTTATCTGTTTTGTGTTACAAAACTTAAATTTTGTCGAAAGAATGAATTCTGTACTATAAATTCTTGCTTTCTGTCACAAATATCTATTTTGTCATTCAAATCTAGCTTAGCATGCACTAGTTACTTACACTATTATATATTCTGTACAAGTTTTTTTTTTTTACATAATTCGTTCTGTAAGTAACTTTGCATATAAGTGTGTCTGTTACATGGAGGTTATATATTTGTGAGACAGATTAATTATTAAAATGTACAGAATGAGTTTGTAATATAATGACATCCTTTTGTGCACTAATAATATTTTGTTCTCGTTCTTTAATAGAAATAAGTCTTTTGTATATTTTTTATCTGTGTATATGGTCAGAAATAGTTATATACTGTGAGAGTCATTCATTCTGTGTATCAGGGATAGTTTTGTATACAGAATGTATTTGGAACAAACGGCACCCCATAGATGTAAAGCAGAAACTCTGTAACAGTGACTTTTGTTTACAAGTAGGTTGTGTCTATCTATCCAGCTAGTGAGCTTCCATTTGTGCTAACTGTTCCATTCTTCAGGACGCAGTTTGTTTATGTTTAACACATGTTGCCATGAATTATGAGACCGTTTTATCTCAAAATAATAACAATTCAATTTTGCTGTATTTGTGACCAATGCACCTACCATTCAGGCATGGACTATTTCACTGTCTGGAACATCAGCTGGCTCTTTAGAAGTTTCAAAACTACCCCGTGAGAGTGCTGATTGCCACACACAGACTCCTTAGTTTAAATGGAATATTAGACTTACCTTCTCCTGCCAGTGTAGGATGCCAATTATCACCAAGATGAAAACACAGACACCAATTAGGGCGATGGCTGTCAAGAACACAATGCTACTAGGGGTCAGGTACAGCTTGGCACTCCAGCTGGGGGGTAAGAATAGGGAGAAAAATGTAAACAAATACAAATATACATATAAAATGAATGTTTGCAGCTTACTTGTATAACAGTAAGGGCTCTTCCAGACGAGGAGATTGCAGGGAGATTTGTTGCCTGACAAATCGCCGCGTTTTTGGGGCAACAAATCTCCCTGAATCTCTTCCCCCAGTCTTGCGCCCGCTAAAGTTGCCTGCGCCTATTCACACGCGGCGGGGTGCTTTCGAAAATCGCTCGCAAATTGCGGGAAGAGATTCAATGAGATTTGTTGCCCCAAAAACGCGGTGATTTGTCACAGGCAACAAATCTCCCTGCAATCTCCTCGTCTGGAAGAGCCCTAAGTCTCAATTAAAAACAAAACAAGAAAGTGCAAGAATCAGTGCCAATGCATGTTTAATTCTATTGAGGTACTTGTGTCTATACATGCTCCTAGCAACCTGCACCACCCTTCAGCCTGCCCTGAGGAACTGATTGCATGTCTATGCATGCTAGGGATACCTAGAACTACTGGCAGCCTGGATCTGATGCAAATTCCAGGGCTCCCTTAAAGTGCTGTATTCATGGACTCACGCAAAATACATTAGAGGCTAATGATTTTATTGATGGCATTACTGATTTGCAACCAACATTTTTACTTGCATCAGTATTTGTAAATGGGTCCTAGTGGATTTCTCTGCTTATCAAATGCACTTTGAATCAGAAATCTATGTACAATGCTCCACAACAATATCAAACTGTGTCTAACAATATAAAAGAACCTTAAAATGTAATGGCAGAAACTGGTGGTATAATATTGCCACATAAAATCCAAATAAACAGCCTCATGAGTATATAGAGCTCCATGGGTTCTTTTCTGTAACGAATATATCTTGCACAGATTTATACTGTTTTCTGTAAGTGACCTGCTGTGCCTGTGTCTGGTTAGCAATGTTGAAAGACGCTAGCAGATGAAATACAGTAAAGCCACTCCTCCCCTACAATGTTTCATACAGGGGAAAATGTTGATGATGAATTTGAAAGGCTTGATTAATGAAGGGCCCATTTTGTGTTGCAGCATAAGCCTTAAAAATGTCAGTGCCACTTTCAGTACTTAAATATTTTTTCTACAATCAATTGTGCAAAAAATTGGAAAACCAGGCAGGCAGTTTTAACCAGAGTAGAACTTCTGAAAAATGGGCTTTCCAGGTGAAAACCAAGCAAATGGTAACCCTATCATAATTTATGGTTACAGAAATATTTCAGACTATGCAGTGCACAGATGCTAGTGATGTAATTTTAAAGGAGACATACAGTGTGAAAAATAAGAACGTGTCTGGAACTCTTTTAAAATATATAAAATATGTGTTTGGGGCCAGCTATCTGTTGCACTTCCTGCTGCCTCCATTCCCAGGCTTAGCAGGAGAACCAGGGGCACTCAGCAATCTCAATTGCAGCTAGGCTGACCTGATAAGCCTGCTATTGTTTATGTAACTGCATGGTTACATAGGTCATAGATCATAGGTCTCCCTGGGCTTTTGTGGATTTCCTTTGCCTTACCAAACTTCCTCTCACATTCCAAAAACATATAGGCAGGCTCACTGGCATATGATAAAATTGACCTTAGTATGTGTGTTCTGTGTGAACATAAAATGGAACTTGGATTGTAAACTCTCCTGCGTTGTAATGCATACATTGTCTTGGTAAAAAATAATAATACATAATAATAAAATTAAAAAAGGAAAGGGCACTGCTCTAAACTATGCTGCCTATCCAGAACCTTGCAGGCACCTTCATCTGCCATAGCAAATATCTCTCAGGGATTACATGAAAGACATCATGCATTGCATTTGCAGAAAGCAATCTTTTAAATATGTTCTGTGCTGTCTGTGAGCAGAACGAAAATCTAGCATGAGAAAAAGTGTTTGAACGAAATTCAAAATGGTCATACAAATGACACTGCTAATAATGCTGGGGTTGCATAACTGTACTTTTTTTTGCTGCAATGGTTTTCATTTCTATGTTTAGTTTTCTGCTGCAAGATACACAGAATAGCACCAGATAAAACAGTATGCACTGGGATTACAGTCAGTCCACTTTGTTCTTCCATATTCTAGATCACAAGCTTCCCCAAAGGCTGATAAATGAGTAATTCTGTCAGATCCATCCCTGCTCCTTCCCTAATCACCTGAAAGCTAAAGAAAATATCCTAAAAACACTCAGAGTTGGGGTGAGTCTGCTGACAGCTCTGGAAATTCACTGTTAGACACAGGGAGCAATGACCTACATCTAATCTACGGCCTATCAATATTTAATGTTGGAAATATTGACCACGATTGAAGTGTTGTAGCTTACATTTTACTAAGGGATGAGACTTTCAGCATAACAAGGGGTGGAATGGGATCTAATACAGAATGACAAGGGATCATTTACTTTTGCTCCAGGTGTACATGTCCCTTAGACCATATGTTCATACAAGCTGTGCCTCTGGCAATGGTTAAGGCAGTTTATGTTCTTCACCTTTTGCTAGATTGCAAATGCAGCACAAGGTGAAGCAGTTAGTAAGTGCAGGACTCTCCTGTGCCTTGTGCATGATGGATTAACCATGATTCCATGTCTGAATGACGAGTAAGCTTGAGGGTTGCTAAGGACATGCTACCTATTAAAAACATGCAAAGAGATTGCGCCTCTGGGTTGCTCCTGTGTGACCATTTGCAAAGTGCTAAAAATCAGCCAATTTTGCACTTTTTTTTACTGTCATACTTTCAGTACACTGTATTTCCTTACATGCTGGTATCAGATCAGTATCTAACTTCCATATTGTGAACTTATGTATTGACAAATATAGACAAGGATTTTATTCACTGTTAATACTTCTAATATTCTAGCATCAGAACAGCAAAAAGTCTGCCGAAACACCTACCCTGTATAGTCTTATCACTGTCATTGACATTCTGCAGCTAAACCTGCCATCATTTAACATCAGATACAATATCCTTAGCTTTTACAGATTTAATTCAGATATTGTAGCATATGCTAAACTCAGAATGATAATAATAAACATGAATGAGTCTCTGCCACAATGTTCTCTCCCTAGACCTGGGGTCCCCAACCTTTTTCATTCATGAGCCAAATCTAGATGTAAAAAGAGCTGGGGAGCAACACAAGCATGAAATATGTTCTAGAATGCCATATAAGGGCCTATGTGGACCGGCAGCCTAGAAAAAGATTTATTGTTTGTATATTTCATTTTCTTGGTAATTTCTTTTTTTTCTTTGTATTTGCTTTTTTTCTGTATGTTTTTATTATTGCTAGTTTTTTTCAAAAAACTTCTAGACTACAGGAGGCTCTGTTTGGCAGTACCCCTGGTCTCCATATAACCAAAACATGCTTCTAAACCAGGAATTCCAAAATAAGCACCTGCTTTGGGGCCACTGGGAGCAACATCCAAGTGGTTGGTGAGCAATATGTTTCTCACAAGCCTCTGGTTGGGGAATACTACCCTGGACCCATCATAGGCTATAGTAATACAGGAGCTTGAAGGACTGAACAGACCATAAACTTTGCAAAGTGCTAAAAATATGCCAATTTTGCACTTCTTTTTTACTGTCATACTTTCAATACACTATATTTCCTTACATGCTACATGTGGGAACCACCGCTCTGTAAAGCCATATGTAAAGGTAACGTCATACAGCCTGTGACTAAACAGTTTTTGTTCATGGGTCACGCTCTTCCTACTTTCAAGTGTATGGCAATAGACTTCCAACAATTGGAAAGGGGAGGCAATCTTGCAAAGGACTTAAGGAGACACTTCCCTTGGGTTGTTTTGCATGGCCTAGCCATGATGGTGAGAGTAGGTTACCACCACTGACTGGATTTCCACCAGAGATACACAGGGCTTACTGCTTTCAATCTGTTACTTCTACCTCATGATAACTGACCTGTTTTGTGTTCTGCTCACCCAATTATGCACAGTAAGTGTTCATGTGTACAAACAAACTCTCTGCAGCATTGGCCCTCTATGGTTTTGGACAAAACTGAACTTCACATTTTTACAAAAACTGCTAAGATTGCCCCATTCCAGAGTGGATGGTCCACAGCAAAGAGGTAAGATGGCCTTGGGAAGTTCCCCAAAG
>CM044438.1:37793128-37806515 GCA_024363595.1 Xenopus borealis
GGGTGGCTGTGAACCAGAAAACTGATTATTAATTTTCTAGTTAAATACATATGACCATGCCAACTAGTTTTTCAACTCTCCATCAAACAAATCTGGCTGCAGAAAGAAAATGTTTCAGTCTTTAGCAAAGGTGGACCTGCTTGCATACAGTATGCAGTTGGAGTGTTGAGGGCAGACAAGAAGGAATACTAATGGTTTCATTCTAGGCAGAGAGCCAGCAAGAAGCTACACAATGATATCACTATCAGTTTTCAGGGCATCTATTGCTCCCCTAGTAAGAAGCATGGAACTGAGAAAAGTTGCCTGAATCATTTACCAGCCAACTTTCTAAAAATACTGAAGGATGGAACTGGGGCTTTAGTGCTCTTTTAACCTCCATCTTGTTAACTGCAAATTTAACCTAGCCAAAAAAGCCTTTTAAGATAGGTTTCCCTGCTGACAATTAAATTGCCTTCCATTGTGATTAAGAATTAGAGGCTAATTGCAAAAGTTTGGACTTAAGACTATGCCAAAACAACTTGGATTTGAAACAAACCACATGAACAAAATCAATATATACATATTAACAAAGATGCATTTGGAAAGATTGTATCAAGTTCCAGGAATGAACTGGCTGCTGGGGACATGAACAGCAGGAATTCAATTTATGGAACTGTTCTGTCTCCAGAAGAACCTGTGATGAATTTCCATTGTTGATCTCTCTGGTATTAAAAGAAAGGTTATTTTGTCAGCTGCAATATTAGATGCACTTTATAGGTTAATCAGTCTAAACACCTAATTTAGAAAGCAATTTTGCTTTATTTAAACCCATTTAGTCAAAGAATGATTATTGCTCTTCTCTATGAAGGAAATTTAAATATAAATAGATCTGCAAAGTGATTCCACAAAATAATAATAGTCTACAATCAAACATAATTAGAAATCACAATCAAAATATAGTCTGGATTTCCATCAGGAAACCATGTAAAAATGAAAAATGCCAGAAGAGTTACAAATCTGCAATTAGGGCAAAATCAATTCAGATTAGGGAAAATGTCATCTTTTTAATAATTTAATAGTAGATGGGCACTTTATTTGTATGTAAAGTAGGTGTTGTAGCTGCATGTCTTAGTAAACGCAACCATAAGCGTCTTTTGCACAAGTCCTCATGTTATTTTTTTAAAATAGGAAACACATGACTGATAAGCTGAATAGTCCATGCTTCCCAATAACTTTGCTCTGATCCCAAGCATCTTTTTTATTTTTGTTTTAAGAACACTTAATGCAATCAAGAAATTCATGTCTTCATTCTCCAGATACTGAAAAATGGCATTTAGTCCATCACTTCTATAGGCTTGACAAAGACAAACCATCTAGTTGCTAAAAGATCACCAGGTATTACAGTACTTGTTAATAATACTTTATCAGTAAGATTTTATTTGCTGTTCAGAGATGCTCTAACCGTTCAAACATTCAGTGAATAATATCTGCACTCTTCTTGAGGATTATACTGGATATCATTTTCTGTTTTCAGAATGTTAATGTATTTTATTGTTTGATAAATTGAATTTCTTTTCTTCCTATCATGTAATTGTAATTTCCTTTCTATTCATCACGAGTATTTATGCAGGCTGCTAGTGTCTCTACTACAGTACCTAGCGATCCAAAATACTATTTAAAAGGATTTTATTTCTAAAATACACTGGGGGTCATTTATCAACACTGGGCAAATTTGCCCATGGGTAGTTACCCATAGCAACCAATCAGATTGCCGCATTCATTGTTCTACTTGCAGCTGGCTTCAAAAAGCCAATCACTGATTGGTTGCTATAGGTAACTGCCCATGGGCAAATTTGCCCAGTGTTGATAAATGAACCCCACTACTGTTTACACTGCAAATAATTCACTCTAACATGTAAAATGTCATTCGTAACCCACAAGTGTATTTTGTTAGTTGTAATATTGGTGTGTCATTTTGCCTGGTCATGTGCGTTCAGAAAGAGCCAGTGCTGCACTATGGTATGGTTTTCAGGCACTATTCTCCTACTCAATGTAACTGAAGGTGTTGCAGTAGGACTTTCATTTTTACTGTTGATTGTTGTTCATATATCTACCAGGGAGATGTTATCTGGTTACTTTCACATTGTTCTGCTGATATTCTGCTGAGGGGATGGGAGGGAGGTGAATCACTCCAACTTGCAGTACAGCAGTAAAGAGTGACAACAGTATCAGAGCACAAGTCACATGAATGGGGGCACCTGGTAAACTGACAATATGTATAGCCCAATGTCAGCTTTCAAAATTAAATATAAAAAACAAATCAGTTTTCTCTTTTAGAAAAATGGATTTCAATGCAGCATTCTACTGTAGCAGCACTACCAACTGATGCATTTTAAAAAAAACATGTTTTCTCATGACAGTATCCCTTTAAAGTGGACCTATCACCCACTGAAAAAAATCTGTATAGTAGAAGTCCTTTTCAAATTAAACATGAAATCCAATTTAAAATTTGTATTAAAGCATTCACAGCTGTTTAAGCACATTTAAAAATCTCAGCTGTCAATAAAATATTGTCTGCCACTCCTCTATGCCTTAGAGATAGAGGCAGGGCAGATAATTACTTTCACTTTCCATTCCATTTCTAGATGCTGCCCCACACATTCCCCCAGTTCCCTTAACCATTTAATTGTGTAGCCAGGACATGGGGATAGACATCGGGTCCCCCATTCTGGTGCACAAACAAGATTCTGAGATGATACAAGGCTTGTCTTAATAACAGTGTCCACAAAATGGCTCCTGCCTGCTTGCTATAATTATGAATTCCCAGACTGAAGAAAACAAGATTAAAATAATTTATATAGAGTAATTAATGTTCATTTTGCTTGACTATTGTGATAAAATATGACTTTGAATATTTTTTTGGGGTGACCGGTCCACTTAACAAAAGTTTTACAAAACATACGCAAAGAAAATTAAGATTTCTGGACAAATTGCTAAGCATACTGTACATTTTCAATTAATATACATAATCATCTATTCAGAAGACAGGTGCATTTAATGATACTCACATATAGCTTACTAAGTGGTTGGAAATATCTATAAATTAAGGGGGTAAAAAAAAGCCTTTGCTTTTGCAAGGCACTGTACAGTATTACCTCCGAGGATTATCGTGTGGATATGGAATGACAATTAGCTGGGAATTTGGGATGATTGCATTCCATTCTTGCATCCGTATTTGCTATAAAACAAGGAAACAATGTACCACAGATGACTAAGTAAATAGGTCTTTTGTTTTTAAAGACAAGAAATCAAACATTTTCAGTCACAAACAACAGCTGTGGTTCATGCTTGATTACTTTGCTCTTAAAACATCCTGAAGGAGTAAAAGAGAGCTACTGGACACAATGGTATTTTGTAGTGAAATGGTCATTCTCTAGAATGGTTCCATCAAACACTGAAACAGATAACTGATTTTACTGTACTCCTTTTCCAAATTATAGACATCCCACCTACCATTTTTTATTGCATCCAGGATACTATTTTTGTTGACCTGTAACTAATTCTACTATGGGTAGGCAGAGAAGGCACGTACCTTGGCCATGTACCTAAGGTGCAAAGCTGGGGGGGCAAAGCACGTACCTTCTCTGCCTCATACCCCTATAAACATAGATTTGTCCAGCACAATCCATGTTGAATAAGGGGGCATACTGACCATTTAAAAGAACTACTAGATCCCTGGACAGTCCCTCCCTAACCATATCTCTGAGCATATATCTGAGCATATCTCTGGCAGGTCTTCATAGCGTGTCTTCCATCACTGGCCCTTGGCATTTGTTTGGTTGAATGGCTCTGCATTTCACCAGCAGGAATGAGCAAGTATTTATTTTTGCACAGTCCACAGCTGGAGAGGGAGCAGGGGAAGTTGACCAAGGGGGTTAAAAAAATAAATAGGATCTTTTAGTTCCCCTTTAAGTCAGTTTAGGGAAAAAAATTAATAAGATAGCTTGGGTAAAAAAAAAACACATACAATTATTTTAAATGATTTTTTAAAAAAACATTTAAAAACATTCATCAGATTATATTTTGACTATTAAACGAAGACTTTAATTTTAATAATATTTATCAACCACTGACTAAAATCTCCAAGAAACGAGGATTACTCTTGAAAAAAACACTTGAAAAGCAGCAACCTACATACTGGATTTGAACTATTGATTTTGCCGAATGAAAGACATTTGTTCTGACCTTTTCTGCAGGAGGACGAGGAATTCCCACATACAGATGATCGGGAAAGTTAGCGCTACGGCCTAACCCCAGAACGTTGTACGGCAGCTGCAGAGCTAAGTGGGCTGACTGGCTCAACTGTCCAACTTGGAAGAAAGAAAAAGGACTGTCAATAGAAACTGGGCATGTGTGTGTTTTATATAATAGTTCAAATGCTAAAAAAAATAAAACTTCAAATTTAAACATAAAGACATACTGGAAATAATTATTTGTGTAGAATATTATCATTCAAATAATGCATTATTCAATAATTGCAGAATATATACTCATAGAGATCTAAAATGACCCTGTAAATTTTTTCCCTCTTAAATCTCCCAACTTATTGTATGCCAATGATCACATACAATACTGTGGTTGAATGAGAATCACAATTCATGCAATAACAAATCTGCATGGCAGTGAGTCGGTTACATGAACCTCCAAACAATCAGTGGGCACAGCAAATGTCAGAGTAGGATCACTGACTTTAAAACGAATGAAATCACAGATTTTTGAGTATGCGGAGGAGATAAAAACCAAGCTAGCTAAGACAATGCGGGTAATTCCACAGCACTTCTGAAATAAGTAGGTGATGTGGATCTGAGATGTTGTAAATAACTGATGCTCATTACCTAAATAAAGCTCCAAAAGCACTAAGATTCATGTCCATGTGAAGTTTCATTGGCACTAGGTTGCTTGATAAAACTTCTGAAAATCAAGAGAGTAGCTGAAGGCAGGGTGCATTTATTGGCTCGGTTTGATTCCTCCCCCTTTGATTCAAACTATGCTGGGTGCTGAATGCACAAGAAGGCATGTAACACCATCAAGTCACAACTGAATAAAAAAACAGGGTGAGCACTGACAGTATATTCATGAACCCCTGATAGCAGGCCTGTGGTTCTAAATGTGTAAGGAAGCTGCAAACTTTAAGGGGCATATTTATTATAGTGTGTAAAACAAGATTCACCCAAAAAAACAATGTAAAAAGCCATGTAAAATAAATGGCAAATTTATCAAGGTGTGTGTGCAGTTTTATAGCATAATAATATGCCGTATATGGCAATATAAATGACTGTTTTCCACCCAACCCCCCCCATGATTACTGGGTGCACTGACTGTGTACTGTTTGACTTGACTGCACACCAGTCATTAAGTGCACTGGTTAACTTGTATTGGCTTATAAAATTAGCAATTGTGTAGCTTAACACAAATATGTATCCATCAAATAATATTCTAAGCAGCTCCAGGTTTGTGCAGTACAACCAATCACCTTTAATCTACCTATAATTTAATGTACTATACGTATGTCTGTGTGCTTTATCTAAAAGCATATGTATGACAATAGATTTATTGCCCTCCCAAGCTTTACAATGGGCTATCATAATAGTTTGTCATCCAAATGCCTGAATCGGCACATGTGCATTTAATGAGGGTTGAAAATGGCCAGAGGGGCTAAAATGCACATGGATAAAATGCAAATGTATTGCTCTAGATATCTGGTCTGTTACAATAGGTATATGGATAGATACTGCCCTCTACAACCTATGAGGCTGACTGGTGTCTTTAGTGTTCACTTATAAGCATTCACCCTATTTTATATTTTACATTGGGGATTTGTCCTTTTTATTGAGCTGCCTCCTTTTATTACAAGAAACACTCATCCCCCCCAATCACAACACAGGCCAATATTCCATAAAATAGCTACATACAAATATGAGCATATTAAGTTGTGTTTTGTTTCCACTCAAACACAGAACTAGTAATTTACAGTGGGTATAGGAAAATCTACATTTGTTATTTAAACACAATAACAACACTAACATCTAGTGAATGCGCCATACACTTATCACAAGACAGCTTTACAATTGTCTTTTCTTTTTTTTCCCCACCCATTAAAGAAAACTAGGTCTCTTTGACAGTCAGGTAACCTCTGGGACTCAACCTACTTATCCTAAAAGCTTGGAAAATAACCAACTCAGATAGCCTATAAAGGTTTCCGATAAAAATGTTTCACTGTTTAACAGAAGTATCTAAACCCTTTATTGCCCCATTATTGCAAAGCATGAAACCATAAGGAATAGGACACAGCACAAAAACATGCCTTTGCTGTATATTGTTATTCATGTGTGAATGGGGGAGCTATACTGACTGTTTCAGCCAAGGCACTACGTTCACAAAAGCATATTTGTGTTCAAAACATAGCCATACTAACATTTTTGTCTCAGGACTTGCTGTTCTGTTCAATATTTCTTCAGGCACCCTTAACCAATCAGGTTAAAGAAGCATTCAATATCCTCCAGTACTTTACTACAATGTTCCAAATGTATGCATTCTAATAACATTTAACACAATATTATGCAATCACACAAATGTATGGGCTAGAAATTATAAAAAGCAACCAGACCAGTGCTATTTAACCATCAACATCTTTGACCTAAAAAAATGTACAGGCTAATCAGTCATACATAATGAAAATAAGATTTAGGGTAGAACTCTACAAGCGTCTTCAACGTTATTCTGGTGGATCCGCCACACTGAGCCAAAATGAAGGAATCAAGACGGATGCTACAGAAATAAGGTAAGCAAAAGCAATGTCGGATGTTGTCGCAGCATTCATACGACGCGACATGACTGTCGGATGCAGACGCTGCATGCTTCGTCTCATCTGACATGTTGTGTCGAATGAACGCTGTGATAAGGTCAGACATTGGTATTTCTAAATGTAAACAAATTATTTTGACCTAAGTCTCTATTTCTTTTCCTTTCAAGAATCCGGCCCAACGATTCTCGTTTCTCCTCGAGAAAAAATACAACCAAAATCCAAATCCACAGGGTCAGCGCTAATGAAAGCTCGAAAAAGAATATGCAACCAGGGAAAAAAAATGGGAAAAAAATGGGAAAAAGGAGAAAAAGTATATAGTGTAGTAATTTTTGAGTGTTGTAGTTCCACACTTGTAGGTTCCCACTCCCAATCTAGTGTATTTAGCCTTTATATAATAATTGGTATTTCTAACCTTATTTTTCATTGCGTCCGATTTGACTTCTGCGTTTTGGCGCAGCGCGTCGGATCCACCAGAATCGCGTTGAAGACGCTCATGTAGACCTACCCTTAGTTTCCCCTAACAGCAGATGAGAAGTTTACTCCTTTTAGCATTCCACAACCTGCTGGTTTAATAGATCACACCCTTTCAAGGCAAACCAAGCAACTGTAGGGGAGAAATTGGCCTACCATATATCAAACTGAAAGCAACTGGGACGTATGAAATCAGCATAACAAGGATACAAAAATGTAATGTTATTGTTAGTCTGAAAGACTAACCTTTCATCAGAATTCAATGGAAATATTGAGAATATAATATCTTGTGGTGATTTTTTAGGACAGAATGTAAAACCTTGCTTACTGTGTTCAACTTTGGTGTAAATATGCTCATGCTGGTATCCGGCTGCTGGGTGCATGATGAGACAGGTTATCATTAACACTGCTGTTCCAGTGTAATTTGCTTGTCACTGTAAGTCACAGAGACGATGAACAAAGTGTCTTATTCTCCAATAGCTCAAAAATCTGTTCTTTTACACCCTTGAATTGACAGTTTGTAGGGAAAATGCACTCTGTCATTTCTCACCACCCACGGTAAAAATGGAAATTGTCTACACCGTGTAATTAATGTTATACACTGCTTGAACTACTGTCGAGTTCAAATGGTAAACAGCTTGTCCACTCAACAAAAACATGAGCTGCAATCCAGCTATAAAGTAATACAAACACACAGTATATATGTGTGGGATCTGTTATCTGAAAACCCTTTATCCGGAAAGCTCTGAATTATGGCCAAAATGAGGCAAAGGGGCAGACTTATATAAATGTGCGTTTCAAGTTCAACACAGAAAGACCTGTCCACTTTCTATTCATTCCTATATGATTTTTAGAAACATATTTATCAGATGGTGAACTCTAACTTTCACCCACTGATAGATACATGTCTAAAAATCCCATAAAATGAATAGAATGAGAATGAGAATGAAATAGAATGAATAGAATGAGCAGATGAGTTTTTTGTGGCAAACTAGAAACTCATTTAGTTAAATATGTCTGAAAGTATATACACTAGCATACAAGCAACAGCAACTGGGTATAAGTTTTAGTTTGATTCAGGGTCGGACTGGAGCCTTGGGGGATCTGCAAACGAAGGGACCTCCTGGCAGTCCCTGGGGGGCCCCCTCCTGACCTCCAATGTACAGGCCCAGTGCATGCAGGCATGATCACGTTAGCCCTCAGCTCAGGTTTAGCTCTTTAAGGGACACCCGGGGGAGCAGGTTTATCCCCAGTGTCCTGCTAACCCAGTCTGACCTTGGTTTGATTTACTTTGATTTGTAGATGCCCCACTGAAGTAGTGTTCTACATACCTTCCATTTAGCTATTGCGGAAATAACCAGCATGAAATACATTTAACAAATGGCTGATACTCAGCAGTATCTGTGTTTAAGTAAACATGTCTTGGATGTATTTGATTTATTCTCATGGGATGATTTTTTTTATCACACATTAAAATGCACCCTCAGCAACAAAAAAAAAGTGTGGATTATGACAAAGAACACTCCTCGGCTGAAAAGAATGTTATTTGTAAGCCAACAATAGCACTGAAAGTATTGATTTGTGCTTCCTGCGTGTTAAAACACTCTCAGAAATAATTACTTTCCATTATTACACTTTTACTTTAGCTTTTTCCTGTGTGTTTGTTTGAAAAGCTCACATGATAAATGTATAATTCATTTTCCTTGTTACCGCTCCTCCTCTCCCAGGAATCTAATGGGCTCTGCAGACCTATATAAGTATTGAAAAATATGTCCATCAAGCATGTAGGGAGTTATTTATTAAAGTCCGATTTTTTCTGGTCAGGCTTTTAAAGGAGAAAAACACAATTTTTTTAGCAATTTTTTTGAGTTTTATTAAAATAAAAAAGTACTCCAACTCAGACCTGCCAAGTTCACGTATAAGTCAGTGGCAAATGTCCCGTATATATCTTGACCTGAGCTGGGTTTCAATCAATAATCCCAAGATTTTTTTGGTTTTCATGCATCACATTCAAAAAAGTCACAGGTTTTGGGGCGTTAAATCCAAAAAATAAATATTATTCGTATTTCTTGCAAGCTTTTATAATTTTTTTTTTCTGTACAAGATATTTTTGGAAACATTTCTTGATAATTAGGTCGGAAGAAAAGTCTGTGTGGATTTGGTGGGTGTAGTTTTTAGAAAATAGTGAGAACTTTTTTGGATTTTGAGAAATAAACCATATTGTATGTTCAGTACTCAGTAAACACAGTAAACAGGGACTGTCTATGGAGTATACATATACAGTAATACGTGTTTCTCTCTATCAGCCCTTTATTTGTTGCTGTTATAAAGTCAAACAGCAGAGAGAGGTATGTCCCTCTATTGACTGTACTATTACGGTAACAGTAGAAACTCATTTTTCTTTGCGATATATACAGAGAATGCGAAACAAGCCTTGTAACTAATGGGTTCACCCCAGAAAGCGTAGCTAGCTAGCGAACATGCTAAATAACCATCAATAAAAGTAATTCTATTTTTGCAACTAGTTAGTCAGAGTGAAAGCAACAACCTGATTTTGTTTAAACCCTTTTAAATGACCTTGTGCACCGTCTATGCTACATTTATTGACTGCATCAGCTGCCACGTCATATTAGGATGGATGTCAGTAAAACAGCTTGAGACTGCTTCATGGGGGAATATAGGAATCCTGCCTTATGCACCTTATGAACTGTTAGTCTTTATAACAAATATAATACACAAAAGCAGTGAATATCTTGTAAATTTATCCTTATAAACGGTGAGTTCTGATGTCATCAGTTATAAACGGTGAGTTCTGATGTCATTTCTGTCACATGACTCACTGAAACTTGTGTATTATAATAAATAAAGTACCCCCAGTTGCATGGTCATGAAACTCCTCGGTATCTTATAATATCCTTATATTTTACAAGAGGGGGTACTTTATTCACTATATAATGCTTGTTTGTTTTCTTGTTTATAAACACTGCATGGGACTGTTCACATTTGATATGCTTTGAGTGATGCTTTAATCTTTCTTTATAATATATTGGACAGATTCTACTAAGACAAGAGTTATAGATGGATATTAATTGCATCATTCTTATAGTCTATTTAATGGTTACATATGTTATAATAGTAAAGTGTTTTAATATCTATGAAAAGACTTGAACAAGAATTCCTAGCATGTGTTATTGCATGCGTTGATTTTGGTCATTTGCTTTTTATTTTCATTAACTGCAATGGCAGACGTGGGTATTTCTAGCATTTTGTGAGGATGACAATACTGAGGTGACAAAATGCTATCACCCTAAGTGGATGATTATCAAAGGTGGAGATTAAATAATAACAAAATATATTTAATTACAAAATCAAACAAAAAACATTTGAAAGCTCAAAGCTCCCACAATCCATAAAACCAAAGGGCATATCAGCATTTATTCGAATGTAAATGAATGTTTGATTCACAAATGATTAATACCCAATATCTGTTGAGAGAATTGAATAAAATGTCATTTTAAATCTGAACAAAAAGTAAATAGAACAAAACACATCCTATGGTCTTTTTAAATGATTATTTCTTCATTCAACAAGGCATAAGGAATTAATTAAATGGGACGGTTATGTAAGGCAACCCCAAAAGCATGATTGTAGAGAAACCTTCCTCTGTGCCCTTTTCTGCCTATAACATTAAGGCTACAGGTGAAACTGTTCAGCACTGGGGAAGCACCAGGTTTAAAATGAAAAAGAATTGTAATGCCGAAACTTGGCAAATCTTATTCAAGTAGAAATACCCTATATGTCCTTCTGTACTGGCAGTATGGTACAGGATTCTCAAGCTAGAAATTAGCTAAATAATGAGAAATTCTGAAGACAGAAAGTAGGGAAATAAAGTTTGACACTCATCTCTTTCATAATCAATTCATTTTTAGTAATTTATTGTACAATGCTATAGCTTTTATTTTTCATCATTTGGATGATTGAACAATAATCTCTATGCACACTACACTATTTAATCAGTCACGTGACACTCGAGTCATGCAGAAAACAAAGATAAGATAAATATATCCATGGTATATGGGTAGCAGTACGATAACAAATAACGAGATTTTTTTCCCATAGAACAAAATAACATTTTATGCATATGGGAATTAGAGAAAGCAGGCGAGACATAGTTCACCTGCAAATTAATAGTTAGTGTATTTTTATCTACATATAGACAAATACAAGAGGTCCTCTGCAATCAACCCATTATCAATATATAGATAAACATATAGAAACATGTTGTGCCTTAAGCTACTAAATATGCCTTACCCTTTAAACAAAACAGGGATTGTTTGGCCATATATTGCAATATATTAGTAGCTTAAGGCACAAAATGTTTCAATGGCCTTAATATATTGATAATGGTTGAGTGCAGAGGATCTCTTGTATTTGTCTATGTGAATTTTGTAGTTACAACCCTCTTTGCACCCCCGCTTAATGTTTTTAAAAATTAGTGGTGAGCACAACTTTCTATATTATATATAAATATAAATATATATATATATATATAATATATACAGTATATATATTATATATATATATATTCAAAACGGATCAGCACTCTCTTTGTTGAAGTGAATGAAGTGTTTCTTTATTCAATAACACAGCATATATCTGACCTTTCGGTCCCACCTGGGGACCTTTATCAAGGTGCGAAACGTTGGATATATGCTGTGTTATTGAATAAAGAAACACTTCATTCACAACAAAGAGAGTGCTAATCCTTTTTGAATCTCTGCGTAATGGAACGCATACATAGATAAAGTGATAAGAAGCGTCCTCTGCGCCCTATTGTGGGAGATCTCCCCCATAAGATTCAATATTAACACCTTCGGATTCAGTGGCACTGGTATACCGATTTTTGTGCTAATTGTTTGACCGACCTCACCCCAGAACGTCTGTATTACCGGACAATTCCAAATCATGTGCATAAAGTTTGCTGGAGAGTTAAAACATCTGGGGCATTGATCTCGCAGATCTTGGTTGATTTTATTTAGTCTGTGGGGGGTAAGATATATTCTATGGAGATAATTCAGCTGGGTCATTCTGTCCTTACTGAAGATGATCCCATCCAAACTTAGTTCTATTATCTCCTCCCATTCCTCCGAAGTAAGCCCAGGGATATCCTGCTGCCATCTATTCAGCAGTTTATTTAGTGAGGGACTACCAACCCTGATCAATTGGGCATAAAAGTGAGAGAGAGGTTTCCTAATAGACTCTGAGCGAATGTCTAATTCTACTTTCCTGGGGGTAATGTCTGGTGGGCCTGTCTTAAATTGATTTTCCATAGCGTGTCTCAGTTGCAGGTACCTAAAGAACATTTGATTAGGGAGGGAGAATCTCTGCTTCAAGTCATGAAATGAGCTGAGGTTACCATCTGGCATAACTTCTGAGAGGTACTTAATGCCATATCGTGCCCACGACTGCGGGTCTGGTATAGTGCGGAGATGTTGGAGTCTGGGATTACACCACAATGGGGAGAATCCTGAGCAGTGCAGTTGGCATTTGGGGTAAAATTGGAGTACCGTTCGCCATACGGCGATTGTGGTGTACATTAAGGGTGACAGTTTCATAGTACAGGAGGTGCCCCTATACAGTAGGTTCTTTAAACCTTCCCATGAACCCACTATCTGCGCTTCCAGAAGCGTTGCAGCATTAGTGTGAGGAGTGACCCAGCTTTTCGCCACCACAAATTGTGACGCCAGGTAATACCAGTAGGGGTTGGGGGCCGCTAAACCGCCCTGGTTAAGTGGGAGCTGCAATGTGCTCAGGGCTAACCTGGGTGGAGCATTATTCCAAAATAGAGACAACATCATACTTTTTAGTTTGGTAAAGACAACCTTGCTTATGCGAATTGGGGATTGTCGAAATACATATGTGAGTTTGGGAAGGATTATCATCTTAAACAAGTTGATTCTACCTAGTAGGGTAAGAGGGAGATGTCCCCAAGCTTCCTTTTTTTCCAGTATATATTGGAGGACGGGTTGTACATTCAGTTCGACATATTTCTGAAGATCCGAATGTATCCAT
>CM044438.1:37807988-37864615 GCA_024363595.1 Xenopus borealis
TCTTAAATATATTGTTAATGGGTTGAGTGCAGAGGACCTCTTGTATTTGTCTATTTTTATGTATATATATATATATATATATATATGTATATATAGATAGATAGATAGATATAGATGGCTCTCTTTATATATATATGTATGGAAAAAGTCAGAATCTAAAAAAACTGGCATCTCCTGCCAAGATTTAAGTCAATGCAATAAGATATCCTGATCTGCGCTGGGTTTTCGTGCAAAAGTCTGAAGATTTTGTGGATTTTAGGCAAAATTCGAAAACAATTCGTAGTTTGGCATGATTTTCACAATTTTTTGAGTTTTTTCCCCGAACTGAAATTTTTCGGGAAAATGTATTGATAAATAACAGGAAATTTAGTAAAGGGATACGCATAACCTCTTGGTATGTAGAGAATAGTGAATGACATATGACCACTGTTTAATGATACCCAAATACTTAAAACCAATGCATTCTAAAGAGCTTGTTTGTTAATTGCTACTTGAATATGAGCCCGGCAGTCCTGCTGGAATTGAAGGGAAGCCCCATGGCTTATAAAATATAAAATATTACAGTCCATTTAATTTGCAAGCAGGGATTAACAATTTGGATCAAGCTTTTTATGTGTTAGAACAAATTGTTCCAGTGCAGAATAAAAAGTTACATGTGAACGCTTTGGTATTTTTTTAGCAAGCGGTTATCATCATGATTATTCAGTAAAGAACATCAAAGCTTTGTTAATCAGCCCATGTAGTTAAAAGAATAATAATAAAATACCTTGATGATACGGACTCTTTAAAACACTAAAAAAAACCTACAAAATATTCAATTGGAATGGAAAATCAATCATTTAAAGGGGTTCACCTTCCAAACATTTTTTTCAGTTCAGTTGTTTTCAGATTCTTCCCCAGAAATAAATACTTTTTTCAATTACTTTCCATTATTTATTTTTATAATTTTTTTGCAACATTTAATTGATACATTTCTCAGCAGCATCTCTGGAGTATTAGCAACTATTGTATCAATTCTAACAGCTGCCTTTAATGAAACCCATGGAGTCTGCTCAGCAGGGACAAAGATAAGAAATGTATTAACTAAATGTATCAATTTAGAACAGTTTACAGGGTTGGAGACCAAGAAAACATTAATGGTTGAATTGCAAAGTCTTTATTAAGAAATAACTTACAAATACTGCACTTCCGCTACTCTTTAGAAAAAGCAATCTGGCAACGATCCATTGTGCAGCGCTTGATTTCCCCTCCCTGGTTATCTCTTATAGAAGGCAAGGAGGAGAAATCGAACGATGCACGATGGATCGTCATTGGATCGTTTTTTCTGAAGAGGAGTGGAAACACAGTATTTGTGAGTTATTTCTTAATAAAGACTTTAAAAAATGTTAGAGAAAAAGAGAAAGTATATTCTGTCGGAGAAAATAAACTAAATAAGAATTCTTGATAAACCTTTTCACCAGCTGTGTAAAATGAGCAGCATATGATTCAGTAGGATTTGATTTTGGTAGAAATAAAGATCGAAGCTACACTTTTGGCATTGTTTGATTTCAGAAAGATTATAATGCTTACGCTTTCAGGAAAATAGCACACAGACCTTTTGCAACGGGGAAATCACGCCCTTTGCAGGTGACATGAAAGTGCATAAAAATATCTTGCTATAGAAATGCTGTATTGTGACCTGCCTCTATACAAACTGATCCACACCAGACAAGGCTGTCTGGACAAATAAAATTCTGGTCACCTTAGATAAAAATGCTTCATTAACCTTTCAACCACCCTTATACCTTCCTAAATGTTGGGTGCACACTTGCATTTGAGTCATTTTAATAAATAATTCTAAGTTTTTTTTTAATTATTTCCTTTTTCTCTGTAATAATAAAACGGCACCTTGTACTTGATCCCAATTAAGACACAATTTTTAGTAGCCTTATGGTATGTTGATCCAAATCACAAAAAGTCCAGAAAACCCCAGGTCCTGATCATTCTGGATAGCAGATCCCATTCCTGTACTTCACAAAAATAGAGATAAGTAATGGGTATACTCGCAACATGTGAGCACAAATTTTGTGCTAATGCAGATATACATATTATGAAACATTTGCTACAAATTTTTTTTTCATCAGATAATTTGTAAGCCTACAAAAATCGTTGAAAAATCAAATAAACTGTCCATATTATTAACTTTTGGGCACCCAGAATGCAGATGATTTAATGGAAACGAAGGTGTAAGCCTCAAAACTCTTCAGTCTACATGGCTCACTGTATCCTCTATCTCCGGCTGGCTAGTGCAGGAAGCAGCGGAGAATTTCAACATAAACTGCTTGGAGTTTAAAATATGCTTGAATGGATAGATGTTCTGATATTTCTCAAAGTCTAGAATAAGTCTGATAAGATTTGATTTAAAAAGTTTGTGTCTCCTTTAAAAAAATATTCTTGTTAAAAAAAAAAAAAAAAAAAAAAACATTATAAACTCAGTAGGGATTTTTTTGCCACCAATACAAATTTATGTTGCATTGTTAGGCTCAAGTACAAGGTACTGTTGTATTATTACAAAGGAAAGGGAAATGCATTTTAAAAAATCCTTATAATATTTTTAAATGCATTCTATGGGACATAGTGTTCCTGTATTTCAGATTTTTCTGGATTACGGGTTTCTACAAAAGATACCCATACCTGCAGCTGTTTTTAAAGACCTAATTATGAATAGCACACCAAGGGGCCGATTTACTATATTCACGTGAAGGAATCGAAGTTCGATCGAATTCGATTTCAGAAAGAATATAATGCTAACTCTTTCAGGAAAATAGCACACAGACTTTTTGCCACCAATGGGAAATCACGCCCTTTGCAGGTGACATGAAAGTACATAAAAATATCTTGCTATAGAAATGCTGTACTGTGACCTGCCTCTATACAAACTGATCCACACCAGACAAGGCTGTCTGGACAAATACCTAAAATTCTGGTCACCTTAGATAAGCGATCCCTTTTTTTTACCCGTGAGCCACATTCAAATGTGCAAAGAGTTCGAGAGCAACACAAGCATGAAAAAGTTCCTTGGGGTGCCAAATAAGGGCCGTGATTGGTTATTTGGTAGCCCCTGAGTGGACTGGCAGTACACAAAAGGCTCTACTTTCGAATCATCGAATAGGGTATGATCGAACGATCGAATACATTCGAATAGAGTCGAATGGACTAATATCCGATCATTCGACCAGCGAAGGATTTTAATTTTTATGTTTATTCCCATAGGCTTCTGAGGCTAAGTCCTGAACGAATAGGATTCCTACGATCGAATTGTTCGAATCATTTGAACAATCGAATGATTTATTCGTTCAGTCAAATGATTTATTCGACTGATCGATTAAATTTGTATTCGATCGTCGAATGATCGAATATCAAATAAAAGGTAGCCTAGAACTATTCGATTAACATTCAAAAATCGAATGCTAATCAAATATCGAATAGAAACAAATTATTTTTGGGGAATAATAGTAAATTTGCCCCCAAGTCTTGATTGTAAGGTAACAGATAAATTGTGCAAACATATATCTTCAGTTTATACTACCAATGGCTGTCAAAGTGTATCCAGTGGAGACAGGGCCACCATAAAGGGAGCACAGGGGGGTGCTGCTGTACTGGGCTCAGGCCTTAATGGGGGGGCCAGCTGTGCTGCACTTTTTGAAATAGCCGGGCCCCCCTTGACAGCCGCGAAGCCGTGCCCCTCTTCCAAAGTCTTGAACTGTCGAAGTCCCAAACAGCTGAAATCCCAAAGCCGCGAAAAGATGCAAAGCCACAAAAGGAACTGAAGCTGAAGTCCCAAAGCAGCGAAAAGATCCAAATTCATGAAAGCAGCCGAAGTTGAAGTCCTGAAGCTGCAAAATATCCGAAGTCACAAAAGGAGCCGAAGTTGAAGTCCTGAAGCTGCAAAAATATCCGAAGTCACAAAAGGAGCCGAAGTTGAAGTCCTGAAGCCACAAGTTCAATTATACTGAAAACCAATGTGAGAATTTTTTTTAAACCCTTGGCCACCAATGCATTATTTTAATACTTTATAGGCCCTTGCCACCAAAGTTTTTTTTAAAAAAATATTCTCTGGGGCCCAGAGAAGAAAAAAAAAAAAAAGAAAAAATGGCTGCCCTGGTGGAGATGTAAAACAACTTCTGTATTTATTGCATACAGATGGAATAAGATCCACTGGTAACTTAACTATCTCGGAAGGCCTTTCATAAGGTAAGTTAAAAGTGCATGTCACAAGAAAAAAAGTTTATTGGATTAACAACTTATTTAGAAGCGCATACAAATCCACTTGGGAACATGTTAGATCTAACATTATTATGCTTAATTTTAAGATTTGTTGCTGACTTAATAGACAACAAAGCAGAATGGAGTAAACCTATGCAAGTAGCCCAAAATGACATGTTGAGAGCAAGGTGAGGTTACATATTCTGTCTGGCTTGACCAGTGTTTTCACTGTGTTCTGAGCGAGAGCAACCAGTTTGCCAGATACCTTCCCAAAATAGTGCAGGCTTTATTAGACCAGAACCTTTGGTTGGGTTAATATTTTTTGACAGCAGGTGCCATTTAAAGAAAAACTAAAGCTTAACTAAAGAAGTAGCTAGAACTGTTGTACATTATGTTTTGTGCTTCTGTACCAGCCCAAGGCAACCACAGCATTTTAGCTGGGAAAATCTGTGCATCGGAAGATGCCCAAGTAGCTTCCCATCTTCCTTTCTGCTGATTCACTGCACATACTCTGAGCTGATGAGTTAGTGAGCTTAGGGACAACTGAAAATACTGTATAGAGTACATATAAAACATATAATATACTACATGACAGCAAAGAAACCAGCACAATTAGCATCACAATTTAATAATCAGCCTTGTAGCATCAACAGGCCAACCTCATTTTCTGCCTGATTATTTGCAACAACCTCTAAGCTTAGTTTATCAACAGCTGCTCAGAGTCCACTGAGCATGTGAGTGTCACAGACACTTTCCAAGATGGTGACCCCTGTGACAACCTTCAAGTCCTGGATCATTGCTGCTATTGACAAGCGGAAACTTTAGGCTGGTGCAATAAGTTTAGTTTGTAAAATGTGACATTTTTAGCCACATAAATTTTTAGGGTTTTAAAAAAAAAATTTTTAAGGTTGATCTATGTCTTTGAGATTCCATTGCTGTCTTTGGAAACATTTCCAGTTATGTCAGGTAATGGCTCTGTATCTTTGTGCTGAACTTGCACTACTAAGACAACTACAAAATAGAATAAAGAAACCAACAAAGAAGAAAACTGTAGGGTTTTTAACAATTTTCCAGACAATGATCATTTATAAATGTATTAGACATACACAAGAAGACACAAAAATAACTTCTTTTATAGAATAAATGGCAAGCGCTTTGCAAAACTGGACCAATATAATTTAATATTATCATGGCTTGGCTGTATAAACAATACAAATGACTACATTTATATCAGTTTAACATGATATAGTGACCTACCTGATGCGTTTTTTAAAGTATCCATTTGCATCTACTGTTGTATACATAATATCGGGACCAGGCTGATTTACCCCAAAAGGCTAAAACAACAAAAATCACAAACTATGTAGTATTAAATGAGGTGTGATTTTTCAAAATGCACATTATGTATTATCTATATTTATTGAAAAAATATGTTTTGGTTCACTGAAAATCCAGATTATGTTTAACATTGTTTTAAAGAAGTTGTTTGCTAGTACTAAGTCCCTACACCCTATGCCTTTTTTGAGTTTAAGTACCATTTTGTGCTGTGTGTCACAGTGAATTCTGAAATATTCTTCCAGGCAGGTGCTTTAACATGCCTCCACCTTTGGGCATCAACAAAACAGGATAGAATTCTTTTTGGAAAGGAGAAGACAGCAGGTAAATTTGTACTGCTCAGACCAGGATTTGTGGCTAGGCCACAAAGGCCTGGGGCCTAGGGCAGCACATTTGTAGGGGCGGCATGCTACATCTATATTTTCTGGGTTCCTATAAGGGGTAGGGAGTGCAGGAGGCGCCCGGTCTAGAGGTGCTCTATTTTCAAATCCGGCACTAGTACTGCTTACTTAAGCATGGTTGAGAACTGTTGTCGGGGCCAAATATAAGTCTCAATTCCTAATGTCCCAACCAATCCAGATAAAAGATCCTATACCTATACCATGTATTTAAAAAAAACATTAGATTTTCAACATTGGAATGGGCAGGAAAGGGTGTCATAGTATATGATGAATGGATTCCATCATGAGGAGTGAACTGGCATACAGGGTCAAGCTGGATAGCAGAACAAAGTCAGAAACACTCTATATAGTCTTTTAAGGTTCTTTATCCAATGGTGCAGAACATAGCTATGCATCTCTGTGCTTTCATCTAGCAATGCAAATATGAAGGCGAGTGAAAGCAGAGAGAAAGCCATTGTAAAATTACTTGAAGGGACAGTATTCACCCCTTTTTAACATGAATTCAATGAATACGGCATGTGCTGATCATACTTTTTGCCTATTGTTTTAACTGAAAAATATATAGGGACTTCCGTTATTTCTGGAACTAAACAAGAATATGAAGAGGAGATTCAGGGAGACTAGTCGCCCCAGCAACAAATCGCCTCTTATTTTGGGCGACTAATCCCGCAGAACCGCTTCCCCCTGTCTTGCACTGGCTAAAATGAAAATCGCCTGCTGCAATTCCCACGCAGCACTTCATTTTATGATATCACCCGAAAGTTGCCTCAGGAGGAGACTTCATGCGAATTTGGAAAATTAAGCTCAGTGTGTGTCATGCCGCAGGTGACATTTCCTTATAGCCAGCGCAAGACAGGGAGAAGCAGATCTAGTAGATTAGTCACCAGGCAACTAAATCTCCCAGAATTGCCAGGTGTGTCCCTACCCTTAAGGGTAGCGCAGACAGGCAGATTCGGGAGATTTAGTCACCTGGCGACTAATCGCCTGTTCTGCAGGGCGACCATCTCCCCAAACTTCCTGCCTTCCGTCTGCTTGAATTAAGAAACGCCTGCTCTAATGCACTTGCAGCGCTTTGATTTCCAAAGTTTCCCCATGAGTGAGTGCATTAGTGCAGAGGATTCTTCATTCAGGCAGATGGAAGCGGCAGACGGACGCAGCAGTCGGAAGGAAGATGGAAGGCAGTTCCGGGAGATTGTCGCCCCGCAGAAGAGGCGATTAGTTGCCAAATCTCCTGAATCTGCCCCAACTGTAAGAAATCAAGGTCCTCGCAGACTGATCTACTTTGCTCTTGTATGGAGTAACACATGAAAAACAATAGTGGACATGCAGGCCTTTACTTTCCCTTTATGTATGATGCACAACATAAAATGATTCATTGGATACAGGGCTAATCCACTGACTAATATCAATTGAACCTTTATACACAACTGATGAAGAAGACAAAATTCTTTTTCAAATACCAGGTCTTCCGTTTTGGAGTTTATTGAAAGGGAGATACTGTATCTTTAAAAAATGCTACTAAATTGTTGTATCACTTTGTTAAATTCTATTTAACATATTTTTTTTACCTTATAGTGTGAGAGATATTAAACAATTTATTAGTTACACTAACATTTTGTTAGCTGGGAGGTATACATGAAATGTACAATTTTCAGTGTAATTCTAAATAAACTAATCACAAATACACACAACTGTAAGCTCTACTGCGCATGACATATTTTAACCTCTTGTAACAGTATGTTTTGGTATGTAATTAGTATGTTTGCTATATAATTTTATTGTACATCACTGCAGAAAATTGTGGAGCTATGCTAATAATAATGATTAAGCAATCATAGTGGCTTTGAAGTAGGAAAGCACAAGTACAATTAAGGTGAGAATAAAATACAACAAATCTTTGTTTAAAGTACAAAATTCTTACATTTGCTTTAAGTAAATTAAATTAGAACTTTATGTGATTGGATATGTTTCTCCAGACTGTACACTGTACAGAATGTATGGTTATTTTTTTAGCTTCCTACCTTAACTTGATGAGGACAATCATTGGAACAAAAATTGCTGAGCACTGTAGAAAGAGAGGGATAAATATTACCAGTCAGGGCAATTGATTTAAAATCTGCCAAACCCTCCGCTTTTGACCCTTAGAACATTCTGTGGACAAATGTATACACAAAATATTAACCCTAAAATGGCTGTCCATCTGGGCTGATATACTGTACCTACTTACCAAATGATCTCTGAAATAGAGGTTTTGTAGAATACTAATATGGGTAGTAAACCTACTGAATGTCATATACTGTTTGGATACTCAGGATACTGGGCGTTGTAGTTCACCACAGCCACATAACATGTTAGACACATTTCTGCTCTATTATGTGTGGAATAAAATCAGGGATTGTTTTGCATATACTCCACTAGTGACAGATTGTACCCTGCCTATGAAACTGAAGTCAAAGCTTTACTCTAGCAGATGACCAATTAACTTTTCCCTTGCTGTTTCTCCTCAGATTGCTAATACTCACACAACATCTGTTCAAGAGCATTGTATCCTTTTGACAACATGTAGAGTCAGAGCAGATAGGGGAATACTTTGATTAAATGAAGATGCTTTATTAAGATGCTCCCATCTACGAATTTTGCAAATGAATTCTTAACTCACGATTTGTCTTTGAGGAATATGAACGAATAATATAATGAACAAAAGAGCAATACATGAAAATGCATTGGCAAAGAAAACCTTTTATTTTCACTGGAATAAGTATATTTGGTTTCTGTGCATAAAATAGAATTGTTCTGTGTGCATAAACCTGAATGGAGCATTAACTGGACTGCTGCTTGTGGGGCTACAAGCTATAATTGATGAAGATGCAGGAGAATCCCTGCATCTGTATCAACCACGGTGTATTTTATTCAGAATTATGTGCTGGGTGTTGCAGTACTACCCATGGGGGGGGGGGAGGCATATGGATTTAAGGGAATGTCTTAATATGTGTTGCTACCATTAATATGATATATTCTTAAAAGTTCTTTTTATAATATGTTTGTAAAAAGCAGGTGTAAAGCGCAAAGTGTGTGTGTTTTTAAATCTGGGAGTATTCAACACAAGCTTCGGGATTTCGAATGCCGGCTTCTTTTACAACTTTGGGACTTCAAACACCGGCTTCTTTTGCAACTTCGGGACTTCAAACGTTGGCTTCTATTGCAACTTCGGGACTTCAAATGCCGGCATCTATTGCAACTTCGGGGCTTCAAACGGCAGCTTCTATTGCAACTTCGGGACTTCAAACAATGGCTTCTATTGCAACTTTGGGACTTCAAATGATGGCTTCTATTGAAACTTTGGGACTTCAAACAACGGCTTCTATTGCAACTTTGGGACTTCAAACGACGACTTCTATTGCAACTTTGGGACTTCAAACGACAGCTTCTATTGCACCTTTGGGACTTCAAACGACGGCTTCTAATGCAACTTTGGGACTTCAAGCGACAGCTTCTATTGCAACTTTGGGACTTCAAGTGACGGCTTCTATTGCAACTTTGGGACTTCAAAAGCAGGCTTCTATTGCAACTTTGGGACTTCAAACGCTGGCTTCTTTCAGGACTCTTTTCACGGCTTTTGGACTTTGGCTCTTTTCGCAGCTTCTGGGACTTTGGCTCTTTTCGCGGCTTCGGGACATTGGCTCTTTTCGCGGCTTCGGGACATTGGCTCTTTTCGTGGCTTCGGGACTTTGGCTCCTTTTGTGGTTTCGGGACTTTGGCTCCTTTCGCGGCTTCGGGACTTTGGCAGATGCGGCACTGCATAGTGCTTTGTAACTGTCACAGTGTACAGTTACAAAGAAAGGCTTGGTATATTTAGTATTTTAGCATGGGAGAACGTTAGCACTTATAAAATGTACAGCACTCAGCTGGCTACCGCTGCCAAAATGCTTGAGGCTTTCAACAGAATAAAGGTTGTAATTTATTTGTGGAATAATATCTCAAACCAAGAGCACTTCAATGCATAAATGCATCTGTGAATGACTTTAAAGAAGTTTAAATTAAGTAAACGTATTATTATCACACTTACCAATGACTTTGACAAAATAGGCATCAGCTTCAAAGTTATTCACTAATACATGGATGTCATATTTGTCAGCTGAAGGACCCTTACTTAAGACAATAATGTCCAGGATTCCCTGAAATGTGAAAATTGCAGTAAGTCTGATATATACTAAATTAGAAAAAAACAACAATGGGGTGAAACAAAAGCTGATTACATACTTTATAAGACAGCACATAAAAACATGTTTTGCCCTGGGTTCTCTCCAGAAGAAGAAATATTACCTCCCTTAAATATCCCAACCCTCCCCATGTGTTATAGCACAAAAGCAGTTATAATTGCACCTGTGAACATGACACATTTCATCCTATTCAAATCAATGTCTAGTACCATTAGCAGACCTTGGCCCACTAATCCAAAGTTGGTCCACTGCTTAAGCACGGACTGCATTATATTAATGTGTATCTTGAACTGTAGTACTAAAATGTAAACAGAATGATTGTAGAGTAGATATCAAAAATCCATTCATCTGCGTTTAGCGGTTTCTTTTGGAAGTACCAATTAATCGAAAGGGCCCCATACACAGACAGATAAGCCAGTGTGGCTGCCAAGCTGCCAAACTCTGCAGTGGAATTGTGTGAAAACAGGAATGCAATACCTACATTTTAGCACTACAGTACACGTAGGACTGATGTGATACTATTTATCAAAGGCTTCAGCATACTGTTAGCAAAGCTTAAGAGCAAGTATTCCTTTCAGAAAATTCTTGCATGGGCAAAGGTAATATAATAAAGGGATGAATAATTGTGAATCAACCATCATTATATGTGGTTAATCTTCATTTGAAAGACTTTGGAAGACAGATTTGGAAGGGAAAATCAAGGTGATATTTAATGCACAATAAATCAATGCAATTTATTTCCCATAAGTAACAGGTTTCATTTTCAGGTGCAGAACACACTTTAGTAAAAAGAAAGCCCACAAAGATGGAAAACTGCATTTTTGTGTACACATGAAATATTAACAGGGGAAAAAATCATCTTGCAGCACTGTGGTTCAGAGCTTTGTCGGGGGGAATCCCCTGCTGATGACGCGATATATATATTTTGTAAAAATAAAGACTGGGTAAATAGGCTGTGCAAAATAAAAAATGTTTCTAATATAGTTAGTTAGGCAAAAATTTTATGTAGTAAGGCTAGAGTGAATGGATGTCTAACATAACAGAATACAACACAACATCCTGCTTTTCAGCTCTCTAAATCCAAGTTAGTCACTTGAAGGGGGGCCACATGGGACATAACTGTTCAGTGAGTTTGCAATTGATCCTCAGCATTCAGTTCAGATTCAAAAGCAACAGTTATGACCAATGTGGCCCTCCCTCAATTCACTGATTGGTTACTGCCTGGTAACCAGTCAGTGTAAACAAAAGAGAGCTGAAAAGCAAGAAGTAGTGTTCTGTTCTGTTATGTTAGACTTACAGTCACTCCAGCATTTATACATTACATTTTTGGCTAACTAACTTTATTAGAAACATTATTTATTTTGCACAGCCTATCTATTTACCCAGTTTTTACTTTTATACTGAACAATTCCTTTAAAGATGACCTTGTTTACAGGGAACTTCCTTCCTTCCTTCCTTCCTTCCTTCCTTCCTTCCTTCCTTCCTTCCTTCCTTCTACAAGGAATTCTCTGATGTCTTCTGTAAAAAGTCTGCAGGATTCCTCCCTCCTCATCTTCACTACGATTGCCCCATCGATCTCCTTCCTGGAACCATGCCCACTAGAGGTCGCACCTATCCCCTCTTGCCTGGGGAAACTTCCGCCACGAAGCACTATATCCAAGAAAATCTCCATCGGGAAATTATTCGTCCCTCCACCTCTCCAGCAGGGGCTGGTTTCTTCTTCACGGAGAAGAAGGACGGTGGTCTGCTTCCCTGCATTGATTACCGTGGATTTAATAAAATCAGTTAAAAACCATATACTTTGCCTCTGATCACTTAACTGTTTGACCAACTGAAAGGGGCTAAAATCTTCACAAAGTTGGATCTACACAGGGCATACAACCTCATCCATATCCGTAAAGGGGACAAATGGAAGACGGCATTCAACACCCAGGATGGGCACTATGAATACCTTGTCCTTTGACCTCTGCATTGCCCCCACTGTCTTCCAGGAGTTTTTGAATGACATCTTCTGGGACCTCCTGTGGTCGTGTACCTTGATGATATCTTAATCTTCTGCAAGGACTTGGAAAGTCATCATTCCCAGGTAAAAGAGGAATGATCTCATCTGAGGAAGAACTCTCTCTTTGCCAAAATAGAGAAATGTGTCTGAAGTGCCTAAGATCCTTTTCCTTGGCTATATTATCTCCCCAGAAGGTTTTGAGATGGATCCAGCCAAAGTCTCCTCGATCCAGGAATGGCCCCTTCCTTTGAGCACCAAGGCTATAAAAAGATTCATGGAGTTTGCAAACTACTATTGACAGTTCATCAAAGGGTTCTCCTCTTGCATTGCCCCCATCTGAAAAATTGATAAACCTAACTCATGGCTTCCTGAAGGATGAAGCATTCCAATCCCTGAAGGATGCTTTCACCTCTGCCTCTGTTTTCCGACATCCTGATCCTGTGCTACACTTTTTACCCTGTGCCTCCGAGGTTGGAGCCGGTGCTGTCCTTTCCAAGAGACATTGTTATGATGGGAAATTACATCCTTGTGCATACTTCTCCAAACAATTCTCACCAGTGGAACAGAATTATGACGTTGGGAATTGCAAACTCTTGGCAGTAAAGTTAGCTCTCGAAGAATGGTCTTCGATCCTGGTCACTATTTATACGGACCATAAAAACATAGAATTTATTCAAACTCTTAAAAGACTGAATCCACTACAAGCTAGATGGGCTCTCTTCTTTTCCCGTTTCAACTTTGTCTTGACCTATCGCCCTGGCTCCAAGAATCGAAAGGCAGATACAACAGACTTATTGTTCTAAGCAGGCTGGACACCCCGGTCTGGAAAAAACTCTAGAACTTCTACAATGCCTAGTTTGGTGGCCGACTATCCGCAAAGATGTCAAGGACTTTGACACTGCTTGCATGATTTGTGCCACTTCCAAGGCTCGACCCAGTGGCCTGCTACAACCTCTACCCATTCCCTCTTGTCCATGGACTCACCCTTCCCTCAGTGGTAGAATTATCCCAGCTCTTCATCCAATTTATTTTTTGGTTGCATGGCTTCCCAGCTGAGATAGTTTCTGACAGGGGATCTTGATTCACAGCGATGTTCTGGCACTCCTTTTGTAAAGACTTGGGTATCACTCTTCAGTTAGGGCAGCGGAGTGGGTGAATCATGCATTAGAGCAATTCCATGTTTCCCTCCGTCAAGATGATCGGTCTGATATCCTCCCGTGGGCAGAATTCACTCATAATAATGCATACCACTCTTCCACTGGAAGTTCTCTATTTATGACAGTGTCTTATAAGATGCCCCTGTCACAGATGATCACGCAGCTCATTTGTCTGCTGTTTGGGCTGTGACTAAAGTGAATCTGGAGAAATGTGCTCTGGTGCATAAGACCTTTGCTGATCACAGATGAAGATCCTCTCCTCAATATATGGTCGGTAACAAGGTGTGATTGTCCACTAGGAACATTCATATGTTCCTTCTCCCAAGTTGGGCCCGAGGTTTGTCTGTCCTTTCCCCATTTTGGAGTTAGTTAATCCTGTGGCAGTCCGACTATCACTTCCCCCTGAGATGCGAATTCCTAATGTGTTGTCTCCTTGGTTAAACCTGCAATTTCCAACATCTTCTCTTTGGATCAGTCTCCTCCTTCATCCATCTCTGTGGATGGTCAGCAGGAGTACGAAGTAAAAAAGATTTTGGATTCCAGACTCTCCAGGGGTTGTCTCCAATTTCTCATTAAGTGGAAGTGCTTTGGTCCTGAAGAATGCTCTTGGGAGAAACACTCTGATTTACATGCTCCTCGACTGGTAAGGGAAATTTACAATCAATTTCCCCAAAAACCAAGGCTTGGCGGTCCAATGGGGGAGGGGGTAGTGTCCCAAGCGCCCGATGGTGCAGGTCTCTGCGGCGAGGCTCTCCTTTTCCGTGTCGGATCCAAGATGGCAGTGCCCTGGATTTCCACATGGGTAGCAGGGGCGCAGAGACGCTGGCCTCAGGAGACCGGACGTCACCTGTGCCAAATTCAAGCTAAAGGGATGCCCTAGACACAGGTTCAATGCCCAAACGAAGGAATTGTTTGGTGCATTCCTAGGTGCTTTGTAATTTTGTATTTGACTATATCTGGACTTTTGACCTTGCTGTTATTTGCCTGGATTTGGACTGTGCCTTCACCTGACCCCTATTTGTACCACAAACTTGGACTTTGACCCCTGGGCTTCCTCCTTGGTCCTGACTACTCCCCGCTGGGAGCCGATAGGCCCCCTGACAGCAGGAGATCAAAGAGAAAGTAGTACATTTCATTACAAATGAGGAACTGCGGGACTGTCCCGCACAAAATGGGACATTTGGGAGGTATGCGTTACCCTGTAGAGCTAGGTGGCAACTCTATCCTTAGACAAATTCTGTTTGCAGGTCATGGTTTATAGCAAAGGCTTATTTCTGTTTTACCCCTAGCTTTTTTGATGGGGACGAAATGTGCTTCTCAAGAGAAGGGGATTTGCATGTAAGGGTTCAGGTTAAAGACTTTAAGGACAGAGCTATGCAAAACATGCAAGTTACAGGGTTGAAGGGGTTGGTCACCTTCCAAACACTTTTTTCAGATCAGTTGTTTTCAGATTGTTCTCCATGAATAAAGACTTTTTTAAATTACTTAAGTGTAACAATACCACACAAGTCAAGCAACCGAAAGGAAAACTTAACAATATAAATATATTTTAGTTGAAATTAATTTGATATAAGATCAGTGAGTAACTAACAGCATACTGGTATACACTGTAACATTCTAAAATGCCCTTTTTAATTAGGTTTTAGTCACTGGCATCTGGCAACTATATTAAGGCATGAAATAAATATGTGGGATTGGTTCAAAGCTTCAAGTACTCTTTCTCAGAAAAAGTGTAAAGTCTTGAAACTTTAAGACATTAAAAAAAAAAAAAAAAAGCTAATCGGTGTAATGCATCATTGTGACAAATATTCCATAAATCTTCACTGATCTGCTTACAGATTCCAAGTCTCTCCCTAATTAAGTAATTTGCTTTCATTATCTACTCTGGCTCACAAATGTGACATTAAAGAGCTACTGGAGTATAATCTTACAACGAATAAAAAAAGAGGCAGATGGCAAATAAAACATGCAAAAGTGTGAAAAGTCAAGAACTCACATCCTCATAAATGTCAAAGAAGGTTGCCACCTCTGCATCCTTGATTTGATTGAGATCAGAAATCTCCCAGTGGACTTCAAACATTCTTGTGCAGGTACTGTTTTTACATGGCACATTTTAAAGTAAAACAGCTTGTTGATTGCTGTCAAAAAGAGAGAAAGGCACGATAAAATAAGCAAAATCAATGTGAGTACTACATGTGTCCTAAATTGCAATTTTTGACTTAGGAATATGGTACCTGCATGTTTTTTCTCACCAATACTTGACAGTGATCAGAATACTGCTATACACCACACCCTCTTAAGCTGGCCATAGACACAAAGATCAGATTGTTCGAATCATCGAACCATTGGATCCGACAAGCCACTAACCTTCAGATCAAATAAAGCAGTAAAATAACAGATCAGCCGATGTTAAGCCCCTGACAGCAATCGTACCAAAATGTCTGTCCGACAAAGCTGGTGACAATACATGCAGAGATATGTTGGCATTTGGCAGCCAAAAGAAATCTTTTTTTTTTTTATAATTTCAGTTTTTATTGATTTTCAGATAATAGAGAAATTCTCAAACTAGGTGAAAGGAGAAAAAGAAAGTGATGAAATCAGAAAGGTGAGAAGGGGTCTGGGTAGGAAGGTGTACTTGGGGGTTATGAGAGGTACAGTCCAATAGTCCTTGACAAACATCTTAAAAGGGGAGGGGAGGATGGTTTGACTGCTTGAGTTTTGCTGTTGTCAGTGTGCAGAGTTTTGTGGACTCTCATATTTTAGTATGTGGTGTTAGGCTTTGTATATTATAGGTGCGTTAAGTTATTAGATATCTATGTTTCCATTTGTCCCATAGATTGAGAACGTCCTTTATATTTGTAAGGGGTATTGCTGCATATTTCTCAAGAGAAGTTTGATTCTATAAGGTTAATTGGTTTTTCTTTGTTGGGTATTTTCCGTATAATACACAACCCTACAGGTCCGAACCCTCTCTTCAAAGTGTGAAACACTGGTGTTCAGGGTAAAGAATATAAAATGAAATCTACTTTGAAGACATTTAATAGGTACTGCATGTAATCCTGACACTGCTCTCCAAGCAGATTTAGTTACAGCATTATAATTTATGGTTAACAATTATATACCTACTATTTCTAACAATGTAGAGTAAGTGGACACTAGTTATTTTTTTATTGAGAGACCTACTGGTTCATACGAGATTAACCAGGCTCTTTTACTTTATATAATCATACAAAAACAAAACAGAGGCCTTTTAGCTTATGATTACTGTATTGCATTCCAAGACAAACTGTATTGCATTCCAAGAAAAGATCTGAAATGTTAGTTTGTATTAAATTTTCCCTATTCAGTTCATTCTGAAAAAGCCCAATGATAGCCCATCTTATACTGATAGAAGCTGGCAATTGTAAACTTTTTGAATCGTATAAGTACCCATATGGCACATTTGCATACATAAAAATATATATAATACATTTTGAGGTAACACCTGTGAAACATGAGAACAAACAAGCAATGGGACTGAAATTACTAACATAGGCGTTAAAATGTAGTTGCCAGCAGCAACCAATCAGCAATTAGTTTTGACTGAGACAGCAGCTTATCTGCATGTGAGACAGCAGCTTAGCTCACCTGCAGGGACCACATTGTCCGCACTGATACAGTCTTTTCCCAGCAGGCATGCATTGCTACCTGTTATAATCTTATTGGTGGCCTGAGAGCCAAACATCCAAGAGTATAGATGGCTGAATAAGGCAAAGATTTACTCATTTTGGTGACCTCATACACACATATGACTAGGCAGTAGTGGTATTAAGATTTACATACTGTATATAAACGATTTGTAAAGTATACATTCTATTTATTCGGAAAATAATTTATAGGGTGCAAAACAAAATATCTGTTTTACAGATTTTCATTTTTGTCCTTTGTATACTTTATAGAATCAAAGTCTACCCATGAGGCTTTTAAAATAGAACATATGATAGACTAGTACTTAGTGAGCAGTTTAAATTCAGTCAGGTGTTTACCTTTGAGCTGGCAGTGGTGTTCAATCATTTAACAATATTAAGGGCCCTAATTATTAAACCTCAAATTTTTCTGCTCAAGTGTTTAAAGGGGAAAACCTAAAATTTTTAGAGGAAAAAAGAAACCCCTCAAATTTTGTGAGATTTATTAGGCTGGAACTACATGGAGTGCATTCTTCATATCCGACGCGATGAGAGGAAGAGCAGGCAGCACGTTGGATTTGCCGAATATAATGTTAGTAATAAAAATTTGCATCTATAAGCTGAGTGCATCCAACACGATTGTTGCAAAGAGCAGTGTTTGCATCCCACAGTTGTGTTGTCTTAGATGCACGCAGTTTTAAGATGGGACATTTGTATTACTTACATTATATTCGGTGCATCCGATGTGCCACCCTGTACTTCCTCTCATCGCACACTGTGTAGTTCCAGCCTTATGCACTGAAGCTGCTAAAAATTGCAATCTGAAAATAATCCTGTTGAAATAATGTAGAAGTCCTATGTTGATGATTGATTTTATGACAATATTTTGTTGCACTGATTTTTTTCAAATCTTTTTGGTAAATTAAGGGGAATCAAGTTTGCTTGTTTTTTTTAATATAGTGAGAAAAAGTTGCATTTTAGTGTCCTGTGTAAATGATTTACTCAGATATGATCAAGACTAATTTTCTCTGCATGGCAAACAGTTTTTAGACCGATGGACATGGACATTCGGAGATCGTAAGGAGCGCACGCACACTTTGGCGCTCGTAAGGGGGGCCCCGCTCTTTCAGCCCTTCAGCCCCTGGACACTTGTCCCCCCTGATGGCGGGCCTGGTGATTAAGATAAGATATCAAAATTGTCTGAAAAACAATCAGTATTATTGGGAACTATTAAGGGGCAGATTATAAAAGATACAATTTTGAATTCATGTAAATTTGCTGTTACTTCTAAAACTCAAAATAATATTGCCGATCCGAAAACTCGAATTGAATTCGAATCAAATTCGACTAAACTCAACTAAGAGTTTTTCTCGGAAAAATTGAACGTCAGGAAGGCTATTAACATCTTCAAATGGGTCACTGGACTTCTGCCATTTACTTCTACTTGAACTTTGCAGGTTTTAGGTGGCAAATAGCCAAATCTGAGTTGCTCCCAGGGTGAATTCAAATTCAGATTATTCCCAATTGAATTTGTGAGTTTTGACCAAAAATCCAACCCAAAAATTAGAATTTACAATTCAAACCTAAACAAATCTGCCCCTAAATGGTACTGCATTTTGCATTTCTGCTTTGCAGGGCTTGAATCCTATATTTAATGTAAACCAGGGTACCATCTGCTTCTCCTCTTTCAGTTTCTTGCCACACAGAGTGAGTGTAAGCGAATAATTCAGAGGGACTGTTGCGTATGTAATTTGCACCTTTCATTGTAATCTTTAAAGGGGTGGTTCACCTTCAAGTTAACTTTTAGTATATTGTAGAAGGGCCAATTCTAAGAAACGTTTCAATTGGTCTTCATTATTTATTTTTCATAGTTTTGTAATGATTGGCAATTTTCTTCTGTTTCTTTGCAGCTTTCAAATGGGGGTCACTGACACCATCTAAAAACAAATGCTCTGTAAGGCTACAAATGTATTGTTATTGCTATTTTTTTTACTTATCATTCCATTCAGTCCATCTCCTGTTCAAATTCCAATCTCTGCAGGGTTGCTAGGGTAATTTGTACCCTAGAAACCAAACTGCTGACTCTGCAAACTAGAGAGCTGCTGAATAAAAAGCTAAATAACTATAAAACCACAAACAATAAAACCAATTGCAAATTGTCTCAGAATGTCACTCTCTACATTATACTAAAAGTTAACTCAAAGGTGAACAACCCCTTTAACTGGGGCAGGGAGAGATGCAAATGTAGTAACATTTCTGTAAAGCACTGCAGAAGAAGTTGGCAGTAGTGGTATCCAAACACATTGAAGAAACATAGAAATAATTTTCAGTCCACTGGCTAACCAATCATTTAACTCAATTGTTGCTGGAAGAGGGAGAAAGTCCTTTATTTTGGAACTCCACTAATCCTTTGTTCTTTACATTTGCCTTGATCCATGAATGGCATTAAGAGCAATGTCATAATTAATGGCTATTACAACTTTTATTTTTCAGACTTTTCTAGATCAATGTTTTTAAAAAGAAAGTTATGGTCATATGGTAAAAGTTCTCACCAATAAGTTGTCTTGATAACATACTCAATTCAAGCTGTCATTTTATTACTAATACTACCAATATATTAATTATAATATACTTTGACAAAAAACATGTTTGGTTAGTGTTGTATTCTCACATTTTTGGCAATTGCTATCAAAGCAATTAAAAGTTTCTTTCTTCTGCTCCCTGGCATGCTGAACTAAACAAAGTCAGGCAGATAGGCCATATTTATCCTTTTAATCAGAGTAATCAATCACTGAAATTAGATCTGTTGAAGTATTAAAGTTAAGGGAAAACAATTAAATAGCCTGGTCTATTTCTATAGAAAGCCAAGGTGATTTCTAATATAATGTACTTTCTGAAAAAGGTGGGCATTACCCCTTGAAATACATATATTAGTGAGTTATACAGGTATTAGTGCAATGTGGATTCAAATTGTATTATATGCAATGTAAAATATTATAGCACATGGGAGCAGTTAAATTTTGCCATGGTGGGAGGGGTTGGCAAACATGCAAAATATATTTGCCAATATTGTGAGTGATGTCACTGTATTCAACAAGGCAGCAACAAGTTGCTATGCACAGAGCTGGATTTATATAGTCGGCACCCGTAGGCCTGCTGACGTTCGGCGCCCCCGTCCTCTACTTTTTATTCTTGAAAATGGACGGGAGACAGGAGAGATGGGGATTGATGCATGGGAAATTTCAAAAACTATTTTATCTATTGCGCATCCCCAGTGTTTCTGAACAACTGTGGTGTGGTTGGGCAGCATGCACCCTTGAAAATCCTGCTGCCTTAGGCCTTAGTAGCCTCAGATGCTTTCATTGGTCTACCTGCAACTGGTAAAAACAAACTAATCACTGGTAGGTTGATATGGTTTATGAATATTGGTCAAAGAATACAAAATACCTCATGCTACTGACCTTGGGCGGAGGGTGATTTTTTTGTTTGGGTAGGCGAAGTACTAATACATAGTCTGACTTAAGAGCTACTAACTGATGGGCCCACACGATGCATATGATGCCCAGACTATTTTTGAAATAATATGCATAGCACTGTCATATTATCAAAATTATAGAAAAAGTTCAGTTCATCCACATTACTGGAAATCAGGGCCAATGATTGGGTTGTTTAACATTAAAGCATGTTTATTGGGCTAATTTCACATAAAACACAAGGGATATGTTAATTGTCATTTATGGGAGATTGTGTACATACAAAGTATAATGCAGATGTATTTTGGTCCCCTCAAAAAACAGTAGCTGCCCTTTTACTGCAGTTTCAAAGTAATACAATGAAGTAGTAGAGGTTGAGAAAAAACTTGCATTCAACCATCAACACAACATTTGTGTGTAAGTGAAAGTAGCCAAACTGATCTGTTAGCTGATCCAGAGCAATGTGAATTGAATCGATTAATATTACTGCTACTAATTGTAGCAAATTGTTACAGTTCAGATTGAAACCCCACATACAGAAACATTACATTTTAAACTTCAATTCTGGGAAAACAATAAAAAGTAAAAGAAGGAAAGCAATTAAAAAAAAGTCTTGATTTCTGCTGAACAATCTGGAAGGTGAACATCCCCTTTAAGGAAACAGTCACCAATATCCAATCACAATGGTTCCATTGAACCATTCAAAGACGTAGGTGTTGGATAAAATTCACAGAAGTGTGAAAGGGAGATCTGGTCACAATCCTATATAATAAAGTTGAAGTGTCTCTGCGTCCAGTCCCTGTGTCCGTGGAATTCGCTACTGCGCATGTGCAGAGGTCGCCAATCACTAGCTAATGCTATCAGTACCAGTACTTAGAATAGAGGCAATGGAAGCCTGTGGTGAAGTGTATAAGGTAAATGCCTCTGACCAGTGCTTTTAGTGTTCAATTCCCATTGAGTGGTCATTTATGCTTGCAAAGTAGATAGAAGCACAACTTTGCACCCTTACGCTGTGGTGTGTTTTAGCATTGTGGGTGAAAAACGTAAATACGTTACCGTTCGTCGACCAGAGTGTAAATTCGCATGTTAGTGAATTTGCGTAGCGCAGGCGAAAATTCGCCTACAACAATTCTGTTTTTATAAATGTTTGACTACACATGTTCTAGCGCCCGTTAATTTAACGGGCTTAATGTAAAGTTCAAGTGTCTCTGCGTCCAGTCCCTGTGTGCGTGGAATTGCGCTACTGCAGATGTGCCCCACGGACCGCCTCTGGCGAATTTACGCTAGCGAAGTAGATAGACACGCAACTTCACACCCTTACACTGTGGTGTGTTTTACCATTGTGGGTGATAGTCTGAAAAACGTAAATACGTTACCGTTCGCCAACCAGAGTGTAAATTCGCACATTAGTGAATTTGCGCAGTACAGGCGAAAATTCGCCTAGAACAATTCTGTTTTTATAAATGTTTGACTACATATGTTTTAGCGCCCGTTAATTTAACGGGCTTAATGTCTAGTGGTAATATAATGGCTGCATCACACCTTCATACCTTTTCCAGTTTCAGATAACACCTACCTGAACAGATCAATGGAACTACCTTTGATGGTATTTATACAAATTTATACAAATTGTTCTATTGCAGGGATCCCCAACCTTTTTTACTCGTGAGCCACATTCAAATGTAAAAAGGGTTGGGGAGCAACACAAGAATGAAAAAGTTTCTTGGGGTCCCAAATAAGTGCCGTGATTGACTAATGGTAGCCTCTCTGTGGACTAGCAGCCTTTTATGCACCTGCTTTGAGGACAATGAGAGCAACACCCAAGTGGTTGGAGAGCAACATGTTGCTCACGAGCTACTGGTTGGGGATCACTGTTCTATTGTTTTAACCACCCCAATTGTACTACCTTGATTGCCCTCAAGTGCTGGTCTCCCATACCTGCAACTAAAAGGCACAGTTGCTTAAAAGGGATGTATCTCAAAAATAAAAAAAATATATATAAACTTCATTTCACTTTCTAAATGCAATCAATTAAAAAAAACACATGCTTAGAGTAGACCTCTGAATGAAAACAGCATGAAGAATGGCAGGTTACTAAGTCAGATTTTGACAGTTAGGTCTAACACAAATTTTTTAGGGGGAAAGGGGGATGCTTCCTTTCTTACCAGATGTTTTAGAGCTATCTCAAATAACCAACTCCAGATCAATGACCAGGAGTTTAAGTACTAGAAGCCCTTGTTGTCCTGGCTCAGCAGAATGATCCTGCTTTCAGATTACAGCCAAAATTCAAAAGAACAAAATCCACAATGGCTAAGCATAATTAAAAAACCTCATCCAAATAACTTTTTAAATGTCTGCTCTCACTCCAGTAGGCAAAAAATAATAAAAATTGTAGAAAGGCTTAACTTTACCAAGCAAGGATTTCTGAACAGAGCCAATACCCAGGCAACACAGTACCCTTTTACAAAGCAAGATGAACGTTGTAATAACTCTATGAGAACAATGCAAATATTTCTTTTTAAATAACACAAGGTCTGGGCAAAGGGCAAAAAAACTATAAAAATGTACGACTTGGTCAGGCAAAATAAATTTGCTACTAATAAATTTCACCTGCTACACAAAATAAACCAACAGAGAAGAGCTATAAAATAGCAAAATCAATGTGGGTGTTATGAGACCTGGTGCAATCAACATTTCCAATTACAAGTTCTCAGTTTGAATCAAGGACCTCCTCTAGATTTTATAATTGAATGAGGCAATTAAAAGCACATAAGACTGAATAAGCAATAGCACTGAACTGTGGTATAAAACAGGTAGCAGTCGGAGGCACAATTCCAGACATACTTATACCTGCATCTGGAACACTGCCAAGTGTGTCCCCTTTACTTATGGGGCCATATTAAGACTCATTAACACATGGCAGGATAGGCTGCAAAATAAAAAAGCCTTAGCCAACAGGCAAAAAGGACAGTGATATCTTGTGAGCTTTGGTACTGTGCTCTGCACCTCACAGACACAAGTACTTTCTGAGTTACCATGAAGGGGCACAATTGTGAGTTCTGGGCATTAACAAATGAGGCTCAAAGTGTTTTCTAAAACTAGCATCTCACACATTATATAAAGAATATTTGTATATATAATTTATAATACCTTATTTAAAAATGGCTACAAAGGATTATTTTCTTTATAAACTACAACTTTACTGGAGCTTCCCATAGATTCTCTTTGGTTTGTGTTACAAATGAGTGGTAGCCATGTCCCGTTGTCCCTTCTATAGAAGCATATGGAGAGATAATCAGCTGCTTACAGAAGAATATAAACTAAAGTGACTTGTCCTGTCAGTCTGACTGCTCAAATGCCTGGCATCTACAGTAGCAGTGCAAAGAGCTACAGTGCTGCATGAAAGTTTGTGAATTTTTTATCATCTTCTGATTTTCAAACAAGTTCCAAAGAATATTAAGAAACTAGTTAAACAAAAATTATTATATTTAGTCGTGTATTAATAAAAAAAAAAAAGATCCAATAACATATCAGTGTGTGGCAAGTATAAGTAAATTGTCTAGCAATAACTGCAACTAAATGTTTGCGGTAACTGTTGAATTTTAGCCCATTCATTCATTCATACAAAACAGCTTCAGCTCTTGGATGTTTGGGAGTTTTCTCACATTAATCGATTGCTTTAGGTCTTTCCACAAAATTTCACATCAAGACTTTAACTTGGCCATTCCAGAACATTCACTTTTTTCCTCTTTAACCATTCTTTGGTAGAACGACTTGTGTCTTTAGGATTGTTGTCTTGCTGCATGACCCTTTGTCTCTTGAGATTCAGTTCAAGGACAGATGGTATAGTTCAGAATTTATTATCAATTCAATTCAGAATCAATTATGGCAAGCCTCCAGCTTGCGGCTTTTAAGGGAGGCAGAGACTGCCCCACACTCACCCCTTTAATTGGTGTTCCCATGCCGTTGGGCATTGGTCTGGAGTCTCTGGACAGTCTCTCTCTCTCTTAAAAGTCGCAAGTGCGTGAGAATTAACAGAGCAGAAATAGAACCAGCACAAGTAACATGCTTAAGGGATTGCTCCCGTGTTTATTGTCTTGCCAACAATTGGCAATCCCTACTCTTTTTGTATGGTTTTAATTAATTTGGTCAGGCCAGTAGCACTTTCATTGTACTGATATACTTTTACTTAGCCTTGGAGTGCTCCCACAACCTCCCTTTTTCCCAAGTGAAAGCAAAACAGGTTCAAACCAGAACACTTCCACCATCATGTTTCACAGATGGGATAAGGTTCTTATGCTGGAATGCAGTGTTTTTCTTTCACCAAATGTAATGCTCCTCATGTAAGCCAAAGAGTTCTATTTTTGCTTCATCCATCCACAAAACATTCTTCCAATATCCCTCTGGTTTGTCCATATAATCCAGCGATCCCCAACCAGTATCTCGCGAGCAACATGTTGCTCTCCAACCCCTTGGATGTTGTTCCCAGTGACCTCAAAGCAGGGGCTTATTTTTGAATTACTGGCTTAGAGGCAAGTTTTGGTTGTATAAAAAACAGATGCCCTGCCAAACATTCTCTCCTGTAGGCTGCCAGTCCATATAGGGGTTACCAAAAAGCAAATCAGAGCTCTTATTTGACATCTCCATGGACTTTTTCATGCTTGTGTTGCACTCCAACTCTTTTTTAAATTTAAATGTGGCTCACGAGCAAAAAGGGTTGGGGAACCCTGATATAATCTTTAGCAAACGGATGGTCAGCTATATTTTTGTGGAGGAACAGTATACTTGTCCTTGCTACCTGTGTGGGAAAACATGTTTTTTTCCCATAATGCATTAGTTAATTGTGCTGCTCTAGCAGACTTCGGGGCATGTGTACTAAGATTGGAGATAAATATCTGGAGAAATTTCTGAGATGTTGCCCATAGCAACCAATCAGATCTTTGCTAACTTATAGGTGGCTGTTGAAATCTTATTGCTGATTGGTTGCTATGGGCAACATCTCCAGAAATCTCTCCAAATATTTATCTCCAATCTTAGTAAACATGCCCCTTCTTCACTGAAATCCAAGGAGCAAACTGATTTTTATATTTAATTTTAAAATCTGACTTGGGGCTAGACACATTGTCAGTTTCCCAGGGGCCCAATGTGACTTGTGCTCTGATACACTTAGGGGCAAATTTACTATTCTTCACATAAAATCCTTCTAATCCAATTGAAATTCGATAAGAATTCAACTATCGAATGCTTATCGAATAGTTTCAAGCTTTAATTTCCTCGATATTCGATTTCTCAATGAAATCGTACAATCGAATACCGATTGTTCGATTTCACTAAAAATTTTTTACTTTTTCCTTCGAGCCTCCGAAAAATTCATACGATTCGAACGATCGAAGCGTTCGATCATACGAATGGTATTCGAGCAAGTCTTTGCAAAAAAAAAAAAGCCTGTGGGGGGGGGGTTCCCATAGGCTTCTATTGGTATTTGGTAGGTTCAATCTGGTGAAGTAGGCATTTGAAGGATTTTAAAATCCTTCGATCATTTGATAATTTCAATAGTCGATGAACGAAGATGCCAAATTTGCATATTCGATCCTCCGAAAAAATTGTACGATCGGTTTTCAATCAAATTCGATCAAACTTCGATCCATTCACATGAATTTTGTAAATCTGCCCCTTAGAGTTGCCTTTTTCATTAGCTGAAGTGACCCACAGGACTATTTGTATGCACTAACTTCATTTTGGGGCCCCCTAAATGCCAGATACTTTGGTAAACCTGTGCATTATGGGCATATAACTGAGGAGCCTTGGCAATCATAGTTAGTTTTCTTGGTACGTAATGAAACATGGGCAGTATGATGCTGTAAAGTTGAATCTTTGAGGAAAATGTCAGGTATATCACCACAACCGCCAGGTTTAGGAAAACCTTGTGACAAGGGTTGCCACCTTTTCTGGAAAAAACATATATATTTATCTATTTTTCCTATTAATAACATTGGGATCAACCATCTTTACCGGCCAGGTGGCAACCCTAGATACACTTCATTAATCACTCTTTACTGCTACACTACAAGTTGGATTGATGTCACCCCTCCCCCCAGCAGCCCATCAGCAGAACAATGAGAAGGCAACTAGATAAAAGCTACCATCAGACTAGAGGAAAAGAACTTTCATTTAAAGCAACATAGATGGTTCTTCACAGTGAGGACAGTGAGGTTGTGGAATGTTGTGATGGTTGATACTGTTAATGCCTTTAACAGTGGCTTGGATGATTTCTTAGAAAAGCAGAATATCCATGGGTTTTGTGATATTTAACTGTACAGTTGGCATAGATATTTGTACATCTATTTTCAGATTTATATGCATCAAAAGAGGTAGGACTAAAGCCTCTGAAATTCTGTTAATGGTGGTCCTAAATGCTTTCCATACTGCGTGTTCTTCCACTGCTTGCTAAATGAAGCATTCTATGTGTTTCAGATTTGAAGAAAACAGTGGGAAATGGAGATGAAAAACACAGCTGGTGACTTCTTCTTACTTTCAAAACATAAGTAAAGCTTGTAATGCTTGAGGAGGCCAAGGACATGGCCCTCCGTGCAATGGCTGTTCCATCAATGCATTCATCGATGCTTTTTTACTAAGGCAAACATATCAGTCAGATAGTATCCTGAGCAAAATACTTTGAAAGAAGCCATGATTGTAGTGACATTTTTGTGTACCTGCCAAGACACTCTGAATCGATTAAAACAAAAGTAGATATGAAGAACTACAACATTTTCTGAAGCTTTTAAGCACATCTTGGTAAAACTGAACAAAGTACGGAGTAAGCAGGGACAGCAGCAAATCTTCAGCACACCCATCGTCTCAATGATAGCATTATATGGTCCAATCTACTTTTCAAACTGAGCTGAAAAATACATCTACTTATTCATGAAATGACCCATCTTCTGGCAAAATATAACTCTTCCACGGCAGTTGTCAGCCCCCATAAAGTGGTGGGAAGTGTGAGGCGTAACAAACAGTAATGGGCTTATTATATTCTACTACAAATTGTCTGTGACATTCTGATGAAATAATTACAGCTACAGACACAATTGGCTGGCAAAACTAATTTTTCGGTGCCAGGGATGAGAAGAGGAAAAATAATTACGGTTTCTGAAGAATTATTTAAGACAGGCAGATACATTCATGAATAAATGACTGAGGGATAAAAAGCAGTATCATCCCTTGCAATGAAGTCATCCCCACATTGTAAGGGACTTTTAACCTCACTTGTATCCTTTGTTATGCTGATGACAATTTAAGACACTGTATCACAGGCATACACCACAAATAGAAATGGCACCAGCATTGAGTGTAGAGATATAAATATCAATGTGCTCATTTATGCACATAATTGACCTATGAACTTTTTTTTTATGTTTCTATATAACTTATGAATTGCATGTGGACAGAATAATGAGGTGGCACATAACTGACCTATAACATACAGTAATGTTTAGCTATTCCATTATAACTTATGGGTTTCATGTGTAAGCAAAAAAGTATGAGTTGGCACCCATAAACACTGCATAAGCAATATGATTTTGTGCAGCACCCAACACTATAAATGCAACAAAAGAACACATACATTAAGATGACTAGGTAATACTGTATATGAAGTAGATGTTATCACCATGCAAGTGATAGCCATTGCAGATTGCTTCCATGAAATTATAAAATCTAGGTATAAAAATATAAATGCTCCAGTTAGGTTTTGAAATAAAAAAATAAGACCATATATGAGGGTGTATTTGGTTTTTCATAAACAGGGCTATAGGGTAGAACTTTTGATATGGCGCATAACAAAAGTGGTTTGAAGGGGATACCGGTTTTCCAAAAGGAAAAATGGGCAGGATCTCCCATGATTGACGTGGTGATTGACCAATCGCTGATTGCCATGTCATAGCTCTGCCCCTGGTATCATGATCTGCCCCCATTGCATCGCAGACCCACCCCCATTATGTCGAGGCTCCGCCCCTTGCCTGGAATTCGACAGGACAGAAGGTGGCAACCATAGTCTAGATTACTTATGAAAACTGTTAGTTATTCTACCAATTCAAATATGAAAGCTCTTATCAGGAAAACCTTTATGCAGAAAGCTGTGAATTGCAAAAAGGCCACCGTTACAAGAAAATAATTCTAATTGTTAAAGGAAAATTTATTTTTTTCTCAGTAATCTTATACTTGAGGGTAACCAAGCTTTGTGAATTCATTTGTGACAAACCCAATCCCATTGGGTTTATTTAATGTTACAATTATTTTTAGCAGACCAAAAACATTGTGATCCAAGTAATGGAAGGACCCCTTACCTGTAAAACCTCAAGTTTATAGCATTCTGGTGAACTAATCCTATACTGTACTATATGCTACAAAAACGTGAGCACGATCTGTCAATATTCAGTGAAAGACAAGCACAGAACATAAATTTTTCTTCTTGCGAATAGATTCTCAGAATAAAAAAAGAATTCATTATAATAGAACAGCAAATCATTTTATATACCTGACAGCATATTAAACCTTCGATGATCAATTTAGCATAAAATGCCTGAATCAATAACAAACTGAGAATGTATTTGCCACTCAAACCCTGTCTTTACAGGGATTTGTTTTCTGTTCTACAAACCTCTTTTACCCAGTTCTGAATCATTTATCTGACTGGTCAGTGACAATTACTTTACTACTATAACAGATAAGTGGGATTAGAAGGAACAGGTTTGAGGGCCATCCGTCTTATCACAAAGGAGATTACATAAAGATTATAAGAACATTCAAAACCATCTGGGCATTTCAGAGAGATAAACATTTGTGGTCATTCATGCAAAGGAGCCGCATCAGTACAGATAAACTGCTGATGGATGGTTTCTTGGTTTCAGGGAGATAACAAACAAACAACCATTTTTAGTTCAGTTGTTTTTAGATTATTCCCCAGGAATAAAGACTTTTTTCAATTACTTTCCATTATTTATTTTTTTACTGTTTTTCTAAAATCTAAGTTTAAAGTTGAATGTTCGTGTCTCTGGTGTTGGAGTCTGGCAGCTCAGTAATTCAGGTGCACTCTAAACCGTAACAATTTTGCAACATTTAGTTGATACATTTCTCAGCAGCATCTCTGGAGTATTAGCAACTATTGTATCAATTCTAACAGCTGCCTGTAATGCAACCCAGGGATTCTGCTCAGCAGGGACAAAGATAAAAAAAGTATCAATTAAATGTATCCATTAAGGGCCCTTACACACGGGCGTTTTTACCAGCGCTCCACTGCGTTCCGTTTTGCTGCGTTCACGGAACTCAATGCTTTTCAATGGGGCTGTACTCACAAAAACGCACACTTAATGCTTTTCAATGGGGCTGTAGGCGCCGAACGCAGGAAAAATGCAGCATGTTGCGTCTGAACCTGTGTTTGGCGACAACATGCGTTCGTGTGAATGCAGCAAAACGGAACGCAGGGGAGCGCAGGTAAAAACGCCCGTGTGTAAGGGCCCTAAGTGCAGCGAACAGGGTCGACGACCTGCCTTACCAGAGCTGCTTTAGAAGGTGAAAAATGACACTTCAGTATTATAAAAACGATCACAAATAGAAAATCATTGTAAAAAGTCATTATTTTTGGTGATCTATCTGAAAACAACTAGTTGTTTGAAGGTGAACAACCCTTTTAATATGATTAAAACTATATTGTTAGTTTCTCCTAAAAGTGCATATGTCAGACTCATTCCCAATAAAAAGAGGGAGCACTCTCACTAACTGTTGCAATACTGCACTAGCTAAACCATATTATTAAAGTGGACCCGTCACCCAGACACAAAAATCTGTATAATAAAAGTCCTTTTCAAATTAAACATGAAATCCAATTTCAAATTTTTATTAAAGCATTCATAGCTGTTTAAGCTCATTTAAAAATCTCAGCTGTCAATCAAATATTGTCTGCCACTCCTCTATGCCTTAGGCATAGAGGCGGGGCAGATAATTACATTCAGCACTTCCTAGATGTCACTGCTCCCCACACATTCCCCCAGTTCTCTTAACCATTTAATTGTGTAGCCAGGACATGGGGATGGACATCGGGTCCCCCATTCTGGTGCACAAACAAAATTCTGAGATGATGCAAGGCTTGCCTTAATAACAGTGTCCACAAAATGGCTCCTGCCTGCTTGCTATAATTATGAATTCCCAGACTGAAGAAAACAAGATTAAAATAATTTATATAGTGTAATTAATATTCATTTTGCTTGACTAATGTGATACGATATGATTTTGAATTTTTTTTTGGAGTGACGGGTCCACTTTAAACAATAACTGAAATTTGGCTACATTTCTGTTTTTGTTTAACAGATTTTTAAAAAGGTATGGAATTCTGCAATCTTCACATACTTGACCCGTTTGAATTACACTCTACCTATTATGACTTGTCTGATTACTATTTATTTGTTCATTCTTCGCCCTCTCATGTGGGGGCGAATTTAACAGTTTTCCTTTTGGGAGTCCGGTAACTTAAGCATCACTTTCAGTTTCAAAAGAATACTAAGCCATAGCAGATCTAAACTCTTTTAGGCCTATATATCAACAGTTCCATTTTAGTGGTTTCATAAGTTTATGAAACCATGACTAAACAGACTTTCTTTAAAATCACAAATGAAATTTATTAAAAAATCCAAAAAAAGTACTAGTGAAAAAACAAAAAAACATCTTCAAACTGGACCAACAGGATCAGTTGCAGCTCCCATTGACTTCTATAGGACCTCAACATCTTTTACCTGGAAACATTTTGTATTAAGGTTTTTTTGTGGTTTTTAAACTTAAAAATAATAAACATTTTAGATTTAGAGCTTTTAAGAAATATAGAAAAACCACAAATTCTGTGGAAAAAACTGTAATTTGATTGTTAGTAAAGTGTCCCCATAGAGTGACATGTTTAAAGTTCAAGATGACATCAGATATACAGTATGAAATATTATGCACATGAGGGCTCTGGTTCAACATTTATTTACATTTTTTTATAGCGTATTTGATCTTTATTTACACTAAACACATATGCAGTTGGTGCAAACCTATTATCAATGACTGAAGAAGCTATGTTCAGGAAATATCTTCTTATTTTACTCCAATACAGCACTTGGCTGCTATATAAACACAGAATTTTCATAATATTATGCATATATGCCACCCTGCTAACACTGTGAAAAGGGTAGAGTGAGAATGAAGAAACGAACAGTCAGACAGACACCATTAGGTAACCATTTTGAGCGTAAATGCCATAATACACAACCACATGAGAATACAACAACAAAATGTCAAGTATACGGCCACATTTATCTTGAAAACCCCCCAAAAAACTGCAGCAGTAAATGGGGAATATTGTATATTTTTCCAGTAAGGTAACTTAATTTGCATCATTGCTTGCTCTCATAATAAATGATTTGAGAGCACAGATGTCAATGTAGACCTAAAGTGATTTTGGTGAATCTTGGCCACATTGGCTTCACCCCCAGAACAGCCACCTGTTGTACACCCTGCTGCATTCTTTTTTATGTATATATGAGGCTTCAGGTGATGATTCCATGTATTTATATATTCCTTTCACCATTACTATTGATGGCATGACAATTAACCCGGTTAACTCATCACGCTGCTCAGGGGTCATCTTTGACCAGTCCCCCACCTTCTCTAATCACATCCTATTCAACATAGCCAAGATACGCCCATTTCTTTCTCAAACAACAGCCAAAACACTAATCCATGCCCTTATCTTATCTCACTTAGACTACTGCAATCTCCTCCTAACTGGTCTTCCTGACTCCCATCTCTCTCCCCTCCATTCAATCTTAAATTCTTCTACTTAGTCCTAAAAGAGAATCTGCTCAACTCCAACTAAAATCCTTAGCATGACTGCCTGCCAAGCAAAGGATAGCATATAAAATCCTTCTACTAACATTTAAAGCCCTTAACTCCTCTACTCCTCACTAAATCTCTTCTCTTGTCTTGCTATACGTTCCTGGTTGTCTTCTCTGCTCTTCTCAGAGCCACCTTCTCTTATCACCACCCACATCCACTGCCACCTCTTGTCTCAGACCCTTTTATCTTGCTGCTCCTCTGGAATTCCATCCCTGAATTCATCTGTAAAGAATCCTCTCTCAATCTCTTCAAAAAAAATCTAAGAGCCTACCTTTTGGAGCACTAGAACAGTAGCCTAGTCCTGCGCCTACTGATTATGCCTTACCATGTGCACTTTTTCCTCTCCGATTTGTACCTGTATGTTAACCTCCCATCCACTTATACTGTAAGCTCTACTGGGCAGGGACCTCCTTCCCACTGTCTCTTACCACATAGCACTTAACCTCTTTGTCCTATGATATTTATTATGTGATTTGTCTCCCCCATGTATACTTTTATATATATTGTACTTTTATGCACTGTACAGTGCTGTGGCTCCTTAACAGCTCTTTACAAATAAAGTTATACATACATACATACATTTCAATGGTACAGGTAAAATAGGTTTTTGGAGCAAATTAAAGAAAGAGGGTGATTGGCTGATGGGGGGATTCCAAAATCAGAGTGATCATGTAATATATGGGTAAGCTGACATATGTAAACAAGGTTTTAGATTTGAAAGAGAAATGTTCATCTTGTATTATGTGCATCTTGCTCTATTTAAAATCTTTTCTTGTAAATAGTATACAGCTTATACATCAATACTGTATCACACATTACAGCTTTAATTTTCTTTAAGTACACGGATAATTCCATTAAACACAAAAAATACAGCACAATGGGTATTAGAGAAGTTGCTTATTTCCTTTGCCCTTCTGTAAACATAATTTCAACTTTCACAAGGGTACATATGCTGGGAACGAATCCAGATCTATCAGCTAAACATCCAACAATACGAATGTAAGAAAAACAATAAATACCATCTCCTGAGTCACAGAAACAATTTACTGTTTTCTGGCTTTGATGTTTCCAGAGGGAAAATGTTTTTCTAAAAGGGGGGCCCTAGGCTGTGGGGTCTTCTGCAAGGTAGTCCCCCTCACAAGTGAAGTAAAATTCACTTGTGAGGTGGATAACCATACAGCTGTGAGAGGCAAGTGAGTGGTCAGCATGAAGGGATCACATGGAGTTCTGTGTGAATGGTGACAGTGCACACCAGGACCCCTGACTTTTTTTTTTTGCTGGGGGGGGCAGCATGTTTCCAGTGTATCTTCCTTTCAGCATGTACTGTATGTATATCTACAGGACGACCATCAGAAAGACAAGTTATTTGTGGAAAGGCCCCATCAAGATCACAAGAAACAATAATAAATTTGTATTTTACATCATTCTATTGGATATATAGTTCTTTAACATGCTACTCATAGAGATTCCACTATCTGAGATCCATATTAGTTTAGAATTTGGGTCTTTGCTCTGTGAGAGGAAGTGTAAGTTATGGAAAGACACATTGGGGAAATAATAATTAATAATAATAGCATTACATTCTACTAATTTATCACCAGCCAGAAGAACGGATAAAAAAATACATACCCTCCTGAGGTATCTTTAAGTATGGCAAGAGCATCTGGGAATCCATCCATATTGTAATCGCCAATGTGAAGAGTAATTGGTATTGACAGAGGATAATATGTTGAAGGGACAAACCCCCAAACAGTGTTCATGTTGCTGAAATTCTTCAGCACAGGAACCCACTGGAAAAAGAACAATACTATAATTAAAGGAAATCTAGTGAAAACTAGTAAACACATAAATAAAAAAATGTAAACATACACACACTCATACCTGATCAATCACTGTTTATGGTAGAAATTATATTTCAACATGGAAAATAATTTACTGGTATGTGTAGTAGATTAATAGAAAACGAACAGTCCCAACAGTCAAGACATGCATGTTTAATAAAGGTTTGTTCAAATTAACAGCAGTGTGGAGTTAGTGAGTTCATTCATTCTGTGAAAGAACAGTTGTCCATTAGGGCCCTTATTTAAGGAACAAAGGCAGCAAATGCTGTGCATGCTGGTAATACTGCATTTCTGAGTAAAATGGGTCTTTCCAGACACTGTTCAGAAGAACAGTTTACTTTGATTAAAATATTGATTGGTGAGGGGAAAACATATAAGAAGTGCATAAAATGATAGGCTGCTGAGCTACAATGATCTAAAATAGCAACCAAAACAAGCAAATGGAAAACTACCATTAAAACAGATAGGTTAGTCAAAATGGGAAAGGCTCAGTCAATGATCAAATCCAAGAAGATCAAAGAAGGTCTAAAGTTACCTGTGAGCAATGTTACAATTAGAAAACACGTATGTGAAGCAAAGCTATCGGCAACCCCCCCACAAAGTCCCATTGTTGGAAAAAAAGATGTGCTGATGAGATTACAATTTGCCAAAGAACACACTGACTGGCCTAAAGAGAAATGGCACAACATTTTTGGACTGATGAAAGCAAGATTGTTCTTTTTGGGTCTAGGGGCTGCAGACAGCCCCCAAACACTGAATTAAAGCCACAAGACACTGTACAGACAATGAAAGATGGTGGCTCAAAAATCATGATATGGGGATGTTTCAGATCAATAATGGAGTGGCCAGCCCAATCCCTGGACCTTGATCCAATAGAAAATTTGTGGGATGACATCAAAAATGTTGTTTCTGAGGCAAAAACCAAGATATGCAGAAGGAATGTGTAAAGTAACAGGTGCTAGAAGTTGGTGGACTGCATGCAACACAGATGTACAACAGTTCTCAGATCAGTGATACAAAGGAAAGCAAAATCTTCAAATTTTTTTCAGTTCATACAGTGAATTTGTAATGAAGAATGCAGACTTTTTTTTGGAACACGCAAGAAACCAAGAATTGCACCATGAGATCATAGAGCTGAGATAGGGTGTGGCGAAAATTGTAATTAGCTTTATTGATCTATTAGAAAATATCCCATACAAGACAGGCAGGGTGAGACAGGCTTAAGGTGTTTCATCAGAATTTTTTTGTAACAGCCTAATATTCCCTTTTCTTTACTTTCTGTAAAGGAACACCACATTTGATAATTGCTTCTTTTAAGTTTTATTTACTCTCAAAATAACAACCAAGGAGAGCACACCAGTATCAAATAATACTTGAATTTAATCCAAAACGGAAAGAGAATCCAAAAAAATATATGTACAAAAAAACATATCCCAAATTATACAAAAAATACAAAAAAAATTTTTAAAAGAAAAAACAGAAAAGAAGAGAAAACATCGCCCAACGCGTTTCGACCTTAAGGGTCTTCCTCAGGGGCAAGGAAAAACAAAAATCAACAAAAATAGGCAGAAAGAAGCTTACTGTCCGTGAGTTTAAATAGTCCATGCTGTATGTGCAGCTGTGCCGACAGGGCGTCTGACGTCACTTCCGTCACATGTGGCTTGAGATCCTTAATCATTTCTTCCTATCAGGGGCTGAAACGCAAGTGAGTGTCTCTTACTATGGGTCCCGCAGCTTCCGACGTCACTTCTGTCGACATAGATATATCAAAGACTCCCTCAATCCTCGCATCCAGTTCTTTTTGCTTAAATGCGCAATCACAAGTTGCCTATACAATGGAACGCATATGCGTTCCAAGCAGCCGTCCATATGCAAATCCTCAAAGTCCCGCCTTGATGGTGCGGCATCATCAAACCGCTTCCCTTGCGATTGGCTCAACATCCTAAACACAACAACTGGAACGCATATGCGTTCCAACATTGGATTATAACAGCAATATAAATTAGCCAATTCAATTCACATAATAATTGTACATAACATGAACATCGGGAGAGGAATCCATAATTCAAAAGTCATGATAATTTTTGGAGACATGGAGGATTACGGGGGCAATCATTCGATGTCAAATAACCCAAAGTTATGTGCTGTCATTATTGTGTCCTGAATACTTACTCCTTACATTCCATGAGTCAAATATGCGTCCAGGCTGAGCAAGTAATCTCCCAACATGACATTATATCATCTAGTCTGTAAAAAACAGGACAAATTTAACAGATCATTTAGTCCTGAAGGTGTCACTGTGTTAAGGCGAAATATCCATTCTGCTTCTTTTCTCAGCAGAAGAGTGTTTTTATCTAGACCTCCTACTGTGGTTGTTACTTGATCAATTCCCATGAGTCGTAACGATGACACGTTATGATTATGTTCCTTACAGTGCTGTACTAGTGGGGTGGTCTCCTTCCCCAATTTAATAACACTCTTATGTTTGATGAATCTGTCTTTTAATTTCTGTACTGTCTTGCCAATATAGTACAAGCCGCATGGGCAAATGATTATATAAACCACAAACATAGATTGGCAGGTGATCCTATGTTTTATCTGGAATCTTTGTAACGTTCGTGGGTGGGTGAAGGAGGAGCCCTGTACCATACTGTTACAGACTGAACAACTCAGGCATCTGTAGTTGCCCGGTTTGGGATTACTAAGAAAATGAGGAGTGATGTATTTTGTTTTATTATTCGCCTTAACTAGGTGATCCCTAAAATTTTTGCCTCTTTTGTAGGCAAACATCAGGGATTCAATGCATTTGGAGCCCAAAATAGCATCCGTCTGCAAATGGTGCCAATGTTTAGAAATGATATGTTTGATAAAACGGCTAGCCGTTGTGTACTTCGAAACAAATACCAATCGGTTTTTGTTTCTATGTGATTCTTCCTTAGTAACATTGGTTTTTACCTTCGCAATTGCCTGGTTGATATCACGGGGAGTGTATCCACGCTCCCTAAATCGATCAGCCATCACTTGAATGGAGTCGTCAAGTGAAGTAACATCGGACGTAATCCGCTGTACCCTAGTGAGTTGGGAATAGGGTAAAGCCTTTATTAGTGCCAATGGATGAAAACTACTAGCATGTAGCAATGTATTACGATCAGTTGGTTTGCGATAAATACCTGTCGAAAATTTGCCAGCTTCATAATTAATAAGAATATCAAGAAATGATATCGTAGACGTAGATGTACTACGAGATTGTGAACCGTATCGTGGATTCTATGGAATTTAGGTAATTTACAAATGAGGTCAGAGTAGATTCATTGCCCTGCCAGATAAAAAACAAATCATCTATGTAGCGATGATAACTTATGATGTATTTCCAATATGCTGATTTGTATATATATTCATCCTCATAATCTGCCATAAAGAGATTTGCATATGAGGGGGCCACATTGCATCCCATAGCAAGGCCTTGCTTTTGCCTATAAAAACAATTTTCAAAACTGAAATAATTATGATCCAATACAAAGCACAGTAATTGAAAAACTCTCAAAACACACTGCTATTATTCTGAAAACATGCATGCTTTACATTTATATATATATATATATATATATATATATATATATATATAGAAAAACAGGCACTCACGATAAATATTTTCAATCTGGCCTGGGTGCAGATCCACGAAAAATGTCAATAATCCACAGGAACTGGCCGCACTCACAGGTCTTATGCAAAAAAATTTCTTTATTTAGAGAAACTAACTGACGTTTCGGCTGCTACGGCAGCCGAAACGTCAGTTAGTTTCTCTAAATAAAGAATTTTTTTTGCATAAGACCTGTGAGTGCGGCCAGTTCCTGTGGATTATTGACATTTGCGGCCAGTTCCTGTGGATTATATATATATATATATATCATGGGAGCACATGTAAAGGGATGTTGAAATACATACGGTAAGTGTTAAAAAATGCTTAGAAAATAGCTGGAGAAATGACTAGTGCAAAAATCATCAAAAATATGATATTGCACACACACTGAATAAATAAGCAATAAAATAAATCTGGAGCTGGCTCCAGCAGTGTGATTCCAATGGAGTCCTGTATCACATTTTCAAGCATGTGCCACAAATAAAACATACGGCTATATTCATAGTGTAAACCCACCATATGAATGCTCACACAAAGGGAACCCCTGTAATACAATGTGATAGGTAGGTGACAACATAGAGTACAAGATACTAGGACATCAGCGGTGGTACCATATGACTGCTGCTACCAATATGATAATGTGTGCATTGACTAAATGAATGAAGTAATTACCTTTAAGAAATTCCCTATGTAACTTTTCACAAATTATATATCTATATCAACTATATCAGATAATGAATACAATGCATTTTCACATCCTAGTATCTGCAAGAAACTAGTTTCAAATTGACCTTTGTTGGGAAAAAATAAATGACATTAAAAAAAGTGTAAGAATGGTGTATGGATTGAAAGCGCGTTCACGGTCATCATGTAATGCCTTGTTAAATACAGAGAACTGAAAGCCCTCCAAAACAGCTGAACAATGAAGAAAAACAGCAGCTATTGTCTGAAGATTCTTAACATAAAGGTCTTGCTACAAAATCTTTACAGAACAACGAATAGAAATCTGCTTTTGTACTACAAGAGCACAATTTACAGAACGAAATCTGCGTTTGTACTATGACAGAACAATTTAAAGAACAATTATGAGCCCTGAAGAAATTCAATTCTGAAATACTTATTTCCTTTGAATATTTATTTCACAAATGTTTAATAATCTCGATTATTGTTTTGCCAGAATGAAAGGTGAGGCTCTCCAAATAAATATTTAAGTCTGGGGTAAAAGACCCTGCCAGAGCCAAAATATGTTGTACAGTAGTACTTACATAATGATTTTACTGCTGGCTGGCAAATAACCAAAGCAATTATATATTTAGCGTTTTTAGCTCAGTAAATGAGAAATATTTTACAATTGTGTATGATAAAAGAGTTATACTGTCTATGGTGCAGAAAGCTAAAAATATAGACATGGGTAGGAAACACGCTTATGCCTATAACATATGCAGCAGTTCCAGTTATTTTATTTAATATACATTACAGTACATATTATCTGAAATGCATGGTACATGTTTGTGAACATCTCAAGGCTCACTGAAAATTGCAAACCACAATGCCTGCTTTTAACTGTTAAGCATAAGTGGTGGATGATTAGGAACATGAGATTATATTATAGAATAAGGTGCATCCTAAATGAAATTGATACTCCATTATTCCAAGATGATTGTGCTTCTGCACATTCTGCAAAACAAATGAAAGGCTAGTATCACTGAACTCCTAGAAATGCATCTTCCATGACCACCCTAGTCACCAAATCTAAATGTTATGGAACCTTTATGTGGAAAGTGTGTCATGTTCTCTCAAAGGTTTTCCCTCACTGAAAAATAATCCATTATTCCACTACACATGGTTCTTACTGATATGACAGAATTCCAAGTGCTGAAGCTATCTTGGTTTATAAGATGTATGTGTGTCTATGTAAGGTGCTACTTAGAAATAGGCTCCTGTTTACCTCCTGTATTAATTAAGTGGTATTTAATATACAACTCTGTGAAATGTGTGGGTTTAAATTGTACCAACCTAAGAAAAACCCTCTCTTTGCTCACTGAAATCACACACAGCTCTGAATTATATCCTGCAATTACAAAGCAAATTCATTTAAATATGGAACTTAACTTTATCATCAACCTATAATTACCATCTTCTGCTTTCCAGACATACCAAGGGGATACATGTGCACAATCAAAAAAGCACCGTAATGTATTTAGCCCTTTATTGCATAAAAACAGCAAATTAATCTTGCTTTCCAGACTAGATCTCTATGCAGTTTATAGCTTGATGATGACATTTATTTATTTACACACATGTATGAAAGTGGTATCACTTCCATCTCACCTGATCTGATACATCTTTTAAGAGGTAAATTGCACTTTTTAAGCAACCATCATCTTCACAGGCTGGCAAAAGCTGATCTTGTTTACCATCTCCATCTGGTAAAAAAGAAAGTATAATCATTAGCTATACAGGTTTTAGGATTTAAATGTGTAAGTATATACAGGTATGGTTATAAGGAATCTTTATATAATTTTGGTCAACATAACTAAAATCAAACTAAATTTACTAATCATTTAAACAGGGGTACATTTCCTGGTCTTGCTGTAAAGAACATTTCTAACATATTAACTCATTTTTGGGGTAGGGCAAAGAAGGCCCACGGAATCAGGGGCTTTTGGGGGCAAAGGGATTGTAGGTAAACGCATGTATTACATTGTGTACCAATTTTTAGATGTTTTCAGTATATTCATATATGTAAATGAAAATGCCCTACAGGTTAGAAGAGATTCCAGCATCCCACATGCAGCTGAATGCTGTTGGAAGATGCACATCAATTGGAGAACTGCAGGTGGACTCCCTAAACTATTAAAATTATTACATGTCAGATTGGGGTACCAACATTTTTTAATGCCAAGGGCCCCATCATATCAACATTCTCTCCTGCATCTACTGGTTTATAAATGTATTTATGTTTCTGTTCACCACCAGTCTCTTTCAAAGGGGACCCAGGCAGTTACTGCAATTTTCTGGGCCTGCTGCTTCAGCAGATTCTACATCTGATGTAGGAATATAAATGTCAGCTGAATTCTAAGGGTGCCATCAAGATTTGTACATTTCTCATCTGACAACCAAGAAGCAGTCTTTTTTGTTAATATATTCACCCTGAGCTATAGTAAATGTTCTCAGTCAAATAGTTCTGCAAGCACAATTCTTTCTCTTATGCCTTACTAGGTTCTTACAGGGAACTCCAATATCCAACACAAGGTTGTACAAGGTTGCAAGCATTTTCAGTGAAAAAAGATGTACTATACACCAATCCAGCAATTCTACATGTATAATTTCAAGTGCCGTTTACAGTTAACAGACCCATTTTCACATAATTTTCCCAGTCTTCAAAATGAAAAAAATCAACCCATTTACTATGAAATATTTTCATTGCCGAAGGTGTAAACTATTGGAGTCAGCCTTACTACCAAATTTTTTAAGTGACCAGTAACTATATGCAATGTGTGCAAAAACAATGCATTGTAGGTACCAACACAATCGAAGGTTTCAAAAAGAGTTTTTTGCCTATGTACTGTAAAGTAAATTTTGCATATATTTGTGTCTGTTATCCTTTATATTCTATTTTTTTCCATACCATCATCAGTTATGGTGTATGGGTTGGAAGAAATTGAACAAGGCCCTTAAATTGGACATCTGTGGTGATCAATATATTTAACAGTTTGTTAAGGGATTGCATTCAAGATCATGCTCTTGAGAATGGCATTATTGAAAGATCACATCAGACAAATGAAAACAGACCAAGTCAACAGTTTATTGGCCCATTTATTGTATGGAGCCCTCTGATGGGTTTTCCCGGCTGATGTCTGGCTGAAAATTGGACAGATATTGGATTAGTCAGGTGTCAACATCCCTTCTGCATTGCCATTTTTGTTTGTTTGAAAACACAATTTTAATGTGCACACACCAGTTATCTAAAAGTGCACACACAATTCTAAAAAAGTGCTGACAAAAGAAATGTCTTGCACATACAGCCAAAGAGAAATTAGACGACACATTGAGCCCAATATAGCTAACCTCTAGGTGGACATATTGGGGAAATATCTGCACATTTGGCAAATTGAAGAGGGCATGGACACACATGCAGATCTTTGCCACAATTCGCGCTGCAGTTTGAAACTACTAGCATATTTACATGGAGGTCAGCTTTTTTTTAAAAAAACCAAAAACGCAGACCACTCCAAAAAGATGGCGAAGAACCGTATATGTATCGATGCCCTAAGACAAACAGCTGTTCAAGTTTATGGCCAGCTTTAGAAACAGTTAAAAGGCTGCTCTCTCTACAGCAGAAGAAGATACACTCCAGTATTACATTGCACAATGTCACAAAATACTGTCCAAACAAGGAAAGATCTACTATACATAGTACCACTGTCATTATAGGCACAACTAAAGCAAAAATGGTCCCAGAATTTAGTGCATAAAGCATAACATATTCATATATTCATTTCATGCCATTGTAACCTGCATAATACCAGCATCATAGTAACAGAAAGTGAATATATAAGACATTTTGTTTAACAAAAGAAGTAAACTAAAAATATACAGACTCAGGTATTTTTGTTTATAATCAGCAAACCTGCCAACAAAATTATTCTAAAATACTTTTATATTTATTTTGTAAAACAGTGGATGCAGTTTCATGGTCAAGGACTCCATACAGCAACAGATATAGCCTAGTAAGTCATCTTTAAAAGACCCCAGTAAAAGTGGCCTAGACAGTGATAAGAATAGTAGAGCAGTATTTGCTGGTATGGGCAGTAACGTAACTATGCAGTGCCATCTCCCACAGACTCAATTTTATCCAAATAATCAAAAATACATATAACAGATTTCCTTTTTGTCTGTAATAATAAAACAGTAGCTTGTACTTAACCCCAACTAAGATATAATTAATCCTTACTGGAGGCAGAATCCACCTATTGGGTTTATTTAATGTTTACATGATTTTCTAGTAGACTTAAGGTAAGAAGATCCAAATTATAGAAAGATCAGTTATATTATCTACAGGAAAGGGTGGCAATTTAATTCATACATAATAGAGTTTGAAAGACCTAGACCTTTATTGTTAGAATCTATGCACCACTCCTTAGCAACTTACAGTACTGATGTAGTTTTTTTTAAATAATGTAAACATACATAAAATTAAGAACACATTAGAATTATCCAGAAAGCCCCAGTCCCTGAGCCTTCTGGATAACAGATCCTATACCTATAATACAATTATTGATGCATAGGTGATTTAGGAGGAAATTCTAACTAAAGACTAGAACATGTAAACAAAGGTCCAAAACCAAATGGCATTCATGCAAGGGTGATTAAAGAGCTTTGCCAAACTTCTTTACTTTTTTTTGGAGGTCTGTCATGATGTGGAGATATTGATAAACTGCTAATGTGGTTCATTTTCTCAGGAAGTAAGACATAAGATCTAAAGCCTAAAACTACAGGCTTGTTAGTTTGACAACAGTGGTAGGAAAGCTCTTTGATAAGACATGTGAATACAAATTAGTGTCTTGCAATCTATGAGGAGGTGAGCAGAAACCTATACTTGGTATGGTAGTGAATATTATCTTCTTATAATAATGCTAAAGTATTTTATATTGTCCAGCAAAGAAGTGTATGGATTAAAATATTGGCCTTTAACTTGGATAGCAAACTGAATGAAGGATAGATACCACAGCCTACAGTTTTGCACCTTATGATCAGGGAACTCCTCAGAGACATCTAGTATACAAATCATACAATATAAAACAGCGGGGGTGGGAGAAAACTTTATCACTTATAATAAAAACATGAGTATAGTTTCCCTGAAGGTAACTCATCCTGCAGCTGCAGAACTCTTTAATGACTATACATTAACACTATAAATAAAGCATATCCATAAAGATATCTGTTATAAATGATAACACAGTGGCCACTAGTACATAGTATGAAGCCCTACTATAAATTGTCACCTTGTATCTCCAGTATATTATGCAATGTATTACCGGGAAAATAACAGGAGATAGTGCCCATAGAGTATAGTCCTGCGCAGGTCCATTTTTTTGCAACCCGTACCCGCAACCTGTAATCCGCAACCCCGACTCGCGACCCGCATTCTTACCCGCCTGGACCCTCTACCTGACCCGTAAGTACCTTATCCGCAACCTGGACCCACTGACCACCAAGAATCAGGAAGTGCTGTCATGCTACCAATCAAGAATCAGGAAGTGCTGTCATTGCAACCGGAAGTGACATCATCGGAAGTAAGTGTGGTGAGAAAAATAAGTAAAAATTTCTATTGACAAGTCCTGCGTCCAGACCCGGGATCCGTAAACCCGCAGAACCGCCGACCTGCATCTATACCCGCATCTGAAAATCTTACTTGCAACCCGCAGGGTACCGCAGGTTTCTATGGGTAACTCGTGGCACCCGACCTGCTGCAGGACTCTACCATAGAGCTCCTGGATTAAAAAAGAATTTATAATAAAGGGTGACCTGCCCCCAGACTTTCCAACACAGCACAAAGACACAATCACTTCTCCCTGCAAATAACAGAATAGTACAAGAGTATGCATCCCTAGTGGTCCTTAGAATGTGGCTGGATGGCATGCTGCCCTTGGCCAGGGCCTTTGTGGCCTCACCACAAATCCAGGTCTGTATGTGCCCCTGCAACACAACATGTGTGCTGGTGCAACAGCTGTAGGAATACAATGTCCCTTTAAGTTTATTTAGGCCTATCTCTATGGGGCACATCCAATGCTAAAGGTTACAATAGGGAAAAGTAATTGTGTGATTTGATATAGACCTAACTTGTTTTGTCTAATAACAGCAGATGTGTGCCACAGTGTAGGAAAGAAGTTAGGGATCTGAGCAACTAGACATCTCTGCATCACACAACTATTTGTGCCTATTCACAGTGCACTGACACAAAATTAGTACATTTTTTATTGTTTTAGTGGCCTTAAGGTATGGTGAGGCAAAATAAGGAATAAAATTGGGGGAAAAGCCCAATGTCTGAAGATACCATCCTTCTACTGATTGGCAATATAAATCAGGATACAGTGACACATTTTAAATTGAACAATATGCAAATTCTGATTAGACATGAATGACCAAACATATGCCAGGCTCTGTCTATATGAATCGTCATATATGTAGCTAAACCTGCAACTGAAAAACCAGGGACAATGTAATGTTACCGTGTTACAATAGTTAAATAAAAATGAGACCTGTGATTTTTTTTTTCTCAATTTTTAAATGATGATTGTCAAGCTTAAAGCTTTACAACTGCAAATTATACTTTTGAGGATTCATAGCTAGCCAGTGGTTTGTTGAGGATGCTGGCGGTTTAATTTAAAATACCCGGAAGGGCAAAACTTTTGATATGACTGATTTAGAATAGATCATCAATCAGCTGAACAGAGAAACAGATTTTTTGTTAGAGTGATCTGTGAGAAAAATCGGTGCTGAATATTCAGCATTTAATATCTGCACCTGCGGGCTTTATAGTTGCTTTACAAGTCTGCAATAAGGATTTGAAGATATTTGCCGTACATACTGATGAAGATAATTGTGAATATTATTAAAGATTCTGCATGAATAAATTCATATTTTACCATATAAATTGTTGGCTTGGATATACTTTTTTTTTTCTCGGTTATACCTAATGGTATAAAAGCAAGGATGTTTTTTTGTGCGTTCGTTAGTGGCAACCACTGTGAATCCTCTGTAGAACATAAATGGGCAGATTTATCAAGGGTCGAATTGAAAATTCAAATTTTGAGTTTATTTTAGTGTAAGTTGAGGGAATAATCCAAATTCAATTCTAATAATAAAATAATTAGAAAATCTAATTTTGAAATTTAACTGTCCCTTTAAGAATTCAAATTCGATTATGCTCCACCTAAAACCTGCGGAATTTGTGTGTTAGCCTATGGGCGACATCCTACAATCAATTTGGAGTGGTTCAGTGGACTTTTGAAAAAAAAAAATTTTAAATTCGATTCGAAAGCTTTTAGAAACTCCCATAAACTCATAATTCGACCCTTGATAAATCTGCCCCACAAAAATCACTTACATACTAAGCAGGTTGTGGGAACACTACATGTATAATCAAAATGTTAGAAAAGTACAGTGGAATTGTGACTGATCTGGACAGATTTACTACAAAAATACAAAAGAGTAATAAAAATTTTAACAATAACATGCCTTTTTAAATACAGAGTTTTTAGTTAAAAGGTTAGGATCAGCCACCATACATCAACCTATACCCCATATGGTGGTCCTAACTACTCCAGCCATACATTTCATTTGCATGCAAATCCCTGCATGGTTGTCCCCACTGTAGCACTTACATGGGAGAGATCTCAGGTTATGTAATTAAAGGCACTAAGTTTGCCCAGGGGCAGTAACCTGTAGCAACCAATCAGCAGGTAGCATTTCCTAGTCACCTGTTTAAAGGCAAGCATCTTATTGGATGCCATGGATTTGCCTACTCCTAGGCAAACTTAGTGCCTTATATTACATGTGGGGGTATAGACCAATGCCAATTTTAAAGATATAAGATCACACATAAGTATCAGCCTGCGGGACCAATGCTTTGGTAAGGAGATTCTTTTCCCATAAAATACAATCATTCAGGGACCTGCCAGCCTAACCAAAGAATTTAGCAGCAAACTAGCAGCCTCGAGGCTTGAGAAAGGGCCCAGCGTGGTACAAAACCTTGCCTGCCTAACATTTTGGAGGGCTAAATAAATCCTTCAGCTTTTTTGCAACTGCTAGTGTGTCACTAAATTCTTTGGTTTGACTACAATCATGTCTCCAGTTGCAGGCAAGAGTCCAAGGCTGGACTGGGAGGAAAAAGCAGCCCTGGCAAAAGTATCAAAGCAGCCCATGTATTTCTGCACATGCAAAGCATCATATATATTTCCAACCCCGAGGTTAACTAGAACTAGTGTTTGTTGATAAATATTTCAAGAGTCCATTACCATAGAATCCCCAGCAATATTATACACCCTATGTGCTGGAACTGGCCCTTGCAACAAACATCTCACCCTAGTTTCTATCACAACTATTCTATCTGATGGATTAGTGGCCCTATACTTACATTATATTCTATATTTTCCATTGTGTGCCCCCAGCTAGACCATGCATCCTGGCAGATAAGAGGACTTTAATTACCGTGTGTCACTGGGCCAAAGTGTGGAATACTTGAAGAGACTAGGCGGTCTCATGTAATTAATGATAAATATCACAGTTTTTAAATATACAGGCTGAAGTGACTGTTCTGATCATGGATCCTCCTGTTGCCAACATGCCTATCACGGGTATATAGCAAGCAACTCTAATATTACTAAATGAAGTTGGTCAGGATTCCTGGTTCCACCCATATACCAGTAGAGGCATGAGCACTAACAAATGCAGGCATTGGCTTAGCTGTGGCTGGCTATTATGGACAGCTCATTTAAATTTATAAAGTGATTCGCTCAATTACAAATTAAATACAGAACTAATTTGCATCTTTAGGTGAGCAGCCCATTTACATCTTAAAGCAAGTGGCCCATCGTGCATTTGCCCGAAACCACAGATTGCCAGTCTGGGCCCGATAAAGACCTACAAGCGAGCACTTACAATTACAACAGTTGACGGACATACTTGTATGGGTAAGAGCACTCTAATTCTTTATTGCATTGAAAGCCTATGAAAATTTTGACTAGGCTGAAATAGTAAGAACAACCAAATGGTTTAACTTGTCTTGGTATGGTGACTTGGTAATTTAATAATCATAAGCTTGTAACTAAAACATCTGTTGTAACCAAAGGCAAATAAGGGTCCAGAATTGCACAGCACATTTTACTATTTTATTACAAATTCTCTGATTAACTATGAATTATCTGATTAACTATGGCCATTCTGCAAACTCACCCAAGAACCTCGACTTCCAAACATTCTCTCAGCCATATACCACTAACCCATAGCTTTTCATGCTCACAATTCCCATTGGCCATAAGCATATGGATGATCCTTAAATAGATTTTCACTATGTTAAAGTATGTTTAGTATAGTATATCTATGCTAGCAAATATATAAACTTTTTTGGGACAAGGTTAATTACTGCATTCTCTCAGACATATACCCCTGTCCCACAGAGAATGTTAAAGACGGTATTGTCAGTCCAAAAAAACAAAATAGAAATTTGTCTAAACAGACAATGCAAAATTAAGATTAACATAAGGATAGAGCTATGCTGGCACAAATTTATGGAGTCTTTAAGCTTTGGGCAGAGGTAGGTAGGCAGGAAAGTGACGTTTGATTTAGGTATATAAATGTAGGCCAGAGAGTAATAACAGAGCCTGCTCAGGTGTGCAAAGTATAGACACACACAAGTATCTAATAAAAGGGACAGACTTTGGAAAAATGCATTCAACCATCAGGGGACAAGACAGTATTCAGAAATATGAATATTAGGAACCATCAATTGAATGTTGTAAAGAGAAAAGTAACATGGGTTGAATAACAGAACACGTTTTTTTTACATCTAAACGTGCTTGAGTGTAATGGCTGGACAGGCCTAAGGAAATTAGAGTAGATGAGCTGATTCACTTTCATTGATTTTTTCTCTCAAACATCCCTAGCAACTTCTGCAGGACTTATTTAAAGCAATAAAGAGGTGTCCATAATAATACACACTGTCTATTTCTGCAGATGACCTTCGCAAAAATATAGTCATCCACGTCAAGCTCAGATTAAAAAAAGAGAAGGCCAAGATGACTCTGAAATTGTTTTTTCTTTTTTAAATCATTCTTTCATAACAACTTGAGGGCAGCTATAGGGAGAGAAAAATCCAATTTATAAAGTTAAAACTCAATGCCCTTATGCCACGAGAGTCTTGATGACCCATCTGTTACTTCAATCTATGAGACGTGCCTTGGATCACTGTTAGGATAAGAACAACAAATTCCTACTTATCACACATAATAAAGCCTACATATCTAAAAGTTCACTTACTTTTAGGGGCAGATTTACTAAATTCACATGAAGGATTCGAAGTTCGATCGAATTTGAATTTTCGAATATGCAAATGAGGCAACTTCGACTTTCAATATTCAAATTTGATTGTATTTGAATATTCGATGGTCGAAGTACTTCCCCTTTAAAAAAAATTGATTGGCCAGTTCGCCAGATTGAACCTACCGAATTGCTTTAAAACCCTATGGGAAGCTCCCATATGTGTTTTAAAGTTTTTTTTGATCGAATAGGAAAAATTTGATCGAAGGGTTAAAATTGTTAGTTTTGAAAGTTTTCATCAATCAATCAAATTTTTAATCGAACGATCAAGTTTTTCCTATTCGAACGTTCGAATAGAGGTAAAATCCTTCAAATTCGAATTCGAAGGATTTTACTTCCCTCACTATTTACATGGTCGAATTTCGATTTTTTTTCAATTAGAAATTCGACCAATTGTATATCTGCCCCTTAGAGAAATAACGTGAGAAAACGAATAAGAAAATCATTTCAACACATTTGTTCAAATATATAGATTTTAAAAGTTTACCTAGTAATAATTCAGTTGCCACAATTTATTGGTGCGTATCAAGTGTGTTAATGTTTGCCATTATTTTCAAGGAGTTTTCATGTTCTTCCAAGGTTTCCTCCCACACTTCAATAACACATTTAGATTGTAAGCTCCACTGGGGCAGAGAGTAAAGTTGCCTTTTTTTAAAAAAATAAACGGCCTTCCTATATATTTAGCTTTTTTTCCTATTAATAACATTGAGATCAGCCATCAAAAATACCGGTCATGCCGGTAAAAAACTGGCCAGGTGGCAACCATAGCAGAGAGTGATGTGAATGATAAACATCTTCAAGAGAAGAAATGCCACAAGCCCAGCTGATTTAACGTACTACAGATAAACAATGACCTAGATCAGTGATCCCCAACCAGTAGCTTGTGAGCAACATGTTGCTGCCAGTGCCCCCAAAACAGGTGCTTATTTTTGAATTCCAGGGTTGGAGGCAAGTTTTGGTTGTATAAAAACCAGATGTACTGCCAAATAGAGCCTCAATGTAGGTTGACAATCCAAATAGGTGCTACAAATCAGCCAATCACAGCACTTATTTGGCACCCCAAGAACATTTATCAGGCTAGTGTTGCTCCCCAACTCCTTTTACTTCAGAATGTTGCTCACAGGTTCAAAAGCTTGGGCATCCCTGACCTAGATGAAAAGGTTTCTTCACAGACAATTACCATATACAACCTTACTTGGACCATAAAACCCATTTTAAATGTTTCAAATGTATTTTGGACATGCATTGTTGACAATAACTGTAACAAACAAATAGCATTTACCTACCAAAATCTGCAAAAACGGACTGTCCAACTTTTTTCACATCCTTTGGCTTCTGCATAATTAGTGTAGATTCTGTAAAGTTTCCTCCCTTAAGATAAAAAGCACAAGTCAAGAGATCAGTTATTCAGGAGTGGTGTATATATATTAACATATTTAAAGTTGTCATTAAAAATCTCAGCAGTTAGTTATAGTATGCTGTCACAGGGGAGGGTGACTGGATGAAAATGCCAGACAAGGTAACAACAAGGAAACAGTTGGCTCATGACGGTACAGTCAAAATATTAGATTAGACTTAGTTCTATGGGCTATGCATTATGAAACATTAAACTAGACCCCAATAGTATTGTCCAGTCTTGTCACAACTAATGCTGGTTTAGACGGACTATCTGCAAGCTTTCACTGCCCTAGTTTCTTCACTCTAAGGGCAAGGCCAGACGGGGAGATTCGGGGGAGAACTGTCGCCTGGCGACTTCTCGCCGCGACGAATCTTCCCTGAATCTCCTCGAATAGCTAACTAGCGCTGCTCACCCGCTCTGCGTAAAGTCGCCTGCGCTTGTTCACACGCAGCGGCGCGATTTTAAAAGTCGCTCAAAATTGCCTGGCAGCGAGAAGTCGCCAGGCGACAGATCTCCCCCGAATCTCCCCGTCTGGCGTTGCCCTAAAATGAAACACATTTTTTAGTTACAATTTCTTTAGACAATTAGTTTTAGTTTCAAAAACATCCTAAACTGAAAAATGTTTCGCCTCAGGGCTACACAAAGTTTAAGTCCTCTGGAAAAGCTTTTTTTTAATCTACTGTCATGCTGACAGAATATATCACAGTAACTTCTTACAACAGCTGACAGCACGGTGGGATCCCTGTTAAAATACACATTAGGGCAGACTGATTGGATTAATTGGCAGTCATATCGCAAATCCTGCAGAGCAACTGATGGTGTGTGAATCATCAACACAACTGCTATTTTTATTGGTGCAAACCTGTCCCAAAACACTGGTGGGTTTACCCCATTCCAAAATTTTCATGCTTCATTTTTTAAAGTTTAATTGGAGTATTTGCTGAGGCTCCACCTGCTTGCTAGGATTTAATTAACTTAGCAACCAGGGGGTAGTTATAAAGTCAGAATGGAATATGAATAGGAGACAGACTTAATAAACAATAACCTATAATATACAATAATTCTGAAGTCTCACAGTCTATGCATTTTTTTTTTTTGCTGCCAGGGTCTGTAACATATTAAAAGTGAATTCAAAAGAGAACTTCTCCGAAACGGAGCATTTAATCTTCATTTTTATAGGGAATTGTGATATTCAGAAAAAATTAGAAAGTACTCTTCATTTATGTTTAAATTTTTTATTTTTTTTTACTTTTTGCTTTTAAATTCTACCCCTTCTGGTCCAAAATGTATACTGCTATGAAATCACCAAGATGCATATATTTCAATATATAACATCAATACATTACATTAGGGTGCTGTATTCATGGTTGTATTTGATGAAAAAACAATCTTATTTAATGTACACACCCTATAAGGCTAAATAAAAAGTATTTAATTTTATGAATAAAAACCTTTATCAAAACATATCAGCACATATGTATGTGTGTGTTAATAAAAGTTGTCTTTTATCTACCTTTTTATCTGAAGAAGCATATAACAACTGCACTCACCGTACTTTTGAAGTGAAAAATGGTTTTGAAACCAACATTTCGGTTCAAACAAAGACCTTTGTCCCTGATTGATAACCAATAAGTAAATATTGAATATAAGGGACAGACTTACTAAGGCTTGAATTTCGTAAATTTGACCAGCAAATATTTTTAAAAGTGTATTGTTGATCGAATAAAAATAGTTTGAATTGTTCGATTCCAACGATTGTGCCCAGAAAAATTAGATTTTCAATAATTTCCAAAAATAGTCCTTAAAGGTTCTAGGAGGTCCCCCATAGGCTAAAACAGCAATTCGGCAGGTTTAAGGTAGAGAATGGTTGAATTAGAAAATTTTAAAGAGACAGAACTTCTATTTTCAAATGGTCAAAATTTATAGCCTCGATAGTCGAGGTAGCCAAAAATTACTTTGAAATTCAAATTTTCACTTCGACCCTTAGTAAATCTGCTAAATGTTTTGCAGAAATGGGATTCAATCAAATCAATAAGAAGACAGAGAATTGGTTGAAGGAATGTTTCAGTATAAAAACAAAAACTGGGTAAATAGATAGGCTGGGAACAAAAAAAAAATGTTTCTAATATAGTTAGTTAGCCAAAAATGTAATGTATAAAAGCTGGAGTGACTCGATATCTAACATAATAGCCAGAATCCAACTTCCTGCTTTTCAGCTCTCTTGTTTTCCACTGACTGGTTACCCTGGTGACCATGCAGTAACCAATCAGTGACTTGAGGGGGTGGGCACATGGGCCATAACTGTTTGCTTTTGAATCTGAGCTGAATGCTGAGGATCAATTGCAAACTCACTGAACAGTTATGTCCCAAGTGGCCCCCCTTCAAGTCACTCTGAATTTACTTACTTTACTTACTTTAAGTACAAAATCAAAATATAGAAAAGACTGTAAAATTGAACAAACTGGACATTTGTACTGGGACAGTTTTTGTGCATAAAACGGGTAAGCCCTGCACACTATAAAAAGTGCTTATGGCACCAGTACCAACTATTGATCATATATGTATAATGTACTTGGGGTGTAATTGCAAGCTGGTTCTCAATATGTAAATGCACCTGAAATAAGAGTAGTCATTGCCTCTAACTGTAAATATTGTGAAGAATCTGTACCCTCCAGGGGCTTAACTACAGAGGAAACAGGCCCTGCAGCTGCAGGGGGGAACCAGGAGGTATAGGGGCACAAGGGGCCCAATTACTGAACAATTTCTACACATATTGGTAAAAAGGTCAACCTCTGGATATATTGGGGGCCCTTAAGTCAATTTGCTGTGGGGCTCAGTAACAAGACGTTATGCCACTGTTACCCACTGTCTCTTACTGTATCTAATAAGCTTAAGTTAATAGTATCCATTTCACTGTACATTATGTACTTCTGGTGCAAGTAACCACATCTTCTCACTCCGGATGTGATTAGGGATTCACTAGCCACTGAATCTCAAGCTATGTTTTTTGTTTCACATGCCAATACACGGTTGTTATCACTGTGAAAATGTGTGCTTGGGTGCTCACTTCCTCTCAATATTATAATTTGTGTGAGGAACCAGTACAAATTGACTTTCACTTGACTTTTAGGATTCAAGCATCTCACTGTATATTATGTGCATATGCAAATGTCATTACCTATTCCTCTCCGTATAAAATGTACTTTACTTGGTGTGACAGAAAGTGCACTGCATGCTTGGGCTGCCACAACTTTACACAGTGTCCAATACTTTTCACTATATAATGTACTTAGGTAGCAGGGCCACTGTCATTCACTCTATAATGCTCATGTTGTGACATGACAATACCAGTTATTTCCATCACTAAATAGTGTGCTTTGGATGCGATTACAGGTGTGGGACCTGGGCTTTTCCATAATTTGGATGTCCATACCTTAAAGGGAATGTAAAGGCAAAAAAATAAATAATGAAACATAACTCTATCTCCAATATACTTTAATTAAAAAATGTCTGCTGTTTTTATAATAAACCTGACTGTATGAAGTGAAATTCCTCCTTCATTTACTGATGGGTATAGGAATTGTCAGATGGTCCCTAACTGCTCTGTAGGGAAACAGTCATACTTTCAAACAGCAGGGGGCAGCCCCCCCAACTTACTTCCCAGAACTCCAGAAGCTTTGTCTGTTTCCCTGTAAAACAGCCAGTGACTGTGTATCCATAGACCCAATGCAGTCTGTATATTCTGATTATTTATCAGACTTGTTGGTTTGGCTTCTAAAGGAGATATTATTTGATTTGTGCTGTCTTGATCATTTATGACGATCCCTAATCTTAATCTACCAACTGAAGCCCAGACCACACTGAGCATGTGCGTGGTCTTGATATTGCAGAGATGTCTAACAAAGTTACAAGAAGACAGACCCTGCGCCAACTTTGAAAGCCAAAATCATTTGTCTTATTAGGCTTCTGGTGCACTAAGTTCATGTTTACATTTCGTATACAAAATACAGCATTTCTAACATTATTCTATTTTAGGCTTTAGTTGCCCTTTAAGTCTCCTAAGAACAATTTAAAAACCAAATAAATCAAATAGGATTGTTTTGCATCCATAACAATTCATCTTAGTTAGGATCAAGTACAAGCTATGGTTGCAAGAGGAGAAGTGAAACAGGAAATCATTTTTAAAAACTTGAATTATTTAATTAAAATAGAGTCTGTGGGAGATGGCCTTCCCGTTTCTCAGAGCTTTCTGGATAATTGGTTTCCAGATAACATATTCTATATTTATACTGTGCAATATCATAGGAATTTTATTTTCACCCACTGGTCTAAACAAATATTGTACTGGAGATGCCACTACTCTTGCTCTCGTGATATAATGCCAGCACTCACTGTTCTCACTGTATAAAATATTACACTACTATGAACTTTGCCACTAATTTAGTATACAATACTCTGAGAACAATCTTTTTGTAGATTGTGAGGAAACCTCATATATTTGCAAATAAATTTACAAAATAAATTACATTTGGGTGTGTATGGCCTCCAAATGTGGATATGGCCAAGCTAAAATAAATTGTTCTCACTGTGGTGTTGGTATATAACTTCCCTACTGTGGGGCACTTTAGCACAAGTTTAAACTCAAAGTATGTGCCCATATCCAACAGTTGCAAAAGGCAGCAGGTTAATGCAAACATGACACAACAATTCCAACACAACATATGTTTTTATACCACACTTTGTTTCACTTCTTACCTTATTCTCCCATGTCTCAAACTGAATTTCATTAGTAATGGACACTGTAGTAAGAAACAGATCTGTCAAAAAGAAAAGATATTTATGTAATTTATCTATGAGCCATCTGCAAATAACTAACAGCTAACAGTTTTGGCTAAAGTAAGAAAAATATTACTCATTTTATTATTCCCGGCACCCCCTAAGCAGCAGTTCTTGCAACATGGTTACTTCATATAAGGGATTTATATGTGAAGGCTATGGGAAATTATATGAAATGCTGTGGCCAGTTAGTTTATGAGTAATGAAAGCTTATGCAACATTAAATACACACTGATATATATTTGTTAATAATAATAATAATAATATAAGTAATAATTTTACAGAAGCTACGAAATACAAAGCAAGAGAAAAATCATTATATATCACCTCTTCATTAACTTTTGAAAGACTAAAGATATATATATTTTTTTTAATTGGCAGCAAAAAGCAAGGATTTTATTTAACACTGAACATCTAGTGATAATCTCACATAGCAAAATGGTCTCATCATTATTAAACACTTAAGATAAAGTTACAGTCAGCTGTAGGAAACAGAAAAGTGTTGGTTGTTCACTCAACAAGACTGCAATGGTTATTTAATTAGATATACCCACGTAAAATGCCCTGGCTATAAAGAACTATTTTGTTTCAAATAATAAAAACATTAAAAGTCTAATTTAAATAGTAACTGAATTAATTAAAAGAAGGCACGTTCTATCAATAAAGTAATTCCAAAAACTCTGTTTACTATAACATTAACATAATGGCTTTGTAATAGTTGTTCTATAGCTTAAGTAAAAACACAACATGTCCGGAATGTTAATAACTGCATTTTTTTCTTAAAGGGCAAATGAAGTCTAAAATAGAATAATGTAAGAAATGCTGTATTTTGTATAGTAAATATAAACATGAACTTACTGCAACAGAAGCCTAATAAGACAAATGATTTAATCTTTCAAAGTTGGCACAGGGGGCTGTCATCTTGCAATTTTGTTAGAGATCTCTGCAATATCAAGACTATGCACATGGGATTTTATTTTTTTGCCTTTACATTCCCTTTAAGTCTTTGCAATTTTAACGTTAACTGAAGAATACGTTTAATAAAATTATTTAGCAGCGAGGACGGCCCTGGCTGCTAAATGATTTTATTAAATGTATTATTTTCTTCTTTTTCTATAGTATTTTATTTAAATACTATAGATCAGGAGTCCCCAACCTTTTTGTTCCGTGAGCCACATTCAAGTATAAAAAGAGTTGGAGAGCAACACCAGCATGAAAAATGTTCCTGGCGGTGTCAAATAAGGGTTGCAATTGGCCATTTAGTAGCCTCTATGTGGACTGGCAGCCTACATGAAGGTCTGTTTGGCTGTGAACATAGTTTTTATGCAATATAACTATGAAGATTCTCATTCATCCAGGTCATGGTATATATATATATAAAAAGT